>CANXME010002644.1:0-600000 GCA_948144175.1 Closterium sp. NIES-65
CGCCTCGTGTCAGCTTGCCAATATCCCAGCTATCTGTTGCAGTCCATAAGTTTTCCATATCCGTCAGCTCTCCGGGGAGCGGACGTCCTGTGCCCTGTTGTCCGCCCCATTTGCCACGTCGTCCTCAGGAGGTGCTTGGGCCGCTACCCCCCTTGCCGTTGGATGTCGGGCTTGAAGATTGCGTATGCCACGTCGTCCCTCCTCACCCTCTTCGGCGACCGAGATCTCTCCCGATGAGGGTGTGGCTGATGCCATAAAGGGGGCATCATCGGACGAATGGTCAGCATCATCCTCTCCCCCCTCTCCCCCAACAACGGTTGGGATTTCCCGACCGTGCCTTGCCCGCCAAGGACCCATCCTTGTCGGCTCTGGTGGCGCACGTTGTCGCGTTATTAACACTTAGCTGGCAACTAAGTGTAAATATCACAGCAACCAAGGTGAGGGTGTACTATAGTTTACCGCTTTTGTACTCTAATTTCATTTGTGTGCTTGGAGTGTATTGTATTGTACTGCAGAGCCGAGTAGCTGGGGAATTGGAGGTGGTTAGTGGGAGGCGAATTCAAGGAGGTTGGTGGAGACGAATTCAATTCCAGCCTGTGAATTCAATTTCGAAGTCACCAGGCTGGAAGGCGAATTCAATGCCAGCCTGGGAATTGAATTCGAAGTCACCAGGCTGGAAGGCAGTGCATGCCTAGTGGGCCCAGTGGGAACACAGCTAGCACCTTGGAGACCTCGCGAGCAGCCCGGCTGACTCGCTTGGTGAACAGGAGCTTGCTTGTGGAGGAAGCAACCTAGGCAGGGGGTGGGGATAGATGTAGGCAGGAGTAGCACTCGGGCTTCTTGCTTTTTGCTTGTATGTTTCTCATTTACTGCAATTTGTTTTCCTAATCAGAGGGAACTAGCAGTAGGAGAAGCTATAAGCAATTTGACGGAGCCCTTAAGGGGAGTGTTACGCTTGCTACAGGAGAAGCCTGAGGGGAAGCCTGAGGTACCAGGAGGAGTGCAGAAAGAGTGTTTACATACGCCAGGAGGAAGAAGGGATGAACCTGATCAGTAGTACGGGTGGCAGGGAAGGAAGGAGAGAAGGAGAAGTCAGCAGGATACACAGGGGAGAAAGGGAATGAGGGTGGACAGAGGAAGATTCACGACAACGTGCTCTAACTCCGCGTCCCCTCCTCCCTCTTACCGCCGCCCCCACCGTTCCCCACCGCACGCCCAGCAGGGCGCCCACGGAGTGGCCGGGGCCACCCAACGAGCTCTCGCCGCATAACGTGTCGCACGTCGCGCTATCGGAGGCGCATTCGGCGCCGGTTCTTCCGCCTCCTGTCGCAACTGACGTTTTCTGCGTTGCTGTCTCTGTGTTGTTGCTGTATCCGCGACATTCACTCCTTCTTCGGTCGGCAATGGGGGCTGGAGCTTTGGTTCTTGTGGTGTCTGCCCTTGCTGATGCCATCCCCGGAGGGGCCCCGGGTGGGCAGGTGCCAGCGCTGCTCCGAGTCGCCGCGGCGCTGGCTGAAGGCGGGCTCGACCGTGAACGCGACCCGCATTGCCGCCGTCGTTCCCCTGTGTACCGCTCCCCCGGCGCCCATGCCCACCCTTCCGCCGATCCTATCGCTCCCCTCCACGAGGAGGACTCGGGGACCCGAACATGTTGCGTCGTCGACAGAGGCAGCAGGAGAGACTGAACCGTTGGCAGAAGTGGCAGCTCCAGCAGCAGCCTCCCCCTGTGCAGGCTCCGCGTCCACCGTTGGTGCTTGCGTCATCTCCCGCGCCTCCTGGGTTGCTGTCAGTGGTGTCCGCAGCAACCGCATCCCCCTCTTCCAACGCCTCTCCCTTTCGGCGAGTCTTAGACGCTGCAGCCGCGGCCTCGGCTTCCTCCGCAGACTCCTCCGCCTGCCTCTCATCCTGCCGTGTGGCGCCGCCACCCGCCGCCACCGTCGTATGCCTCTGCTCCTGTGAGCCGTGAGGCTGTGGTTCCCGCCGTGCCTGCACCCGCCCCCAGACGAGCGTTGGAGCCGGTGGGAGAGTGCACGCCTGTTGAGCGTTTGCTTGACGTTGAGCTGCGCGTAATGACCGTGGCGATGTGCCTGGACCATTTGGCGGAAGTCCTCGGCCAGCTGCATTCTTGCATGATGTGTCACGGTTTGGAGTGTCCGAGGCTTTCTCAGCAGGAGACCAAGTCTGCCGTGGCAGCCGTGACGGAGATCATGCGATCGCTCCCACACATGGTCCTGGAGTTGGGAGCACCTAGTGTTGCCTCTAGACCGGGGCCTGCCGCGTTACGTCGCCTTGTGTCCTCCGCTTCGCGGTCACCTCTCGACCTCGTGCCGGCCGTTGCTTCTGTGCTACGTTGGATGGACGGGCGGCTTGTTTGGATACTCGCCGAATAGCCTGTGCTCTCCCTTTGGCCACCACCTTCTGGCGTGGTTTGGCTCTGGGCTTCCCCATGGCGGTGTAGTCACGCCCAAGGGTGTTGTAGTTGCTGTTGTTCCTTTACTTCTGCATGTTGTAGTGCTCCATATTGGTCCCTGTGTTCTTTTGATCTTGTCACCCCTAACGCGCGGCCGAAGGCCGCGCTGTCGAGCGTCGGCCGCCGAAGGTGGCCGGCGCGAGCCGCTGGGTTAGGAGAAGGAATGCAGATAACAGAATGAAGAATGAACCCCACACCTAGGTCCTAGGGCCTATATACTAAGCTAGGAAGGGCTGGAGAGACTAAGGACTAGATCCTAAGCCTCTCTCTCTCTCTCTCTCTCTCTCCTCTCTCTCTCTCTCTCTCTCTCTCTCTCTCTCTCTCTCTCTCTCTCTCTCTCAATCTCTCTCTCTCTCTCTCTCTCTCTCTCTCTCTCTCTCTCTCTCTCTCTCTCTCTCTCTCTCTCTCTCTCTCTCTCTCTCTCTCTCTCTCTCTCTCTCGCCCTCTCTCGCGAGCCGCTGGGTTAGGAGAAGGAATGCAGAGAACAGAATGAAGAATGAACCCCACACCTAGGTTCTAGGGCCTATATACTAAGCTAGGAAGGGCTGGAGAGACTAAGGACTAGATCCTAAGCCTCTCTCTCTCTCTCTCTCTCTCTCTCTCTCTCTCTCTCTCTCTCTCTCTCTCTCTCTCTCTCTCTCTCTCTCTCTCTCATCCCCCCTTAACCTCTCTCATCCCCCCTTAACCTCTCTCCTCCCCCCCCCCCCCCCCCCTCTACAGCAACCAGTGCTGCAGGAAGAGAGGAAGAGGGAAGGGAGGGACGGGTTGTTGGCGGTTCACACCCGTCACCCCCACATCTCCCCCTCCTCCCTCCCCACGATGGAAGCCGCGGAAGGGAGGGAGGGTGGGGGGGCGGCGTTAGCTGCTGCTGGCGCTCCATTGGCACCTGGCGCTGGCGCTGATCGCAGGTGCTGGCGCTGGCGGTCCGCGCTGGCGCTGGCGCTCGCGGCTGGTCGTTGCGCTGGCGCGCGCGCCACTGGCGCTCGTCAGTGGCGTCCGCGCAGGCGCCGACATTGGTCGTAGGGGCAGGCGCTGGCGCTCGTCACTGGCGGATCGCGGGGCGACGGGAAGGTTGAGCTGCGGTCGACGGGAAGGGGGGGCCCCACGGTCGACGGGAACCAGGGCGCTGCGGCGACGGGAAGCGGGGCACTGTGGTGGCGGAACGCGTGGCGCCGCGGCGATGAGAATCAGGGGCGCCGCGGCGACGGAAATCGGGACGGGGAGGCGCTTTGGGCGCGACCGGGCAGAGCGCGACGAGCACGACGGAAATAGGGACGCGCAGGCACCTCGGGCGCGACCAGCGACGATATAAAAGTAGCGCATTTCGCGCTCTAGTACGGGTGGGCCCATGTTCCGTGAAGAAAAGGTAGGTCCTTAGACCGTTTTACTGCTTTGTACCATGTCAGAATAGTAGCTAGTGGAGACTAGGGTTTGTGAGAGAGAGTTGGCCAAAGAAGGTTGCACTATAGGATTAGGGAACAATGTGTAGGACAGGGGAGGTGATGAAGGGAGGTAGACCACCTAAGAGAAGATGGGTGATACTACACTAACTAACTAAACATGCAATTGTATAAGAATATTACATTTTCACATTTCTGTCTGTTCTTCTGAGATTTCAGACAGTTTTTTGGGCTTTTATACGGGCCATCATAAAACATTTCGGAGTTATCACGAGCAGTCACGGCGCTATCACGAACGATCACTTATTCCGCCAAATCTATCACGAATCATCACAAGGGTATCACCCGCCGTCACTCAAAAGAACTAAATTCTATCACGGGTAGTCACACTCGAGATTTTGCTATTACAGATGAACCCTCTCATCATTTCGGTGACCCCCTTTGTAACACTGTACAAATTTAGGGACTATATAGTACAGTACTTCCCAAATTTTGAAATGCACCGTGGATGCCGGCGATCATAAGCTCTTCCGCGAAAAAGGTGTGTAGTATTCGATTTCGAGGCGCGCGATCTCAATCTGCTCCACTAGCGAATCAAGAGAGTCGCTGTGGGCTGCACCCTATCCCTCACTTCATCCTTCCTCCCTTGATGCTCAGCTGTATATCAGATGGATTGTCGAAAACCACTTTCAATCGCGTACGGCAGAAATTCTCGTAGCGGCCATCACTTAGCACACAATGTCTAGCCCTACAGCGACCAATGCCGCCGCGGCCCCGCAGCGGCCGCCAATTCCCAGAAACGATTGCGTTACTATCGATAACATAGACGACGACCACGATTTTTTGAGTGACATTGACGATAGCGACGACGCACATTTTCCACGTCGTCATCCGGATACTTGACGATCAATGTCGAAGCGCACAAACGCGAAGCCGCCAGCAAGAAAATTTCACCTTCCCCCGACTCAGCCTCCGCTGCCCTCGCTTTTGTGCTGACCTTCCACAACATCTGCTACTCCGTTTCCGTAGTACAGTGCAAGGGAGATCCGGCCGGCGCCGGCTCGTAGTTCGCGCGGCAAGACAGCACGCTCGCGATTTTCCCCGGAGTGTTGCCTTAGCAGGGCTTTCCAACGGCGATTTCTGTCATGGCACAAACGGATGACGGTGCTACTCGAACCAGCGCCGCGGCGCCTGACGGTGGCGGGATCGTCGACGGGATGCGCCGGAAGCGCGTCCTAAGCATCTCCCCTTGTTCCCCCCCCACTCTCCTCTAAGCATCTCCCCTGTCCCCCCCCCACTCTCCTCTAAGCATCTCCCTCTGTCCCCCCCCCACTCTCCTCTAAGCATCTCCCTCTGTCCCCCCCCCACTCTCCTCTAAGCATCTCTCCCTATCCCCCCCCACTCTCTTCTAAGCATCTCCCCCTGTCCCCCCCCCACTCTCCTCTAAGCATATCCCCTTGTCCCCCCCCCGCTCTCCTCTAAGCATCTCCCCTTGTCCCCCCTCCACTCTCCTCTAAGCATCTCCCCCAGTCCCCCCCCTTACTCTCTTCTAAGCATCTCCCCCTGTCCCCTCCACTCTCGCTCTCCAAGATTCCTCCCTATTGCACTCTCTGTATCTTCTCTTTGCGAGCTAGGTTGCACAGGTCGCTTCCACACATGCTAACACGCTGCATCGTGCTTTCATTTTCATACACATCCTTTACCAACGTTACATTCTCATACACACCCTTTTCCAACGTTACGTTCTCATACACATCCTTTTCCAACGCTACGTTCTCATACACATCCTTCGGAGTGATGTGATGCTCCATGTCGTGCTCGTTCTCGTAGTCATAATAACACCCTTCTTCATCGTATGCTATGTATGCAGGTGGCGACTCTTAGATCCACTGCGGCCGTCCGACTGTCAGCTCGTCGTACATTGGATCATTTTCTTCTTCATCTTCAATTGATCCTTCGGGTCGTTCTTGAGGCGGGTCTGCAAACATGTCCTCCCAGTTGCGGAAGAAGCGGTAGTGCCGGTTTGGGCGAGGCGGTCCTCGACGCACCATGCAAGTCAAAACCTTGCTTTTGCCCTTGTCGTTTATGTTCGTAGAAACACGCGCCGGAACTTGAGACATGCTGGCGACGGCTGGTGGTGACACTGTCTGGTTGCGCGCCGGAGCTCCTCCTTGTTGGTGAGCAGTGGCACCATTCTGGTTAATGTTATTGCCATTCAGCTTCCAGCAGTCTTGATGCCCAGTCTTCTTGCAGTACTTGCAGAAGAGTTCTTTATTATCCGGTGGCGCTTGTGCTTAGAAAGCAATTTTCTCCTTCTTATTGCCTCTTTCGTTGTACAGGTCGATCTCCTTCTGTTCGGAGAGGAGCATGGAACACAAGGCTGTTTCACTGAGGGTCCCTTGAGTACGAAGGAGCGACTTGCACTGGCGCCATTTCGGGCTCAATCCAATGAGAATGATGGTGACGAACATGTCGTCAGGGAAGTTACCGCCGCTTTTCCTGAACTGGTCTCTCAGGTTCCTGCAGCGGTTGATATATGGTCCGTCCTTTTCTCCGGGGAACATCTTGACATTGTTCAGCTGGTTGAGTAGGCGACTAAGTGTCACCGAATCTGTTGCCATGTGGCAGGTGCGCAGGTGTTCCTAGGACTGTTGCGCGGGTGCCCACTCGTTCTTGAAGGGGCAAATGCTCAGCTGCTCTTCGGACGACAGGTTCCGAATCAAGACGGTGAAGCCCAAGAGCGATTCGTTGTAAAACTGCGTCTTCTCCTGAGGTGAGCCGTTGGTTGGGAATGCGTACGATTCGTCGTAATACATCCAGATCCGAGCGCCCTGAGCTAGTAATTCGAATTCGAAACTCCAGGTGTAGAAATCTTGCCCATTGAAGGGCTTCGTTGTCCTGAGTTTCGATGTTGAGAGGAACTTGCTCTGCATTGACGCCATTTACTCGTAATGCGTCTGTTATGCTTGTGCAGAACCTTGAGCTCCGCGGTTGTCAAAGGTGAAGGATCGCTCAGATCCAGCTCCTTGAGGATCGGGAGGTCTTAGGGCATAGCTGGAGCCGTCGATGCTAATCAGCTAATGGCTCTCCAGTGCGCTGATGCGGGAGATCAGCTGCTCGAGGAGCGATGTGTCCATAGACGTTGTAGTAGAAGCAAAATTGGTGGAGGGCTGTACTGGATTTTCTCCAGCCTCACCGCAATCTGCACCTGGCATGTTGATGCCCTTGATGTTTTTGTTCTTGGTGTAGGGATGTCTTGTAATAAGAGCATGTTTTGAGGTCTTTAGCAGTTCCCATAATCCAAACTAGCTCTAATACCATGTTAGAGTAAGGATCTTGGATAGGGTAGGAATGCGTTAGTAGAGATTGGTAGTGGAAGTCTTTGTGAGAACTTTGATAATAGTGAATGTTGTTAGAATCGAGGAATGAAATGAACTAGCATAAAATTGGGTACAAGTAGGAAACCCTAGGAAACTGTACCCCATAGTGTCTACCCCACTATAGCCTACACAAGCTATATAATATGAGTCTGACACACCCCCATAGGCAAAGTGGGGGAGAACAAGAGGTCACAAGACCAGTTAAGCAAAGCAAAGCAAGCTCAAGGTGGATCACAAAGTCACCACACAATCCAAGCACAAGAGCAAGGCCAAAAGGCCAGTTCACATGCAAGATCATATATAAAGGGAAACAAGCAAGTGCAGGTATAGAAAGATCACAGTATAGCAAGGTCAAGAAGTAAGCAAGTGAGGCCAAGTAGGCACAAGACCTAACATCGTACAGAAGCGCTGATGACCACAAGGCGGAAGTGCCTTGGTAAAGATATCAGCAGTGTTGGCCTCAGAGGCCACGTAAGCAAGGCGCAGCTGACCATGCTACTGCAGCTCACGAGCAAGGAAGTAGCGAAGAGCAATGTGCTTCGTTCTGTGCTCCACTCTCTGCTCCCGACACAAGGCCAGCATGGCCTTGTTGTCTACGTACAGATTTGGAGGAGAACGAGGCGACTCTTCTAGGTCAGTCAGCACGTAGGTGTTGGTGCAACCCTATGGTTTGCACTCGGCTTGTTGTCCGTGTGCGTGCATGTGTGTGTGTGTATGGAATGGTATGAGGGCATGGGATAATATATATTTCATGCTTATAATTGTGTGTGAATGTTGAGTCATGATGTCGAGTGTGTGTGTTGAGTCAATAGCGAGTTATCGCTAGACGCGTGTTACGCGGTCGTTTGTGTCTCGCGCGGTTTCTATTTTGTCGTGCGCGGTTTCTATTTTGTCCTGTGTTGAACGTTCGGTGTGTCGCAGGTGTGTGCAGCAGACCCATCAAAAAACTCAAGGATGAGTTTGTGATGAAGAGCCCGAGCCTTGGTGTCAAGCCTCAGGTGATTTCAAAGCTCGCCAAAAGGGTACACCTCAAGATATTGAAGATAGTTACATTACTTTGTGTAGTGTAACATTTCACTTGGTGTAGGCCCTAGTGAAGGGTAGTTTCGAGACCCTTCGTGGTTGGGGACAGTGTGGCACTGTTCCACATCACTGTACCTCGGCTCTTGGGGTTTGTAGGAGCTGGGAGTCATTCCCAACTCGTAACTCTTCAGATCTCTTCCTATTTTGTGTTCTAAGACTATAGTGGCTGCCATAGTGCCGTTCGTTCAAACCAACACTGTGTCGTCAATACTTGATCAAATTGTGCGATCTAAATTGCCTATTGTAGGCGACGTTCAGACGCTCCAGATCCAAGTTGAATCAGGTCATTTGAAGTTGTGACCAGAACGCTATGAACGTTTGAAGCCACTGTGCAGAAATCCGGCTGTGCACTCTATCTTTCGTTTTAGGCACATTGGAGCCTATTGTGACTATAACAAGTGGTATCAGAGCGCCTTGGAGCAGTTTTGACAATGGCTGGACATGAGGAAAGGGGTGGCAGAGGTGCTGGTGGTAGAGGAGAAGCCCAAGCTCAAGGCCAACCCCGTGACTCAGCCATGGCGCCCGTGCAACCAAGTGTTGGCCCATCTAGGGATGAGCCTAGAGTGTTTGGCCTTGACAAGTTCAATGGTGACAACTTTGCTGAGTGGTCCTTCAGAATGGAGAACATATTTGACCACTATGACCTGCTGGAGGTGATGGAAGGAACGGAGAAGCGTCCCGAGAACGACCCGGAGAAGAGCCCGTGGGTGCGGAAGAGCGCACAAGGCTACCTCCTACTTGGGCAAGCGTTGGGGAGCAGCCAAATCCGTCACATCAAGCCTTTCCAGCGTGAACCAGAGAAGGGACCAAAAGCATGGGCTGCTCTCAAGGGTGTACACGCTCCTGCAACAGCGGCGGTAGCTGTGGTGTTGGAACGGCAAATGGCGACGTTACGAATTGAAGAGGATGAAGCGGTAGAAGAAGGGGTGCAGAAATTCTTCGACTTGTTGACGCGGCTTGAGGGAGCTGATTTGAACTATAGTGAGCTCCAAAAGAAGACCAAGTTGCTGGCCCTACTCCCCGAATCATGGTCCTCGCTCATCATCAACCTCAATCGCGACTTGCCCCGCCTCTCGCTCGAAGACGTGAAGCGGGCTATCCTTCAAGAGGATTTCCGCCGTCGTGAGTTGGCGAGTGCGGATGGCGCTGGGGCAGCGAGCATCGGCCGTGGATATGGTCGAGGAAGAGGCAGAGGAAAAGGGGGAGGAAGGTTTGGTGGCAGCAACTTCGGCGGAGGCCGCGGGAGTGGCGGTTACGGCAGCAATGACAAGAGCTACGGACGCGGTCGCGGCCGATTCGACGGCGAGTGTCACTATTGCCACAAGAGCGGACACATGTGGCGCGACTGCTACAAACTCCCTGATGGTTGGACCCCTGCTCAAGGCCAAGAGGGTAGAGGAGCAGGAGGAGGGAGAGGACGAGGCCGTGGAGGCCGTGGCGGTCGCGGTGGCGGAGTTGCAAACATGAAGAGCGGAGACAACGACAAGGACCCGAGCGACGATCGATACCCGGGTCTATTCTACTTCGTGTCGACGCAAGCACCGGCTGGTCCAGAGAAGGATGAAGACTTTGAGGAGCCAGCAGCTGTGGGGAAGGTGACCCTACACCCCCTGGACTACTGGGTGATTGATAGTGGCGCTACCTATAGCATGACACCTCGCCCGGACTTGCTCACCGAACTTGAGCCGTCACCGGTGAAGCATGTCACATCGGCTTTGGGGCAGCGAGCAGAGGTGAAAGGCATGGGGAAGGCCATGTTCAAGGGTGCTGATGGGAAGATGGTGGGCCTCAAGAACGTGCTTTGGGTGCCCAGCCTTGCTGCAAACCTGATTTCCGTGCGGCGGTTGGCAAAGGCCGGCATGGACACTAACTCGAAGGGAGCCAAGACCTACACCGCAAGGCTTGGCGATCGAATTCTCTGGGACCTTCATGAGGACAGGGATGTCTACAACGAGATGTGGCAGATTCCAGTGGTCCCTATGCCTAAGGAGAGGCAAGTGGCAGCAAGCATCACCACCAAGGATGGAGCGGTCGGTAGCGACGATGGCGCGAACGGTCGCGCTAAGGAGAATGAGCTCAAGAAGAGCAAACCTGGAGGGACCAGCAAGTTCAGTGAACCTAAGGAGAGTGGTGCAGCAGCCAAAGAGCAGCAAAAGGGTGAGGAGAACCCCGAGGCAGCAGCGGAGGAGGACTACGGAGAGAGTATGTGGGGCGCTATTGCGAGCGCGGCATTCTCCAATCCAACTTCGGCTACGGGGGAGTGTGATTGGCTCACCTTGCATCGGCGCATGGGGCATGTGGCCCTGCCTATCTTGCAGCAGCTAGTGAAGAATGAGATGGTTGCTGGCATACGTGTGAAGGGGGAGCCCGATGAGGTGCTTGGCTGCCCGACGTGCATTCAAGCCAAGTTCACCCGGTTTCCGTTCTCTAGTTCGGAGGCAACGGCAAAGGCACCGCTTGATGAGGTGGTGATGGACGTGGTGGGCCCCCTGAAGCTTGGAGCTGCTGGAGCTGAGTACTTCCTCACTATTGTGGACGTCTACACCCGTATGACTTGGGTGTACGTGCTGGCCAGGAAGAGCGACGTGGCTGAAACGTTGAAGACGGATTGGTTCCCGATGGTGGAGCGGCAACAAGACCGTCTAGTCAAGTCAATCCGCACCGATCGAGGGGGAGAGTTCCTGAGCAAGGAGTTTGGGTTGTGGCTGAAGAAGAATGGTATTCGGCACTCCCTCACCATGCCATACTCCCCTGCCATGAACGGCATCGCCGAGCGAGCGAACCGCACAATCACGGAGGCGGCGCGCGGGTTGCTCATTGAAGCCGGGCTACCCGACTATTTCTGGCCTGATGCGGTGCGGAGCGCGTGTGTGGCCAAGAACAGAGCCTTGACTCATGTGGGAGCAGACAAATGGGTGCCCTATGTGGAGTGGCTAGGAAGGAAGCCAAAGGTGGATATGCTTCGGGTGTTCGGGTGCATGTGCATGGCGCTTGTGCCTAAGCATCTTCGGCACAACAAGCTTGGTGCCAAGGCGGTGTGGGCCGTGCACTTGGGCATGGCTCAAAACAGCAAGGGATGGCTTCTTTGGGACCCATTCACCAAGAAGTTCTTGGTGAGCAGGGACTGCAAGTTCATGGAGAACTTCATGTACAAGGATTGGAAGGCGGAGAATGAGGCGAAGATAGGCGTGCGGTTTGGGGAGGTGAAGAGTTCCGGTTTGGAGCATGTGGAGCTGCCTTTGGAGCTGAGCAGCGGCAGCACAACCACGAGGCAATCCTCCCTTGTGAATGGGGGAGAGGAGGCCAATGATGCAGAGGAAGAAGAAGAGGAGGTGCAGCAAGTGAGCGAGCGTGCACCGTCACTCCCTTCCCGTACCACGAGTGCTCCACGGATTCGAGCCACACCGCAGCAACGCCAAGGCCTTCAAGTCCCTGCAGCTGAGGAGGAAGGAAGGGGGAAGAGGAGAGTTCAACCCCCTAATAGGCTGACCTATGATGCACTTGGAAAGCAAGGCAAGACAGCCCTGGCCGGAGCGGCAATGATGGTCGGAGACGACGAGGAGAGTGACTACGAGGAGTGTGCCTTCGCGTTCTTCTCTCCGGTGGAGATGCCGGGAGAACCAGCAACTCTCAAGGAGGCTTTGGAGAGTAGTGATGCTGAGGAGTGGAAGAAGGCCATGGAGAGTGAGCTGAAGAGCATCGAGGAGAATGACACGTTTGAATTGGTGGAGCTACCGGAGGGGCGTACGGCGATAACGTCCAAGTGGCTCTTCAAAATCAAGTCGGATGCCGACGGCAAGATCGAGCGTTACAAGTCTAGGCTTGTAGCCAAGGGGTACCAGCAGAAGGAGAAGGTGGACTTCAAGGAGCTGTTTGCCCCTGTGGTGAAGCCGACGACGCTGCGAACCCTATTCGCGGGAGCCGCCATCAAAGGATGGGTGGTGAAGCAAATGGACATTGTGACGGCATTCCTTAACGGCATCCTTGAGGAGGAGATTTTTATGGCGCAGCCAGAGGGGTTTGATGATGGTAGTGGCAGAGTGTGGAAGCTGAAGAAGGCCCTCTATGGGCTGAAGCAGGCCCCTAGGCAATGGTACATGAAGCTGCGCGAAGTGTTGGAGGAGATCGGCTTCACTCCCTCAACGGCCGATCACTCCTTGTTCATGCTTGGCGAGGGGGAGCAGAGGAGCTTCATGGTGGTTTATGTGGATGACATTCTCATATTCTCACCCTCCTCTGACCTTGTGAAGGAGGTGATGCTGAAGCTGCATGCCAAGTTCAAGTGCAAGTCCCTTGGTGACGTGAACTTCTACCTTGGGCTCCACATCGAACGAGACGTGGAGAAGCGGAGCATGCGAGTGCACCAACGGAAGTACCTGGAGGCGTTGGCTGCCAACTTCGGCCAGAGTGAAGGTCATGTGGCTACTCCCTTTCCCTCTGGGTTCAAGTGTGTGAAGGGGCCAGAGGAGGAGAGCGTTGGAGAAGAGGAGAGGCGCCGATTTCACTCGTTGGTGGGCAGCCTCATGTATGCGGCGGTAAACACCCGACCGGACGTCGCGTTTGCTACCGGGCAGCTGGCTAGGGTTGTGCAATGCCCTAATGAGGAGCAGGTAGCAGCTGGAATGAGGGTGGCCAAGTATCTTGGCCAAACACCGACCGTTGGGCTGCAATACTCGGCGGCGGCACAAAGGCGCCAAAAGGGCGCGGATGGTGTTGAACCCGGGCGTTTGTTCCTCACCGCCTACTCGGATGCTTCATATGCATCAGAACCAGAGGACATGACAAGTGTGGGAGGCTTCATATGCTGTGTTGGTGGAGGCCCAACTGCTTGGGAGAGCAAGAAGCAGGTTGACCAAGCTTTGAGCTCGGTGGAGTCCGAGTACATGGCACTCTTCCGTGCCGTACGGGAGATTGTGTGGCAGCGGCGTTTGTTGGCTGAATTGGGGGAGGAGCAGCAAGGACCTACCCCACTGTATTGTGACAGCCAGGGTGCCATTGCTCTTGCTAAGAACCCTGTGTTGCATGGACTCACGAAGCACATGAGGGTGAAGTGGCATTGGACGAGGAGCATGGTAACCGCGGGTGAAGTTGAGTTGCGCTACGTGAAGACCACGGGGCAGCCGGCTGACATGATGACCAAGAGGCTGGTGGAGCAACAGCATTGGAAGTGTTGCAAGCTGGCTGGGATGGCTCTGAACTGACAGAGCAACATATCCTAAGGCCAACAATCCGAGGGGGAGTTTGTTGGTGCAACCCTATGGTTTGCACTCGGCTTGTTGTCCGTGTGCGTGCATGTGTGTGTGTGTATGGAATGGTATGAGGGCATGGGATAATATATATTTCATGCTTATAATTGTGTGTGAATGTTGAGTCATGATGTCGAGTGTGTGTGTTGAGTCAATAGCGAGTTATCGCTAGACGCGTGTTACGCGGTCGTTTGTGTCTCGCGCGGTTTCTATTTTGTCGTGCGCGGTTTCTATTTTGTCCTGTGTTGAACGTTCGGTGTGTCGCAGGTGTGTGCAGCAGACCCATCAAAAAACTCAAGGATGAGTTTGTGATGAAGAGCCCGAGCCTTGGTGTCAAGCCTCAGGTGATTTCAAAGCTCGCCAAAAGGGTACACCTCAAGATATTGAAGATAGTTACATTACTTTGTGTAGTGTAACATTTCACTTGGTGTAGGCCCTAGTGAAGGGTAGTTTCGAGACCCTTCGTGGTTGGGGACAGTGTGGCACTGTTCCACATCACTGTACCTCGGCTCTTGGGGTTTGTAGGAGCTGGGAGTCATTCCCAACTCGTAACTCTTCAGATCTCTTCCTATTTTGTGTTCTAAGACTATAGTGGCTGCCATAGTGCCGTTCGTTCAAACCAACACTGTGTCGTCAATACTTGATCAAATTGTGCGATCTAAATTGCCTATTGTAGGCGACGTTCAGACGCTCCAGATCCAAGTTGAATCAGGTCATTTGAAGTTGTGACCAGAACGCTATGAACGTTTGAAGCCACTGTGCAGAAATCCGGCTGTGCACTCTATCTTTCGTTTTAGGCACATTGGAGCCTATTGTGACTATAACAGTAGGTGAGCTAGCGTAGCTCCTGTGCAGCCATGGCCCCTGCATAGATCTCAGCCTCACAGCTGGAGCTGAGAACAGAAGACGAGCGAGTAGACCGCCACGAAACAGAGCCGGAGCCAAGGCTGAAGGTGTAACCCTGTGACGACCGCTGCAGAGCCTCGTCGTCAGCCCAAGAAGCGTTAGCGTGACCTGTGAGGACCACTGGACGTCGCCCTCCAAGCACTAGCCCCATGCCCGGCGTACTGCACAAGTAGCGCAACACCCTCTTCGCTGCAGCCATGTGCTCTGGCCTGTGTCTGCTAGGAGCAACATAGCGTGCCAAGATGCTAAGAGGGTATGCAAGGTCAGGTCGTGTGCAGGTCATCGGGTACATGAGGCAGCAACAAGCTCTGGGTACGGGCCACTCGGCTCTACAGACTCATCCGAAGGCAGAGCTGAGAGCGAGTGGCGAGTAGACAGAGGAGTGGCCTGAGGCGAGGAGTACGTAAAGTCGAAGCGCTGAAGGACCTGCTGCACCATGTGTGATTGAGTCAGGGTAATGGTGCGCTATGCTCTGTCCCGGGTGATCTGCAAGCCAAGGTAGCTGCGCAGTTCACCCAGGTCTATGCACGTGTGTCTCTTCTGCAGCTCGGACTTCACGTGGGCAAGTCCAGTTGTGTCATCAGTTGCAAAGACCATGTTGTCGACGTACACGAAGATGTAGAAGGGCGGCAAAGAGGTGTCGGTGCGCAGAAACAGCCACGGGTCGGCTGTAGAAGGAGCAAACCCAAGAGCCGCAAGTGTAGTCCTTAGTGTGTCGTGCCACTCATGGGGCGCCTGGCGGAGACCGTAGACTGGCCGCCGGAGGCTCCACTGGGTACCAGGAGGAAACGACCCAGTGAAGCCAGGTGGGCGGCGCAGCCAGATCTCCTCGTGCAGGCTGCCCTGCAGGAAAGCTGTGCTGAAGTCAAGAGAGTGAAGCTCGTAGTCGCGCTGAGCAGCTATGTGCAGCAGCACCTGAAGAGTGGTCATCTTCAGGGTAGGAGAGAAGGTCTGAAAGTAGTCAACTCCCTGCCGCTGACTGAAGCCTCGAGCCACGTAACGCGCCTTGAAGACAGGCGGAGAACCCGGCGGCCGCTTCACCCTGAAAATCCACATGCCACTGACGATGTTCGCCCCAGGTGGGGGAACCTCGTCGACGTAGGTGCCTGTGGACTTCCAGGAAGCCATCTCTGCGTCCATGGCCGGAACGAAGTACGGTCGCGGCCGCGTAGCGCCTTCAGAACCAGCAGGGACAGCACCAGTACCCCCAACGGAAGCACCAGCGCCAACAGCAAACTCCAGCTCCAACAGCTCCAACCGCAGCACCCTCAGACGCACCAGCGCCAGCAGAAACACCAGCGCCAACACCCCCAGTAGCTCCAGCTCCAGCAGATCCAGCAGAACCCACTCCAGTAGCCCCAGCAGCTCCAGTACCGCCAGTAGGAGCACCTCCAGGACCACCAGCAACAGCTGTACCTCCAGCTCGAGCAGCACGGCTCCAGCGCCGGGCAAACCACTCTCGCAGCTCCTGTGGAGAGAGTGGCTCCCGCCTCGACGAAGCACCGCCGGCGGCCACACGAGCAGACCCAGCGCCCCCAGGCTCCGCACCCCCAGACTCAGCACCCCCAGGCTCAGCACACCCAGACGCAGCACCCCAAAGCTCAGCACCCCTAGACTCAGCACCTCTAGACCCAGCACCCGCAGGCTCAGCACCTCTAGCAGCACCAGAGTGAACACCTACCTCGACAGGCTCAACTGCGTCTACCTGGGACACACCTGACGGGCAGGACCCTGAGGGGGGAGGGGGTCTACCAGGGGAGGACCTGGCGCAAGGAAGAGCGGCGGCGGGGGGAGGGGCGCAGTGCGGTAGGGGAAGAGACGGTAGTAAGGCACCGACTCGTCAAAGGTGACGTCTTGGGAGGACAGAACACGTTGCGAGGTGGGGTGGTAAAACTGCCACCCAGGCGCGTCAGGGGGGAAGCCAAGGAAGACGCAGGGAACAGCACGGGGGGACAGCTTGTCCGCAGACAAGTCGCGGACAAACGCCCGAGATCCCCAGACTCAAAACGCAGACGCATCGCCAACCTTCCCCGTCCACCGCAAGGTGGGGGAGGTCTCTGGCAAGGAGACCCGGGGCTGAAGGTTAAGCTGATGCGCGGCGTACTGAACCGCAAACGGCCACAGAAAATGGGGGGCAGCCGCATGCATCATGGACGTACGAGCGACGTCCATGACCATGCCAATGCGGCGCTCAGCAATCCCATTTTGCTGTGAAGAGGCTGGAAGCGTGAAGGTTTGGTGGATGCCCTGTGCATGACAGAAGGCTCCCAGACGGGCAGAGGGAAACTCCCCGCCTTTGTCCGAGTGCAGACGCAGAACAGGAAAGTCTGAGCCGAAACTCTCCCGGAGATGGAGACGAGCTGCGCGGATCCAGTCGATCAACACCTCAGTGACATCACCCTTGCTGCGCAAGGGGAAGATTGTGGTGTAACGCGAGTAGTCGTCAACCACCAGCAGGAAGTAACGCTCGTGCCCCTGCCCACGGACGCGGGCAGGGCCCCACACGTCCATGTGGAGGGTCTGTAGCGGAGCCTCTGTTGGAGGAAACTCGGAGGAGTGAGGGGCGGCGCGCTGTCGCCCCTCGACGCAGGGGATGCAGGTAGGGCCAGGCCCTGGAGGTAGGGGAGGGAGAGACCGGGGGAGACCAGAGACAACGACACGGGAGGTCATGCCTCGGAGACGAAGCAGGGAGGGGTGACCAAGGCGGTGGTGCCAGAGGAGAGTCTGGTGGGACAGTAGACGACACGAGCAGGGAGCAGACTGAGAACCAGACCTGGACGCTGCAGCAAACACCTGACTCGACGCTGCTACCTGGCCAAACTCAGCAGCCGGAGGAGACTCAGTTGTAAGGGTGTACACGCTCGACCCTGGCCGATGGGTGAACGTGGCCAAGTGTCGGCCTTTCCGAGCACACGTGCAGTGGGTCACCCGCTGACTCGCAGGAGTGAACTGGTCAACACCCCGATCTTGTAGGTCCACTCCACTTACCAAGTTCGTAGAGAACGAGGGGAGGTAGAGACCTGTCAGGGTGCCAGAAGGGGCTGCCGGGCACGGTAAGACAGTGGAGAAGCTAGCAAGGTCTGGACCCCCAGAGGGATCCGCCAGGGAGACTGCAACCGGTCGACTGAGCGGCGTAAGAGTGGTGCGGTCTCGAAAGAAGGAGCGGGATGCACCCGAGTCAAGGGTGAAGGTGTGTAAGGCCTGAGCAGTCGTAGTACCTGAGAGAGCAGACTCACCAGCACCTGAGGCAGCAGACGCACTAGGACCTGGGGTAGCAGACGCACTAGCACGTGGGGCAGCAGACGCACTAGCACCTAGAGCAGCAGCCTCACCAGCACCTAGAGCAGCCACCTCAATGCCCGGGTCAGGCGGTACACACAGGTAACAGTCACCCTCAACACTAGTAGTCACAGAATGTATGGCAGCAAGGATAGCATCATAGTCAAGATCAAAGATGGCAACCCCCGCCCTAGACAGATCTCCCCAGCGAGGGATCTCTGACGCCTCAGGAAACTGGCAACGCCACGCGTTCTTCAGGCGACCGAAGCAGCGCTGGGTGGAGTGCGGGCCCCCGCACTGCTCACCAGCTCGGTCGCCGGTACGGAGTACGTAAGTGCAGGGACCAGTACCCCCACCGCGCTGACGCGCAGCGTACCACTCACGAAGCTGCTGAGGGGACAGGGTCACACCACTCCGCTGCTGCTGGCGCGGACCACCACGTGACCCACTCCTCTGCGCGGAGTCACGATCCGCTCCACCACCGCCGCCGCCGCCGCCTCCGCCGCCTCCTCCGCCACCTTTGCCGCCTCCGCTCCCTCCGCCACCACCGCCGCCTCCTCCGCCTCCACTGCTGCCGCCGCCGCCGCCACCCCCGCCACCACTCCCACCACCACCCCCACCCCCTCCACTGCCTACACTACCACCTCCACCGCCCCCGCTAGCCCCTCCAGCGCCCTTGCCCCCCTTGCCCTTGCCGGTGCGGGGTCTCCCGCTAGGGGCAAACGCAACGCCGACCGGCTCGAAACCAACGAGGTCGGCCGCAGCAGTAGAAGCAACAGAGGGCAAGAGGGGGGAGCGGGAACACCCCTCAAAGACAGGGGTGCGAGGGTCACCACGAGAGGCTCCTATAGCGACTATGCTCTTCTCTGCTGCTAGGAGGCCCTTCTCGAGGAGGTCAACGGTGAGAGTGGTGGGGCAAACTGAGAGGAAGTGGTCCCTGACTACGCGGAGAGAGTCAGGGAGCCGGGTGACTATGTAGTAGAGGGTGATGTACATGGGGGGGGGGGTTCTTGGCGCAGAACTCAGCAGGGAGCGCAGCGCGGTAGCGAGTTTCACTAGTGCGGAGGTGCGTAATGAGGTCAGCGACTGTAGGAAAGGCAGCAAGGTCAGGGAAGAGGTACGGTAGCATGGGGCGGCTCAATGCAGTAGTGGCAGGGGAAGAGTAGCGCGCAACTACAGGGTCGTACAAGGTCTGAGCACTCTTGTACTGGCTAAAGTGTGCACGCTCAGTGGTCGTTAAGTGGCGACGCACAGCAAGACGGGCAGCAGCATCGCGTGTCGCCCACTGTGAGCGAATAGTGCTGTCAGCAGTAGTAGGCGGGGCAGGGGAGGCACCAAAGGTGAGGTCGAACAGAGAGAGGCCGTCTGCCCTATCGCACTGGAGGAACAACTGGAGGTCATCGACCCAGACCTCAAAGTCAACAGCACGGCCCTTAGTGTCAAATGTAAGAACACTGGGGGTAGCCATGACTGCAGAGGTCTAGCAAGTAGTGGGCTCACCAATACGAGTAAGTAGGGCCGGGGCGTGTCGGTAGGACTGGGAGCTGCTCAGCGGCTCCGCTGCTGGGCGGCTCGGCGATTCGGCTGCTGGGCGGCTCGGCTGTCGGGCGGCTCGGCGGCTAGGTGGCTTGGTTGTTGGGCGGCTCGGCTGCTGGGCGGCCTGGCGGTCGGGCGGCTCGGCTGCTCGGCTGTCGGGCGGCTCGGCTGCTGGGCGGCTCGGCGGCTCTGCTGCTGGGCGGCTCGGCGGCTCCGCTGCTGGGCGGCTCGGTAGAGGCGGCGTCGAGGCCGCGTAGGAGGCGGCGTTGGGGCCGCTTAGGAGCGGTAGTGGGGCCGCGGAGGGGCGGCGACTAGGCCGCTAGAGGGCGGCGACGGGGGGCTGCAAGAGGGCGGCGACGGGGGCCGCTAGAGGGCGGCGACGCGGCCGCGAGAGGGAGGCAACGGGGCCGCGATAGGGCGGTGACGGGGCCTCGAGAGGGCGGCGACGGTGCCGCAAGAAGGCGGCAACGGGGGCCGCTAGAGGGCGGCAATGCTGCCGCGAGAGGGCGGCGACAAGGCCGCGAGGGGTGGCTGCAGGGCCGCTACGAGCGGCGACGGGGCCGCGAACGGCGGCGACGGGGCCGCGAGAGGGAGGCGACGGGGCCGCGATAGGGCGGCGACGGGGCCTCGAGAGGGCGGCGACGGGGCCGCAATAGGGCGGCGACGGGGCCGCGTTAGGGCGGCGACGGGGCCGCAAGAGGGTGGCGACGGGGTTGCGATAGGGCGGCGACGGGGCCACGATAGGGCGGCGACGGGGCCATGGAGGAGGGGCCGCTGAGGGCGGCGCGACGGGCCGCTAGGAGAGCGGCGACGGGGTCGCCAGGGGCCGTGAGAGAGGGGGAGGGCCGCTGAGGGCGGCGCGACGGGTCGCTAAGGGGAGGGCGGCACACTGGGCGCGCTTCGGTAAGGAGCGACTCGATCTCAGGGCAGAAAAAAAAAGTCGAAGTTCAGTGGTGGGCCCTAGGAAGTTCCTACGAGGGAATCTGCTCTATACCATGTTAGAATCGAGGAATGAAATGAGCTAGCACAAAGTCGGGTACAAGTAGGAAACCCTAGGAAACTTTACCCCATAGTGTCTACCCCACTATAGCCTACACAAGCTATATAATATGAGTTTGACAAATGTAAACCACAAAGTTGATTAAAACATAGATTACACACATAATAAATAGTTCTAGCTAGCCATGTACTCTGAGGGGTACATTCCCTTATTTTAACTACTTTTACATGCATTCTACAGTGACTCTGACTGTTGTTCTTCCAATCTTGTTACCGAGTCGTTGCATGTAACCGGTGTACGGTTATGCCTGTTGCCATTCCTCAAGAGTAGGTCAAGCGTTGGTCCAGATGGTCAACAGTCGTGACAGTTGTCTCTTGCGAGTGATGACCTTCCTGCCCTTGATACGGGTTGATCCGATACTACTGCTTGCGTTGCTTCGATAATCACGAGTGCAATACTGCTGCACCTAGGGAGTGCTATGTGAAGATAACTACTACAATGGGAGCTAGACTGCAGGCTAGGCACGTGTGCTCGTGTGATCTCTGCGTTCTCTGTTCCTTAGTCGTTTTCCTTGTGCGCACACTACTTGCTAGTTCACGGGGAAAGTTGGCAAGAGTTCCACTAGGAAAAGTTTTTTTTTTGAACAATTGGTACAATGAAGTTGGCATAGCAAGACTACATCAGAGCAAGCATTCAGGTCGGCCAACTGCCAGCGCAGCTTGGTCGACCGCGTTCCAGCACGACTTGGTCGACCGCGCTCCAGCAAGGCAAGGACGACGGCGTGCCAACGTCGCAGGTTGACGGCGCGACAGCGTTGCTCACGCCAGGACAGCAGTGCACCCTGCTTCGCAGTTGCGCGCAGATGATTGGCGTGCAGAGTCTCGTCACCTGCACACCGCACACACCACGTCAACCTCGAGCTGACAACTGCCTCTGATCCGCCACGACGACCTCGGGATACCACCACCGAGGTCGGGCTCGCCAACTGCGCCTGGGCGACCGTCGCACTCCTCCGCAACACTTCGTCACCCAGGTAACCTGGTCGACCAGGCAACCACGTTGACCAACAGCTCCCATACGTGCCCGTCGTCCTCCCAAGTCGACGACCACCTCCACGTCAACCTCACCAGGTTGACGACACCATCGGTCGACCTCCTCGAGGTCGACGTCCCCTCTGGTCGACCAGCTCCACGTCGACCAGCACAGTCTTCGGCCGACCACCCACGTCAGCCACCCGAAGCTGGCGTCACGAAGTTGACGCCCCGCTACTCGACGCCCAACTGCTCGGCGTCCTGAGTCGAGATCGACGTCGGCCCCTCCTTCATCGACCACCAGGTCCAGTCAACCGCTAACAGGTCGACCAGCAGTCCGTTAGCCGACCGTCGAAGTCGGCTTCCCCAAGTTGACGTCACCAAGTTGACGTCCTCCGCAGGTCGACTCCCAAGTCGACCTCTCTGAAGTCGGCGCCCGTGCAGTGGTCCCCCGTGCAGGTCGACCTCCTCGTCGACCAGCTCACCCATTGCTGCAGGTCGCCTGCTCCCCTCACACCCAACCACGAAGTCAGCGCCGCCCAAGCAAGGACGGGGCCAATACACAACTCCCGTTGACACTCCCCTGCCGCGATCACGCTTGGGCCCCCAGCCCATACGGCAGTACAGCTCCGAGAATAGCCAGTCGGCGTGCGTCCAACACACAGCACGCCAGTCACCGCACCAGCCATGCAAAAGGGCATGGCACCTACTGCTGCACATCGTTGTCGCCGTCGCCCACGTCTGCCAGACGCACTAGGCCGATTGCGATGGAGCACCGGTTGAAGGCCGGATAGTGCAGCGCCTTCGTCAGGAAGTCGGCCGGCTGCTCAGCGGTTGGGATGTACTGCAGCGAGAACTTCCCGCGCTTCACCATGTGCTGCAGTCAGGCCTGTCGCCGCTCCATGTGCTTGAGGTTGCCTGTCAACCCCATGCCCTCGGCGACCGTGATAGCCGACTTATTGTCCACGCGCAGGACAGACGGCTTTCCGGCGTCCAGTTGCCGGAATTCTGCGAGGAGGAAACGAAGGCGGCGTCCCTCCATGCCAGCTTCAGTGGCTGCCACATACTCCGACTCGGTCGATGACAACGTCGCGCACTTAATGTGCTGGCTCGACCAGGAGACTGCAGCCCCTCCGTAGACAAACACGTAGCCGCTCGTGCTCGTCCTGTTCTGCTTGTCACCGGCGTCGTCGGCGTCCACGTAGCCGACCAGCTCCAGCGACTCAGGTCCACCGCCGAACTCCAGGGCGGTGTCACGTGTGTTGGCGAGGTAGGCGAGGCAGCGGTCGACCTCGCGCCAGTGCTGGTCGCTCCTCACCGTGAGGCCGCTCCCCAGCTTGCTGCAGGCGAAGGCGATGTCCGGCCTCGTCATCGTCGCCGCGAACTGCAGCGAGCCGACCTTCTGCCGGTACTCCTCCTCCTGCTGTTCCTGCGCCTCCTCGTCATCGAAGGTGAGCTCGGCGTAGGCATCGACCGAGACCGGTGTCTTTGGAGTGCGCCCGATCTCCTCCTCGTCGAGGAAGCGCCTCTGCAGCTTGTCGGCGTAGCCCTGCTGGTGCAACCACAGCTTCCCCGCCGACCTGTCGCGCACGATCTCCAGCCCGAGGTACTTCTGCACCGGCGAGATCTCGCGCAGCTCGAAGGCAGCTTCCAGCAGCTCCTTCAGCATCACGGTGCTGCTGCTAGCGGCAAGCAAGTCGTCGACATAGACCAGAACCCAGCAGGCCACTCCACCCTCGCCGATCTTGAAGTAAAGAGCCTCGTTGACCTGGCTCTTCTTCCACCCAGCGCCGACCAGCACATCGTTGAGCACCAAGTACCACAACAGCGGCGACTGCTTCAGCCCGTACAGGCTCTTCAGCAGCTTACACACCCGGCCGGTTCCATCGTTGAAGTAGTCCGGCTGGGACATGTACAACACCCGATCGAGCTTGCTCTGCAGGAAGGCGTTCTTCATGTCGAGCTGCATCAGGTTGAGGTTGAGGACAGCGAAGATGCTGAGGAAGATCCTCAACGTGACGTAGCTGCTCACCGGAGCGAACGTCTTGTCGTAGTCGGCGACGTACACCTGTGTGAAGCCCTTCACGACCAGCCTCGCCTTCTCTCGCTCGACAATGTCGTCGATGTGGTACTTCGTCGTCAACACCCACCGGTTCTTCATGACGTTCACCCCCGGCGGGCGTTCGACCAGCTCCCAAGTGCCCATGTTGATGAGGCTGCGAATCTCCTCCTCCATGGCGGCTTTCACCGCCGGGCCCTTCCAGCTCGCCAACGCCTCCTTCACCGTCATCGTCGAGATGTCCCAACGGTGCTCGGGGTCGGCTAGCATGTCGGGGTCGAGCTCTGGAAACTCCTCATCCTCCTCGGCGTCATCGTACAGCAGGTCGTCGTCATCGTCCACATCATACACCGTGGTGAAGGCAGCGGGGACGAAGAAGTCAGGCGGCCTCCGAAGTCGGCCTGAACGCCGTGGTCCCGGCTGGGCCTCCTCGGCATCCCCTCCATCGTCGCTGTCGTCGCTGCCCTCGGCGCCCTGCTGTTCCTCAGCCGGCGTCCCAGCCGACTGCTCCACTGCGGTCGACTTCCCAGCCGACTTCTCCCCTGTGGTCGGCTCCCCTGCCGACGGCCCGGTCGCCGACTGCTCCGTGGTCGGCTTCACGGCAGCCTGCTCCTTTGTCGGCCGCTGCTCCTCGACCCGCTTCTCCCCTGTCGACGTTGACTGCAGACCCATGTCGACCTGCCGCTTGTCACGTCGGCCACCGGCGATGCACTTGGCCGGCGCCGAAGGCGATGTCCCGCTACTCCCCTCATCGCCGGAGGCCGACACCGAGGTGAGCCCACGCAGGCCGGCCACAAGGGGAGGGGAAGGGGTTGGAGGGGGAGGGGTAGGGGGGCGGACGTCCTCGACGTCCTCCGTAGCAAGCTCGCCAACCTCGACAAGCAGCGGCAGTGTCGCCGACGAGGTGTCAGAGGGCGGGGTGGACGACGAGCGGCTGGACACCGGCCCGTGCTCCGTCTTCCACTCGGCCAGCGACATCTCCTCGTAGAAAACCACGTCCGACGTGGTGACCACTCGGTCAGTGGCGACGTCAAGGAGCTCCCAGCCCTTTCTCGTCGCCGACACGCCAAGGTGCAGGCCCCACCTGGCCTTCGGCTTCAGCTTCCCACCACGCTGCTGCTCAGGGACAAGGAACTGCGCCATGCAGCCCCACACCCGTGCCAGCGACAAGTCGGGCTTCTTCCCAGTCAGCAGCTGGTACGGCGTCGTCCCCGGCGGCAGCGTCGACCTCTCAAGGCAGTTGCGGACCCAGACGGCCTGCCACAGAGCAAGGTGCCACAAGTGGTGCTGCACGCCCATGTGCAGCAGCATTGTCCGCACTGACTCCACCACCGTCCTCATCTCCCGCTCCGCCATGCCATTCTGCTGCGGGGTGTATGGGCAGGTCAGGTCGTGGACGATCCCCTTGCCGTTCACGAAGTCGGTGAACTGCTTCCCGAGGAACTCCCCTCCCTGGTCAGATCGCAGCATCAACACCGGCTTCTTCGTCTGCCGCTCAGCCACAGCCAGCCACTGCACGAACGCCTGCAACGCATCTGACTTCTTGGCGACCGGCTTCACCCACACGTAGCGGGTCTTGCGGTCCTTCAGCAGCAAGAAGTACAGGCTGCCATCCTTGGCAGTCACGCGGAATGGCCCGCACAGATCGATGTGCACGACGGTCAGCACGTCGTCGGCGTTGGAGCCTTGGTCGGGGAAGGTGTGCCGCGCCAGTTTCCCCCCGACGCACGAGACATACGGGGAGTCGGCGTCCGGCGCCGACTTGAGGTCCAGCCCAATGGCGACCTCATTCTTCACCGAGCTCCGTATGGTGTCCATGCCGACATGCGCAAGCCTCGCATGCATCCGGTCCGGCGTCGACTTCGTCTTCGAGACGATCGCCCGCAGAGCCACGACCTTCGTCGTGGGCGGCATTGACCTTGTCCCGCAGGGACGCAGGTCGGTGCAGAGGACTCGCCCAGAGTACGTCGCCCGCCCGAGCACCTCCCCCGCTGCTGAGACGAGTAGCATGCCGTCTCCGTCCTCCTGCAGCTTCACGCCGTGCTCCTTCAGTTGGCCAGCCGACAGCAGGTTGGCCCGCACACCCGGGACGTACAGCACGTCGGGGATGAGCACCTCCTTCCCGGCCTCTCCTTTCAGGGAGACGGTGCCACGGCCCTGAACGTCCTGCAGCGCCCCATTGAAGCCACGCACGTGCTTGATGGAGCCACTCGCCTGCAAGTCGACGAAGGCTTCCTTCGTTCCCATCAGGTGGTGGGAGCAACCGCTGTCAAGCAGGACCATCGCCGGGTTGTACGAGGTCAGGTTGTCCTCGTTGAGCGTCGCCCTCGTGCTCGGCGCCATAGACTGCCGCTTCAGGAGGTTATAGCTGCTAGACAGTCCCTGCATGACATGGGTGATGTACGACGCCGTGGAGTATTGCGCGCCGGCCATCCTGATGGTGGCGAGAATTCGCCTGGCTCGGTTGTAGTAGTCGGTCGCACTCTCCTCGTTGCCCATACGCAGGTGTGTCAGCTGTCCCTCCAGCTGGGCGATGAACAGGTCGTCGGTGACCTGGTACGTCGACTCAATGAAGTGCCACGCCCGGTGACCGACGTCGAGGTACTCCCGGCACCACTTCAAGGCGATCTGCACGCCCGGCGAGCAGCACCGCGAGATGACTGTGAAGGTCAACAGCTGCACGGCGCGAAACTCCGCACGCAGGTTGGGGTGGTGCTCTCCCGGCGTCGCCACGGTCCCTCGGGCGAAGCCGATCAGCCCGGCCATCTCCAGCTGGGGCTCGATAGCTTCCTTCCAGGTGAGAATGTCGGGTCGACCGACCAGTGGGGGGGTGACTGAGATCCTGTCCGGCGTGAACTTGAAGTAGCCGTAGCTTGGCGCAATCCCACCTCCCGTCACCTCGGACGCCGACATCAGCGACAGCCCACTCCGTCGACCTCCGATGTCACCCCGCGAAGAGCCTGCAGCCGCCGACGACTGCATCCCTCGCGCCTGAACGCCGCCGACTTCACCGGCGTGTATCACACCTCATTGCCTCGACGTGCCTCTAGCACTGCTGCCGACTTGACCACCACCGGCGTTGACGCCCACGTCGACGCCGTCTTCGTTGTTCACCGGACGAGGAGAGGCAGGTCGAGACGGGTGCTCCGTCGCCCACACGGAGCGGAGTCCAGCCTCGACGACCGGCCACGGCAAGTCGCCATACTTGTTGGCCTCGTGCTTCCTCCTCGCGTTCTCCAACCGTGCCTCTAGGGTGTCCACCACCCCCGTGTCACCTACGGCTCCTACCATAGTGACTACCGCACAGTTGCCGGCCTGCAACTACGAAATAGGTAAGTGGTGTCTACGTCGACCTGACTGAAAGGTAAGTCGTGTGCCGTCCACGCTCACTGCACCATGCGGAGATAACTACTACAACGGGAGCTAGCCTGCAGGCTAGGCACGTGTGCTCGTGTGATCTATGCGTTCTCTGTTCCTTAGTCGTTTTCCTTGTGCGCACACTACTTGCTAGTTCACGGGGAAAGTTGGCAAGAGTTCCACTAGGAAAAGTTTTTTTTTTTGAAGAATTGGTACAATGAAGTTGGCATAGCAAGACTACATCAGAGCAAGCATTCAGGTCGGCCAACTGCCAGCGCAGCTTGGTCGACCGCGTTCCAGCACGACTTGGTCGACCGCGCTCCAGCAAGGCAAGGACGACGGCGTGCCAACGTCGCAGGTTGACGGCGCGACAGCGTTGCTCACGCCAGGACAGCAGTGCACCCTGCTTCGCAGTTGCGCGCAGATGATTGGCGTGCAGAGTCTCGTCACCTGCACAGCGCACACACCACGTCAGCCTCGAGCTGACAACTGCCTCTGATCCGCCACGACGACCTCGTGATACCACCACCGAGGTCGGGCTCGCCAACTTCGCCTGGGTGACCGCCGCACTCCTCCGCAGCACTTTGTCACCCAGGTAACCTGGTCGACCAAGCAACCACGTCGACCAGCAGCTCCCGTACGTGCCCGTCGTCCTCCCAAGTCGACGACCACCTCCACGTCGACCTCACCAGGTCGACGACACCATCGGTCGACCTCCTCGAGGTCGACGTCCCCTCTGGTCAACCAGCTCCACGTCGACCAGCACAGTCTTCGGCCGACCACCCACGTCGGCCACCCGAAGCTGGCGTCACAAAGTTGACGCCCCGCTACTCGACGCCCAACTGCTCAGCGTCCTGAGTCGAGATTGACGTCGGCCCCTCCTTCGTCGACCACCAGGTCCAGTCAACCGCTAACAGGTCGACTAGCAGTCCGTTAGCCGACCGTCGAAGTCGGCTTCCCCAAGTTGACGTCCTCCGCAGGTCGACTCCCAAGTCGACCTCTCTGAAGTCGGCGCCCGTGCAGTGGTCCCCCGTGCAGGTCGACCTCCTCGTCGACCAGCTCACCCACTGCTGCGGGTCGGCTGCTCCCCTCACACCCGACCACGAAGTCAGCTCCGCCCAAGCGAGGACGGGGCCAATACCCAACTCCCGTTGACATGCTAGGTATGACTCCGTTCATTCTCCAACCAGGGTGCCTGCTCACATGCCCGCAGTAGCTGCTTGCAAGTCGGTCGGTGGATCAGTTGGGCAAGTGAGAGTGCCTGGCTGTGTTGCTCGCCATCGGGCTTGCTGTAAAGCTCATCACCTTGCTGTTGCTCGTGAGGCTTCGTAGGGCTAAGCACGTGTCAAGATAGCAAGCAGAAATGGTTGCATTGAATGAATTGTGGGTACAAGGACTAACCCTAATATTGGGCTGTACCTCATATGGGCTACCCCACTATAGCCTACACACAACTAGCACAGATATGGTTTGACACACCCCCATAGGCAAAGTGGGGAAGAACAAGGGGTCACAAGACCAGTCAAGAAAAGCAAAGCAAGCTCAGGGTGGATTACAACGTAACCACACACTCCGAGCAAAAGCAAAGGGCCACAAGGCTAGTTCACATGCAGAGGTATATATGCAACAACAACAATACAGTGATCACTACCTAGCAAGAAGAAGCATGCAGGTATATATATAGATCACAGTACAAGCAACGTTACGAAGTGAGCAAGGGAGATGAAACAGGCACAAGGCCTAACATAGTACAGAAGCCCTGCTGATCACCAGCGGAAGTGTCTTGGTGAATAGACCAGCAGTGTTGGCCCGAGTGGCCACGTGAGCAAGACGAAGCTGACCACGCTCCTGCAACTCTCAAGCCAGGAAGTAACGCAGAGCGATGTGCTTCGTTCTATGCTCCAGTCTGAGCTCCTAACACAAGGCAATGGCAGCCTTGTTGTCCACATGAAGAACTGGAGGAGAACGAGGCCTCTCTCCCAACTCGGCCAGCAAGTAGGTGAGCCAGCGTAACTCCAGTGTAGCCATGGCTGTGGCGTAGATCTCAGCCTCACAACTAGAGCCGAGAACAGAAGACGAGCGGGTAGACCGCCAAGAAACAGAGCCGCAGCCAAGGCTAAAAGTGTAACCCTGTGACGACCACCGTGTAGCCATGTCGTCAACCAAGACGCGTCTGAGTGTCCAGCGAGGACAACCTCGCCCCATCCTCCAAGCACGAGACCCATGCCCGATGTACTGCACAAGTAGCGCAACACCCTCTTAGCAGCCTCCCACTGCTCTCGCCGGTCTCTCCCAGGCGCAACATAGCGAGCCAGGATGCTAAGGGGGTAGGCAAGGTCAGGTTGAGTGCAGGTCCTCAGGTACGTGAGGCAGCCCACAAGCTCTGGATACGGGCCACTCGGCTCTACAGACTCGTTCGAAGGTGGAGCTGAGAGCGAGTGACCGGTAGCCATAGGAGTGGACTGTGGCGAGGACCAAGTGAAGCCGAAGCGCTGAAGGACCTGCTGCACCATGTGTGACTGAGTCAGTGTGATGGTGCGCCGTGCTCTGTCGCGGGTGATCTTCAACCCAAGGTAGCTGCGCAGCTCACCCAAGTCTGTGCACATATGTCTCTTCTGCAGCTCTGACTTCACAAGGGTGAGTGCCTCGGTGTCAGCAGTAGCAAAGACCGCGTCGTTGACGTACACGAGGATGTAGAACGGCGGCAGCGAAGTGTTGGTGCGCAAAAACAGTGACGGGTCAGCTGTCGAAGGAGCAAACCCAAGAGCCGCAAGTGTCGTCCTCAGTGTGTCGTGCCACTCACGAGTTGCCTGGTGGAGACCATAGACTGGACGCCGGAGGCTCCACTGGGTACCAGGAGGAAACGGCCCAGTGAAGCCAGGTAGGTGCCGCAGCCAGATCTCCTTGTGCAGGCTGTTCTGCAAGTAAGCAGTGCTGAAGTCAAGGGAGTGAAGCTCGTAGTCACACTGAGCGGCAACGTGCAGCAGCACCCAAAGAGTGGTTATCTTCAGGGTAGGGGAGAAGGTCTGGAAGAAGTCAACTCCCTCTCGCTGACTATAGCCTCGTGCAACGTAATGAGCCTTGAAGACAGGCGGGGAACCCAGCGGCCGCTTCACCTTGAAAATCCACATGCCATCGACGATGTTCGCCCCAGGAGGGGGAACGTCATCGACGTAAGTGCCTGTGGAGTTCCATGATGCCATCTCTGCATCCATGGCTGTTTGCCACTGAGAGGAGTAGGGACCCTCTATCGCCTCTGCGTAAGAGCGTGGGGTCGGGATGTCTGGTGCATCCGGGTCTCCCTCATGTGCAAGCAGCATGGTCACGAGATGAGGTATAGTAGCCGCAAAACACTCAAATCCTCCTGCCTGTCCTTAAGGACATCCGTGCCAAGAGCACACTCACCCCCGACGGACGGAGGACAGACAGACTCAGACTCAACAACAAGACTAGTGGCGTAGTCGAGACGAGAAGCAGCAGCAAAGTCAACAAGCTCAACGACTAAGGCAGACGTAGCAGTGGACTCAAATGAAGGGTCAGTGACAACAGTGGCTAAGAGGTGCGTAACAGTAGTACTGGCATCACGAACTAGGTCAGACTCAGGGTCCGTAACGTGCGGAAGAGAGGACGCAGGGGGAGACGGCAAGGGAAGACGCAGTGGAACAGAGGAAAGAGGAAGTGCCATAGTGTGCGTGCCGGGGACAGGAGGAGGACGCTCACGAGGAACACAACGACCAGTGCAAACAGGCGAGGCAGGTCGAGACGCAGGCTCACAACGCTTTGTAAGCGAGTCCGTCTGCTCAGTGTAGGGAGAAGGAGCAGGCAGTGGAGAGCATGGCTGTAATGGGAGACCAGTAGAAGACGGGAGGCTAAGAACCTGGCGAAGCGCGGATTCAGGCAGTGGCAGAGACGACGGTGACGACGGAGAGAAGAACAATCGCGGCTGTGTAGTACCACCAACACTAGTACCACCAGCATCAGCACCTCCAGTACAAGTACCAGCAGCTCCAGAACCTCCAGCTCCAGCGACTCTAGCTCCAGCGCCTCCAGCTCCAGCGCCTCCAGCGCCAGCGCCTCCAACTCCAAAGCCCGCAGCACCACAAGCTCCGGCAACTCCAGCACCTCCAAGACAAGCACCAGCAGCTCCAGCGCCTCCTGCTGCTCTAGAACCTCCAGCTCCAGGGCCTCCAGCAATAGCACCCCCAAAACCGGCACCTCCAACTCCAGGGTCTCCTACTCCAGGGTCGACAGCACCAGCTCCCGGGCAACCAGCTCCAGTGCCCCCAATAGCACCACCCCCAGAACCGGCACCTCCAGCTCCAAGGTCCCCAGCTCCAGCGCCTCAAGCTCCGGCACCTCCAGCTCCAACAGCGCGACTCTGAAGGCGAGTGCGCGAAGCAAGCCACTCGCGGAGCTGCTGCGGCGAGAGAGGCGACCCCTGCGACGCGGCACCAGGAGGACCTCCAACAGACTCAGCACCCCTAGGCTCAGCACCAACAGACTCCGTACCCCCAGGGTCAGCACCTCGAGGGCCAGCACCTCCAGCTCCAAGGTCTCAAGCTCCAACGCGCGGGTCTCCAGCTCCAGTGCCTCCAGTACCACGGACCCTGGCAGCTCGAGTACCTCCAGGTCGAGCACCTCAAAGACCTTTAGCACCAGGATTACCTGCACCTCTAGCTCCAGTAGCACCACCCGTCCTGGCAGCTCCAGTACCTCCAGTACGAGCGCCTCCACGACGAGCAGCTCCAGTAGCTCCAACCGCAGCACCTCGAGCTGTAGTGCCTCCAGCTCCAGGAGCACGACTCCTCAGACGAGTACGCCACGCAAGCCACTCTTGTAGCTACTGTGGTGAGAGAGGCCTCCGTCGTGAAAAGAGACCCCCAAGAGTCAGCACCCCCAGACCCGGCACCCTCTGGCTTGGCACCCCCAGGCTCCGCACTCGCAGGCTCAGCACCCCCAGGCTCTGCACCCGCCAGCACCTCACGCATAGGCTCAGCACCCCTAGATGCAGTACCTCAAGCAGCACCACCCGCAGCAGCATCTGAATTGCTAGTGACCTCTACAGGCTCAGCCAAGGGGAGTGGGTCTACCCGAGACACACCTAAAGGAGCAGAACCCTGAGGGGTGAGGGGGTCTATCGGAGGGGGACCTAAAGCGAGGAAAAGCGTCGGGGGAGGGAGGGGGGCAGTGCGGTAGGGGAAGAGACGGTAGAAAGGAACCGACTCGTCAAAGGTGACGTCCTGAGAGGGGAAGACTCGGTGCGAGGTGGGGTGGTAGAACTGCCAACGAGGCGCGTCAGGGACAAAGCCAAGGAAGAGACAAGGAATGGTGCGGGAGGAGAGCTTGTCCGCGGACGAATCGCGGACAAGGGCATGAGCACCCGAGACTCGGAAATGCTACGCATCGCCAACCTCTCCCGTCCAACGCAGTGTGGGCGAGGTCTCCGGCAAGGAGACACGGGGCCAGAGGTTGAGCTGCTGCGTGGCGTACCGGACCACAAACGGCCACAGAAAATGGGGAGCCGCCGCATGGATCAAGGAGGTACGCGCGATCTTCATGACCAAGCCAATGCGGTGCTCAGCAACCCCATTCTGCTGAGTTGAGCACGGAAGCGTGAACGATTGCTCGATGCCCTCCCCCTGATAGAAGGCCCGGACAAGGTCGGAGGTGAACTCACCACCTCTGTCAGAGTGCAGACGCAGGAAAGGAAGGTCCTGGCGGAACCTCCGGCGGAGCTGAAGACGAAGTGCTCGGATCCTAGGGATCAAGACAACAGGGACCTCACCCTTGGTGCGCAAGGGGAAGATCGTGGTGTAACGCGAGTAGTCGTTGACAACTAGCAAAAATTACCGCTCACCGCCCTGTCCACGAACGCGGGGTGGGCCCCACACGTCCAGGTGGAGGGTCTGCAGAGGAGCCTCTGTCGGGGGAAACGAGGAGGAGTGAGGAGCAGCGCGCTGCCGCCACTCGACATAGGGAAGGCAGGGCGGCGCAGGGGAGGCAGGGAGGGGAGGGATAGACCTGGGAAGACCAGACACTAGGAGGCGACGGTGCATGCCACGGAGACGTGGCAAGGAGTGGTGACCCAGGCGGTGGTGCCAAAGAAGAGTTTGGTGCGACAGGGAGCGACACGAACAAGGGGAGGCTACCTGACCTGACGCAGACAACTGACCAGTAGCAGCTACCTGAGGGGACGCAGTAGTCAGTGTGTAAAGACTCGACCCTGGCAGACAGGTGAACGTGGCTAGGTGACGGCCGGTCCGGGAGCACGTATAGATCGCCACACGCTGTCCTCCAGGGGTAAAGGTATCAACCCATGCATCCTGGAGGACTGCGTTGTCAAAACTTTACTATAGGCTGTAGTGGGTTATTCCTTATGGGGTACAGCCCAATTAGTTTCTGACATTAAAACCCTGTACTACCTTGTTTTCTAGTCATTCTTCGTTCCTAGATGATGACATGGTTTCAGAGCAGGTTCCCTAATGGGAACGTTTTTATTAGGGCCCACCACCATCATTTTTTTTTCCTACCCTGCCTGAAGCGCGCCTCGCGCCCTGCCCTTCTACTGGCCCGTAGCGGCCCTACCCTAACGACCCGTCGCGGCCCTGCCCTTTCGCCCCCCTACGCGGCCTGCCCTAGCCGCCCGTTGTGGCCTGGCCTCGCCGCCCGTTGCGGCCCTGCCTAGCCGCAGCTCGTCGCGGCCCTACCCTCTTGTCGCCTCGTCGCGGCCCTGCCCCACCGCCGCCCCGCAGCGGCCCTGCCCCACCGCCGCCCAGCAGCGGCCCTGCCCTGCGGCCACCTAGTCGCGGCCCCACCCTGCTACCGCCTCGTCGCGGCCCTGCATCACCGCCGCCTCGTCGCGGCCCTCCCTCACCGCCGCCTCGTCGCGGCCCCACTCTGATGCCGCCCCGTCGCGGCCCTGCCTCACCGCCGCCTCGTCGCGGCCCTTACTTGCAGCCGCCCAGTCGCGGCCCTGCCCTGCTGCCGCCCCGTCACGGCCCTACTCTACCGCCGCCTCGTAGCGGCCCTGCCCACCTGCCGCCCGGTACCAGCCCTGCCCTACCCGCCAGTCGCAGCCCTACCCTACACCCGCTCCTGGTAAGCGCCGCCGCTGCGCGTGCCTGCCTCGCCGCGCCACGCCGCCTAGTCAAGCCGCGCCGCACCGCCTAGCCGAGCAGCGTCTCCCTGCTGAGCCGCGCCGCCCTGCCCTGCTGCTACTGCCGCTATGGCTACTCCTACTATGCTTACCTTCGATGCTGAGGGCTGTGCGGTGGATTTTGAGGTTTGGGTCGATGACTTGCAGCTCTATCTTCAATGCAAATCCAGGGACGGGGTCTCACTGTTCGATCGCACGTCCGGCTCTTCTAATGCACCTGCTGCCAACGCTGACAGTACGGTACGCTCTCAGTGGACTACTCGTGACGCTGTTGCCCGCCTTGCTGCTCGTAGTCACTTGCCGTCCACTGAACGCGCACACTTTGGCCAGTACAAGATTGCTAAGTCTCTCTACGATGTTGTTGTCGCACGCTACTCCTCCCCTGCCTCTGCTGCCCTCAGCCGCCTCATGCTACCGAACTTGTTCCCTGACCTAGCCGCGTTTGCTACAGTCGCTGACCTCATCACTCACCTCCGCACTAGTGACACCCGCTACCGCGCTGCGCTTCCCTCCGAGTTCTGCGCCAAGACCCCCCCCCCCCCCCCCCCATATACATCACCCTCTTCTACCTAGTCACCTGCCTCCCTGACTCTCTCCGCTCGGTCAGGGACCACTTTCTCTCCCTTTGCCCCACTGAGCTCACCATCGACCTGCTCGAGAAGGGGCCTCCTTGCAGCTGAGGCTAGCATAGTCGCTGTAGGAGCTTCTCGTGGCAACCCTCGCACCCCTTTCTTTGAAGGGTGCTCCCCTGTCCCCCTTTCTGCTGCTGCTGACGACCTCGTTGGCATCAAGGCGGTCGGGGCTGCGTCTGCTGCTAGTGGTAGGCGCCGCAGCGACAAGGGCAAGGGGGGCAAGGGTGGTGGAGGGGACGGCCGGAGTGGCGGTGGTGGCGGTGGAGGAGGTGGAGGGGGTGGGAGTGGTGCTGGGGTGGAGGCGGGAGTGGGGGCGTCAATGGCGGCGGTGGAGGTGGAGGCGGCGGCGGCAGCAGCTGTGGGGGTGGCGGCAGCGGTGGTGCTGGTCGGGGTGGAGCCGTGCAACGTGGAGGCTTTGGTGGTGGCCAGCGCCAACAGCAGCCACGTTCCCGTGAGGTCCCGTCGCCCCAGCAGCTTCGTGAGTGGTACGCTGGGTGTGGGAGGTCTAGGAGTGCGGGTCCCTACGCTTACGTTCTCCGCACATGTGACCGCCGTGGGGAGACGTGCGGCCTGCCGCTAGCTACGCAGCGCTGTTTCGGTCGCCTGACTAACGCCTGGCGCGCACAGTTTTGCTGACGCTACTGAGCTCCCTCGCTGGGCTGATCTGCTTAGGTCTAGTGTTTTTATCTTTGATCTTGATTATGATGCTATCCTTGCTGCCATGTATGCTGTGACTATTAGTGCTGAGGGTGACTGTTACCTGTGTGTGCCGCCTGACCTAGGTATAGAGGCTGCTGCTCAAGGTGCTAGTGAGTTTGCTCCTCCAGGTACTGGTGAGCCTGCTACTCCTCCAGGTACTGGTGAGCCTGCTGCTCCAGGTGCTGGTGAGTCAGCTCTTTCAGGTACTGCGACTGCTGAGGCCTTGCACACTTTCACTCTTGACTATGGTGCCTCCCGCTCTTTCTTTCGCGACTGCACCACACTCACGCCACTCAGTCGGCCGGTTGCTGTCTCCCTGGCTGACCCCTCTAGGGGTCTAGTCCTTGCACACTCCTCTACGGTTCTGCCGTGTCCGGCGGTCCCGTCTGGCTCACTATCAAGTCTCCACCTCCCCTCATTCTCTACAAACTTGGTGAGTGGAGCTGACCTCCCGGACGAGTGGGTTGACCAGTTTACTCCTTGTGGTCAGCGGGTGACCCACTGTACGTGTACTCGGACAGGCCGCCACCTTGTCACGTTTACCCATCAGCCTGTGTCGAGCTTGTACACCCTGACTACTGCGTCCCCTCTAGTTACTGCGTCTGGTCAGGTGTTTGCTGTCGCGTCCAGGTCTGGTCCGGAGTCTGCCTCGTGCTCGTGTCGTATCCTGTCACACCAGACTCTCCTCTGGCACCACCGCCTTGGTCACCCCTCCCTGCCTCGTCTTCGAGGTATGGCCTCCCATGTCCTTGTCACTGATCTTCCCCGGTCTCTCCCTCCCCTCCCCCCAGGGCCTGCCCCTACCTGTGTTCCTTGCGTTGAGGGACGGCAGCGCGCCGCCCCTCACTCCTCCGAGTTTCCTCCGAGAGAGGCTCCACTGCAGACTCTCCACATGGACGTGTGGGGCCTAGCCCGCGTCCGTGGACTAGGTCACGAGCATACTTTCTGCTGGTCGTTTACGACTACTCGCGTTACACCACAGTCTTCCCCTTGCACCGCAAGGATGAGGTCACTGGGGTGCTGATCGACTGGATCTGCGCTGCTTGTCGCCTGCTCAGCGAGAGTTTCGTCTCGGACCTTCCTGTTCTCCGTCTGCACTCTGACAGAGGTGGAGAGTTTTCCTCCGACCTTCTGCAGGCCTTTTGTTGTGCAGAGGGCATCTGCCAGACGTTCACGCTTCCGGCCTCCCCACAGCAGAATGGGATTGCTGAGCGCCGCATTGGCATGGTCATGGACGTCGCTCGTACGTCCATGATCCATGCGGCTGCTCCCCATTTTCTGTGGCTCTTCGCGGTTCAGTACGCTGCGCATCAGCTCAAACCTCCAGCCCCATGTCTCCGTTCCGGAGATCACACCTGCTCTGTGGTGGACCGGGAAGGTTGGCGATGCGTCGGTGTTCCGTGTCTGGGGATCTCGAGCTTTTGTCCGCGATTCTTCCGCGGACTAGCTGTCCTCCCGTGCTGTTCCCTGCGTCTTCCTTGGCTTCCCCCATGACGCGCCTGGCTGGCAGTTTTACCACCCCACCTCGCGCCGTGTACTGTCCTCTCAGGACGTCACGTTTGACGAGTCGGTTCCCTTCTACCGTCTCTTCCCCTACCGCACTGCCCCTCTCCCCCCCCCGCCGCTCTTCCTAGCACCAGATCCTCCTCTGGTAGACCCCCTCCCCCCTCAGGGTACTGCCCCCTCAGGTGTGTTCCAGATAGACCCTGTCGAGCCTGTCAAGCTAGCTGTCGACTCTGGTACTACTAGGGGTGCTGAGCCTGCGGGTGTGGGGCCTGGGGGTGCTAAGTCTGCGGGTGCGGGGCCTAGGGGTGCTGAGCCTGCGGGTGCGGGACCTGAGCCTGAGCGTGCGGAGCTTGGGGGTGCTAAGCCTGGGGCTGCTGATTCTGAGAGTGTGGAGCCTGGGGGTGCTGAGCCTGTGCGTGTGGAGCCTGAGCGTGCTGAGCATGGAGGTACTTTGTCCTCTAGAGGTCCTTCGTGTGTCTTGTCCAGGCGGGAGCCGCTCTCTCCACCGCAGCTGCGCAAGTGGTTTGCTTGGCTCTGGAGCCGTACTGCTGGAGCTACAGGTGCTAGAGCTGGTCTTGCTGGAGGTGCTGCTAGAGCTGTTCGTGCTGGAGGTGATGCTAGTGCTGGAGCTAGTGGTGCTACATGAGTTGGAGCTGGAGGCAATGGAGCTGGTCCTGCTGGAGGTGCTGCTGGTGCTGGAGCTAGTGGTGCTGCAGGAGTTGGAGCTGGAGGCGCTGGAGCTGGTCCTGCTAGAGGTGATGCTGGAGCTGTTCCTGCTGGAGGTGCTGCTGGTGCTAGAGCTAGTAGTGCTGCATCAGTTGAAGCTGGGGGCACTGGAGCTGGTCCTGCTGGAGGTGCTGCTGGAGCTGGTTCTGATAGAGGTGCTGCTGGTGTTGGAGCTAGTGGTGCTGCAGGAGTTGGAGCTGGAGGCACTGGAGCTGGTCTTGCTGGAGGTGCTGCTGGAGCAGGTCTTGCTGGAGGTGCTGCTGGTGCTGGAGCTAGTGGCGCTGCAGGAGCTGGAGCTGGGGGTGCTCGAGCCGTTTCTGCTGGTTCTGGTGGTGCTGCATGGCCGCGGCCGTACTTTGTTCCACTCCTTCAGCAGGTTCTTGGTCTCCCGTCTTCTACTGGTCCTAATCCTCCCTTAGAGTGTCCACCGCCGGTACAGTCGCACTCGCAGCTACCGCCGGCCTCCCCGCAACCTGGTCCTTCTCCTTACACTAGACCAACCGGAGGTCTTGCTGAGCGTCGTGAGCCCGCGTCTTGCCCTCCGTCGCTTGTTCGCACTGCTCGCACTGATCGTCGTATTCCGCGTCCGCGTCCTTCTCCTGTCCCCGGCACGCACCAGATGGCACTCCGTCCTTCCTCTGTTCCACTGTATGTCCCTCTGCCGTCTCCTCCTGCGTCCTCCCTTGCTGACTGTCCGGACCCCGAGTCTGACTCACTTTGTGCTGCCAGCCCTACCGTCACGCGTCTGCTAGCTAGTGTTGTCACTGACCCTTCCTTTGAGTCCACCACTGCATCTGCCTTAGTTGCTAAGCTTGTCGACATTGCTACTCGCTACCGTCTAGACTACGCCGCTAGTCGTGTTGCAGAGTCTTGAGTTTGTCTGTCCTCCGTCCGTCGGGGGTGAGTGTGATCTTAGCACGGACGTTCTTGAGGACGGGCAAGAGGACCTTGAGTGTTTTGCGGCTTCTGTACCTCATCTCGTGTCCATGCTAATTGCACCTGAGGAAGACCCGGATGCACCAGACATCCCGACCCCGCGCTCTTACGCAGAGGCGATAGAGGGTCCCTACTCCTCTCAGTGGCAGTCAGCCATGGATGCAGAGATGGCATCATGGAAGTCCACAGGCACTTCTGTCAACGAGGTTCCCCCTCCTGGGGCGAACATCGTCAGTGGCATGTGGATTTTCAGGGTGAAGCGGCCGCCAGGTTCTCCGCCTGTCTTCAAGGCGCGTTACGTTGCACGAGGCTTCAGTCAGCGATAGGAAGTTGACTTCTTCCATACCTTCTCCCCGACCCCGAAGATGACCACTCTTCGGGTTCTCCTGCACGTCGCCGCACAGCGTGACTACGAGCTTCACTCTCTTGACTTCAGCACTGCTCTCCTACAGGGCAGCCTGCACGAGAGATCTGGCTGCGCCGCCCACCTGGCTTCACTGGGTCGTTTTCTGCAGGTACCTAGTGGAGCCTCCAGCGGCCAGTCTACGGTCTCCGCCAGGTGCCAAGCAAGTGGCACGACACTCTGAGGACGACTCTTACGGCTCTTGGGTTTGCTCCTTCTACTGCTGACCCGTTGGTGTTTCTACGCACCGACACTTCGCTACCTCCGTTCTACATCCTCGTGTACATCGACGACTTGGTTTTTGCCACTGCTGACACTGAGGCACTTACTCTAGTGAAGTCCGAGCTGCAGAAGAGACACACGTGCATAGATCTGGGTGAGCTGCGCAGCTATCTTGGCTTGCAGATCAGCCGGGACAGAGCACGGCGCACCATCACCCTGACTCAGTCACACATGGTGCAGCAGGTCCTCTCAGCGCTTTGACTTTAGCACTGCTCGCCACAGTCCACTCCTCTGCCTACCGGTCACTCGCTCTCAGCTCTGCCGAGTGGCCCGTATCCAGAGCTTGTGGGCTGCCTCATGTACCTGATGACCCGCACTAGACTTGACCTTGCTTACCCTCTAAGCATCCTAGTGCGCTACGTTGCGCCCGGGAGACACCGACCAGAGCATTGGAAGGCAGCTAAGAGGGTGATGCGCTTCTTGTGCAGTACGTCAGGCTTGGGGCTCGTGCTTGGAGGATGGGATCTAGTTGTCCTCACTGGTCACACATACGCTTCTTGGGTTGACGACTTGGCTACGCAGCGGTCGTCACAGGGTTACACCTTTAGCCTTGGCTCCGGTTCTGATTCCTGGTGGTCCACCCGCTCGTCTTCTATTCTAAGCTCTAGCTGTGAGGCTGAGATCTATGCAGAGGCCATGGCTGCATAGAAGTTACGCTGACTCACCGACTTGCTTACCGACCTGGGAAAGCCGCCGCGTTCTCCTCCAGTTCTGTACGTTGACAACAAGGCAATGCTTGCCTTGTGTCGCGAGCAGAGATTGGAGCACAGACGAAGCACATTGCTCTTCGCTACTTCCTTGCTCGAGATTTGCAGCAGCATGGTCAGCTTCGTCTTGTTTATGTGGCCTCTCACGCCAACACTGCTGATATCTTCACCAAGGCACTTCAGCCTTGTGATCATCAGCTTTTCTGTACTGTTCTAGGCCTTGTACCTATTTGGCCCCACTTGCTCACTTCTTGACTATGCTTGTACTGTGATCTATATTTATATACCTGCATGCTCACACTTGCTAGGTTGTGATCACTATCCTGTATGTTCTCCTTTTCATATATAACTCTGCACGTGGACTGGCCTTGTAGCCATTTGCTTGTGCTCAGAATGCGTGGTGACGTTGTGATCCACCCTGGGCTTGACCTTGTCTAGTTCTCTTGCTTGTCCCCCACTTTACCTATGGGGGTGTGTTAGAACTTTACTGTAGGCTGTAGTGGGGTACTCCTTATGGGGTACAGCCCAATTAGTTTCTGACATACAAACCCTGTATTGCCCAATTTTCTAGTCATTCTTCGTTCCTAAATTCTCACATGCGTTGCTCACCTGGTTCGTAGAGAACGAGGGGAGGTGAAGACCTGACAGTGAGCCAGACGGAACCGTCAGGCACGGAAGCACAGTCGTGGACCGTGCAAGAACTGGGACCCCTGAGGGGTCAGCTAGAGAGACTGCAACAGGTGCAGGGAGTGGCGTGAGTGCGGCACTGTTGCGAAAGTAAGAGCGGGAAGCACTTGAGTCAAGCGTGAAGGTGTGCAAGGCATCAGCAGGCGCAGTACCTGAGAGAGCAGACTCGCTAGCACCTAAGGGAGCAGCCTCACTAGCACCTAGAGTGGCAACCTCTATACCGGGGTCGTACTGCACACTTAGGTAACAGTTGACCTCAGCACCACCAGGCAAAGCATACATAGCAGTAAGATGGCGTCATAGTGTAAAGCAAAGACATCAACGCCCGACCTAAGCAGCTCCAAGCCAGTGGGGGATCTCAGCCTCGTCCCTCAACTCTGCGAGCCAGGCGTCACTCAAATAGGCAAAGCAGCGGGACTGTGCGTGACCAGGTGTCCCACAGGTCTGACCAGCTCGACAACCTGTGGGAATGACGTACGGGCAGCGGCCAGGACTCGGAGACGTCCCACGCTTGTAAAACCACTCACGAACGTGTTGGGACGTAAGGGTCGGACGCCGCTGTAGCTACATCTGGCCACCGCCAGAAACTCCGCACCAAACAGCGCCACTGTGACTGCTACTATGGCCGCCACCACTCCCACTACTGCCACCACCGCCGTCACCACCCCCCCCCCCCTACTACAGAGTGAAGTTATGGCGGGCAAGCTAGGAGGAGCACGACCTCTAGGGCAGTACGGAGTGAAGGTAGTAGCACGAGGAGTAGCAGCAGCAGTAAGTCTAGCAGAGCGGCTCGGTGAAGCTAGGCTGCATCACCTCCAGCACTCCTAGTAGCACCTCCACCAGCAGCAGGGCGGATCGGGTCGGGTAGGGCGGCTCGGCTCGGACTGGGCAGCGCGGGCAGCAGGGCGCGCGCTGTGTAGGGCAGCAGGGCGCGACGCGCAGGTCAGCAGGGCGCGACGCGCGGGCTGCAGTAGAGTGCAACACGCGGGGCAGCAGCGCGCGACTCGCGGGCTGGCGTAGGGCGCGACGCGCGGGGCAGCAGCGCGCGACGCACGGGCTGCCGTAGGGCGCAACGCGCAAGGCAGTAGCACGGGCGTAGGGCAGGGCGCAGGCGCAGGGCAGGGCGTTGGCGCAGGGCAGGGCGCTGGCGCAGGGCAGGGCGCCGGCGCAGGGCAGGGCGCTAGTGCAGGGCACGGTGTTGGCGCAGGGCAGGGCGCTGGTGCAGGGCAGGGCGCCGGCGCAGGGCAGGGCGCTGGCGCAGGGCAGGGCGCTGGCGCAGGGAAGGGCGCTGGCGCAGGGCAGGGCGCTGGCGCAGGGCAGGGCGCTGGCGCAGGGCAGGGCGCTGGCGCAGGGTGACGTGAGGCAGGGCAGGGCAGAGCGTGCGCGAGGCAGCGCGACGCGGGGCAAGGCAGGGCATGCGAAGAGCAGCGCGATGCGGGGCAGGGCAGGGCGTGTGCGGGGCAGCGCGACACAGGGTAGTGAGGTAACGCGGTAACCGCAGTCGATCGCTAAGTATGGTGGGCTCGGAAAAAAAAAAAAAAAAAAAAAACCGGTCCTACGGACCTACTTCTCTGAAACCATGTCAAGATAGCAAGCATGAATGGTTGCATTGAACTAATTGTGGGTACAAGTGCTAACCCTAATATTGGGTTGTACCCCATATGGGTTACCCCCCTATAGCCTACATCCAACTAGCACAAATATGGTTTGACAGCACTAATAGAAGAGGTGTGTGGGTGCTTGCTCTCATGCCCGCAGCTGCTTGTGTCTCGATCAGTGGACTAGCTAGGCAAGTGGGAGTGCCTGGTCAGCTTTTTGCCGCCTCGGAATTGCTGTGAAGTTCATCACCTTGCTGCTGCTATTGAGGCTTGGACGGGCCAAGCAGAAGTAGAGAATGTGGATATGAGGTTTGGAGGATGATCGGTAGCACAGTGCGGAATGCTAATGTTTATTCTGAAGTTTTAGACATCCATCTGTCGTGGAAAGGTGAGGTGGGGTGAAAGTTTGTCATCGTATGTTGTAATACCTTTTGGTGGGGTAAGGTGGAGCATGATGTATGGGCACCTGATGGTGTTGCGATCAGAGGTAGATCGTAACCAGGATCACCTCAGGAAGGTTCGCACACTTCTAGTCTAGTGGTGGTGGGCCCTTGACCTCAATAGCAGAGTGAATTTAAAATGCTTGAGATGATAAAAACATGCAAATACAACGATATAAATAAGAGTACAGGGGAATACGAATCCACCTAGCTAGCCATGTACTCTAAGGGGTACATTCCCTTATTCAAATTCATTCCCAACCGTGCGGACTGTTCCCGCCAGAATCCTTCTGCCTGCAGCTGCCCGATGCCATATGATCCGACAGTCCAGATGCATCTCGACCATCTGACGTTTCGAGTCAATTCTGACTCTTCACATTCGTTCTCGATACTGCATGCTTCTTTAGCTGCGGTCGGGAGTGCACTGTAATCTTCATTCATTGCTATTCATAACACCCCCCTTCACTCCTGGCCGCAGCTTGACTTGACGTGCTTGACCACTCCGCCGAGTTCGGAGCAATGCTGATACTGCTGGCGTGGCAGTCGCCTCGTGAGAAAGTCTGCTGCCATGTCACCAGTCGAGCAGTAGGTCAAGTTAACCTTGCCTTTGTCCACTTCGTCCTTCACGAAGAAATACCGCAGCGCAATGTGCTTGGTGCGGTTGACGAAACCAGGTTTGTTCGCGATGCGAATCGCGCTCTGGTTGTCGCAGTGGAGACGAAAGGTGGACGAAGCTGGAATTTCTGCCTCCTGCAGAAGTTCCTGCAAGTAGAGGCCTTCGCGAACTGCTGCGGTTGCTGCAATGAATTCCGCTTCAGCTGATGACAAGGCAACCAGCTCCTGCTTCTATGAATTCCAGAAGATTGGTCCCGTTGGTTCGAGTCGGAACTGTTAGAGACTAAGGACGGAGTCTACGAAGATTAGGTGCCTAAAATTCTCAAAATCGTTGGTCTCTATTTCTGGACAGAATAGTCGCGCTCACAAGAAACGTCGTCGACAAAAACACGCACCGTCAAAACTTCACCAATTTCAGATATGTTGTAGCCCTATATCGTAGCTACATTTCCCAAGTTGAATCGTATTAAGAAGTGAAGTAAATCTCGAGTTATCCATTTCAGCGCACTGGGGGGGTATGTTGCCAAAGGAATCTGAACTCAATCACAATAGTCTCACACAAGTTCACAATTACTACACAAGAGAGTTAGAGTAGCACTAAACCAGGTAGGATGGATGAGGAGGATGAGAGGGAAGGTCCCAAGAGAGTCCCCAACCAAGGAAACCCCATGCCACACAATTCCCTTCCCCATAGGCAACCCAACTTTGACCTTTGTCACTATCCCAACCTCCACAATCCACCTCAACCCAACTTGGCCACACTTGCCAACCTGGTTTGGTTTCACCCAACCATTTGGCAGCAACTACAGTAGAAAAGACGAATTTCCCAACCCCAAAAGTCTGTACCCCATATTGAGTCAACCCCACAACTTCCCACAGTTGCCACAATCAAATATGAAAAGCATACGAACTCCAACGTTAGTAACTTTCTTGTTTGTGCTCCGATTGAAGTGATACTTGGTTCGTCGGAAAGCTCTTGAGCAGAGGAGTCACTTTAGATATCTGCTTAAGCCAAATAACATTCACACACTCAGAAAAACCAAACCACAGAAAACACAAATTCTTGCACACGCTCACACCACGCATGCAACGCACGAACATATGATGGGAGGCAGACAGACGTGAATGCATATGATAGCATCACATAAAAGGAACAGGAAGCCAGTCCTGGACCGCCGATTGACGGGATCTGCTGCGTGAACGGCGTCCACGTAGCCAATGAGATTGAAGGGTGGAGCTGGTGCAGTAGAGTAGCACAGCCCAATCTTGGGCATTGAAACGAAGAACTGTAGGGCGCGTTGCAGGTCCAGAAGATTCTCAGCCGTTGGTCTGCGTGAGTACTGGGCCAGCTGACTTGCGATGTAGGAAAGGTCAGGCCTGCATGTGATGTCGGAAAATATAAGTTAATATTTTCTATATGTAACTGCCTGTAAGATTGGTTATTGTAGTTATAGCATTCTCTTAGTTGGTGGTGCACCTTTCTTGTTGGTTCTTTCCTATTTGTACCCTCGCTCAATATTGAATCACCCTCTTTTTTGTTGGTACAACTTCTCCCTCGCTACTCTTGTTTTCCTCAAAACCTAGCCATGGCGCCTAAGATTAATCTACTATTCTGAGATGGTATCGAGCTAGATTTCGATCAATGGGCCCACCAATTTTCGACCCTGTCATGGCGGCCCTCCCTCCCAACGACTTTCTACTGCGATCGGGCCGTCAGTGCGACCGTCGCGTGAAAATCCGCGACGGTTTCGATCGTCAGTGCGATCGACGGGGCGAAGGCGGCGCTCTGCTCGACGCGCTGCCTCGTCGCCCCGTCGTTCGCGGCCACGCTGCCCCGACGTCGCCTCGTCGCGCCTCCGTTTCGGCCCCCTATTCCGCTCGTCGCGCTCGAGCAGCTATCCCCGCCCACCCTCCCGCGGTCCCCACTGCAGCTGTCGCACTTGTGTGAAACTATGAGCAGAGGAATGAATTGACTAAGTCAGAGTTGGGTACAAATACAACCCTAGCAAACTGTACCCCATATGTGCTACCCCACTATAGCCTACAAACATGCATCAGCTATAATAATCTGACACACCCCCATAGGCAAAGTGGGGGAGAACAAGGGGTCACAAGACCAGTCAAGCAAAGCAAAACAAGCTCAGGGTGGATCACAAAGTCACCACACAGTCCGAGCACAAGAGCAAGGCCAGAGGCCAGTTCACATGCAGGAGTAAAGACATATATATAAAACTAGACAAGCAAGAGCAGGTATATATATGTCAAAGTACAAGTAAAGTCAAGAAGAGAGCAAGTGAGGCAAGACAGGTACAAGACCCAGCTGGGTACAAAAGCGCTGATGGTCGCAAGGCGCAAGTGCCTTGGTGAACACATCAGCAGCGTTGGCCTCAGAGGCCACGTAAGCAAGTCGCAACTGACCACGCTGCTGCAGCTCACGAGCAAGGAAGTAGCGGAGAGCAATGTGCTTCGTTCTGTGCTCCAAGCGCTGCTCTCGACACAAGGCCAACATGGCCTTGTTGTCTACGTACAGCACTGGAGGAGAACGAGGCAGCTCTCCAAGGTCAGTCAGCAGGTAGGTGAGCCAGCGAAGCTCCTGTGCAGCCATGGCCCCGGCGTAGATCTCAGCCTCACAACTGGAGCCGAGAACCGAAGACGAGCGAGTAGACCGCCACGAGACAGAGCCGGAACCAAGGCTGAAGGTGTAACCCTGTGACGACCGCTGCGTAGCCTGGTCGTCAGCCCAAGAAGCGTCTGCGTGCCCAGTAAGGACCACTGGACTCCGCCCTCCAAGCACTAGCCCCATGCCCGACGTACTGCACAGGTAGCGCAATACCCTCTTCGCTGCAGCCATGTGCTCTGGTCGGTGTCTCCCAGGAGCAACATAGCGTGCAAGGATGCTCAGAGGGTATGCAAGGTCAGGTCGAGTGCAGGTCATCAGGTACATGAGGCAGCCAACAAGCTCTGCATACGGACCACTCGACTCTACGGACTCATCCGAAGGCAGAGCTGAGAGTGAGTGGCGAGTAGGCAGAGGAGTGGCCTGAGGCGAGGAGTACGTGAAGCCGAAGCGCTGAAGGACCTGCTGCACCATGTGTGACTGAGTCAGGGTAATGGTGCGGCGTGCTCTGTCCCGAGTGATCTGCAAGCCAAGGTAGCTGCGCAGTTCACCCAGGTCTGTGCACGTGTGTCTCTTCAGCAGCTCGGACTTCACGTAGGCGAGTCCAGCAGTGTCCGCTGTGGCAAAGACCAAGTCGTCGACGTACACGAGGATGTAGAACGGCGGCAGGGAAGTGTCGGTGCGAAGAAACAGCGACGGGTCAGCAGTAGAAGGAGCAAACCCAAGAGCCGCAAGCGTAGTCCTCAGTGTGTCGTGCCACTCACGCGGTGCCTGGCGGAGACCGTAGACTGGCCGTCGGAGGCTCCACTGGGTACCAGGAGGGAAAGTCCCAGTGAAGCCAGGCGGACGGCGCAGCCAGATCTCCTCGTGCAGGCTACCCTGCAGGAACGCAGTGCTGAAGTCGAGAGAGTGAAGCTCGTAGTCGCGCTGAGCGGCAATGTGCAGCAGCACCCGAAGAGTGGTCATCTTCGGGGTGGGAGAGAAGGTCTGAAAGTAGTCAACTCCCTGCCGCTGACTGAAGCCACGAGCCACGTAACGCGCCTTGAAGACAGGCGGCGAGCCCGGCGGCCGCTTCACCCTGAAGATCCACATGCCACTGACGATGTTCGCCCCAGGAGGGGGAACCGCGTCAACGTAGGTGCCTGTGGACTTCCAGGAAGCCATCTCTGCATCCATAGCTGCCTGCCACTGAGAGGAGTAGGGACCCTCTACGGCCTCCGCGTAAGAACGCGGAGTCGGGATGTCTAGTGCATCCGGGTCTCCCTCAGGGGCTAGCAGTACAGACGCGAGACGAGGTGAAGCAGCGGCTAGACACTGGAACTCCTCCTGCCTGTCCTCTAGGACGTCCGTGCCAAGGGCACACTCACCCCCGACGGACGGAGGACAGGCGGACTCAGACTCAGCGACAAGACGAGCAGCGTAGTCTAGACGACAGCGCGCAGCAAAGTCGACAAGCTCAGTGACAAGGGCAGACGCAGTAGACGACTCGAAGGAAGGGTCAGTGACAGCAGTAGCAAGGAGACGCGTGACAGTAGGACTGGCAGCACGAAGAGAGTCCGACTCCGGGTCGGCAAGAGCAGGAAGAGAGGAAGCAGGAGGAGAAGGCAAAGGGGCACGCAGAGGAGCAGTGGACGGACGCAGTGACATCCGGTGCGTGCCAGGGACAGGAGGAGGACGCTGACGCGACCCGCGACCACTAGCGCGCTCAGTACGAACAGGCGACGCAGGACGAGACGCAGGCTCACGACGCTCAGTAAGACCTCCAGTCGGACCAGCGTAGGGAGAAGGAGCAGGCAAAGGGGAGGCAGGCTGTAGCTGTGGCTGTGACCGGACAGGCTGCGGACCCTCTAAGGAAGGAGGAGGAGGTGTAAGACCAAGAACCTGCTGCAGGAGCGGAACGAAGTACGGTCGGGGCCGCGCGGCGACGCCAGAAACAGCAGGAACAGCACCAGCACCCCCGGCAGGAGCACCCACTCCAGCAGCACCTCCAGCAGAACCACCAGAAGCTCCAGAACCTCCAGCAGCAGCACCAGGAGCACCGTCAGTCGGACCACCAACCGCAGGCTCAGCGCCAACGTCCTCAGCAGGACCAGCTCAAGGAGAACACTCAGACCCAGCAGCTCCAGCACCCACAGGACGAGCACCGCCAGGTCGCGTGGCAGCAGCGCCCTCCGCAGCCGAAGAACCACCAGCACCAGCGGCACGCCTCCAGCGCCGGGCAAACCACTCACGCAGCTCTAGTGGAGAGAGCGGCTCCCGGTGAGACGAAGCACCCCCAGGCACAGCACCTCCAGGCTCGGCACCTCCCGGCTCAGCACCCCCAGGCTCAGTACCTCCAGACACAGCACCCCCAGGCACAGTACCCCCAGGCTCAGCACCCCCAGGCTCAGCACCCCCAGACTCCGCACCCCCAGGCTCAGCACCCCTAGACTCCGCACCCCCAGGCTCAGCTCCCGCAGCAGCACCGGAGTCACCAGGGACCTCGACAGGCTCGACCGCGTCTACCTGAGACACACCTGAAGGGGCAGGACCCTGAGGGGGGAGGGGGACTACTGGGGGGGGACCTGGTACCAAGAAGAGGGGGGGTGGGGGGAGGGACGGAGTGCGGTAGGGGAAGAGGCGGTAGTAGGGTACCGACTCGTCGAACGTGACGTCCTGGGAGGACAGAACACGTCGAGAGGTGGGGTGGTAAAACTGCCACCCAGGGGCGTCGGGGGGGAACCCGAGGAAGACGCAGGGAGAAGCACGAGGGGACAGCTTGTCCGCAGACAGGTCGCGAACAAACGCCCGAGATCCCCAGACCCGGAACGCCGACGCATCGCCAACCTTCCCCGTCCACAACAGAGCTGGGGAGGTCTCCGGTCGAGAGACCCTGGGGTGGAGGTTGATCTGGTGCGCAGCGTACCTGACCGCAAACGGCCACAGAAAATGGGGAGCAGCCGCATGCATCATGGACGTACGAGCGACGTCCATGACCATGCCAATGCGGCGCTCAGCGATCCCATTCTGCTGTGGTGAGTCCGGAAGCGTGAAGGTCTGACGGATGCCTCGCACACGACAGTAGGTACTCAGGAGGGCCGAGGAGAACTCTCCGCCTCTGTCCGAGTGCAGACGCAAGACAGGGAAGTCAGAGCCAAAGCTTCTCCGAAGCTGAAGACGAGCTGCGCGGATCCAGTCGATCAACACCTGAGTGACCTCACCCTTGCTGCGCAAGGGGAAGACTGTGGTGTAACGCGAGTAGTCGTCAACCACTAGCAGGAAGTAGCGCTCCTGACCCTGTCCACGGACGCGGGCTGGGCCCCACACGTCCATGTGAAGCGTCTGCAACGGGGCCTCTGTCGGAGGAAACTGGGAGGAGTGAGGGGCAGCACGCTGGCGCCCCTCGACACAGGGGACACAGGCAGGGCCAGGGCCCGGAGGAAGGGGAGGGAGGGACCGGGGAAGACCAGACACAAGGACCCGCGAGGCCATGCCTCTGAGCCGAAGCAGAGAGGGGTGGCCAAGGCGGTGGTGCCAGAGGAGGGTCTCGTGAGACAGACGACGACACGAACAAGGGGCAGACTCAGGACCAGACCTGGACGCTGCAGCAAACACCTGACCAGACGAAGGGGCTCTACCAGACGCAGTACCTGGAGGAGAAGCAGTGGTCAGTGTGTACAGGCTCGATCCCGGCCGACGTGTAAACGTAGCCAGGTGGCGACCTGTATCCGCCTCCGTACAGTGGGTCACCCGCTGACGAGCAGGGGTGAACTGGTGGACACCTGCATCCTGGAGGTCAGCACCACTCACCAAGTTCGTCGAGAACGAGGGGAGGTAGAGACCAGTCAGGGTGCCAGAGGGGGCCGCCGGACACGGGAGGACAGTGGAGAAGCGAGACAGGACAGGCCCCCCAGAGGGGTCCGCCAGGGACACCGCAACCGGCCGACTCAGCGGCGTGAGAGTGGTGCGGTCCCTAAAGAAGGAGCGAGACGCTCCAGAGTCAAGGGTGAAGGTGTGAGAGGCCGAAGCCGACACAGTACCTGAGAGGGCGGACTCACCAGTACCTGAAAGAACAGACGCACTGGCACCTAGAGCAGCAGCTGCACAAGTACTTGACGCGGCAGTACCAATGCCCGGGTCGGGCGGGAAACACCGGTAACAGTCATCCTCATCACTACCAGTCACAGCATACATAGCAGAGAGAATAGCATCAAAATCAAGATCATAAATAGCTACACCAGCCCTAGACAGCTCTCCCCAGCGGGGGATCTCAGCGGCCTCCGGAAACTGCTGACGCCAGGCGTCGGTCAGCCGGCCAAAGCAGCGACGGGCTGTGTGGGCGCCTCCACACCTCTCCCCTGCACGGTCACCAGTGCGAAGAACGTAGGGGCAGGGACCAAGCGCACCACCGCGCTGACGCTGCAAGTACCACTCACGGAGCTGCTGAGGGCCGGGGACGGTGCGAGAGCGCTGCTGCTGCTGCGGCTGCTGCTGTGGCTGCTGCTGCTGCTGCTGCTGGCGCTGACCACCCCCAGAGCTGCTCCGCTGGGACGAGCCACTCCGACCCCCTCCTCCACCGCCACCCCCGCCTCCACCGCCACCCCCGTCGCCACCGCCACCTCCCCCACCAGGACCGTCGCTCCCACCGCTCCCACCGCCTCCTCCGCTACCACCTCCGCCGCCACCTCCGCCTCCACCGCCGCCACTACTACCTCCACTCCCGCCACCACCCCCCCCGCCACCCCCACTCCCCCCTCCACCCCCACCGCCTCCTCCACCGCCCCCTCTGGCTCCACCCGCTCCCTTGCCCCCTTTGCCCTTGCCAGTGCGGCGTCTGCCACTGGGGGCAGACGCCGCGCCGACCGACTCAAAACCAACGAGGTCGGCCGCAGCGGCAGAGGCGACAGAGGGCAGCAGGGGGGAGGGACCACACCCCTCAAAGATGGGGGTGCGAGGGTCACCCCGAGAGGCCCCTACAGCGACAATACTCTTCTCAGCCGCTAGCAGGGACTCCTCAAGGAGGTCGACAGTGAGAGTGGTGGGACAGACAGAGAGAAACTGGTCCCTAACGACACGAAGGGACTCAGGAAGACGGGTGACGAGAAAGTAGAGAGTGATGTACATGGGAGGAGGGTTCGCAGCGCGGAACTCAGCAGGAAGGGCAGCGCGGTAGCGGGTGTCACTAGCGCGGAGGTGGGTAACGAGGTCAGCGACAGTGGGAAAGGAAGCGAGGTCAGGGAAGAGAAACGGTAGCATGAGGCGGCTAAGGGTAGCGGAGGAAGGGGAGGAGTAGCGCGCAACTACAGCGTCGTACAAGGCCTGAGCGGTCTTGCACTGACTAAAGTGGGCACGCTCAGAGGAAGGGAGGTGGCGACGCACAGCAAGACGTGCAGCAGCATCGCGGGTCGCCCACTTGGAGCGAACGGCAGAGTCAGCATCAGCAGGCGGGGCAGGGACAGCGCCAGAGACAAAGTCAAAGAGAGAGACCTCATCTACCGCATCACACAGTAAGTACAGCTGCAGATCCTCGATCCAGACGGCAAAGTCAATGGCCCTCCCCTCAGCGTCAAAAGTGAGAACATTGGGGGTGGCCATAGCAGCAGCTGAAAGTCTCACCGGGATGGGAGAGTCGGGTAGGTCAGCAGCAGGCGGCTCGGGCTGCTCGTGCAGCTCAGGCGGCTCGGGCTGCTCAGGTACCGGGCGGCTCGGCTACTGCGGGGCGGCTCGGCTACTGCGGGGCGGCTCGGCTGCTGCTGGGCGGCTCGGCTGCTGCTGGGCAGCTCGGCTGCTGCTGGGCGGCTCGGCTGCTGCTGGGCGGCTCGGCTGCTGCTAGGCGGCTCGGCTGCTGCTGGGCGGCTCGGCTGCTGCTGGGCGGCTCGGCTGCTGCTGGGCGGCTCGGCTGCAGTGCAGTGGCGGGGCCGGGACAAGGCCGGCGGTAGGGCCGGCGGTAGGGCCAGGTAGGAGCCGGCGGCGGGCCGAGTAGGAGGCCGGCGACGGGCCGAGTAGGAGGCCGGCGGCAGGGCCGTGTAGGAGGCCGGCGGCAGGGCCGTGTAGGAGGCCGGCGGCGGGCCGAGTAGGAGGCCGGCGGTGGGCCGAGTAGGAGGCCGGCGACGGGCCGAGTAGGAGGCCGGCGGCAGGGCCGTGTAGGAGGCCGGCGGCGGGCCGAGTAGGGGGCCGGCGGCGGGCCGAGTAGGAGCCGGGGCCGGGCCGTGTAGGAGGCCGGCGGCGGGCCGTGTAGGAGGCCGGCGGCGGAGCCGAGTAGGAGCCGGCGGCGGGGCCGTGTAGGAGCCGGCGGCGGGCCGAGTAGGAGGCCGGCGGCGGGCCGTGTAGGAGGCCGGTGGCGGGCCGAGTAGGAGGCCTGCGGCGGGCCGTGTAGGAGGCCGGCGGCGGGGCCGAGAAGGAGGCCGGCGCGGGGCCGCGTAAGGGGCCGAGTAGGAGTCGGCGGCCCAGGGCCGCGTAAGGGGCCGGCTCGGAGCCGCGTAAGAGGCCGGCGCGGGGCCGCGTAGGAGCCGGCGGCGCAGGGCCGCGTAAGGGGCCAGCGCGGGGCCGCGTAAGGGGAGAGGGCGACCCGAAGGGTCGCTAAAACAAAAAGGGCGCGCCTCGGGGGGCGCGCTTCGGTGGGCCCAAAAAAAAAAAAAATTCGGTCCTGGAGGGACCTAGCTCTATACCATGTGAAACTATGAGCAGAGGAATGAATTGACTAAGTCAGAGTTGGGTACAAATACAACCCTAGCAAACTGTACCCCATATGTGCTACCCCACTATAGCCTACAAACATGCATCAGCTATAATAATCTGACAACTTGCTGCTGCCGTGCGCGCTCCTACTGTGGGGGGAGGTCGTGGGAGTGGGGGACCATGGGGGAGGTGGTGTGTCGGGGCGACCGCTGTGAGCAGTCTGCAGCAGCTGCCGTCATCATTTGTCGCCCCATACGCGACTTTCGCTGTGGGGGGGAGGGTAAAAGAGTGGCGGGAGCGCACCCGCAGGAAACCACCGACGCCCTCCTCTCTCCTCTCTCTCCCTGCAGCGCCGGTCGCTGTGGGGGATGGGGGGGAGTGTGAGGGGGTGGCCAGAGAGATTTTGCAGCACCAACATCCGTCCCCCCTCCCCTCTCTCTCACTGCCGCGCTTGCAGCTGTGGGGGGGAGGGTGAGAGGGGGTGGCGGAAGTCAGCCGGGCATCTGCTGCTGACGCCCACTGCTACCGTGGCACCTCCAGCTGCCGCCCCTGCTGCCACCTGCCTCTTTTGCCTTTGCTTCTGCTGCTTGCTGCTAGGGGCCTGCAGGTGCTGCCGTCGAGCCGCTGCTGTCCTGCTGCACGTTGCAGCCACAGAGCCTGCTCCTCAGGCGACCTGCCGCCCCTACACCTGCTACTGTTTCTACCTTGGCCCAGGGTGTGCTACAGCTGGATCTGCCACCACTGCAATGGTTGTCACTGCACTTGTTTGTTGCTGCAATTTCCGCTGTGTAATCGTGATGTACCCCTTAAGGGTGCGCTAACTGCATACTCTCCTACAGCCAGTTATGGGGGCGTGTCGGAAAATATAAGTTAATATTTTCTATATGTAACTGCCTGTAAGATTGGTTACTGTAGTTATAGCATTCTCTTAGTTGGTGGTGCACCTTTCTTGTTGGTTCTTTCCTATTTGTACCCTCGCTCAATATTGAATCACCCTCTTTTTTGTTGGTACAACTTCTCCCTCGCTACTCTCGTTTTCCTCAAAACCTAGCCATGGCGCCTAAGATTAATCTACTATTCTGAGATGTGACAGAGGCAAAGAGCAGGCATCCCAGCTACTGCTGGTAAGTCTGAACTCCGGCAGGGGATAGGGCTTTGTTGTCAGGTTTGTGGTTCGGTCCCGGAGTTCGGTAGGGAGTGGAGAGCGGTGCAGGTGAAATGTTGAACCGCTTCCCTAACTCCTTTGCGTACTTAGCCGCTGAGAGGTGAATGGGCTCAGGTGCGTAGGAGACGTTGAGGCCTAAGAACTACTTTACCTCGTAGTTGCACGTGATGTCGACGCGCCCCGCCAGGCTTTTCTCGAACTGCTCGAGTAACTCGTTGCTTGATCCCGTGTAAAGCAGGTCGTCGACGTAGACCGTGAGGAGAATGTATTCGCCACGGAAGTTGCAGCGGTACATTCCTGCATCGTGCGGCATCTGTTTGAACCCAATTTCAAGCAGGGTGTTGTGCAGATACTGCTGCCAAAGCCTTGGTGCCTGTTTTATCCCGTACAGAGATTTGCGCAGCTGGCACACGTGCGAATCTCCTTCGCCGTATGTGTGCGTCTGCTCCACGTAAATCACGGTGTCTACTAACGCGTACAGGAACGCGTTCTTCACGTCGATCTGGCGGAGAGGCAGATGCCTTACTACTTCAGTGGCGAGCAGGATTCGGACGGAGTTGTGGCGGCTGACTGGGGCGAACGTCTGGTCGAATTCGATGCCGTGCCTTTGGTCGTATTCTCGTACCACCCAACGCGCCTTGAAGCGCTCGATTGTTCCATCCGCTGTGGTCTTCACGCGGAAGACCCATTTTCCCTAAAGAACTCTTGCTCCTTTGATTGCCGCACGGTCGACTAGCACCCAGGTGTCCTGGGATTCAAGCGCCTTGATTTCCGCGTCCATCGCCTCACGCCATTCTTTGCTCTGTGGTCTAGTGTGGTCTAGTGTGTCAAACTCTTATGCTATAGTCTGTGTAGGCTATAGTGGGGTAGACAATATGGGGTACAACACTTCAAGGTTTTCCTACTTGTACCCACCTGCTTGCTAGTTCATTCACTCCTCATTTCTTCACATGGTATAGAGCAGGTTCCCTAGTGGGAACGCTTCCTTGGGCCCACCACTGAAACCTTATTTTTCTGACCGGAGTGACAGTCGCTCCTGCCCGAGGCGCGCCTTGTGGGCTGCCCTTCTGTCGAGCTCTCTTAGAGGCCCCTCTCACGGCCCCTCGCGCCACCCTTAGCGGCCCCGTCGCCACCCCTAGCGGCCCCGTCGCCGCCCTTCCAGGCCCCTCGCGGCCCCTAGCGGCCCCGTTGCCGCCCCTACGCAGCCTCGTCGCCGCCCCTAGTGGCCCTGTTGCCGCCCCTAGCGGCCCCGTTACCGCCTCCCTCCCCACGCGGCCCCGTTGCCGCCCCTACGCGGCCCCGTCGCCGCCCCTAGTGGCCCCGTCGCCGCCCCTACGCGGCCCCGTCGCCGCCCCTAGCGGCCCCGACGCCGCTCCCCTCCCTACGCGGCCCCGTCGCCACCCCTACGCGTCCCCGTCGCCGCCCCTAGCGGCCTCGTCGCCGCCCCTACGCGGCCCCGTCGCCGCCCCTAGCGGCCCCGTCGCCGCCTCCCTCCCTACGCGGCCCCGTAGCCGCCCCTACGCGGCCCCGTTGCCGCCCCTAGCGGCCCCGTTGCCGCCTCCCTCCCTACGCGGCCCCGTCGCCACCCCTACGCGACCTCGTAGCCGCCCCTACGCGGCCCTGTCGCCGCCCCTAGCGGCCCCGTCGCCGCCCCTACTCGGCCCCGTCGCCGCCCCTAGCGAGCAGCCGAGCCGCCGAGCCACCCAGCAGCTGAGCTGCCGAGTCGCCCAGCAGCCGAGCCGCCCCTGGAGCAGCCGCCACTGCAGCAGCCGCCCTTGGAGCAGCCGCCACTGCAGCATTCGGCCATGGAGCAGCCGCCACTGCAGCAGCCGCCGCCGGAGCAGCCGCCACTGCAGCAGCCGCCCCTGGAGCAGCCGCCCCTGGAGCAGCCACCCCTGCAGCTGCCGCAGTGCTCTCACTCTACAGTGGTAGCGGCCTCGCCGTTGCCGCCATCGTACACCTGCCCTTCTCGCCACTGGTGAGCACTGCCTTGCCCGTACTGCTGTTACTGCTGCTCTTAATGTTGCTGCCCTTTCTACTGCTACTGTTGCTCCTGGCGTGGCCAGATGCAGCTCCAGCGTCGCCCGCGTGAGTCCCTCACCCCCCAACAGCTTCGTGCGTGGTACACTAGTTGGGGTTGTCGGAGTGGCCGTAGTGGGAGTCGTCCTGGAGTGAGAAGTTCCACAGCTGCTTGTAGTGGCCAGGTGCAGCCGCAACGTCGCCCGCGTGAGTCCCTCACCCCCCAACAGCTTCGTGAGTGGTACGCTAGTTGGGGTTGTCGGGGTGGCCGTAGTGGGAGTCGTCCTGGAGTAAGTAATTTGGCAGGTGCTTGTAGTGGCCAGTTGCAGCTTCAGCGTCGTCCGCGAGCAGTCCTTTCGCCCCAGCAGTTTCGTGAGTGGTACGCTCAGCGTGACGGGTCACGGGGTACTGCTCGCTGTCCGTACGTCATTCGCACTGGTGCTCAAACTGGTCAGCCTTGCGGGACGTTTGGTCACGCAAAGTCCCGCTGCTTCGCCCGTCTGAGCGATGCCTGGCGTACGGAGTTTGGCGACGCGGCTGAGCTCCTCGACTGGGTGGAACTGCTTCGGCTGAGGGTAGATATCTATACTCTTGACTATGATGCTATCCTCACTGCCATGTATGCATTGCCTACTAGTGATGAGGGTGACTGTTACCTGTGTGTTTCGCCTGACCTAGGCATTGAGGCTGCTACTCTAGGTGCTGGTGAGGCTGCTGCTCTAGGTGCTAGTGCGTCTGCTGCCCCAGGTGCTGGTGAGTCTGCTCTCTCAGGTACCACGTCGTCTCAGGCCTTACACACCTTCACTCTTGACTCGGGTGCTTCCCGCTTCTTCTTTCGAGACCGCACCACGCTTATGTTGCTCAGTCGACCAGTTGCGGTCTCCCTGGGGGACCCCTCTGGGGATCCTGTCCTTGCTCGCTTCTCCACTTTCTTACCCTGTCCGGCAGCCCCCTCTGGCACCCTGTCAGGTCTCTACCTCCCCTCGTTTTGTACGAACTTGGTGAGTGGTGCTGATCTACAGGATCAAGGGGTTGACCAGTTCACTCCTGCGAGTCAGCGGGTGACCCACTGTACGTGTGCGCGGACGGGCCGACACTTGGCCCCGTGTTATAGTCACAGTAGGCTCCAATGTGCCTAAAACGAAAGATAGAGTGCATAGTCGGATTTCTGCACAGCGGCTTCAACCGTTCATAGCGTTCTGGTCACAACTTCAAATGACCTGATTCAACTTGGATCTGAAGCGTCTGAACGTCGCCTACACTAAGCAATTTAGATCGCACAATTTCACCAACTATTCACGACACAGTGTTGGTTTGAACGAACGGCACTACGGCAGCCACTATTGTCTTAAAACACAAAATAGGAAGAGATATGAAGAGTTACGAGTTGGGAATGACTCCCAGCTCCTACAAACCCCAAGAGTCGAGGTACAGTGATGTGGAACAGTGCCACACTGTCCCCAACCACGAAGAGTCTCGAAACTACCCTTCACTAGGGCCTACACCAAGTGAAATGTTACACTACACAAAGTAATGTAACTATCTTCAATATCTTGAGGTGTACCCTTTTGGCGAGCTTCGAAATCACTTGAGGCTTGACACCAAGGCTCGGGCTCTTCATCACAAACTCATCCTTGAGTTCTTGATGGGTCTGCTGCACACACCTGCGACACACCGAACGTTCGACACAGGACAAAATAGAAACCGCGCACGACAAAAAAAAAAACCGCGCGCGAGACACAAACGACCGCGTAACACGCGTCTAGCAATAACTCGCTATTGACTCGACACACACACTTGACATCATGACTCAACATTCACACACAGTTATAAGCATGAAATATATATTATCCCATGCCCTCATACCATTCCATACACACACACATGCACGCGCACGGACAACAAGCCGAGTGCAAACCATAGGGTTGCACCAACAAACTCCCCCTCGGATTGTTGGCCTTAGGATATGTTGCTCTCTCAGTTCAGAGCCATCCCAGCCAGACGTCCAATGCTACTGCTCCACCAGCCTCTTAGTCATCATGTCAGCCGGCTGCCCCGTGGTCTTCACGTACCGCAACTCAACTTCACCCGCGGTCACCATGCTCCTCGTCCAATGCCACTTCACCCTCATGTGCTTTGTGAGTCCATGCAACACAGGGTTCTTAGCAAGAGCAATGGCACCCTGGCTGTCACAGTAGAGTGGGGTAGGTCCTTGCTGCTCCTCCCCCAATTCAGCCAACAAACGCCGCTGCCACACAATCTCCCGTACGGCACGGAAGAGTGCCATGTACTCAGACTCCACCGAGCTCAAAGCTTGGTCAACCTGCTTCTTGCTCTCCCAAGCAGTTGGGCCTCCACCAACACAGCATATGAAGCCTCCCACACTTGTCATGTCCTCTGGTTCCGATGCATATGACGCATCCGAGTAGGCGGTGAGGAACAAACGCCCGGGTTCAACACCATCCGCGCCCTTTTGGCGTCTTTGTGCCGCCGCCGAGTATTGCGGCCCAACGGTCGGTGTTTGGCCAAGATACTTGGCCACCCTCATTCCAGCTGCTACCTGCTCCTCATTAGGGCATTGCACAACCCTAGCCAGCTGCCCGGTAGCAAACGCGACGTCCGGTCGGGTGTTAACCGCCGCATACATGAGGCTGCCCACCAACGAGTGAAAACTGCGCCTCTCCTATTCACAAACACTCTCCTCTTCTGGTCCCTTCACACACTTGAACCCAGAGGGAAAGGGAGTAGCCACATGACCTTGACTCTGGCCGAAGTTGGCAGCCAACGCCTCCAGGTACTTCCGTTGGTGCACTCGCATGCTCCACTTCTCCACGTCTCGTTCGATGTGGAGCCCAAGGTAGAAGTTCACGTCACCAAGGGACTTGCACTTGAACTTGTCATGCAGCTTCAGCATCACCTCCTTCACAAGGTCAGAGGAGGGTGAGAATATAAGAATGTCATCCACATAAACCACCATGAAGCTCCTCTGCTCCCCCTCGCCAAGCATGAACAAGGAGTGATCGGCCGTTGAGGGAGTGAAGCCGATCCCCTCCAACACTTCGCGCAGCTTCATGTACCATTGCCTAGGGGCCTGCTTCAGCCCATAGAGGGCCTTCTTCAGCTTCCACACTCTGCCACTACCATCATGAAACCCCTCTGGCTGCGCCATAAAAATCTCATCCTCAAGGATGCCGTTAAGGAATGCCGTTACGATGTCCATTTGTTTTACTACCCATCCTTTGATGGCGGCTCCCGCGAATAGGGTTTGCAGCGTCGTTGGCTTCACCACAAGGGCAAACAGCTCCTTGAAGTCCACCTTCTCCTTCTGCTGGTACCCCTTGGCTACAAGCCTAGACTTGTAGCGCTCGATCTTGCCGTCGGCATCCGACTTGATTTTGAAGAGCCACTTGGACGTTATTGCCTTACGCCCCTCCGGTAGCTCCACCAATTCAAACGTGTTATTCTCCTTGATGCTCTTTAGCTCACTCTCCATGGCCTTCTCCCACTCCTCAGCATCACTACTCTCCAAAGCCTCCTTGAGAGTTGATGGTTCTCCCAGCATCTCCACCGGAGAGAAGAACGCGAAGGCACACTCCTCGTAGTCACTCTCCTCGTCGTCTCCGACCATCATTGCCGCTCCGGCCAGGGCTGTCTTGCCCTGCTTTCCCGGCGCATCATAGGTCAGCCTATTAGGGGGTTGAATTCTCTTCTTCCCCCTTCCTTCCTCCTCAGCTGCAGGGACTTGAAAACCTTGGCGTTGCTGCGGTGTGGCTCGAATCCGTGGAGCACTCGTAGTACGGGAAGGGAGTGACGGTGCACGCTCGCTCACTTGCTGCACCTCCTCCTCTTTTTCCTCAGCATCATTGGCCTCCTCTCCCCCATTCACAAGGGAGGATTGCCTCGTGGTTGTGCTGCCGCTGCTCAGCTCCAAAAGCAGCTCCACATGCTCCAAACCGGAACTCTTCACCTCCCCAAACCGCACGCCTATCTTCGCCTCATTCTCCGCCTTCCAATCCTTGTACATGAAGTTCTCCATGAACTTGCAGTCCCTCCTCACCAAGAACTTCTTGGTGAATGGGTCCCAAAGAAGCCATCCCTTGCTGTTTTGAGCCATGCCCAAGTGCACGGCCCACACCGCCTTGGCACCAAGCTTGTTGTGCCGAAGATGCTTAGGCACGAGCGCCATGCACATGCACCCGAACACCCGAAGCATATCCACCTTTGGCTTCCTTCCTAGCCACTCCACATAGGGCACCCATTTGTCTGCTCCCACATGAGTCAAGGCTCGGTTCTTGGCCACACACGCGCTTCGCACCGCATCAGGCCAGAAATAGTCGGGTAGCCCGGCTTCAATGAGTAACCCGCGTGCCGCCTCCATGATTGTGCGGTTCGCTCGCTCGGCGATGCCGTTCATTGCAGGGAAGTATGGCATGGTGAGGGAGTGCGAAATACCATTCTTCTTCAGCCACAACCCAAACTCCTTGCTCAGGAACTCTCCCCCTCGATAGGTGCGGATTGACTTGACTAGACGGTCTTGTTGCCGCTCCACCATCGGGAACCAATCCGCCTTCAACGTTTCAGCCACGTCGCTCTTCTTGGCCAGCATGTACACCTAAGTCATACGGGTGTAGACGTCCACAATAGTGAGGAAGTACTCAGCTCCAGCAGCTCCAAGCTTCAAGGGGCCCACCACGTCCATCACCACCTCATCAAGTGGTGCCTTAGCCGTTGCCTCCGAACTAGAGAATGGGAAACGGGTGAACTTGGCTTGCATGCACGTCGGGCAACCAAGTACCTCATCGGGCTCCCCCTTCACACGTATGCCAACAACCATCTCATTCTATACTAGCTGTTGCAAGATGGGCAGGGCCACATGCCCCATGCGCCGATGCAAGGTTAGCCAATCACACTCCCCTGTAGCCGAAGTTGGATTGGAGAATGCCGCGCTCGCAATAGCGCCCCACATACTCTCTCCGTAGTTCTCCTCCGCTGCTGCCTCGGGGTTCTCCTCACCCTTTTGCTGCTCCTTGGCTGCTGCACCTCTCTCCATAGGTTCACGAAGCTTGCTGGTCCCTCCAAGATTGCACTTCTTGGACTCCTTCTCCTTAGCGCGACCGTCCGCGCAATCGCCGCTACCAACCGCTCCACCTTTGGTGCTGACGCTTGCTACCACTTGCCTCTCCTTAGGCATTGGGACCACAGGGATCTGCCACATCTCGTTGTAGACATCTCTGTCCTCATGAAGGTCCCAAAGAATCCGATCACCAAGCCTTGCGGTGTAGGTCTTGGCTCCCTATGAGTTTGTGTCCATGCCAGCCTTTGCCAACCGCCGCACGGAAATCAGGTTGGCAGCAAGGCTGGGCACCCAAAGCACATTCTTGAGGCCCACCATCTTCCCATCAGCACCCTTAAACATGGCCTTGCCCATGCCTTTCACCTCCGCTCGCTGCCTCAAATCTGATGTGACATGCTTCACCGGTGACGGTTCGAGTTCGGTGAGCAAGTCCGGGCGAGGTGTCATGCTATAGGTAGCGCCACTATCGATCACCCAATAGTCCAGAGGGTGTAGAGTCACCTTCCCCACAGCTGCTGGCTCCTCAAAGCCTTCATCCTTCTCTGGACCAGTCGGTACTTGCGTCGACACGAAGTAGAATAGACCCGGGTATCGATCGTTGCTCGGGTCCTTGTCGTTGTCTCCGCTCTTCATGTTTGCAGCTCCGCCACCGCGACCGCCACGGCCTCCACGGCCTCTTCCTCTCCCTCCTCCTGCTCCTCTACCCTCTTGGCCTTGAGCAGAGGTCCAACCATCAGGGAGTTTGTAGCAGTCGCGCCACATGTGTCCGCTCTTGTGGCAATAGTGACACTCGCCGTCGAATCGGCCGCGACCGCGTCTGTAGCTCTTGTCGTCGCTGCCGTAACCGCCACTCCCGCGGCCTCCGCCAAAGTTGCTGCCACCAAACCTTCCTCCCCCTCGTCCTCTACCTTTTCCTCGACCATATCGACGGCCGATGCTCGCTGCCCCAGCGCCATCCGCACTCGCCAACTCACGGCAGCGGAAATCCTCTTGAAGGATAGCTCGCTTCACGTCTTCAAGCGAGAGGCGGGGCAAGTCGCGATTAAGGTTGATGATGAGCGAGGACCATGACTCAGGGAGTAGGGCCAGCAACTTGGTCGTCTTTTGGAGCTCACTATAGTTCAAATCAGCTCCCTCAAGCCGCGTCAACAAGTCGAAGAATTTCTGCACCCCTTCTTCAACCGCTTCATCCTCTTCAATTCGTAGTGTCCCCATTTGCCGTTCCAACACCACAGCTACCGCCACTGTTGCAGGAGCGTGTACACCCTTGAGAGCAGCCCATGCATTTGGTCCCTTCTCCGGTTCACGCTGGAAAGGCTTGATGTGACGGATTTGGCTGCTCCCCAACGCTTACCCAAGTAGGAGGTAGCCTTGTGCGCTCTTCCGCACCCACGGGCTCTTCTCCGGGTCGTTCTCGGGACGCTTCTCCGTTCCTTCCATCACCTCCAGCAGGTCATAGTGGTCAAATATATTCTCCATTCTGAAGGACCACTCAGCAAAGTTGTCACCATTGAACTTGTCAAGGCCAAACACTCTAGGCTCATCCCTAGATGGGCCAACACTTGATTGCACAGGCGCCATGGCTGAAACACGGGGTTGGCCTTGAGCTTGGGCTTCTCCTCTGCCACCAGCACCTCTGCCACCCCTTTCCTCAGGTCCAGCCATTGTCGAAACTGCTCCAAGGGGCTCTGATACCACTTGTTATAGTCACTGTAGGCTCCAATGTGCCTAAAACGAAAGATAGAGTGCACTGTCAGATTTCTGCACAGCGGCTTCAACCGTTCATAGCGTTCTGGTCACAACTTCAAATGACCTGATTCAACTTGGATCTGGAGCGTCTGAACGTCGCCTACACTAAGCAATTTAGATCGCACAATTTTACCAAGTATTCACGACACAGTGCTGGTTTGAACGAACGGCACTATGGCAGCCACTATAGTCTTAAAACACAAAATAGGAAGAGATATGAAGAGTTACGAGTTGGGAATGACTCCCAGCTCCTACAAACCCCAAGAGCCAAGGTACAGTGATGTCGAACAGTGCCACACTACCCCCAACCACGAAGGGTCTCGAAACTGTTGGTGTAAGGGCCTAATAAACTCAAGCTATTAAGACTTTATCAAACTTAAAACCTCTCCTCGGGGTCACCTCCAAGGGTCCTTGGGTGCCTGGTACAAGACCAGCCCCTATCCTCGGGTCCGAGTTTGTAGAGAGAGGGATCAAGAGGGACTTAGTCAAAACAGCAAGAGTACCTTGAACGTCGCGCAGCGTATCGTGCAGACCGTCGATCGGATTAAGCTGAGAATTTCCTATATCGAAGCTCACTCTAAGAGCTTTAAAATAAGCCAAGTTGCCTCGCGAAAAGTTCTGCCATTACGAAGTTATGGCTCGGACAGCGTTAGCCTAGCGTTGGAGTGCTAGCGTACTAGCGTTGACTCGGGTAGCATTCCGCCGTCGCACCGCGTAGAAAAGAAATTCCAGCGAGGAAGGAATTCGCTTGAATCAATTTCACTATATTCAGGTACAAACAGAGAAGGAATAAATAGCTCTAGCTAGCAAGGACCTTGGGAATCAACCTGGGAACAACCAGGGATGATCCCAAATAATTCCAAGCAACAGAACCAACCTGGCTGGACAAAATAGCAGGTGATAGGTTGGTGAACAACCTCTGGTTCTGTTTTTCCAACCTGGGGAAACAACAACCAGGTTCAGGTCCTAAAAACAGAACCTGTTTTGTCTTTGCCCAACCAGCCAAATGCTGGTTCCGCTGGTTTCCCCTGGCCCTGTAGCATGCAGATACAGACAAACAACATCCAACCTTCACCTAAATTGTACCCCTATAGTGCCTGCCCTGCTACACTATAGTCAACCAAACAAAACAGTACAATTTCGAGTTGGATAGAACTGAATCTGCGCAATCAAGTAAGTTGAACCGCAAAGCTTCCATCTTGGGTTCCTTTGCGAGCTCGTCCTTTCTGCTTGTACTGTTCATAGCGCGTACAATGTTATGCCGAAGCGCACATTTTGCGAGTACCTGCAAATGCTTCAAGCGAAAATTGCGAAAGCAAACAAACACACAAGCATACCATTCACACGCAAATGCATTCGCACACGCATACTCGTACAAACAGACGGCAGGATGTCGTGCAATGTGAATGTGCACCCAACACACTCCCCCTCAGCCTGCCGGCTGCATCCCCATCATTCCATACTAGTTCATGCTCATTCCACTCATGCGCACACAACGCCAATGAGACTCATCCGCAAGCCTCTTGGTGAGGAAGTCTGCTGGCTGCTGGTGAGTCTTGATGTAGATCGGATTCACCGTCCCCCTCTTCACCTCCTTACGCAGCCAGTGCCACTTGATACGCATGTGCTTATTCAGCCCATGAAGCACAGCGTTCCTGGCCATCCCAAGAGCTCCCTTGCTATCACAAAACAGCGGCGTAGCAATCTTTTGCTCCTGGCCAATCTCCTCCAACAGCCTCCTCAGCCAAATCACCTCCTTCACCCCATGGAACATCGCCATGTACTCTGATTCCACGGAAGAGAGTGCTGTCTCCGTCTGCTTCTTTGACCTCCAACTAACCGGTCCTCCCCCAACTACGCAGATGTATCCTCCCACAGATGAGGAATCCTCCTTCTCAGAGGCCCACGTAGCATCAGTAAAGCAAGTAAGAAAAAGCTTGCCTTCTCCAAGCCTCTCCCCCTTCTCTTTCAGCACCTCAACCCCTTTCTGCTTCACCTGTGCAGATGCGGAGTATTGAACTCCAATGCTTGGGTGAGAGTTCAGATACTTCACCACACGCTCAGCTGCATCCACCTGCTCCTCTGATGGATTCTGCACTACCCTAGCCAGCTGCCCAACCGAGAAAGAGATGTCGGGTCTCGTGTGAACTGCTGCATACAAGAGGCTGCCCACCAAGGACTGAAATTGCTGCTGCTCCTCGGCTTCAACCCCTTCATCCTCTGCAGCTTTCACAAGCTTGAATTCTGCTGGCAGGGGAGTTGCAACCTTGCGCTCATTCTCAATTCTGTACTTCTCCCCAAGCTCCTTGATGAACTTCTCCTGGTGCAGCTTCAACCACCTGTGATCCAGATCCCTCTCCACGTGCATCCCGAGGTAGTACTTTACCTCCCCAAGGTTCTTGCACTTGAAGTTCTCCATCAGCTGCTGCTGCACCTTCTGGATCTCCTTCATGCTGCTGCTAAAGAGAAGAATGTCGTCCACATAGACCAGAAACAGCACCAGCTTCTCCCCCTCCCCCTTGAGAAAGAGGCTCTCATCACAGCTGCTGGTCCTGAATCCCATCTCCTCTAAAACAGCTGCCAACTTCTGGTACCAGCAGCGTGGCGCCTGCTTCAAGCCATAGATGGACTTTTTCAGCTTGCACACCCTGCCCGTACCATCCTCATACCCAGGTGGCTGCGTCATGAACACCTCCTCCTCTAAAATCCCGTTGAGAAATGCCGTTGATATGTCCATCTGGATAATGAACTTCCCACTAACGGCTGCATCTGCCAACAAGACACGAAGGGTAGGGGGTTTGGCAGTGGGAGCAAAGATCTCATTGAAGTCCCGCTTCTCCTTCTGCATAAACCCCTTAGCCACCAACCTACTCTTGTAGATGGTGACCTGCCCCTTGTCGTCAGTCTTGATCCTTAGCACCCACTTGCATTGTACCGCTTTCTTTCCCTCAGGCAGCACCACTAGTTCCCAAGTCCCATTCTCCAGCAGGCTCTGGTACTCAGCATCCCTGGAAGCTAGCCATTTGTCCCTATCTGGTCCAGCTAATGCCTCCTCCATGCTAGCTGGTTCCTCTGGTGCAGGGGCAAGAAAACAGTACGCAGGCTCATCCTCCTCATCCGGGTCATAGCCATGCGGTAGAATCAGCAATGCCTCCTCGGTCCCAAGCTGCTGCTCCGCTACATCAGCTCCTGCAGTCAGCTTCTTAGTAGCCATACGGGTACGTCCTGGCCTGGAGACGGGTGTCTCCCATCCCTTCATAACGACACCCTTCGGCTTCTTAGTTTTCCCCTGCTGCTGCTCTCCTCCCTCGGATCCAGCAGCTCCACTAGTGCTACCGCTAATCTCCACACCATCACCTCCACCAGCAGGTGCCTCCTGCACCTTCTCTTTATCACCACCCTCTGCAGCTGCCTCCTCTCCCTCCTCCCACACACTAGGAGTCAGGTCCAGCTGCATGGTAATCTGCTCCATCTGCTGGGACACCCTGGCCTCCGGCTGTTTCTCCCAGCTCCCATACATCATGCCCTCAACAAACTTCACATCCCTGCTGTCAAACAACACACCCTTGGAGGGTTCCCACAGCAGCCATCCCTTGCTCTCAGCAGCCAGCCCCAAATGCACACACCAGATTGCACTCGCCCCCAACTTACTGCGGTAGGTCTTGGGGACGTGGGCGACTGCCATGCAACCGAACACCCTCAGCATGTCCACCGGCGGCTTCCTCCCAAGCCACCTCTCCAACGGCACCCACGAGTCATCCCCAACCTTTGTGAGTACCCTGTTCCTAGCGACGGTAGCGTGCCGAACAGCATGGGGCCACATCAAGTTGCCCAGCCCAGATTCTATGAGCAGCGCCCTAGCTGTCTCCAGAATTGTCCGGTTCGCCCGTTCTGCTACACCGTTAGACTGTGGGGTGTAAGCCGTGGTCAGCTCCCTCTGGATGCCCTGCTTCTTGAGCCAGGCCGTCATCTCAGCTCCAAGGAACTCACCACCCCGATCTGTCCTAATCCGCTTCACCACACACTCCGCTTGCTTCTCCACGAATGGCAGCCAATCTTCCCGTATCGTAGAGGCGGCATGGTCCTTCTGCTTCAGCGGATATGCCCACATAAGCCTGCTCCAATCATCCACAATGGTCAGGAAGTACCGCTCCCCCTTGTGTCCCTGAACCGGCAGCGGCCCCACCAAGTCCATGTGGACCAGCTCCAACGGCTTCTTGCTCCTGCCAGCCACACTATGGAAGGGGAAACGGGTAAACTTTGAGAGCAAACAGATTTCACAGTTATCATCGGGTGGTTGTCCGTTCAGCTTCAAGCCCTTAACGGCTCCATCCTTCTCCAGCTGCTTCAGCAAAGGCATTGCCACATGCCCCAAGCGTCGGTGTGCCGTTGCCCAATCCGTCTCCCCAGATCTGGCCGACACTTTCACACCAACCCCTCCAACGGCGTTGCACTCCCCCTGGGATGCAGACCCCTCTCTAGCCTGCCCCTCACCATGCCACGCCAGCGCCGGCAGCTGCCACATGGATCTGTACACGTCCTTGCTCTCGTGCAGATCCCAAAGCACCCGATTGCCCAGCTTCCCCTTATAAGTGCGAGCCCCATCCGTGTTGGTGTTCACCCCAGCCTTGCCAAGCTTACGGAGGGAGATTAGGTTGGCCTTCAGGTCGGGGACGAGGAGAACGTCGTGCAGCACCACCGGCTTGCCATCCGCTCCCTTAAATGCAGCTCGTCCCGCACCAGCCACCTTCAACATGTGTCCAGAGGCAGAGCACACCTCATTAATCGGTGCAGCGCGTACGTCGTCCAGCAGGTCCTTGCGCGGCGTCATTGTCCAAGCAGCGCCTGTGTCCAACACCCAATAGTCCAGGGGGTGCAGCTCTGCTCCAGCCTTAGCAGATGCGTCTCCTTGCTCCCCCTTGTCTCCCATATGGAAGAATTGGCCCGCGGTGCGCTCCTTCTTCTTCTCCGCACCGCCGTTGCCCTTCGGGTTGTTGTCGGACGAATCAGCGACCATGTTGGCGCCGTTTTTCTGGTTCCTCCGCGCGCCGCCATCCTGGTGACGATTCTGGGGGGTCCATCCATCGGGTTTCTTATAGCACAAAAACCAGGGGTGCCCTTCCTTCTCACAATACCAGCAACTCCCTTTCATTTTGCCACCAGCACCCGACTTGCCCCCACGTCCAGATTTCGCACCGCGACCCCAACCGGTACCTCCTTGTTGGTCGTTGGAGTCGTCGTCTTTCTTTGCACCGCGTCCAGCACCACCGAAGCCACGTCCTCTGCCACGTCGGCTCCCTTGCATCCCGTAGCCGCTGCTGCCGTCGTCTCCACCCCTCAGTTGGCGGCGACGGAAGTCCTCCTCCAGAATCTTCGTCCGCACCCACTCGAGCGTCCACAAGCTCTGGTTCTGCGGCAGGCTCAATCCGCTCGTAAATTGAAGCCACGATTCCGGCAGCAGCGAGAGCATCTTCAAGCACTTTGTTTGCTCCGGGTAGGTGATTCCCGCGGTCGCCAACTTCGCGTAGAGGTCGCGCAATTTGTCCAGGACAGGTTGCACCGGCTCTCCCTCGCTCAGGCGCAACGCGGACAGCTCCCTCTCCAGCATCAATGTTGCAACAACGGAGGTCGGGGCGTGCAGCTCCTTCAACACCGTCCACGCCTTCGGACCGCACTCAACCTCCGGCAGCAGGTGCATGACGTGGTGACGCTGGTTCAGCTCCAAACTCTGCGACATCAAGTAGTAGCCAGCCGAGGCGCGCTCGTCCCAATCTTCCTGAAGGGCGGGGTCACTCGGTCTAGGCTCCTCCCCAATCATTAGTTTCAGCAATCCGATTTGACGGAAATAAAGTTGCATTTTCCAGGCCCAATCATCATAGCCCTCACCATTGAACTTCTCGACGGTGAAGTTTTTCAGCACCTCCTTGATCAGCGAGCCCTGGCTTGTTCGCGCTCCCCTTGGCGCAGAAACACCAGAATCATGGCTGCCGCTACGATCTTGGACTGAAGATTCACCAGCTACCGCCGAGGTGTTGCCCGCCATAGCTACCTATATCGAGGATCACTATAACGCAGCTCTGATACCAGCTTGTTGGTGTAAGGGCCTAATAAACTCAAGCTATTAAGACTTTATCAAACTTAAAACCTCTCCTCGGGGTCACCTCCAAGGGTCCTTGGGTGCCTGGTACAAGACCAGCCCCTATCCTCGGGTCCGAGTTTGTAGAGAGAGGGATCAAGAGGGACTTAGTCAAAACAGCAAGAGTACCTTGAACGTCGCGCAGCGTATCGTGCAGACCGTCGATCGGATTAAGCTGAGAATTTCCTATATCGAAGCTCACTCTAAGAGCTTTAAAATAAGCCAAGTTGCCTCGCGAAAAGTTCTGCCATTACGAAGTTATGGCTCGGACAGCGTTAGCCTAGCGTTGGAGTGCTAGCGTACTAGCGTTGACTCGGGTAGCATTCCGCCGTCGCACCGCGTAGAAAAGAAATTCCAGCGAGGAAGGAATTCGCTTGAATCAATTTCACTATATTCAGGTACAAACAGAGAAGGAATAAATAGCTCTAGCTAGCAAGGACCTTGGGAATCAACCTGGGAACAACCAGGGATGATCCCAAATCATTCCAAGCAACAGAACCAACCTGGCTGGACAAAATAGCAGGTGATAGGTTGGTGAACAACCTCTGGTTCTGTTTTTCCAACCTGGGGAAACAACAACCAGGTTCAGGTCCTAAAAACAGAACCTGTTTTGTCTTTGCCCAACCAGCCAAATGCTGGTTCCGCTGGTTTCCCCTGGCCCTGTAGCATGCAGATACAGACAAACAACATCCAACCTTCACCTAAATTGTACCCCTATAGTGCCTGCCCTGCTACACTATAGTCAACCAAACAAAACAGTACAATTTCGAGTTGGATAGAACTGAATCTGCGCAATCAAGTAAGTTGAACCGCAAAGCTTCCATCTTGGGTTCCTTTGCGAGCTCGTCCTTTCTGCTTGTACTGTTCATAGCGCGTACAATGTTATGCCGAAGCGCACATTTTGCGAGTACCTGCAAATGCTTCAAGCAAAAATTGCGAAAGCAAACAAACACACAAGCATACCATTCACACGCAAATGCATTCGCACACGCATACTCGTACAAACAGACGGCAGGATGTCGTGCAATGTGAATGTGCACCCAACAGAAACTACCCTTCACTAGGGCCTACACCAAGTGAAATGTTACACTACACAAAGTAATGTAACTATCTTCAATATCTTGAGGTGTACCCTTTTGGCGAGCTTCGAAATCACTTGAGGCTTGACACCAAGGCTCGAGCTCTTCATCACAAACTCATCCTTGAGTTCTTGATGGGTCTGCTGCACACACCTGCGACACACCGAACGTTCGACACAGGACAAAATAGAAACCGCGCACGACAAAAATAAAAACCGCGCGCGAGACACAAACGACCGCGTAACACGCGTCTAGCGATAACTCGCTATTGACTCGACACACACACTTGACATCATGACTCAACATTCACACACAATTATAAGCATGAAATATATATTATCCCATGCCCTCATACCATTCCATACACACACACATGCACGCACACGGACAACAAGACGAGTGCAAACCGTAGGGTTGCACCAACACCGCGTTTACCCGTCAGCCGGGGTCGAGCCTGTACACACTGACTACTGATTCTCCTCCGGTTGCTGAGTCTAGTTAGGTAGCTGCGTCGAGTCAGGTGTTTGCTGCAGCGTCCAGGTCTGGTCCTGAGTCTGCTCCCTGCTCGTGTCGTCTCCTGTCTCACCAGACTCTCCTTTGGCACCACCGCCTTGGTCACCCCTCCCTGCCTCGTCTCCGAGGCATGGCCTCCCGTGTCCTTGTCTCTGGTCTCCCCCAGTCTCTACCTCCCCTACCTCCAGGGCTTGCCCCTACCTGCGTCCCCTGTGTCGAGGGGCGATAGCGCGCCGCCCCTCACTCCTCCGAGTTTCCTCCGACAGAGGCTCCGCTGCAGACTCTTCACATGGACGTGTGGGGCCCCGCCCGCGTCCGTGGCCAGGGTCACGAGCGTTACTTCCTGCTGGTGGTTGACGACTACTCGCGTTACACCACGGTCTTCCCCTTGCGCAGCAAGGGTGACGTCACTGAGGTGTTGATCGACTGGATCCGCGTAGCTCGTCTCCAGCTCAGAGAGATTTTCGACTCGGACTTTCCTGTTCTGCGTCTGCACTCTGACAGTGGCGGGGAGTTTTCCTCTGCCCGTCTGGGAGCCTTCTGTCGGGCCCAGGGCATCCGCCAGATCTTCACGCTTCCGGCCTCTCCACAGCAAAATGGGATTGCTCAGCGCCGCATTGGCATGGTCATGGACGTCGCTTGTACGTCCATGATCCATGTAGCTGCCCCCCATTTTCTGTGGCCGTTTGCGGTTCAGTACGCAGCGCATCAGCTCAACCTTCAGCCCCGGGTCTCCTTGCCAGAGACCTCCCCCACCTTGCGGTGGACGGGGAAGGTTGGCGATGCGTCTGCGTTTCGGGTCTGGGGATCTCGGGCGTTTGTCCGCGACTTGTCTGCGGACAAGCTGTCCCCCCGTGCTATTCCCTACGTCTTCCTTGGCTTCCCCCCTGACGCGCTTGGGTGGCAGTTTTACCACCCCACCTCGCGCCGTGTTTTGTCCTCCCAGGACGTCACCTTTGACGAGTCGGTGCCTTACTACCGTCTCTTCCCCTACCGCACTGTGCCCCTCCCCCCGCTGCCGCTCTTTCTTGCGCCAGGTCCTGGTGTCCCAGTCGATGGTGTCCCAGGGGTCGCCCTGCGGTGGGTTGTTAGGAGGAGGTAATGCGAGTGGAGTGCGGCGCGGGGGACGACTAAGGGGAACAAGTGCAGGTGTCGCCTCAGTTTTCTGTGCTTCATCCTCTCCCCCCTTTGTTCTTCGCGGAACGTCCTCCAGCCGCTATTATCGGCGCCAGCTGTGGCGCCCCATCCCCTACTTGCGTTGGCCCAGGTTCCGCCGCTGGCTTCCCATCCGCCGGTATCACTCGTTCGCCATCCACCAGCGCTTCCCCACCCCCCTTCATTGGAGGCGGTTTCTTTTGCTTCGGCTCCCCATGCGCCGCAAACGAATATCCCACGCGATTCCGCGAGGCTTTGTTGGCGGAGCTCCTCACCTTCGCCCGCACCAGTTCTTCTTCTTGCTCTGCGGTAAGCTTCTTCGACGGGTCGTGTTGATGAGGGTAAATTTCCAAAAAAATCTTGTGCGTGTAGGGTTGCGGCACGCCATGCGCATCGAAGGATCCGACGCCAGTACCGCGCAGCATTCCTTGCAGGTGTTGGGAGGGGGGTCCGATGAGAGGGTGTTCTGGCGTGCCGAACACGCCCCGCGTGGTGACTTCAAGCTCTAGCTGTGACATTCCTTCCTCTGGCGGCGCATGCCGCTCGGCTTCGGCGATGGCGGCAAGTCCGCGGTCGGCGATTGCGCTTGTCGACGCCGTCGGCGTATGACAGTCCCTCCAGGTGCCGTCTGGGTCAGGGTCGTGTAGCGCCGTTTTGCTTGGGTGAGGATGATGTGGTACCCACGGTCTGCCGTCAGGGTGCTTCCAATCCCTGCGGTGGATATGTTCGAAGCGCAGTGGCACGAGGTCGGGGATGTCAAAATCCATTATGTACACTCCGTTTTCGGAGTGTGCTCGTCCGATCTGCATGTGGGGAAAAGTTCGTGATTCGTAGTGCAGCAGGATGTCGCGTGTTGTGCGGTCCGTACGGGGATCAACGCCGCAGTCCATGAGCTGTGCGGCGGAAAGCAAGTTGAAGCGTAGATTCTGGACGATCAGCACATTGTTGAGCGTGATGTGCGTGCGGCTTCCATGTGCCTTGAGCACGACGATGCCTTGCGCGCTTGCGCGCAGGCGTGTGTTGGTGGCCACGGTGACGTAGGTGACTGTGGGGGTGGCGACGGCGTTGGATATGTAACGCTCGGAGCCCACCATATGTTGGCCGCAGCAGCTGTCCAGGTACCAGGTGTTGTAACGCTTGTTGTCGTCACGTGCAAGCAGCGCCAATCGCAGCGTGACGTTGTGCGGGGTGTCAAACTTCAGAAATTGCTTGCGCGAGAGCCAGTCGAGTGGCGCCATCCGCATATCAAGTACGTGCGGGGGACTTTCAAGCAGCGGGACTGGAAGATTCCACTCCTGGTCGTCGTTGTCGGTGAAGTCGCGGCGCGGACTGAACGCGCCAATGGGGTGCAGTGCTGGCTCGGGTGAGGGTGAGCGCACGCGGCGTCGACGCGACTCGCCTATCATGGCCATGTTGCTCATGACGATGCGTACTGGGGCGATTGATGACGGCTGCTGCTGCTGATGCTGAACTGCTGGGTTCAGGTTGCGTGCGAGTGGGGGTTGATACCCCTGGGCTAGACGCACGTCGCCTCGTGCGTCTTGTCGGCCGAACCAGTTACTCAGATTGGTCTGGCGAGGGCGAGATCGGGACTTGCATCGATCCGCCAAATGCCCGAACTTTCTGTAGATTTCGCAGTAGAGGCGCCGCGGTCTTCGCTCTTTGTTGTTGTCAGCATAGAAGGCGAGCCGTTCACGATCTCGTCGTGGCACTAGTCGTTGCTGTTACATATCTCTTTGTTCGACGAGAAGGGCGGCGCAAAGGGCGGCCTCCGAGATGACCCCCTGCTGTCGGAGAAGCGCCTTGCAGGGCCGCCACTCTGGGCCGAGCCCTTGAAGCACGATATTAACGGAAAAAAAAAATCCGAGATCGAGCTTCCTAGCTTCGCGATTTGGTCGCGAAGGCTCCGACAGCGATTGATGTAGCTGTTGGCCTTCTCCCCTTGGGCCATTTTAGTTTTCAGTAGCTGCTGGAGCAGCCGGCTCGAAGAGACTGAGTCCTTGAGCTGATACGCGCCGTTGAGATGGCGCCAGGCGTTGAGGGCTGGAGCGGCCGATGTTTTGTATGAGCGGATGCTCAATTGCTCCGCCAGCGACAAGTTCCGCAGGAGCACCCCGTACGCCATCAGAGATTCGTTGTAATATCTCCCTTAAGCGTCGTCGGTATCCTCAGCAGGCTCCGCGTAAATCCCGTCAAAATAGTGAAAAATCTGAGCGTTTTGCAGCAGGAGCTCCAGCTCGAAGCTCCAGGTTTAGAAGTCTCTGTCGTCAGAACACACACTTGTCTTTATTTTCGATATGCTGAGAAACCTTGATTGCGCAGAGAGAATTGCCTCTTCACTGGGACGGGGAGTCTTGGGGGTTGAACCATTTGTGTCGAGGGAGAATGTGTGCGGGGCGGCGTTCTGGCCAGTTGGGGCTGGTTGAGAAGGTTGCGAGGATGTTCCCGTGTCGCCGTTCCGCAATGTTTGGAGCCCTTGCTCCAAGCTGGTCAGTCACTGAAGAAGTTGTGCGAAGACTTCGGTGCCGATCGTCGTCGTTCCCTCGCTGGTAGCAGCCGGGTTGGGTTGCACTTCATCCGTCATATTGGTCTGACCACCAGATCCTCCGGTCATTCTTACACGTGAGCGTGTGCCAGACGCCACTTTCGGAATGTCGTAATTTTCGGGAGTGGCAGTGCGAAATATTCAAGAGTCGCTCTCATACCATGTTGCGATCAGAGGTATATCGTAACCACGATCACCTCATGAAGGCTCGCACACTTCTAGTCTAGTGGTGGTGAGCCCTTGACCTCAATAGCAGAGTGAATGTAAAATGTTTGAGATGATAAAAACATGCAAATACAACGATATAAATAAGAGTACAGGGGAATACGAATCGACCTAGCTAGCCATGTACTCTAAAGGGTACATTCCCTTATTCAAATTCATTCCCAACCGTGCGGCGCATACAGTTACGAAACAGTTCCTACCAGAATCCTTCTGCCTGCAGCTGCCCGATGCCATCTGCTCCGACGGTCCAGATTGTCAGAATTAGAAGTGATTGAACTATGAAAAGTTGGAGTACACGTAGCAAACCCTAGCTTTGTGTACCCCCTAAAGGCTAACCCACTATAGCCTACACAACAATAACACATATAGTGTTTGACACACCCCTATAGGCAAAGTGGGAGAGAGCAAGGGGTCACAAGACCAGTCAAGAGAGGCAAGCAAGCTCAAGGTGGATCACAACGTCACCACACATTCCGAGCACAAACAAAGGGCCACATGGCCAGTTCACATGCAGAAGTATATATGCAGCACAAACAACAAGTGTGATCTCAACCTAGCAGAGCAAACAGGCAGGAGTATATATATAGAGATCACAGTACAGGTAAAGCCTACAACAAGTGAGGAAAAGTGGGCACCAGCCCCAGCAAAGTACAGAAGCGCTGATGATCACCAGGCTGAAGTGCCTTGGTGAATATATCAGCGGTGTTGGCCTGAGAGGCCACGTAATGCAGACAAAGCTGACCGCACTGCTGCAGCTCTCGAGCGAGGAAGTAACAAACAGCAATGTGCTTCATTCTGTGCTCCAGTCTATGCTCCTCACACAAGGCAATGGCAGCCTTGTTGTTGACGTACAGCACTGGAAGAGAACTAGGCCACTCTCCCAGGTCGGTCAGCTGGTAGGTGAGCCAGCGTAACTCCTGTGCAGCCATAGCTGTGGCGTAGATCTTAGCCTCACAACTGGAGCTGAGAACTGAAGACGAACACGTAGAGCCCCACGAAACTGAGCCAGAGCCAAGGCTGAAGGTGTAACCCTGTGACGACCGCTGAGTAGCCTGGTTGTCAACCCAAGAAGCGTCTGAGTGCCCACTGAGAACAACTGAGCTCCCTCCTCCAAGCACGAGCCCCATGCCCGATGTACTGCACAAGTAGCGCAAGACCCTCTTTGCAGCATCCCAGTGCACCTTTCGGTGCCTGCCAGGAGCCACGTAGCGGGCCAGAAGGCCAAGAGGGTATGCTAGGTCAGGACGAGTGCAAGTCATGAGGTACATGAGGCAACCAACTTGCTCTGGACCACTCGACTCTACGGACTCATCCGAAGGCAGAGCTGAGAGCGAGTGACCTACAGCCAGAGGAGTGGCCTGTGCTGAGGACCAGGTGAAGCCGAAGCGCTGAAGGACCTGCTGCACAATATGTGACTGAGTCAGGGTAATGGTGCGGCGTGCTCTGTCCCGGGTGATAGCCAAGGTAGCTGCTCAGTTCACCCAGGTCTGTGCACGTGTGTCTCTTCTGCAGCTCCGACTTCACGTGGGCGAGAGCCTCAATGTCAGCAGTGGCAAAGACCAAGTCGTCAGCGTACACGAGGATGTAGAACGGCGGCAGCGAAGTGTTGATGCGCAAAAACAGCAACGGGTTAGCAGTAGAGGGCGCGAACCCAAGTGCCGCCAGAGTAGTCCTCAGTGTGTCGTGCCACTCACGTGGCGCCTGGCGGAGACCGTAGACTGGCCGCCGGAGGCTCCATTGGGTACCAGGAGGAAACGACCCAGTGAAGCCAAGTGGGCGGCGCAGCCATATCTCCTCGTGCAGGCTGCCCTGCAAGAAAGCTGTGCTGAAGTCAAGAGAGTGAAGCTCGTAGTCACGCTGAGCAGCAACGTATAGCAGCACCCGAAGAGTGGTCATCTTTGGGGTTGGGGAGAAGTTCTGAAAGAAGTCTACTCCCTCTCGCTGTCTGAAGCCTCGAGCAACGTAACAAGCCTTGAAGACAGGCGGAGAACCCGGTGGCCGCTTCACCCTGAAAATCCACATGCCACTGACGATGTTCGCCCCAGGAGGGGGAACCTCGTCAACATAAGTGCCTGTGGACTTCCAGGATGCCATCTCTGCATCCATGGCTGACTGCAACTGAGAGGAGCACTCACCCGCGATCGCCTCAGCGTAAGAGCGCGGGGTCGGGATGTCTGGAGCATCCGGGTCTCCCTCAGGGGCAATCAGCATGGACATGAGATGAGGCGCAGCGGCTACAAGACACTCAAGGTCCTCCTGTCTGTCCTCAAGGACGTACGTGCCTAGAGCATGCTCACCCCCGACGGACGGAGGACAGACAGACTCAGACTCAGCAACAAGACTGGCAGCGTAGTCTAGACGACAGCGAGCAGCAAAGTCGACAAGCTCAGCAACTAGGGCAGACGCAGCAGCAGACTCAAAGGAAGGGTCAGTGACAACAGTGGCCACGAGACGCGTGACAGTAGGACTGGCAGCACGAAGAGAGTCAGACTCCGGGTCAGCAAGAACAAGAAGAGAGGACTCAGGAGGAGACGGCAGAGGGACACGCTGCGGAGCAGTGGAAGGACGCAGAGTCATATCGTGTGTGCCAAGGACAGGTGGAGGATGCTCACGCTGACCACGGCGACCAGAGCGAGCAGCACAAACAGGTGACACAGGACGCGACACAGGCGACACAGGACGAGACTCTGGCTCACGACGCTCTGTAAGACCACCTGTCCGACCAGTGTAGGGAGAAGTACCAGCAAGTGGCGAGGCAGGTGGGAGTTGGGACTGCGACTGGACAGGCGGAGGAAACTCTAAGGAGGGAGGAGGACTAGGAGGAGGCGGCTGACCAAGAACCTGCTGAAGGAGCGGAACGAAGTACGGCCGCGGCCGTGAAGCGCCCTCAGAAGCAGCACAGACAGCACCAGAACCTCCTGCCGAACCAGCACCAGCGGCACCTCTAGCAGCTCCAGAGCCTCCAACAGCACCGGCAGCACCTCCAGCAGCTCCAAAACCTCCACCAGCACCAGCAGCACCTCCAGGACCTCCAGTAGGACCAGCAGCACCTCCAGCAGCACCAGTGTCAGCAGTACCTCCAGCAGCAGGGCCTCCAGCCGGCGGTACCTCAATGCTAGGAGCTCCACTCCTGAGGCTGCAGCGCCGAGCGTACCACTCACGTAGCCGCTGAGGGGAGGGAGGCTCTGGCTGCGGCACTGCACCTGCGAGGCTACCAGCCCCGACTCCAGCAGACAACCTAGCTCCAGCAGCCCCACGACAAAGGCTGTAGCGCTAAGAGTACCACTCACGCAGCTGCTGTGAAGAGGGAGCACCACTAGGCTCAGCACCCCCAGTCTCAGCACCCCCAGTCCCAGCACCTCCAGGCTCAGCACCCAAAGTCTCCGTACCCCCAGGCTCAACACCCTCAGTCTCCGCACCCCCAGGCTCAACACCCCCAGTCTCCGCACCCCCAGGCTCCGCACCCCCAGTCTCAGTGCCCTCAGACCCAGCACCACCAGGCTCAGCACACTCAGTACCTCGCGCAGGACCAGAGTCAACAGCTACCTCGACAGACTCGACCGCGTCTACCTGGGAAACACCTGAGGGAGCAACACCCTGGGGAGGGAGGGGGTCTACCGACGAGACATCTAGGGTGAGGAAGAGCGGCGGGGGCGGGGGCGGGGGAGCGGGGCAGTGCGGTAGGGGAAGAGACGGTAAAAGGGTACCGACTCGTCAAAGGTGACGTCCTGAGAGGCGAAGACCCGGCGCGAGGTGGGGTGGTAAAGCTGCCAGCCACGCGCGTCAGGGACAAAGCCAAGGAAGACACAGGGAACGGCACGGGAGGAGAGCTTGTCCGCGGACGTATCGCGGACAAAGGCTCGACATCCCCAGACGCGGAACACCGACGCATTGCCAACCTCCCCCGTTCAACGCAGGGTAGGCGAGGTCTCTGGAACAGAGACTCGGGGCCAGAGGTTGAGCTGACGCGCAGCGTACTGCACTGCAAACGGCCATAGGAAATGGGGGGCAGCCGCATGGATCATGGAGGTACGAGCGACCTCCATGACAAGACCAATGCGGCGCCCAGCAACCCCATTCCTGCTGCGGAGAGGCCGGGAGAGTGAATGTCTGGCGGATGCCGTGCTCCGCATAGTAGGCTGCCAGGAGGTCAGAGGAAAACTTGCCACCTCTGTCAGAGTGCAGACATAGGACAGGAAAGTCCGACTGGAACCTCTGGCGGAGCTGGAGACGAGCAGCGCGGATCCAAGGGATCAAGACATCAGGGACCTCACCCTTGGTACGCAAGGGGAAGACCGTGGTGTAGTGCGTGTAGTCGTCGACAACCAGCAGAAAGTACCGCTCGTGGCTCTGGCCTCGGACGCGGGCGGGGCCCCACACGTCTAGGTGGAGAGTCTGCAGGGGAGACTTTGTAGGAGGGAACGAGGAGGAGTGAGGAGCGGCGCGCTGCCGCCCCTTGACACAGGGAAGACAGGGAGGAGCAGGCGAGGGTGGTAGGGGAGGAAGAACTCTGGGAAGACCAGAGACAAGGTACCTAGAGTGCATGCCGCGAAGCGCTGCACTGACGGGTGACCAAGGCGGTGGTGCCAGAGGACAGTCCTGTGTGACAAGGAGCGACACGAGCAAGGGGCCGACAGCTGACTTGACGCAGACACAGACGCAGCTACCTGAGGGGACTCAGTGGTCAGTGTGTACAAGTCCGACCCCGGCTGCCGAGTGAAGGTAGCCAGGTGACGACCCGTTTGGGCACACGTGCAGTGCGTCACATGCTCGTAGGCCGGGGTGAACTGGTGAACACCCGCGTCCTGGAGCGCGGAACCCGCCACCAAGTTCGTAGAGAACGAGGGGAGGTAGAGGCCCGACAGCGTGCCAGACGGGACAGCAAGACAAGGGAGGGCAGTGGTGGAGGTCGTAAGGACCGGACCCCCTGAGGGGTCAGCCAGGGAGACAACAACCGGTCTAGGGAGCTGCTCTAGGGCAGTGCAGTCGCGAAAGAAACAGCGGGAAGCACATGAGTCCATTGTGAAGGTGTGCAGTGCCCCAGAAGGTGCGGTACCAGCAAACGCAGACACACTAGCACCTAGGGCAGTAGCCTCACCAGGACTTGGAGCAGCAGACGCACTAGCACCTAGAGTTGCAGCCTCACCGGTCGCAATACCTGGGTCTGGCGGTACACTCATGTAACAGTCACCCTCAACACTAATAGTCAATGCATTCATAGCAGCAAGGATAACATCAAAGTCAAGTGCAAAGACATCAATGTTCTTTTTAAGCAGATCAGCCCAGCGGGGCAGCTCAGAGGCGTCAGGGAACTGCTCGCGCCAGTCGTCGTCGAGGCGAAAGAAACAGCGCTGCGCCGTGTGAAACCTCCCACAAGTCTGGCCAGTGCGGTCACCTGTGCGGATGACATATGGGCAGGTACCCCCTCCCCCAGACCCCCCACGCTGAGAGTACCACTCACGGAGCTGCTGGGGCGAGGGAGTCTCGCCGGGGCGCTGCTGCTGCTGCCTCTGGCCACCGCAAAACCCCCCACGCTGCACCGCTCCACCGCGCCCGCCACCCGCTCCACCGCCGCCACCACTGCCACCACCACCTCCACCACCCCCACCACCGCCGCCGCTGCCACCACCCCCTGTGCCGCCACTGACCCCCCCACCACCCGCGCCACTCACACTCCCGCCACCACCCCCGCCCCCCCCACCTCCTCCACCGCCGCTGCCCCCACCTCCACCTCCACCACCCCTGCCCCCTTTGCCCCTACCGCCCTTGCGTCTCCCACTAGGAGCAGACGCGGCCCCGACCCCCTCAGCTCCAAGGTAGTCGACAGCAGCAGCAGATGCAATGGAGGGGAGGAGGGGGGAGGGGGAGCACCCCTCAAAGAAGGGGGTGCGGGGGTCACCACGAGAGGCTCCTACAGCTACAATGCTCTTCTCAGCTGCTAGGAGCTCCTTCTCGAGGAGGTCGACAGTGAGGTCAGTGGGAGAGAGGGCGAGGAACTGGTCCCTGACTGTGCGAAGGGAGTCAGGGAGGCGGGTGACAAGGTGGTACAGTGTGAGGTACATTGGGGGGGGGTTCTTGGCGAGGAAGTCGGGGGGGAGTGCGGCACGGTAACGGAGGTCACTAGTACGGAGGTGGGTGATGAGGTCAGCTACAGTGGCAAAGGCGGACAGGTCGGGGAAGAGGTAGGGCAGTGAGAGACGGCCTATAGCAGCTGTGGCAGGGGAGGAGTAGCGCGCGACTACTGCGTCGTACAGCTCCTTGGCGGTCTCATGCTGTTCGAAGTGCTCGCGCTCATCTAACGGTAGGTGACTGCGAACGGCTAGGCGAGCGTGTGCATCACGGGTCTGCCACTGGGAGCAAGCAGTACTGTCAGCAGTAGCTGGAGGCGCGGGAGCAGTGCCTGACGTATGGTCATACAGGGAGACATCGTCCTTGGCAGTGATCTAGAGGAACAGGTGAAGGTCATCTAACCACACCTCAAACTTAATCGGGCGACCCTCAGCGTCAAAGGTGAGAATGGATGGGGTGGCCATAGTGGTAGTAGGAACAGTAGCAATAGAAGTAGTAGTACAGTAGGAACAGGAACAATAGCTGCTGCAGGTGAGGCACAGTAGGGCGGCGCGGCTCGGCTAGGGCGGCGCGGCCCGGTTCGGGCGACGCGGCTCGGCTAGGGCGGCGCGGCTCGGTTCGGGCAGCGCGGCTCGGTTCGGTCGGCGCGGCTCGGTTCGGGCTGTGCGGCTTGGCTCGATCTGGGCTACGCGGCGGTGCACGCCTGGGGGAGTGCGCGTGGGCGGCTGTAGCTGTCAGAATGTTCTCATCTAGCCTGTAGTGGGGTGCTCTATAGCAAGTACAACCCTGTTAGGGTTTGCTATTTGTATCCCCATTCTTGCTAGTCAATCCTCTCTTTCTTTCTTCTAATTTTGTCATGCTATCAGAGCAGGTCGATCCTCTTGGATCGATCCTGTGGGTGGGTTACCACCACCTCGTTGCTTCCGCTGCAACTGCTACTGCTACTCTCTGTGCCGCACGCCCCGTGGCGTGCGGCAGTTTTTTCTTCCCGCCGTGCGCCCCGAGGCGCGCGGCGGTTTTCTGCCCGCCGTGCGCCCCGAGGAGCGCGGCGGTTCTCTGCCCGCTGTGCGCCCCGAGGCGCGCGGCGGGCTTCTGCCTCGTCGCTCGGCGCGTCGCCCTCGGGAGGCGCTGCGACGGGCAACGCGGACCCGCGCGCCGGCCCGTCGACGCCCGTGCGCCGCTGCCCCGGCCCGTCGCCGCCCGTGCGCCGCTTCCCCCGGCCCCGCGCAGCAGCCCCGGCCCGTCGCAGCCCGTGCGCCGCCAGCCCCGGCCCGTCGCCGCCCGTGCGCCGCTGCCCCGACCCCGCGCAGCTGCTTCGGCCCGTCGCAGCCCGTGCGCCGCCAGCCCCGGCCCGTCGCCGCCTGTGCGCCGCTGTCCCGGCCCCACACCGCCCGTGCGCCGCCCGTCCCGGCCCCGCCTGCAGCCCCCCCCTTTTCCCGTCGCCCGTCGCGGCTCCCTCGGGGGCCTTACCTGGGGGAGGGGGGCGAGCGCCGCCCCCCCCCCCCCCCTTCTGCTGCCTGTCTTGGCGCCCTGGGCGGCCGCGCGTCGTTTCCCCCCCCTCCCCCTCCCACGTAACCTCCCTATCCGTCATCCCGCCCTGCCTGAGTTAGGGTTTGGGGAGTGGCGAGTAGGGGGTGGCGAGTATGGGGGTGGCGGGTGTGTGGTCTCCCCTGCTTCTCCTCCTCCTCTGTCTCCCACTGCTGCAGCTGCCGCTGAGGGGGGTGGGTGTGTGGGAGTCGCTGGAGTCGTGCTAGGGGGTGGGGTGTGAGTGACCCTAGGGGTGCAGTAGGGGGTGTGTGCAAGGGGGGGTGAGACTGTTTGGGGAGCTGAATGAAGGATGCCGCTGTGTCGCTAGCAGCACCTGTAGTCCGGGGGCTTCGTCCGGTAGCTCAGTCGTAGCCAGCTGTGCCAGCCGCCCGTGGGTCCGTTGCTCGTCTGCCGCTACTTTAGCCGCGGGGCCAGTTACCCCTATAATCCGGGGGCTTCGTCCGGTAGCCGCTGTGCCAGTCTACCTCCTGTTGCCCGTATGTCTGCAGCTTCATCCGTCGCCTCCTATCTCCTTTCCTCTCACTCTCGCCTCCTCCTCCTCACTTGCCCTCTGCGATAGCCTCTAGCTTTGCTCATAATTCTTAACTTTAAACTATTGCTTCTTGAACTTGTGCTCAGAATGTGTGGTGACATTGTGATCCACCCTGAGCTTGTATTGCTTTGCTTGCTCTGCTGATTACACCCCACTTTGGCTATGGGGGTGTGTCAGAATGTTCTCATCTAGCCTGTAGTGGGGTGCTCTATAGCGAGTACAACCCTGTTAGGGTTTGCTATTTGTATCCCCATTCTTGCTAGTCAATCCTCTCTTTCTTTCTTCTAATTTTGTCAGTAGCGGGCGGGCCGTAGCCGCTCGTGGGCCGTACTAGCGCGCGGGCGGCCTAGAGAGGGTGTCGCGGCGGCCTAGAGAGGGCGTTGCGGCGGGGCTGCGGTCGCTAGCGGGCTGCTCGTTGCGGCGTTGGCGGCTAACAGGCGGCGCGCGCTCAGGAACGGCCGCGTGCGGGCTGCTACGGGGCGACGCGCGGGGAAAAAAAAGAAGGCCGCGCGCGGCACTAGCGAGCCGCGCACAGGCAGCAGGAGAAGACGAGGCGCACGAGGGCGCCCTAGGAGAGCGGCGCTCGAGGGCGCTAGGACGATAAGGCGCTCGAGGGCGCTTCTAACGGTGGGCCCTTAGGTGAGTCCTAGGTCTAGAACCTAAGCTCTAATGCCATGTCAGAATGAGAAGTGATTGAACTATGAAAAGTTGGAGTACAAGTAGCAAACCCTAGCTTTGTGTACCCCCTAAAGGCTAACCCACTATAGCCTACACAACAATAACACATATACTGTTTGACACAGATGCATCTCAACCGTTTGACGTTTCGAGTCAATTCTGACTCTTCACATTCGTTCTCGATACTGCATGCTTCTTTAGCTGCGGTCGGGAGTGCACTACAATCTTCATTCATTGCTATTCGTAACAGATGGTATCTTCATTTGTCTGTTTCCAGTCAGCATTTGTGTATCTTATAAGTTTGGTACTATTTAACCTAAGTTGGCTCTGCTATTTTGTGAAATTTTTTCATCTGCGTTTCCACCTGTTACTTGAGGTTTTCTTTGAATCTGGTATGCTTAATAGTATATATTTCGTCACAATGTTGTTACGTTAAGCTGATTTTGCCAATTACAAGTGTTTTAACTGGTGTAAGTGATTATTTGTTCAAGAATTTGATAGATGTTACGAGTGCAATTGAGTGAACGAACGAGAATTGCACTATCGAAGCAAGAATACAATGAGCGAAGGCATGAGCGAAGAATATATAGCAAAAATACAGTGGTAACGGTAATGGACTGTGGTTGTCGCATGACGGGCCTGGGACTGAGGTTCGGAAAAGTGTCAAAGCGGAGGCCCGGAGCGCGGGTTACCCGCCGAGCCGTGAGGTCGGGGTGCGACGTGCAAAGGTGGCGGGAGGATTGTCGATGCGACAGTTGCGAGGGGTAACGGTGCTGAATGTGGGGCTACAGTGGTGTACGCGCTGAGCGGGGACACGAAGTAAGGAAAAGGAATTTTCCTTACACTACCCCCCCCCCCCCCCCTTCAAAGAGTTCCTCCTTACGAAAGTGTTGAGATAGAGGCAAGGAATGAATGCACTATGAAATGAAACAAGTACAAGTACCAACCCTAATTGGGTTGTAACCCCTATGGGCTACCCCACTACAGCCTAAATATATGCATCAGTAATATAATCATCTGACACACCCCCATAGGCAAAGTGGGGTTTAGGCAAGGGGTCACAAGACCAGTCAAGCAAAGCAAAGCAAAGTAAAGCAAGCTCAGGGTGGATCTCAAGGATACCACACAAATTTCGAGCACAAGGTCAAGGCCACAAGGCCAGTTCACATGCAGCAGAGCATATATATATATAACAGTGCTAAACAAGCAAGAGCAAGGATATATATATGCAGCAGTACAAGCAAGGTCAAGAGGTAAGCAAGTGAGGCCCAGTGGGCACAAGGCCTAGCAGAGTGCAAAAGCGCTGATGGTCACGAGGCGGAAGTGCCTTGGTGAACACATCAGCAGTGTTGGCCTCAGTGGCCACGAAACGCAGGCGAAGCTAACCACGCTGCTGCAGCTCTCGAGTAAGGAAGTAGCGCAGAGCAATGTGCTTCGTCCTGTGCTCCAGTCTATGCTCCTCACACAAGGCAATGGTTGCCTTGTTGTCGACGTACAGCACTGGAGGAGAACGAGGCCGCTCTCCAAGGTCAGTCAGCAGAAAGGTGAGCCAGCGAAGCTCCTGGGCAGCCATGGCCGTGGCATAGATCTCAGCCTCACAGCTGGAGCTGAGAACCGAAGAAGAGCGAGTAGAGCGCCAAGAGACAGAGCCAGAGCAAAGACTGAAGGTGTAACCCTGAGACGACCTCTGAGTAGCCTGGTCGTTAGCCCAAGAAGCGTCTGAGTGCCCAGTGAGCACAGGGCGCTCACGCCCTCCAAGCACTAGCCCCATGCCTGACGTACTGCACAAGTAGCGCAACACCCTCTTAGCTGCATCCATGTGCTCCTTCCGGTGACGGCCGGGAGCAACATAGCGTGCTAAGATGCTGAGAGGGTATGCGAGGTCAGGTCGAGTGCAAGTCATCAGGTACATGAGGCAGCCCACAAGCTCTAGATACGGACCACTTGACTCTACGGACTCATCCGAAGGCAGAGCTGAGAGCGAGTGTCCCGTAGGCAGAGGAGTGGACTGAGGCGAGGAGTACGTGAAGCCGAAGCGCTGAAGGACCTGCTGCACCATGTGTGACTGAGTCAGGGTAATGGTGCGGCGTGCTCTGTCCCGGGTGATCCGCAAGCCAAGATAGCTTGTCAGTTCACCCAGGTCTGTGCACGTGTGTCTCTTCTTCAGCTCCGACTTCACGTGGGCGAGTGCGGCAGTGTCCGCAGTGGCAAAGACCAAGTCGTCAACGTACACGAGGATGTAGAACGGCGGCAACGAGGTGTCGGTGCGCAGAAACAGCGACGGGTCAGCAGTAGAAGGAGCAAACCCAAGGGCCGCAAGTGTAATCCTCAGTGTGTCGTGCCACTCACGCGGCGCCTGGCGGAGACCGTAGACTGGCCGCCGGAGGCTCCACTGGGTACCAGGAGGGAACGACCCAGTGAAGCCAGGAGGGCGGCGCAGCCAGATCTCCTCGTGCAGGCGGCCCTGCAGGAAAGCAGTGCTGAAGTCAAGAGAGTGTAGCTCGTAGTCACGCTGAGCAGCGACGTGCAGTAGAACCCGAAGAGTGGTCATCTTCGGGGTCGGGGAGAAGGTCTGAAAGAAGTCAACTCCCTGTCGCTGACTGAAGCCACGAGCCACGTAGCGCGCCTTGAAGACAGGCGGAGAACCCGGCGGCCGCTTCACCCTGAAGATCCACATGCCACTGACAATGTTCGCCCAAGGAGGGGGAACAGCGTCAACGTAGGTGCTTGTGGACTTCCAGGAAGCCATCTCTGCTTCCATGGCTGACTGCCACTGAGAGGAGTAGGGACCGGCCATCGCCTCTGCGTAAGAGCGTGGGGTCGGGATGTCTAGAGCATCCGGGTCTCCCTCAGGGGCAACAAGTATGGACACGAGATGGGGCAAAGCGGCGGCAAAGCTCTGGAACTCCTCCTGCCTGTCCTCAAGGACGTCTGTGCCAAGAGCACAGTCACCCCCGACGGACGGAGGACAGGCAGACGCAGACGCAGCAGACGCAGACTCAGCAGACTCAGCAACAAGACTGGCAGAGTAGTCCAGATGACACGCAGCAGCAAAGTCGACCAGCTCAGCAACTAGGGCAGACGCAGCAGCGGACTCAAAGGAAGGGTCAGTGACAAGAGAAGCAAGAAGACGCGTGACAGTAGGACTGGCAGCACGGCGAGAGTCCGACTCCGGGTCGGCAAGTGTAGGAAGAGAAGACTGAGGAGGAGAAGGCAAAGGGGCACGCAGAGGAGCAGTGGACGGACGCAGAGACATCTGGTGTGTGCCAGGGACAGGAGGAGGACGCTGACGCGAACCGCGACCACTAGGGCGAGCAGCTCGGACTGGCGACGCAGGGCGGGACGCAGGCTCACGACGCTCAGCAAGACCTCCAGTAGGACCAGCGTAGGGAGAAGGAGAAGGCAGGGGAGAGGCGGGCTGTAACTGTGACTGTGACGGGACAGGCTGCGGACACTCTACAGGAGGAGAAGGACCAGTGGAAGGCGGGAGACCAAGAACCTGCTGAAGGAGCGGAACGAAGTACGGCCGAGGCCGCGCAGCACCGCCAGAGACAGCAGGGACAGCACCAACACCTCCAGAGGCAGCACCATCACAAGTAGCAGCTCCAACTCTAGCACCACCAGCAGCTGCAGAAGTACCCGCAGTAGGACCGACAGTCGTAGCCTCAGCGTCAGCACCCGCAGCAGCTCCAGCTCCAGAGGCACCCCCGGGCCCGGCAGCTCCAGTACCCTCAGTACGAGCACCTCCGGGACCCGTGGTACCAGCTCCCTCGGCAGCAACGGAACCTCCAGCACACGCAGTACCCCCAGCTCCAGCAGCTCGCCTCCAGCGCCGGGCAAACCACTCACGCAGCTCCAGAGGAGAGAGCGGCTCGCGGCGCGAAGAACGGTCTGGAGAACCACCAGGAACAGAAGCAGCAGGCGCAGCACTCCCAGACGCAGTACCCCCAGGCTCAGCACCCCCAGGCACAGCACCCCCAGGCTCAACACCCCCAGGCTTAGCACCCCCACGCTCAGCACCCCTAGGCACAGCACCCCCAGGCTCAGCACCCCCAGGCTTAGTACTCCCAGGCTCAGCACCCCCAGGCTCAGCACCCCCAGTCTCAGCACCCCCAGGCTCAGCGCCCCCAGTCTCAGCACCCCCAGGCGCAGCACCCCCAGTCTCAGCACCCCCAGTCTCAGCACCCCGAGGCTCCGCACCCGCAGCAGCACCAGAGTCACCAGTGACCTCGACAGGCTCGACCGCGTCTACCTGAGACACACCTGAAGGGGCAGGACCCTGAGGGGGGAGGGGGTCTACCGGGGGGGGACCTGGGACCAGGAAGAGGGGCGGGGGGGGGAGGGACGGAGTGCGGTAGGGGAAGAGCCGGTAGAAGGGAACCGACTCGTCGAACGTGACGTCCTGGGAGGACAGAACACGACGAGAGGTGGGGTGGTAAAACTGCCACCCAGGTGCGTCAGGGGGAAAACCCAGGAAGACGCAAGGAGCAGCACGAGGGGACAGCTTGTCCGCAGACAAGTCGCGGACAAACGCCCGAGATCCCCAGACACGGAACCCCAACGCATCGCCAACCTTCCCCGTCCACAGCAAAGCTGGGGAGGTCTCCGGTCTGGAGACCCTGGGCTGAAGGTTGATCTGATGCGCGGCGTACCGTACCGAACGGCCACAGAAAATGGGGGGCAGCCGCATGCACCATGGACGTACGGGCGACGTCCATGACAATGCCGATGCGGCGCTCAGCAATCCCATTCTGCTGTGGAGGGTCCGGAAGCGTGAAGGTCTGGCGGATGCCTCGTGCCCGACAGTAGGCTCGCAGAAGGCCGGAGGAGAACTCTCCGCCTCTGTCCGAGTGCAGACGCAAAACAAGAAAGTCCGAGCCAAAGCTCCGCCTGAGCTGGAGACGGGCTGCGCGGATCCAGTCGATCAACACCTCAGTGACCTCACCCTTGCTGCGCAAGGGGAAGACTGTGGTGTAACGCGAGTAGTCGTCAACCACCAGCAGGAAGTAGCGCTCGTGACCCTACCCACGGACGCGGGCTGGGCCCCACACGTCCATGTGAAGCGTCTGCATCGGGGCCTCCGTCGGAGGAAACGGGGAGGAGTGAGGGGTAGCCCGTAGGCGACCCTCGACACAGGGGACACAGGGAGGGCCAGGCCCCAGAGGAAGGGGAGGGAGGGACCGGGGAAGGCCAGAGACAAGAAGGCGAGAGGCCATGCCCCGGAGACGAGGCAGGGAGGGGTGACCCATCCTGTGGTGCCACAGGAGGCGACACGAGCAGGGGGCAGACTCAGGACCAGACCTGGACGCTGCAGCAAACACCTGACCCGACGCAGCTACCTGACCAGACGCAGGAGGAGGAGACGGAACAGTGAGTGTGTACAGGCTCGACCCCGGCCCACGTGTGAACGTGGTCAAGTGTCGACCCGTGTCCGCGTCCGTGCAGTGGGTGTCCCGTCGGCGTGCAGGGGTGAATTGGTCGACCCCTGCATCCTGTAGGTCAGCACCCGCCACCAAGTTCGTAGAGAACGAGGGGAGGTAGAGACCGGACAGGGCGCCATACGGGACCGCAGGGCACGGCAGGACAGTGGAGTAGCGAGCCAGAACAGGACCCCCAGAGGGGTCCGCCAGGGAGACCGCTACTGGCCGACTAAGCGGCGTGAGTGTGGTGCGGTCTCGAAAGAAGGAGCGAGACGCCCTTGAGTCAAGAGTGAAGGTGAGAGAGGGCGGAGCCGACGCAGTACCTGAGAGAGCAGACTCACCAGCACCTGAGGACACAGACTCACTGGCACCTAGAGCGACAGCCTCACCAGCACCTAGAGCAGCAGCCTCAACAGCACCTAGAGCCGCAGTACCAATGCCCGGGTCGGGCGGGAAACACCGGTAACAATCACCCTCCTCACTAATAGTCACAGCATACATGGCAGCAAGAATAGCATCAAAGTCAAGATCAAAGATAGCTACTCCTGCCCTAGACAGCTGGTCCCAGCGAGGGATCTCAGAGGCGTCAGGAAACTGGCGGCGCCAAGCGTCAGTGAGGCGGCCGAAGCAGCGCTGGGCGGAGTGTGGACCACCACACGGCTCACCCGCACGGTCGCCATTGCGCAGGACGTAGGTGCACGGACCAGTACCCCCACCCCTCTGACGTGCAGCGTACCACTCACGGAGCTGCTGCGGGGAGAGGGTCTCCTGACCACGCTGCTGCCGCTGCTGCTGGCGCTGACCGCCACCGGAGCCACTCCTCTGCGACGAGCCACGACCTCCTCCGCCGCCTCCTCCGCCGCCGCCGCCACCACCTCCGCTGCCTTCGCCACTCCCACCTTCGCTGCCGCCACCGCCGCCTCCGCCTCCACTCCCACCACCACCGCCGCTGCCACCTCCGCCTCCACTTCCGCCGCTGACACCTCCACTCCCGCCACCACTCCCGCTACCACCCCCACCTCCTCCGCTGCCTCCACCGCCGCCTCCAACGCCCCCGCCACCTCCACCACCGCTCCTGCCCCCCTTGCCCTTGCCAGAGCGACGTCTCCCACTGGGGGCAGACGCCGCACCGACCGACTCAAAACCAACTAGGTCGGCCATAGCAGCAGAGGCGACAGAGGGCAGGAGGGGGGAGGGGGAACACCCCTCAAAGATGGGGGTGCGCGGGTCACCACGAGAGGCCCCTACAGCGAGAATGCTCTTCTCGGCTGCTAGGAGGGACTTCTCGAGGATGCTAGCAGTGAGAGTGGTGGGGCAGACTGAGAGTAAGTTGTCCCTGACTCCGCGGAGGGAGTCAGGGAGGCGGGTGACAATGTAGTAGAGAGTGAAGTACTGGGGGGGGGGGTTCTTGGCGCAGAACTCAGCAGGAAGCGCAGCGCGGAAGCGAGCGTCACTAGTGCGCAGGTGGGTAATGAGGTCGGCGACTGTGGCAAAAGAAGCAAGGTCGGGAAAGAGGTACGGTAGCATGAGGCGGCTCAGTGCAGTAGTGGCAGGGGTGGAGTAGCGTGCAATAACGGCGTCGTACAAGGTCTGAGCACTCTTGTACGACCCAAAGTGTGCACGCTCAGAGGGAGGGAGGTGGCGACGCACAGCAAGACGTGCAGCAGCATCGCGTGTGGCCCACTGTGAGCGAACAGTGGCATCCTCAGTAGCAGCAGGGGCGGGAGAGGCACCAGAAGTGAGATCAAAGAGAGAGAGGCCGTCAGCTCTGTCGCACTGTAGGAAAAGCAGCAGGTCGTCTACCCACGCGTCAAAGTCGATGGCTGTGCCCTCAGCGTCGAAGGTGAGGACACTGGGGGTAGCCATGACAGCAGTAGGGTGAGGGCAGTGCGTAGAGTAAAGCTCAGTGCTCACCAGACAGGGCAGTGCAGGCGGCTCGGGCGGCTCGTGCGGCTCGGGTGGCTCGGGCGGCTCGGGCGGCTTGGGCGGCTCAGCGGCTCGGCTGGTGGGCGGCTCGGGCGGCTCGGCGGCTCGGGCGGCTCGGCTGCTGGGGTGGCTAGGCTGCTGGGGCGGCTCGGCTGCTGGGGCGGCTCGGTTGCTGGGGCGGCTCGGCTGCTGGGGCGGCTCGGCTGCTGGGGCGGCGCAGTTGCTGGGGCGGCGGGGCCGGGAGATGCAGCTGCGGGGCCGTCAGGGGTAGTGGCGGGGCCGGTAGGTGAAGCGGCGGGGCCGTCAGGTACAGCAGCGGGGCCGGCAGGTGAGACGGCGGGTCCTGCAGATGAGGCGGCGGGGCCGGCAGGTGCAGCAGCGGGGCCGTCAGGGGTAGCGGCGGGGCCGGTAGGTGCAGTGGCGGGGCCGTCAGAGGGGACGGCGGGGCCGTCAGGTGCAGCGGCGGGGCCGTCAGAGGGGACGGCGGGGCCGTCAGGTGCAGCGGCGGGGCCGTCTGAAGCAGCGGCGGGGCCGGCAGAGGGGACAGCGGGGCCGTCGGGTGCAGCGGCGGGGCCGGCAGAGGGGACGGCAGGGCCGTCAAGTGCAGTGGCGGGGCCGGCAGAGGGGACGGCGGGGCCGTCGCAGGCGATCGCGGGGCCGTCAGAGACGGCGCCGGCGTCGCGGGGGTCAGGGGGGGCGGCGCGCGACTGGAGGGCGGTACGCGCGACGCGGCGCGGCCGTCTAGGGGCGGCGCGACGAGGCCGCGTAGGTGGCGCGCCAAAAAAAATCGCGGGCGGCTCGACGCGATCGGGCCGCCAAAGGAAAAAAAAGGCCCAGCGCGACTCGGGCTAGGGCAGAGCGCGCTCCGGGCAGGACGGAATAGTAGGTGGGCCCTAGGAACAGTTCCCACTAGGGAACCTGCTCGATACCATGTTGAGATAGAGGCAAGGAATGGATGCACTATGAAATGAAACAAGTACAAGTACCAACCCTAATTGGGTTGTACCCCCTATGGGCTACCCCACTACAGCCTAAATATATGCATCAGTAATATAATCATCCGACAGAAAGTTCGTGTACATCCCGAAAGTTTCGGCTGCGCAAATACTCGGTGAGAACTGGGTGATTTTCGAAACTGTCCAGGGGAACCCAGTTGTCTTCGGTGGGTGTACGGTCTTTCCAGCGGATCAGGAACTCGATCCTTCAGGCTCCTCGAGGGTCACGAACTCGGTGGCTCAGGATTTTTTCGGGGGTGATGATTGGTTCAGTTGGCGGTCGTGTCATGCTGGCTGGGCGAGTGCGTGGCAGTTGGCTCGTGGACGGGACATAAGGGCGAAGCAGACTGACGTGGAATGAGGGGCTGACGTACCAGTTAGCAGGGAGGAGGAGGTGGGCGGTGACGGGTGTGATCATGTGGCTGATGCGAAATGGTCCACTGTATCGGGGGCGGAGTTTTGGGGTGATGGGCAGGCGGAGGTTCTGGGTGTCAAGTAAAACCAGGTCGTCGGGCTGGTAAGTGACAGGTCTGCAGTGGCGGTCGGCGTTGCGTTTAGCAATGATGTTGGATTTCTTTATTGCATCTGCTGCCCGGGTCCGTGCTGCTTGTAATATTTCGGCGAACTGTTGTGCTCGTGGCACTGGGTTGCCAGGATTCGGGGTCATGGGTACTGTCGGGTCTTGTCTGTAGTTTAGGTCAAATGGTGACTGTTTGGTCGTGGCGGATGGCAAGTTGTTGTACGCGAATTCGATGAGTGGCAGTTGCTGTTCCCACGTGGTCGCGTCGTCACACGTGGCCCTGATGAGCTGTTCCATGGTCTGATTTGTCCGTTCTGTCTGTCCGTCGGTTTTGGGGTGGTATGATGAACTAAACAGCAGTCGCGTGCCGAACTGTTGCCACAGAGTCTGCCACAAGTTGCTGGTGAATTTCGTGTCGCAGTCGCTGATTATTGCTGCTGGTATCCCGTGTAGTCAAACGACGGTGGAGATGAAGAGTCGTGCTGTTTCTTCGGCTGTGATTGATTTTTTGCAGGCTGCGAAATGTGCCATTTTCATCAGTCGATCGACGACGACCAGAATCGCCGTTCCCACTCGCCTCAGCTGGTAACCCCGTGACGAAGTCCATCGTCACCTGCTGCCAAGCACGCTTTGGAGGTGGTATCGGCTGCAACTGTCCTGCCGGCCGCTGCCTTGATGATTTCATAAGCTAACAAGTGGGACACGATGCCACGTGTCGTTGTACGTCAGTCAACATCTCGGGCCAGTAATAATACCGCTGCAGCTGCTGCCGTGTTTTTTCTACTCTGAAATGCCCCGACGTAACTCCGCCATGTGCCTCCTGTAACACTAATTCCCATAGAAGTGTATACCCAGGCACCCAAATGCGGTCAGTCCCGGCTTCTATGTAATAGACTCCCCTTGCTATTGTGAACTGCTGCGAATTTCCTCTTGTGAAGAATGGGTCCGTTTAGTACCCGTGGGTAAATAGGCCTGCCAGTAGTGGGCTTGTCTAGGCAAGTAGAATTGCGTGGATCTGGGCCGTGGGGCGGGTCAGTGCGTCGGCGATGTTCAAGGCTCCCTTTTAGTAGGTGACCGTATAGTGAAAATTTGACTCGAGAAAGTCAAGCCAACGGATCTATCGTGGGTTGAGGTGTGGCTGTGCGCGGAGGTACTGTAGTGATTCATGGTCTGTCCGTACTGTCACGTCTGCACTGGTCAAGTAACAGCGCCATACTTTGAGCGCGTGCACAATCGCAAGCATTTCGTGGTCGTGTATCGGGTAATTTTTGTTGGGCGGATGCAGTTTTCGTGACTCATATGCGATGGGCTGTAGGTCGTTGCCGAAGTCCTGTAGCAGTACGGCTCCGATGGCGATGTCGCTGGCGTCAGTAACTACTTCGAATGGGCGGTGTGTGTCAGCGATGCGCAGGTTGGGTGGTGAACAGAGAACAGTTTTCAGGGCAGAGAAGGCAGCATGCTCTTTCTCCCCCCACGTAAAAGCGACCCCCTTCCGTAATAAATCCGTCATTGGCGCCGTCAACCGTGCCATGTCGGGGACGAACCGACGCACGTAGTTTACGAACCCTAAGAAAATCTGCAGTTCCGTAATATTCGTCGAGGGGTGCCAGGCTTTTACCGTGTCTAACTTCTTTGGGTCAATTTCGACCCAAGTCTCCGAAATAACGTGCCCCAAAAACTATAACCTGTCCTGAAAGAACTCGCACTCGGAACCCTTTGTCAGTAACCGATGCTCATCTAAAATCGTAAATACTGCTTCCACATCTGTTAAGTGCTGCTGCTTGTCGCGACTGTAGACGAGGATGTCGTCGAGGTAAACTATTACGCATTTTTCTAAAAGCGGCCTAAACACCTCGTTCATGGTCATCTGAAAAGTCGCTGGTGCGTTGGTCAGCCCGAATGGCATCACAGTGTACTTGAACGACCCGTACCTAGTCCTGAAAGTTGTTTTGGCGCAGTCCGATGGTTCGACCCTAATCTAATGGTAACGTCCCCTTCAATCTATTTTCGAAAAAATCCGTGTTGTTCGCAGTTGGTCCATCAGTTCGTCGACGCGGGGAATGGGGTACCGCGACTTGACTGTTACCCTGTTCAGTGCTCTGTAGTCAATACACATGCAAAAACCCCCGTCTTTTTTCGGTGTGAACAGTATCGGTGCGGCGAACAGTGACGAACTTGGTTGGATGATTTTTTTCTCTAATAGGTAATCTAACTGCTTCCTCAGTTCGTCGAGCTCTGGCGGTGTCAGTCGGAATTGTCGCTGTATAGTTGGCTGTGCCCCCGGTTCTAATTCTGTGCGATGGTCATGTGTGTGAAGAAAATGAGGAATGAAGGAGGAGTGAGGGGTTGCACTAGCAGCAGTTGGCATACATATAGGAAACCCTAATTGGGTTGTACTCGCTATAGAGTACCCCACTACAGGCTAGACAATCATAACATTCTGACACACCCCCATAGCCAAAGTGGGGTGTAATCAGTACAATGAGTAAGCAGGCATAGAGCAGGAGTTCACAATAGCGAGCAAAGCTAGAGTTAATCACAGCGGGCAAGTGAGGAGGAGGAGGAACTGTGGAGGGAGAGAAGATGGGAGGCAACGACTAAAGCTGCAGAGGCATGGGCACAGGAGCGGCTGACTCAGTGGCTACCAAAGCAAGGGCGACGGACTACTGGAGTAACTGGCTCCGCGGCTATAGACGAGCGGCAGGAGCAACGGACCCACCGGCGACTGGTGCAACAGGCTCACTGGCTACCGAAGCAAGGGCGACGGACTACAGGCGCTGCAGGCGACACGACAGCTACCTTCACACAACCTCCTCCAACTGACCCACACTCTCGACACACACCCCCTGCTCAAACCCTAGCTCCACTCCTACAGCACCCCCCTTTCACACACCCCTTGCTGCACCCTAGGTTCACTCACACCCCACCCCCTAGCACCACTCCGTCGACTCCCACACACCCACCCCCCTTAGCGGCAGCTGCAGCAGTGGGAGACAGAGGAGGAGGAGGAGCAGGGGAGACCACACACCCGCCACCCCCTACTCGCCACCCCCAGACCCTAACACAGGGCAGGGCGGGACGGCGGGTAGGGAGGCTACGGGGGGGGGGGGGGGCGCCGACGCGCGGCCTCCCAGGGCGCCAAAACAAGCGGAAGAAGGGGCGACGCTCGCCCCCCCCCCCCCCCAAGGTCGCCCCTCCCGTCGCCTGTCGAGGCGACCTGAGGGGGCCGCGCGGGGGGGGGGGGGGGGGGGGGGGGGGCGGTGCACGGGCCCCCGATGCGCCGCGACAGGCGACGGAGCATGGCCGGGGCCGGGGCAAGGCCAAAAGGGGCGGCGACGGGGCCGCAAGGGGCGGCGACGGGGCCGCTGGAGGCGGCGACGGGGCCGATAGGGGCGGCGGCGGGGCCGCTAGGGGCGGCGACAGGGCTGCTGGAGGCGACGACCGGGCCGATGGGGGCGGCGACGGGGCCACTAGGGGCGGCGACGGGGCCGCTGGAGGCGGCGACGGGGCCGATAGGGGCGGCGACGGGGCCGCGAAGGGCGGCGACGGGGCCGCGAAGAGGGGCGACGGGGCCGCTAGGGGTGGCGACGGGGCCGCTGGAGGCGGCGACGGGGCCGATACGGGCGGCGGCGGGGCCACTAGGGGCGGCGACGGGGCTGCTGGAGGCGGCAACGGGGCCGCGAAGGGCGGCGACGGGGCGGCGAAGGGCGGCGACAAGGCCGCTAGGGGCGGCGACGGGGTGCGAAGAGGTCGCGAGGGGCCTCAAAGGTCGGCAACGGGGCCGCGAAGGGCGGCGATGGGGCCGCTAGGGGCGGCGACGGGGCCGCGAAGGGTGGCGACGGGGCCGCTAAGGGCGGCGACGGGGCCGCTAGGGGTGGCGCGACGGGCCGCTAAGGGCAGGGGACACGACGAGAGGGCGGCCCACGGGGCGTGCAACAGACAGTAGCAGCGGAAGCAGTAGGGTGGGCCCACAGGCCAGGAGCGTAGATGCTCTGATAGCATGTGAAGAAAATGAGGAATGAAGGAAGAGTGAGGGGTGGCACTAGCAGCAGATGGCATACATATAGGAAACCCTAATTGGGTTTTACTCGCTATAAAGTACCCCACTGCAGGCTAGATAATTATAACATTCGGACAATGTGTCCTTCTGGTACGTTGTCCGGAAAAATCCCAGGGTATCGTTTCAACAGTTCCTTTAGTTTGGGCGGTACTACTGCTAACAGTGTCTTAAAATTGCTCGGTTGATCTGCTTCTTCTACAACAGCAATATCCACTGCGTACACGTCAGCTCCAGCGGCGACTGCCCGTTTCATCGAGACGGCGTTGACGTGGACCGTTGAAGACTCAGGCGACTGCCAGCGAGGTAGTTCAATCCAGTTACCACTACTTCGCACAGTGCAGCTCCCTGTCGTCCAGTCAATTCTCCAGTTGTTTCGACGCAGCTAATCACGTCCCAGTAACATGTCGTGCCCATCCAGTGTCGTCGCAAGCATTTCCAGAGTAAACCCAAAGTTTCCCCCGCAGCGAACTTTTACTCTTTCCACCTGCTCCTCTGCGTGCCCCTTTGCCTTCTTCTCCTGAGTCCTCTCTTCCTGCTCTTGCCGGCCCGAAGTCGGACTCTCTTCGTGCTGCCAGTCCTACGGTGACGCGTCTCCTTGCTACTGTCGTCACTGACCCTTCCTTTGAGTCCACTGCTGCGTCTGCCCTAGTTGCTGAGCTCGTCGACTTTGTTGCTCGCTGTCGTCTAGACTACGCTGCTAGTCTTGTCGCTGAGTCAGAGTCTGTCTGTCCTCCGTCCGTCGGGGGTGAGTGTGCCCTTGGCACGGACGTCCTTGAGGACAGGCAGGAGGAGTTCCAGTGTTTGGCTGCTGCTTCACCTCATCTCGTGTCCGTACTGCTTACCCCTGAGGGAGACCCGGATGCACTTGACATACTGACTCCGCGCTCTTACGCAGAGGCGATAGAGGGTCCCTACTCCTCTCAGTGGCAGGCAGCTATGGACGCAGAGATGGCTTCCTAGAAGTCCACAGGCACCTACGTTGACGAGGTTTCCCCGCCTGGGGCGAACATCGTCAGTGGCATGTGGACTTTTAGGGTGAAGCGGCTGCCGGGTTCTCCGCCTGTCTTCAAGACGCGTTACGTGGCTCGTGGCTTCAGACAGCGTCAGGGAGTTGACTACTTTCAGACCTTCTCTCCCACCCCGAAGATGACCACTCTTCGGGTACTACTGCACATAGCTGCTCACCGCGACTACAAGCTGCACTCTCTTGACTTCAGCACTGCTTTGTTGCAGGGCAGCCTGCACCAGGAGATCTGGCTGCGTCGCCCACCTCGCTTCACTGGGTCTTTTCCTCTTGGTACCCAGTGGAGCCTCCGGCGGCCAGTCTACGGTCTCCGCCAGGCACCGCGTGAGTGGCACGACACACTGAGGACTACACTTGCAGCTCTTGGGTTTGCTCCCTCTATTGTCGACTCGTCGCTGTTTTTGCGCACCGACACTTTTTTGCCGCCGTTCTACATCCTCGTGTACGTCGATGACTTGGTCTTTGCCACAGCTGACACTGCTGGACTCGCCCACGTGAAGTCCGAGCTGCAGAAGAGACACACGTGCACAGACCTGGGTGAACTGCGCAGCTACCTTGGCTTGCAGATCACCCGGGACAAAGAACGCCGCACCATTACCCTGACTCAGTCACACATGGTGCAGCAGGTCCTTCAGCGCTTCGGCTTCATGTACTCTTCTCCTCAGGCCACTCCTCTGCCTACTCGCCACTCGCTCTCAGCTCTGCCTTCAGATGAGTCCGTAGAGTCGAGTGGCCCGTACCCAGAGCTTGTTGGCTGCCTCATGTACCTGATGACCTGCACACCACCTGACCTTGCATACCCTATTAGCATTCTTGCACGCTATGTTGCTCCTGGGAGACACAGACCGGAGCACATGGTTGCAGCAAAGAGGGTGTTGCGCTACTTGTGCAGTACGTCGGGCATGGGGCTTGTGCTTGTAGGGCAAAGTCCAGTGGTCCTCACTAGGCATGCAGACGCTTCTTGGGCTGACGACCAGGCTACGCAGCGGTCGTCACAGGGTTACACTTTCAGCTTTGGTTCCGGCTCTGTCTCGTGGCGGGCTACACGCTCGTCTTCTTTTCTCCGCTCTAGTTGTGAGGCGGAGATCTACATAGGAGCCATGGCTGCACAGGAGCTTCGCTGGCTCACCTACCTGCTTACTGACCTCGGAGAGCCACCTCGTTCTCCTCCAGTGCTGTACGTAGACAACAAGGCCATGTTTGCCTTGTGTCGGGAGCACAGACTGGAGCAGAGAACGAAGCACATTGCTCTTCGCTACTTCCTTGCTCGTGAGCTACAGCAGCGTGGCCAGCTGCGTCTTGCGTACGTGGCCTCTGAGGCCAACACTGCTGTACTCAGCTGGGTCTTGTGCCTGCCTTTCCTCACTTGCTCACCTCTTGACCTTGTTTGTACTGTTACATATATATATACACCTGCTCTTGCTTGTCTAGCCTTTTATATATACATGTAATCCTGCATGTGAACTCGCCTTTTGGCCTTGAACTTGTGCTCGGAATGTGTGGTGACTTTGTAATCCACACTGAGCTTGCTTTGCTTTGCTTTGCTTGACTGGTCTTGTGACCCCTTGTTCTCCCCCACTTTGCCTATGGGGGTGTGTCAGAACATTATAGCTTATAATTTTGTGTAGGCTGTAGTGGGGTAGCCCATAAGGGGTACAGCCCAATTAGGGTTAGTACTTGTACCCAACTGTTCATAGTTCAATCATTCTCGTTCTCTTTTCTCACTTAGCAGCGAAACGGCATACTGAATGTTCGTTGCGGCCGACTCGATGTAATTCGCGTCGAAGAAGACGTTCATTGTGAAGACCCACGATTAAACCGTTGGACCTTCACGCTAGCTCGGGTCGAAGCAAGACGGGCATTGCGGCTTGAGTGGCATTGGTGCCATAATGGCCTGTTCGCCACTTGTCGCCGCGAACTCCACGTGCCGACGGGCTTCGCGAGGCTCCCGCGGGCTTGGTGCGACCCTGTTTCCTCCCATGCCAGGCATCGGCTGGGCGATGCCATCACTGGCTGCGCCTGAGCGCTGTCCCACGCTGTTGTTTTGTGTTGGTGTGCCGGACGAAATGACGATCGGCTCGTCCGATTGTGCAGATGCATTTGTCTGTGCGTGTGGTGGCGCTGGAGTGTTCACCGTCGATTGCTGACGCGCGGAGTCACGTTCCGCCGTGAGCGTCGCAATTTCGAGCGCCGAATCTTCAGGTTGGCGCACCAGGCGGTCGAGCTGCTCCTGCGTCAATGTTGCGAGCGTGAATTCGGCCATGGCGGGGGTGTCTGGCGAGCTAAGCGAGAGCCTCGGTCGTGGCCGTGCGTGCTTACGAGAGAGCACTGTGAGCGGCGGTGCTGTGTCGCTGAGAGACGTCTCCCCCCCCCCCCAAAAAAAATTGAGATAGTGGGGAAGCGAAGGTGTGGGTGCGGTCCGAGAAGAGATCGTAGGCTCTGAATACCAAGTGTTACGAGTGCAATTGAGTGAACGAACGAGAATTGCACTATCGAAGCGAGAGTACAAAGAGCGAAGGCATGAGCGAAGAATATATAGCGAAACTACAGTGGTAACGGTAATGGATTGTGGTTGTCGCGCGACGGGCCTGGGACTGAGGTTGGGAAAAGTGTCGAAGCGGAGGCCCGGAGCGCGGGTTACCCACCGGACCGTGAGGTCGGGGTGCGACGTGCGAAGGTGGCGGGAGGATTGTCGATGCGAGTGGTAACGGTGGTGACTGTGGGGCTACAGTGGTGTACACGCTGAGCTAGGACGCAAAGTAAGGAAAAGGAATTTTCCTTAAAATAGACTTATATGTTAAGGTTGCTTCTGTATTTCTGCCAGCGCTTTGTCACTGATTTCCTCCTAGCGAGAAACGCCATTATTGGTGCCCTTCCTGCTGGGGGTCCGAGCCGCGAAATTGCTGGACCTGCATCCAATTCCTCACTACGAAGATGCAGCCACTCTTGGAGCATTTTTCTGACTCAGCTGGTGGTTCTGCACGCTCTAAATGTTTCCAGAGCGGTTCAAGTTTGCAGACTCCCAGCCCGCGAAGCGCCTTCTGCACGCCAAGTCAGGAGCCCCAAACCAACCAACTTTTCCCCTGGTACAAATATCAGACTTCAGTCTCGAGTTTCGTGCCCGCTACTGCTACATGCACCTGCTTCACAGAAAGCGGGATCACAGTTCACTGACTCGGCTAAGCAGGATGGTCCGTATCGAGCTGCCTACGACAGAGCGAATGCGGGCTGGGAGGTTTCGGCTTCGTGTGCGTTAAGCAGCTTTTAAGAAAGCCATTATTGTCACAAAATTATCATTGCCTCCGGGAATTGTTCCCAAGTCGTCGCAACTCCTGCTCAGATAGAACCATAATTTTCCGCTCAATCTGTAATCCCGTCGCGTCTTCTATTTTTCCAGATCAGACTGCGCCTCATTCAGAAGGACAAACCGAGAAGAAGTTTTTCCACTGGTCGTGACTCTTCGTATCCTTCCAAAGTCTCCTCATCGCGCCGCTATAATAGTAGGTCCGACATGTTTGTCCCTGTAGAAACTCGCACCGCCGCGGCCCCGCAGTGGCCGGCGGTTCGCAATCACGACCACGTTACCGTTGAAGACATTGACGACGACTACGAATCTTCCGACGACGACAGCGACGCGTTTTCCACAGCGTCATCCGAGGATCTGACGATCGAAATCGAGTCGCTCAAACGCGACGCCGCAAACAAGGTGTTTTCGCCTTCCGCCGACGCGGCGTCCGCCGCCCCCGCTTCTGTGTTGACCTTCCGCAACATCTGCTACTCCGTCTACGTCAAGCAGCGCAAAGGGGAGCCTTCCGCTGCCGGCCCGCAATACGCGCGGCAGGACAGCACTTTAGCGAATGTCCCCGGACTGCCGCCTCAGCAGGGCTTTCAGGAGTCTTCCGCGGCACAAGCTGGTGCGCCGGGAGCGGATGGAGTTGCAACCGGCACCGAAACCGGCGCCGCGCCAGGCGGCGGCATGTTCGGCGGTTTGCGCAAGAAGCGCGTTCGGAGGCAGATCCTAACGGGCGTGAACGGCGAGGCGCGGTCGGGGGAGGTGACGGCGATCATGGGCGCAAGCGGAGGCGGAAAAACGACGCTGCTGAACATCCTTGCGCAGCGAATCTCCGCCGGGCGGCGGAAGGGAACGGTGGAGCTGGACGGGGAGGAGGTGAGCGCAGCGATGATTCGGCGCGTTTCCGCGTACGTGATGCAGGACGACGTGCTGTTTCCGTCGCTCACGGTGCGCGAGACCCTCATGTACGCTGCGGAATTGCGCCTGGAGCCGAAGTTCTCGCGACGCGAGAAGGAGGAGAAGGTCACGCGGTTGATCGACCTGCTTGGACTGGCGAAAGTGGCGGAAACGCTGATCGGCGGCGAAAGGAAAAGGTAAGCGCCACGGGAGACGATGAAAGCCACTTACTTTCACTAACATAGAAGCTGTGCGATGTATTTCAATATTCCCCGCGTCTGCTAGACTCTAAACCCCAAATTAGATCACTTCTAAACCACATGCCAAACCTATTTACATGGACATGTACATAAAACTGTTACTAATTCAATTTGATTACCTCTGCTTGCTTTCGCAGGGGCGTTTCTGGCGGTGAGCGAAAGCGAGTGGCGATAGGGGTGGAGATGGTGAGCGACCCGAAGATTCTGTTTCTCGACGAGCCAACCTCGGGGTTGGATTCAACCAATGCCTTCCGCGTTGTACGCGCTATCAAGTCCGTCGCGATCCAGACCGCGAGCATTTCCGTGATGGTGATCCATCAGGTCAGTCTACATCCATCTACAATCTCTGTTACGTAAATTCTTAACTCGGTATCAACTACATCAACACAAATTACATTTCATAACGCCAACACACCACCCCTCCCTCCCACCTCCCATTCCCACACCCCCTTTTTTTTTTGCTTCAACAGCCATCATATCGTGTTCTTTGTCTCATCGACAAGCTGCTTCTCTTGGGCGTTGGCCAGGCAGCCTATTTGGGCCCACCTGCCAACCTCCCAAGATTCCTTGCCTCTCTGGGAAGCCCGGTTCCGGAAGGCTCAAACAGCACAGAGCATGCCTTGGATGTCATGGCCGTGTTGCAAACCCAGGGTGTTACCGACATCCAAGCCTATGCCCAAGCCTGCGAAGTCGGTGTTACCGACCCTGTGATGGCGGCTCGTAAGGCCCTGGAGGTGCCCAGCGATGCTGGTAGCCCAGCGAATCCCAAGGGGAAACTACACTGGGTTAGGCTTGGCAAAAAGGAGTATGAAACTGTGGGGAAGGAGAAAGAGATTAAAGGCTCACAATATGCAAACGGATGGTTTGGGGAGCTGATGGTGCTGACCAGGAGAGCTGCTGTTAACATCATGCGCACTCCTGCGCTGTACCTGCTGAGGCTGGCGCTCATCCTTGTAACGAGTGTGCTTCTGGCGATTCTGTTTTGGAAGCCAGGAGAAACGTAAGTGTGGCATGGCGTTGCTGGTCAGGTGTGGTGCGTTGGTAATGTCTTGTCTGCTCTGTGCTAGATTGGGTGGTTGCTGGTCAGCTCAGCAGCGAGGTTTGGAAATGGTGGTCAGGTCTGGTGCCAAGCTTGGAGAAGGCTGGTGAGGTTCAATGGAGGTTTAGAGAATGGCGGGATTGAGTGGATGGTGGTCAATCAGGGGATTAGACTAGTGTATGATAGTTGGTAAGGCACTTCAAAACTCGTTTCACTCGGTCGCATTCTTTACTGTGCTTCTCGCTTCGGCGTTCCCTACGCATTGTGGTTGATGGTGATGCAATTGCCAACTCTAGATTTGTATGCTGAATTTTGTTCTCTTTATGCATGCCTCATGTGTTCACTGCAGGAAGGGGTGACGATTCGGCTGTCCCCGCTACATTTGTATGCCATGATTTGTTTTCTCCATACCGCCCTCATTTGTTTTCTCTGTGCCTCGCTCGTTTGTTCACCGCAGGAAAGAAGGGGTGACGATTCGGCTGTCCCCGCTACATTTGTATGCCATGATTTGTTTTCTCCATACCGCCCTCATTTGTTTTCTCTGTGCCTCGCTCGTTTGTTCACCGCAGGAAGGAAGGGGTGACGATCCGGCTGTCCTTCCTGTCCTGTGCCTCCTGCATCGTCTTCTACACCTCGTGCGATGCTGTGCCGATATTTATCGAGGTGTGTTTGAGTGGTCAGAAATGGTTTTTTCTGCTTTCATTTCAATGATTCGATTTGAAATCTTTGAGGTCGCGAACATTGCAATGTGTTGCATTCATCTAAGCGTTGCATTCATTGCAATGTGTTGCATTCATCTAAGCGTTGCATTCAATGCAATGTGCTAGTTTCATCTCAGCGTTGCATTCATTGCCATGTGTTGCATTCATTTTAAAGCGATTCATTCATTAATCTTATTTGAGAAACGTCTAACTCATCCCCCACTCCCATTTCAATTGTCTACTCTCCTACACCACCAGGAATGCGCAATATTCACAAGGGAGTCAGCCAATAACGCGTACAGGGCATCAACCTACCTAGTGTCATCAACCCTAGTCTACCTGCCGCTTCACTTCCTCATGGCCTTCCTGCTCACCGCCGTCTCCTGGGGAAGCATCAGCCTTGCGGGTGGCGGAGAGGGGTTTTTCTTCATGGTGGTGGCGTGTTTCGTCATGTTCTTCACAGCCAATGCCATCGCAACATGTGTCAGCATATGCGTCAAGGAGTGAGTCGCATTGGGACTCATGCGGTTTCTCACTCGCACTCATGTGGTTTCTCGCTCGCACTCATGTGGTTTCTCACTCGCACTCATGTGGTTTCTCACTCGCACTCATGTGGTTTCTCACTCGCACTCATGTGGTTTCTCACTCGCATTCATGCGGTTTCTCACTCGCACTCATGCGGTTTCTCACTCGCTCTCATGTGGTTTCTCACTCATGCGGTTTCTCGCTCTCGCTCATCACATGTTTCTAACATGCCAACACCTGAATGCACCTCTTTGGCCTAGGGCTTTTCACATGTCGCAAGATTTGGGTGGGGTCAACACATTTCACTAGATTCCATTCAGCATGTCATGTCTTCATTTGAGGCGCCCCATTCCTCGTGCTCACCATTGAGGCGCCTCAAAAGTCAAAATCTGGGAGGGTTAACACATTCTAGAGGATCCCGTTCATCATGTCATGTGTTCTTGCCCCATTCCTCGTGCTCACCAGCCCACCCATCCATGGATTCGTCTCCCATGTCGAGCTCATTCTCATGCTCAAGCCCTCACTCCTTCCCTCCTCTCCTACTTTTCCTGTACCCCTCTTCTCACTCCCTATTTTACTTCCTTCTCTCCATCCCTCCTCCCTTCCTCCCCTCCATTGCAGTGTTGTACTGGCATATGCAACTGCCATCCCTCTAATGTCCTCCCGCTCTGTGCTCTCCACATTTCCCCATCACCACCCCCCCTACCTTGCAGCGTCGTCCTGGCATATGCAACTGCCATCTCAATAATGTCCTACTTCTACCTCGTTAGTGGCTTCTTCGTTACAAGGAAGCAAATGCCCAACATGCTCATATGGCTACACTACTTGTCGCCCTTCAAATACGCTTTTGAAGCACTTGCTATAAACCAATTCGACAGGTGAGACCAATGTTTTTTCCCCTGACTTTTCTTCTCCTTCCCAGTCATAGATGCTTAAACTTCGAGTTTTCCATCCCATCCCACCCCACCCCATCCCACTCCACCCCACCCCACCCCATCCCACTCCACCCCACCCCACCCCATCCACTCCACCCCACCCCACCCCATCCCACCCCACCGCCCACCCCACCGCCCACCCCATCCCACCCCACCGCCCACCCCATCCCACCCCACCGCCCACCCCATCCCACCCCACCGCCCACCCCATCCCACCCCACCGCCCACCCCATCCCACCCCACCGCCCACCCCATCCCACCCCACCGCCCACCCCATCCCACCCCACCGCCCACCCCATCCCACCCCACCGCCCACCCCATCCCACCCCACCGCCCACCCCATCCCACCCCACCGCCCACCCCATCCCACCCCACCGCCCACCCCATCCCACCCCACCGCCCACCCCATCCCACCCCACCGCCCACCCCATCCCACCCCACCGCCCACCCCATCCCACCCCACCGCCCACCCCATCCCACCCCACCGCCCACCCCATCCCACCCCACCGCCCACCCCATCCCACCCCACCGCCCACCCCATCCCACCCCACCGCCCACCCCATCCCACCCCACCGCCCACCCCATCCCACCCCACCGCCCACCCATCCCACCCCACCGCCCACCTCACCCCACCCCACCCCAACCCATCCCATCCCACCCCACCCCACCCCACTCCGTCTCACCCCACCTCACCTCACCCCACCCCATCCCATCCCACCCCACCTCACCTCACCCTGCCCGATCTCCTCCAGGCCCGAGCCCTGCTACATGACTATCAGCAGCACCTCAGGAATCCCAGGCGGCTCGTCTCCCACCAATCCCACAGCAGAGCAGCTTCTGGCCGGGTCCGGCACAGCATCGGGTGGTGCGGGTCAGTCTGCTGTACCTGTGGGTGCCACGGTGTGCTTGTTGACCGGGGCACAGGTGCTAGCAGAGAGGGCGATTGATCAGCTGAGCAAGTGGGAGTGCCTTTTGGTACTGCTGGTGTTTGGGCTTGCTGTGAAGCTGATGACCTTTGTGCTGCTGGTGCGACTGCAGCGGGCCAAGCAGAAGTGAATAAGGGTCCGTTCGTCGTGGTACTGTGGGTGCCACAGGGTGCTTATGGGCTGCGGCACTGGTGCTAGCAAAGAGGTCGATTGATGTTTTTTTGTTCTTGTAAATGTGCTGTATACTGTCAGTTCCTAGTCAGCACGTTAAATTCCTAGCTCTCTATTTGATCATTCTGCAAAATTGGTGCAAACAATACATGGTACGACGTACACCCTCAAGTTGAATGAAGGGGATTTTACAAGCAGCTAAATATATTATATACCCTACATAACCACACAATCTTAGAGAAGGATATTAAAATCGAAGCCCTTCTTTATAAGGGTTCATGTCAGCCACGTCACATTGTAAGCATGACAGTGCAAGAGATAGATGGCCTTCCAGGTGGCACCTGCTGTTTCGTGGTCAGGTCACACAAAAATGCCACTTCGCTGAAGCAGCAACCTCGGGCATCTGTCGCCATCGGACTGGCTGCAGCTTTACCTTTTTTTCCCGCTTTCCACCATATACAGTAACAGAGCTGTGAACTACCCTTCAAACGAAGTTCCAGAATGCATGTTCGGTGGTACCGAACAGGATTCTCAAGTCTCAGATTCTCATTCGCTCTCTCACAGGGCCAACCCCCTCAATTCGCGAAGAATGCACTCTAATGAGTTACCAGTTTCTTGAGATGAGGAGCTCGCTGAGCTTCATGCAACCACTCATCCCTCGATTTCACCAGCAATGATCACGGGTAGAAGCTCCAGCGAGAAATACGGAAACCTGTAACCATTCTCGTCGATCGTTGAAACCGCAGCCTGCGCAACGGGTAGTTCCTGACAAGCCTCGATTCCTCTGCAACCTCTTTCAGACACCTTCTGTGGCCTTCACTCTCCCAGATCCTCTTCGTTGGACTAGAAGCATCATTGCTCGTGCCCTCCATTGCTTCCAGAGTTTCACTGAAGAAGAGGCTAGTGGATCTGGGAAGCCGTTCAGGGTGATAGTCGACGACTATCTTTCCTTGTGCGACGCGATTTGCGCTGCGCTAATTCCTCAGTGTCGCTAGCCTCTTGTCCAATCATGGCGACCGCGTGGAGTCTAACTTCGTCGTCGTCGTCGGTTCGCAGCGTGTCGTTTTCCGGCCTTCGCTGCTCCACCCGAACGACGAAAGCCCCTGCTGCCGCACGGTTCCCGGCCTCCGCGTCTCGCGGCGTGGTTTGCGCTGCACGGAAGCAACGGTCGCCGTCCAATTCGCGTGTTGCGCCCGAGGGCTCGGCGCTCGAAGTGGCGGATCAGGCGGAGCAGCAAGCGCAGCTTGCGGAACAGCAAGCGGAGCAGCATGCGGAGCATGTTGAGCAGCAAGAGCAGGAGCAGGCAGAGATCGTCACTGATTTCGTCGGGAACAATGGAGCGAATGTCTTCGCTTCAGGTGTGTGCTCTCGCGAGTTAGCAACACAATATTTAAGCAATAATCTACAGCGGCGACTTAGTGACACAGAACTAAATAGAAGAATTAGTGAGTGTCGTATGGTTTACCAACACTGGTTTGAAGCAGGAGTTAGGTGCTTAGCTCAATTACCGCCACGCACGCTTTATCCACCGAGTGCTACCGATCCAGCTGTCGAATATCTGCCGTGTCAGACTACATCAGCGCGAGTTGCTCAATAGTGTGCTTTTTTCTTCAAGGTTTTAGAGCGTGTCAAGTGAATTGTGCTTATCTGCTGGGTCGTGTTATTTGAATTGTCCTTATATGCGAGGTGATGTCACGCTTATGGTGCTTATCCGCGTACGCGTGTGCTTCCTGTCTGATTGCTCGGCGGTTGGTACTGACACAAATCCGCTTTTCGTTTGGGACTCCTCGAGTGTCATTATCAAGTTTCATTCTATATTTTATTCAACACTATTCTATACGATGGCTAGGGCTTGGACGCAGACATTCGAGTTTCATCTGTTTCAATTCGCGTCTACTCTAGAGCTCCATTTATTAAACTTTCGAATTGTCTCTTGCCAGCTCGACTGACGGATTTTCTCGTGGTGATGCGTGGCATGGTCCTGTTTTGTCTGTGCTGTGCTGTGTTGTGTTGGGCGGTGCTGTGCGGTGCTGTGCGGTGCTGTGCGGCGCTGAGCTGTGTGATGTGCTGGCGTGGCAGAGGACATGGACATTCATCTGCACCTGCTGCAAAGCGACATGGAGGTAAGAGGCCTTGGCGTTGTGTGCACATGCAGCGTCGTGCCACCACTCCCACCATCGTCGCTTGCAGAATTGGCATCTTAAGAGTCGGGACAGTCATGGGGCGTTTGGAATAATCGTTTTTTGATATAGGCGGTTACAAACTAAGGCCCCTCTTTCAGGCGTTTACAATCCCCGCTATGAACTACTTTGTCCTGCCATTGCTTGCACCTACGCTTTCTCAAAATGTTTTGCAATCTGCAGGAAATCCTGTATGCTGATACGTGGCCTGCATTATAGATGTCTGCGTTAGTGATAACTACCAGCGCCATTCCTGCTCACGGTGAAGTACTTGGGTCCAACTCTCAACCTTCAACCCTCAACCCTCAACCCTCAATCCTCAATCCTCAACCCTCAAGCCTCAATCCTCAATCCTCAACCCTCAACCCTCAATCCTCAATCCTCAATCCTCAATGCCTGCAGGTGGTCTCGGTGGTGGCAGGCAGCGGACATGAAGGAGAACGGCTCTCGCTGCACACACGAGCTGCACCCTTGCTTGTGGCAAAGCAAAGAGTTGTGCCTCTCTCTCTTTCACACGAGAACACTGAACCTGTGGCCAGGTGGACTCAGTGGTGGCAGCGGACATGAAGGAGAACGGCTCGCGCAGCACACACGAGCTGCACCCTTGCTTGCTTCAACCGATTCTTACCCTGAACCCTGACCCCTTTTTCCTTGCTGCAGGTGGACTCAGTGGTGGCAGCGGACATGAAGGAGAACGGCTCGCGCAGCACGCGGCGCACGAAGCTCATCTGCACCGTGGGGCCAGCGAGCTGCTCCTTCAAGCAGCTGGAGGCGCTGGCGTCGGGGGGCATGAACGTTGCCCGGCTGAATATGTGCCACGGCACCCACGAGTGGCACCGGTGGGTGGGTGGGTGGATTGTTGGGTGGGTGGGTGGATTGGTGGGTGGGTGGGAAGGGTCAGCGGTATTGTCACGAGAGAAACGGGCTCGCATCCCAGTTCAAACAGGGCAATGGTTGAGAAGGTGTGGCAGCTGAATGCAAACAAGTCATGTCTTGTCCCGCACTTTCTCTTATGATCTTGTTTCCTCCTCTCCCTCAACCCCCTCTCCCCAACCACATCAAAGGGACACGTGGTGGAGTAGGTGTGGCTGCTGAACAGAGAGACGAGATATTTTGATCCCCCCACCACTGTCTCCATGCACTTCCTCCCTCCCGCATGCCCTCCCCTTTTCCCATCCTCCCTCCGAACCTTCTCCTCCCCCCTTTTTCTCGCGCTAACAGGGACGTGGTGGACAAGGTGCGACGGCTGAACGCGGAGAAGGGGTATTCCATCGCGATTATGATGGATACGGAGGGTAGTGAGATTCACCTGGGTGATTTACCCGGAGACTCGTCCGTGAAGGCTGAGGTGAGTGAGCAAGCTGTGACTTGCACAGTGCGAATGGGCTGTGACAGTAATGGAGGGTCGCATATGTGACTGATACATGTGACGCTAACAGAAGGATGATGACGTGGTGTTAGTGAGGGCTACATTACATTTCACCCGTCAACAAATGCATCCATGTTCTGGTTTTCAGGTTCATCACCTGCCCAGTCCTGGTGCTCGATTTTTTTTAATCCTTGTTGGCCTCTCTTCATGGATGGGCTCATGCGTGAGCGCATGGGTCGGTGGGCGCATGGGTGGACGGATGAGTGGGGGTTGGACATGAGCAAGAACCGAATCCGAACCGCGCAGACCAGTCTATTGGTTGACTGGAACCGAACCGTTTTGGTTCGACAAATAGACCGACTCTACTCGGTGCGGGTCGAACCGGTTCAGGTTCGGTTCTTGCTAATGTCCAGGCCATTCATGTGCCCACCTATGCGCCCAATCTCACAAAACGGCCACCAATGGACGTTCACGGCACGTCAGTTCTCGCTCCTGTCGGCGCCCCAAAAGCCGTGCTCTTTAGCAGAACCTCTACGCCCTCATCCCCTGCCCCGCCCGTCACCCAATCTTCCTCCACCTTCACATCACAGGATGGCAACCTGTGTGGTTGTTCAAAGGGTGCGTTGTTTTGCTACCTCTGTCCTTCAACACGACATCCATGCTTCCTCAACCACCCTGCCTGCGCCACCCACCACCCATACCCCCCCAGGATGGCGACCTGTGGACGCTCACAATGCTCTAGTTCCCCCAACCCATCCGTCAACAACACTCTCATATTCCCGTCCCCATTCCCCTCCAACTTCCATCCATCCCCTCCACCCCAACAGGACGGCGACCTATGGACGTTCACAGTGCGCCAGTTCCCTGGGCCCCTGCCGCCCCAAACCGTGCTGGTCAACTACGATGGCTTCGTGGACGGTGAGAGGATGGGGGGGTTGGGGAGGGGTTTGGGAATGGGGGGGGAATGTGGAGTTGATTGGTGAGCCCCTGCCGCCCCAGACCATGCAGGTCAACTATGATGGCTTCGTGGACGGTGAGAGGAACAAGTGCGGGAAAGGGGGATTGCAAGGGGTGGGGGGGGATTGGGTGGGGTTGGAGTGGGTATTTGAGTAGTACCTGGTTGGTAAAGCCCGTCCTGGACAGTGCAGGTCAACTACGATGCTTCGTGGACGGTGAGAGGAAGAAGTGGGGGGAAGGGGAGTGGTGGGGGGGGGGTAGCAGGTGAGAGAGGAAGGTAGGGCATGTGAGAATGAAGTAAGGCATGGTTTGTGAGAATGAAGTAAGGCATGGTTTGTGCGCCACTGCTGACGGGGAGATGGTGCGATTCCAGGTGCTCATGAAGATTGGTTGGTTGGTCCCAACGTGACCATGAGGGGTCATTGCCACCGCGCTCATCCATCCTGTCCCTCTGTTTTCGTTCCCTCTATCCTTCCCTTCCCCCTCTCCTTCCCCCCCTCTCCTTCCCTTTCCTCTCTCCCCGTACTCCACATTATTCCAGACATCATGGTGGGGTGGGGGATGTGAGGGTGGCAGACGGGGGCATGGTGCGATTCCAGGTGCTCAGGAAGATTGGTCCCCACGTGACAGTGAGGGCCATCGATGCGGGGCTAATCCTGCCCCTCTCCTCTCCTATTTCTCTTCGTTTTCCCCTCGCTCTTCCCCCTCGTCCCCCTTCTCCCCTGCACCCCAAACAGACATCATGGTTGGCGATGAAGTGGTGGCGGATGGTGGCATGGTGCGTTTCCAGGTGCTGCGCAAGATCGCCCTGACGTGACAGTGAGGGTCATTGATGCGGGGCTCATCCTGCCCTGTCTCGTCCCCACTCCCTCCCCTTGCCTCCCTCCTTCTCTCCTTCCATTTCCTTCCCTCCAACTGGGCAGATATCACAGTGGGGGATGTGAAGGTGGCAGACGGGGGCATGGTGCGATTCCAGGTGCTCAGGAAGATTGGTCCCGACGTCACCGTGAGGATCATCAATGCTCCGCTCATCCTGCCCCTCTCCTGCTCCCCTCCTCTCCTCTCCTCTCCTCTTTCTCTGCCCTTCCCCCTCTCCCACCCCTGCATTCCCCACAGATATCACAGTGGGGGATGAGGTGGTGGCGGATGGGAGCATGGTGCGATTCCAGGTGCTCAGGAAGATTGGTCCCGACGTCACAGCCAGGTTGATCGAGCGGGGCTCATCTTGCCTGCCGCTCCCCTATCCTTCCCCTCCCAATCTCCCTCTACCCCACATTGCTGCAGACATCACGGTAGGAGATGAGGTGGTAGCCGACGGGGGCATGGTGCGATTCCAGGTGCTGCGCAAGATCGGCCCCGATGTCACAGTGAGGGTCATTGATGCGGGGCTCATCCTGCCGCGTGCCAACGTCACTTTCTTCCGGGACGGCAAGCTCGTTCGGGGGAGGAACTCCATGCTGCCCACCATCTCCTCCAAGGTGCGACTAGCTGTGTGTGTGTGTGTGTGTGTGTGTGTCTGTGTGTGTGTGTGTGTGTGTGTGTGTGTGTGTGTGTGTAAAATGTGAGAGGTAAAAGCTCCTGTCACCTTGCCTCCATGCTCATCCTGCCCACGCACCTGCCAACCAACGTCACCTTCTTCCGCGATGGCAAGCCCGTCAGAGGCTGCAACTCCATGCTGCCCACCATCCCTCCAAGGTGCGTGCACCGGTGCTCTGCTCCCCACCCTGTGCTGCCCCAAAGTCAGCGCCCTTCTCAACACCCATCCTGCTCACTCACCTCGCGTGCCAACGTCACCTTCTTCAGCATGGAGTTGACGGCAGCAAGCTCGTTAGAGGCCGCAACTCCATGCTGCCCACAATCTCCTCCAATCCAAGGTACGTGCGTCCCGCTGCTCCCTCCGTTCCCACCTCCTTCCGTGCGTGTCAACCAGTAGTATTCTCCCTGCTCTTCTCCATCTTCTTCTTATCCCCCATCCCTTCCTTTCCCCCCACCTAAGTGGAGAAAGAAGCGTCCTGCGTCTAGGACGCTTGCGTCCAGACGCAGCGTCTTAGACGCAGGACGCTAGAGGAGGGCCTTTAGGACGCATGAAAAGACGCATGCCCGGGCAGGGCAAAAAAAACCCCGGGCAGCCGAAAAATGATGTTATAGGGTATGGGAAGGGGGGGGGAACGACGATGCACACATTTGAGGCAAAATTGTCCCCTTTACATTTCCAGGGTTTAAGGTTTACGAAGGAGAATTGTCTTGGTAAACCCTCTAGGGTGTTTTTGATGGTCGAAATGGGTTAGGGGGGGTCGACATGACACGAAATTGACAGTCGCGTCGAAATCGTTGAAGTCAATTTCGCGCTGAGGCAAATTTTTTTTCGGGTCAGCCTGAAAATAAAAACGAGGTGCGTCCTGCGTCTGGACGCGCGTCCTGCGTCTCTGCGTCTGGACGCTGCGTCCAGACGCAGGACGCAGCAGGACGCGTGCGTCTTTCTCCACTTAGCCCCCCACCACCAGCGTTTGATTGACGTTGCCTCTGGTATTGCCATGGGGGTGGATTTCATCGCCATCTCGTTTGTCAAGCTGGCCTCTTGACCTGTACCTTCTTCCCTTTCATCCCCACCTTCCCCTTCTCCTCTTCCCCCTTCCCCCGTCCCCCCTCTTCCTCCCCCCACCAGGATTGGATCGACATTGACTTTGGCATTGCCATGGGGGTTGATTTCATCGCCATCTCGTTCGTCAAGTCCCCTGACGTCATCACGCACCTCCGCAGCTACATCAACGCCCGCTCGCCCAACCGGTGGGTGCTGTGCGATGCGGTGTGGTGGTTTTCTGTGCTGTACTGTGCGGTACTGTGCTGTGCATTGCTGTCCCGTTAAGGTGGAATATACCGTACAGTGCCTCAAATATTGTATTTCCTCTCTCTCTCTTCCCCGTCCCGCCCTTACACATTCACAGGTACACCGGGCTGATCTCAAAGATCAAGAGCTGCGAGCCTATGAAGGCTGCCATGTGCTCTTTCTCTCTTGTGACTTGTCCCTCTTCCTCCCCCGCCATCCCTCCTCCCCACCACCCACACCCCACACCACCGCAGTTACATCGGGCTGATCTCAAAGATCGAGAGCTGCGTGTCCATGAAGGTTACAATATGATGTTTTCTCCCTACTCCTCCATCGTCCCTCATGTTCCCTCCCCACCCTCCCTGCTCACCACCGCAGTTACATCGGGCTCATCTCAAAGATCGAGAGCTGCGAGTCCATTGCGCGTCTGGAGGAGATCATTGCTGTCTCCGATGGCGCCATGGTGGCTCGAGGCGACCTGGGGGCGCAGATCCCCCTGGAGGAGGTATGTGGGTGCACTGGGGGACGGGGAAACATTGGGGTGGGTGTGTTGGTTAGTCCATCGTTTGTCTGGAGGCGATCATTCCCGTGTGTGATGGCACCATGGTTGCTCGAGGCGACCTGGGCGCGCAGATTCCCCTGGAGGAGGTGCGTGTGTAGACGGGGGCTTGATGGGTAGAGATGGATTCCCCTGGAGGAGGTGCGTGTGTGTGGCTTGGTGGAGAGAGATGGAGGAAGATGGGGGGACAGTGGGGGGTAGGATTGGGCTGGACTGCAGGAACGGGGTGGGGAGTCCATAGCTCGTCTGGAGGAGATCATTGCTGTGTGTGATGGTGCCATGGTGGCTCGAGGCGACCTGGGCGCGCAGATCCCCCTCGAGGAGGTATGTTTGTGTGGCCTGGGAATCCCACGTTGGAGATGCGGGGTTGGATAAGGGCAGATGACGGGGAAGAGGGCTAGAGTGAGGGTGTACTTCTCGCCTGGAGGAAATCATTGCCGGACTCTGATGCTGCCATGGCGCCATGGGTGCAGCACGGCATTCGTGCAGATCCCTTAGTTGCCTCGAATCGGTCTTTCAGCACCACCTGAAAACAAGGCAGTGACTGTGCTGACGCACTTGGTCTCTGTGCTGACGCACTTGGTCTCTGTGCTGACGCACTTGGTCTCTCTCAGCGCCTCCTATTCCCTTGTCCCCCATCTCTCCCGGTCTCCTTCCCACCAGGTGCCATCGGTCCAACAGGGCATTGTGCAGATCTGCTTGCGGTGCCATCAGGTGCCCGACATTGTGACCTAAACAAGCCAGTCATTCCGGCATGACCATGTCTCACGTCTGCTTCCCACAGTCTCCCCCTCCCTTCCCTCCCCACCCCCACCCATCCCACCCCACCATGTGCCATCAGTGCAGCGGGACCTCATGCATATCTGCCGTGACCAAAAAGCCGGTGACCCTGCTGTGTCACTAACCGCACAACCACCCAATCCCCTGTCTCTTCCCACACCTCCTTTCCACCCATCTTGCCCCACCAGGTGCCATCAGTGCAGCAGGACATAGTGCAGATCTGCCGCGATCTCAACAAGCCGCTCATCGTGGTATGCAGTGCAGCTAACCACTCAACAACCTGCGTCCATTCCGCCATGCATCACCTCTCTGTATCCCGCCCCACCAGGTGCCGTCAGTGCAGCAGGACATCGTGCAGATCTGCCGCGATCTCAACAAGCCGGTCATCGTGGCATCACAGCTGCTGGAGTCGATGATTGAGTTCCCCACGCCCACTCGCGCTGAGGTGAGCGAGGGAGGAATGAAGCAATGCAGGGGTGAAGTGGCCATGGATGGTTGGCTCAGTAGACAGGGTGAGTATCATCGTGGCATCCCAGCTGTTGGAGTCAATGATCGAGCTCCCCACGCCCACTCGTGTAGAGATCAGAGAGGGGGATAGAGGGTGGTTTCGTGAGGAAGAAATTGGGAGCGAGGGAGTGGGTCGTGGCAGTGATGCTTGCATCTGCTGGAGTCGATGATTGAGCTTCCCGCTCCCTCTCTTGCACTTCCCTTCCCACCACCCGCTCTTCCAGGTGGCGGACACAGCAGAAGCAGTGAGGCAACGCGCCCATGCACAGCAGAAGCAGTGAGGCAACGCGCCCATGCACAGCAGAAGCAGTGAGGCAACGCGCCCATGCACAGCAGAAGCAGTGAGGCAACGCGCCCATGCACAGCAGAAGCAGTGAGGCAACGCGCCCATGCACAGCAGAAGCAGTGAGGCAACGCGCCCATGCACAGCAGAAGCAGTGAGGCAACGCGCCCATGCACAGCAGAAGCAGTGAGGCAACGCGCCCATGCACAGCAGAAGCAGTGAGGCAACGCGCCCATGCACAGCAGAAGCAGTGAGGCAACGCGCCCATGCACAGCAGAAGCAGTGAGGCAACGCGCCCATGCACAGCAGAAGCAGTGAGGCAACGCGCCCATGCACAGCAGAAGCAGTGAGGCAACGCGCCCATGCACAGCAGAAGCAGTGAGGCAACGCGCCCATGCACAGCAGAAGCAGTGAGGCAACGCGCCCATGCACAGCAGAAGCAGTGAGGCAACGCGCCCATGCGCTCATGCTCTTGGGCGAGTCAGCCATCGGGCAGTTCCCAGAGAAGGCGCCAGCTTCAACCACCCGTTTCTGCTCCCCCCCACACACCTATCCAGGTGGCGGACACAGCAGAGGCGGTGAGGCAGAGGGCAGACGCCTTGATGCTCTCGGGCGAGTCAGCCATCGGGCAGTTCCCAGAGAAGGCGCTCGCAGTGCTGCGCACCGTGGCAACCAAGATAAAAGGGTTCAATGTACTCCTCCCCAAAACACTCTCTTCCCGCTTTCTCTTGCCCGTCCCCCTCTGCCCACCCCCTGCGCCCTCCCCTTGTCTATCCAGGTGGCTGATACAGCAGAGGCGGTGAGGCAACGCGCAGACGCCCTAATGCTGTCAGGAGAGTCAGCCATCGGGCAGTTCCCAGAGAAGGCACTGGCTGTGTTGCGCACGGTGGCAACGAGGATAGAGGGGTACGGGCGGGCGGAGCAGGGCGGCGAGCAGGAGGCAGACATTGCGCTGCTGCCGGAGCTCTCCGACGTGCTCTCTGAACGGATCTCCGAGCAGATTTGCGCTGCTGCCGCCCACATGGGTGAGTGGCTATGTGTGAGCGTTCAGGAGGCCGTTTGTATCGGGCATTGGGCAGCAGGGATGCACACACACACAGTGGCGAGCAGGAGGCAGACATTGCGCTGCTGCCAGAGCTCTCCGACGTGCTCTCTGAACGGATCTCCGAGCAGATCTGCGCCGCTGCGGCACACATGGGTGAGTCCTTGGCAGTGGGTTTATAGGTGTTGCCTTCACACTACCAACCACACACAGTGGCGAGCAGGAGGCAGACATTGCCCTGCTGCCAGTGGTCTCCGACGTACTCTCTGAACGGATTTTCGAGCAGATCTGTGCTGCCGTGGCCCACATGGGTGAGTGGCCACCTTTACTCCACCAACCACACATGAGGGAGCAGGAGAAAGCAGGGGAGGGCTGTACACAGTGGCGAGCAGGCGGCAGACATTGCTCTGCTGCCGGAGCTCTCAGACGTGCTTTCTAAGAGGATCTCGGAACAGATCTGCGGCGCTGCAGCGCACATGGGTGAGTGGCTACCTTTACTTCACCAACCACGCATGAGAGAGCAGGGAGCAGGAGGCAGACATTGCGCTGCTGCCGGAGCTCTCAGACATGCTCTCTGAACTGATTTCCGAGCAGATCTGCGCCGCTGCTGCACACATGGGTGAGTGGACCTGCTGCCCCGCAAGAGCCATTTGTAGCGACCTTAAACTCTTGCTGCTCGTTTTCTCTGTTACACCCTTCTCTCTTCTCTCCTTTCCTCTCCCCTTCCACCCCCCCCACCAGCCGCCAAGCTCAAGGTGGATGCCATATTCGTCTACACGCACCGCGGCTACATGGCCTCGCCCATTCGCTCTCAACTTGACTCCTCTCCTCTCCAATCCCCTTGCTCTGCTCCCCGTGTGCCCTCAACCCCCCCCCCAGCCGCCAAGCTCAAGGTGGATGCCATATTCGTCTACACCCACTGCGGCTACATGGCCTCGCCCATTCGCTCTCAACTTGACTCCTCTCCTCTCCAATCCCCTTGCTCTGCTCCCCGTGTGCCCTCAACCCCCCCCCAGCCGCCAAGCTCAAGGTGGATGCCATATTCGTCTACACCCACCGCGGCTACATGGCCTCGCTGCTCTCGCGCTGCCGCCCCGATTGCCCGATCTTCGCCTTCACCTCCTCGCAGGTGCGTGTGTGCGTGAGAGGGAGTCCCTTGAACTCCTCGCAGGGGAGTGTGTGCGTGTCGTGTGTGAAAGATACCTGTCACCTCCTTTCGATACAAGTTTGAGGGTACCACTGCCTTCCCTTCCTTATGATGTAATCGTGTGTGTGATTTTGTTCGTTTTTTTTTTTTTCACTCCATCCACCCCTCTTCCCCCCTCCCCTTCCATGTACTCTTCCCGCTCTCCCTGCCCACAGGGAGTGCGGCAGCAGCTGAACCTGTCGTGGGGGATCCTTCGTAAGAGATGCTCCCTCTCACCAACCCCTCCACCTATCCACTTCCCCACCTCCCTCCTCTCGCTCTCCCCTTCCTCTCTGCGTGTCCACAGGGAGTGCAGCAGCAGCTGAACCTGTCATGGGGGATCATTCGTAAGAGATGCTCCCTCTCACCAACCCCTCCACCTATCCACTTCCCCACCTCCCTCCTCTCGCTCTCCCCTTCCTCTCTGCGTGTCCACAGGGAGTGCGGCAGCAGCTGAACCTATCGTGGGGGCTCATCCCGTTCCGCCTGGACTTCTCAGACGACATGGAGTCCAACATCCAGCGCACCTTCAACCTGCTCAAGGTATGCATGAGTGGAGAGAGTGGGGTGAGACATGGTGTCATTGGCATCTTGTGCTCCTTCGACCTGCGCAACGTATGTGTGGGTGTGTGAATGAGTGAGCGAGTGAGTGAGTGACAGTGGGTTGCAGTCCATGCATACGACACCCCATCCCATGTGTGTGGCACCCCATCCCATGTGTGTGGCACCCCATCGCATGTGTGTGGCACCCCATCGCATGTGTGTGACACCCCATCCCATGTGTGTGATACCCCATCCCATGTGTGCAGGCAAGGGGCATGATGAAGTCGGGAGACCTAGTGATTACAGTCTCAGACATCATTGGCAGCGACACTACCTTTGATGGAGGGCTGCAGTCCATGCAGATACGGAATGTGCCGTGAGTGTAACGTGCGAGATGCCAGTGGAGTGGATGAATTAGTCAGTTTTTATGTTGCTAGCTTACAAAGAGGCTGCATGCAAAAGGCGGCCATGAAGGAAGGAGTATTATGAGTAGGCTGATGTAGTATGAGTGCTTGTGTGATATGGTGTACATCTGATGTAGTTTCTAGAGCTGTGTCGTCGAAAAACTTTCCCCTGCTTTAGCAATGTCCTGGTATCACCTGGATCCAATGCCAGTCGTCAGCCCTAACTTGGCTGTTGCTTTAGTGCTCTTTTCATGAGGATCCTTCCTCCCTGTGTGCAATTATTGTTCAGATTCCAATAAACTCTTTAGATACCTCAGTGCTGACACATCTATTACACAACATTCGCGGAACGGTCAGTAACGAGTTTTAGCTGTCACGTAACGCGTGGCACCACGTGTCAAACTGTCAGTGTGCATCACGACCGCTAGGCCTAGCTGAAAGTGACGTGGCTCTTAGTGTTTTCTCGAAACGGCGCAGACACCCGCGACGCGCTGACTTCTGCATACGTGCCACGTGGGTAAACTTCATCTAGTTTGACCGTCACATTCGACAGCGTGGCATCAACCAACTGCAAGAAACCCATCGCTGAGTTGTCAGGGACCACACTAGATCTTCGGAAAACCATGGAATCTCGCGTATCCCTCCACTGTATCAAATCTGTCAATTCCGTCAACATCGGGCAGACCGACCGCCTCGATATTGGCTTCTGGTTGGTGGTCCGAGCAGAATTCCATCCCCTTCAGGCCTTCGGGTCGCATCGTGCCGTTGGTTGTTGTTGGGTCCTCCTCCCGTTCCGGGCTGCCCTCTTCATCCCTTCGTTGCCCTTATATTTTGTCGATCACCGCATCTCGACAAGGCCTGTCGTTTCGTTTTAGGGCCCCTGGACAAATCGGGGGGCCCGGCATGTACGACCCTGTATTTAGCAGGGTGGGGGCGGATTTCAGCTCTTTAGGCTTCAGGGCTGGTAATTCCTTCGAGTCAGGTTTGGCACGTAAAACTCTGCAGCCCCATTTCAACTACAAACCTTACAACTGCCCTGAGATTAAATACAACAAGCTGACATGATATGAAAAAACTAGTTAGCGTAATTTCACTACGCACGCTTAGCGAGCTTCCTAGCCTTGGCAGCACTGAAGATCTAGTGAACTTCTGTGTCTCGTGGCAAGGGAGCGAAGCTGTGATTGGCGTAAGTACAAGTTGTAGGTTGAGTTGAATTTGTAACCCGACCACGCAACTCCAAATTTGCCACTCCAAATTTCCCAGGTTGATGCAATCAGGTCAGGATAGAAACGAGGGGGACCGGGGAGTGGAGGAGCTGGGAGTTGGGGGGAGGGCGCAAAAAAAAAATTGTTCCAGGGAACGCCGAAAATCTACCCTAGGACCGGGCCTAAGCCCGAAATCAGCCCTGCAAGGAATCAGGGCCAGAAAATTTCCAACTCATCAATTTCAGTTTCGAAGGAAGGTCCCAGCCCTGGAATTCAAGGTCCAGCAGGGCAAACGCCCAGCATGCGACAGGCCTGATCTCGACCTCAATTCAGGAATGGCGAGGGGGAGGGGATGGGGCAGCGCACCCATCCCCCAACGATGCGGAAGCCTTGTGTGCACCGGGCGGAAGTAGTCGTGACGAAAATCGGAAATTCTGCAACGAAGCTGTGAGCAACACGCGGCGGTTGGCGGCGAGGCCAGGTTCTCGTGTTCGCAAAGGCTGAAGAAGCATCGCGCGATCCGCGAAAGTGTTGCTCGATTTCTGGCAGGAGCAGTTTCGTTCGAGGCGCGAGGCCAGCCCACTGCCTTGGGGTTGGATTGAGATTACAGCGGAAGGTAGTTGGGTTCGGAGTCAAAAGATAGAGAGCGCATTCTAGTTTGCAAGCATTGTTTACTTCTATCCCTCGCTTCGTGTCGCTCGCATCGCATCTACATACGCTCCCTTAGCCAGATTCTCAGTCGCTTAGGCAATTTCGACACCGACCCCGACGCCGAGCTCTAGACTCTGAGATTCTTAGCGACTATGGCTAGTCCCGCCTCCAAGATTGTTGCGAGCATAACCGGAGCTGCTGCCGGACTGCTGGCCTCGTATGGCTATCAAGGTTCCAATCAGGTAATTACTTGACAGACTCTTGTCGTCGTGTCTTATCCCGAAAGCCGTTTTTCTCGCTCTCCGTTCCGTCAACACATGTTTTCTCATTACTAAAATATTAAAGCCTCGCCATAATATTTTGTTTGCAGACCAAAGTCTCCAACTGCCAAGCCGCAGCGACGACCGCCGACGCCGCTCCATCGTCGGCCTCGCAGAAGCCTCAGAAGCCGGTGGCTCCCATCCGCTGCGCCATCGAGCTTGACGGACTCGAGCTCTTCGAGACCCTCGCTCGGTGACCGGAGACATCGTTTTCCTCATCACAACATGGTTTCTGTGAACGACAAGTCTTTCTAAGAACGACAACCGGGAGGGGATTACATGAGCCGGGGTTTTATTGAGGAGTTGTAGAGAAGTTGTCGTCAGATCGCGAAGGACTCAACCGCTTTAGGCTGCAAGTCTGGGGTGTGAAGACGGCGGGGGAGATTTGAAGGCCTGGGCAGAACAAAAGAATAGTTGGTGGTCAGCGGCGGTCTTTGTGGCTGCTATTCACGACGTGTCGCGCTCGTCATTATTCGGACCTGGTCATGCTTCCTCGATGGCCCTGGTCTTCAATTTTGTAGCTAGGTTCCTCCCCCGTCGTTTGCCGAGTACATACCCCCCTTCATTATCATCGGTATTATAGGAAGACTTCCTTTCGCGTATCTCCACACCACAAAATTTGGCTTTCCGATAGATGTCATGCATTCCGTCTTCTGGGCAAGAGTTTTCATTTGTGAAGGAACCAAATCATGCAAATAATAATGAAGATAACTGATAATATCATGTGCATAAGCATGAAGAGTTACTCTCCTTCATACTCTACCAGTACATACAGCGGCTTTGATCCTAGCTTCTCACGTCCCTGAAACTCGAAGCAAAGGAGAAGTGAAGGCATGCTTTAGTTGACACCAATTTCCCTCATAAAAATCAGAAACACAGATCCAAAAAAGACAACCATACCTTCAAATCAGGAAGCTCAATGACGCATGTACACTCCTCCACTTGTGCTCCAGTTCGCTCTGAAAAGCCATGGTATGGGGACCAAGGGGAACGTGTTCAAGCGAGCGCAAGGGAGACAAACGGAGTGAGTGGGCAACGGGAAGCAAGGGAAACGGAGTCACAGGAGAGGTGGAGGACGGAGGGAAACGGGAGCAGGAACACTTGACGAAATGAGTTGAGGGAGGAGAACCCAGCACAAAGACGAGGGGAGGGCTGCAGCATCAACGAACTTGATGTTTTTTGCGTAGGGATTACCTCAATCCTATTTGACAGATGTTACCAGCACCACAGCGTACCTATCCAGCGGAAGCCAGCGCCAAGAGTTCCCCCTGTAGCCACGAGATCGTCCACCAGCAGCACCTTGTCCTCCGGCCCCACAGCAGCTCCTTCAGGGTATTTGTACTTTCCAGCATACGTTCATAAGAAATTTCGTACCTAATGCCAGCGCCAAGAGTTCTTTAAGTCGCCTCAAAACAGCGTACCTATCAAACGGATGCCAGCGCCAAGAGTTCCCCCTGTAGCCACGAGATCATCCACCAGCAGAACCTTGTCCTCCGGCCCCACTGCCCCCAGATGCATCTCTATCTTATCCGTTCCGTACTCCAACGCATACTCCTCGCTGATCGTCGCGCCTGAGAGGAGGGAAGAAGTGGAGAGGCGATACCCAGTGAGAAGCCGAACTGACAACGAGGAGCATTGCATTGCAATCTCATCCGACCCATCCCAAACACCAACGAATCGTCGCGCCTGAGGAGGGATAACGTGGAGAGGGAATAGCCAGTGAGAAGCCTGACATAGAGGAGCATTGCACTCTTCTCCAGGTACTTATTCTTCATGATTTGACCCGACCGAAGGGAAGGAAAAAGATCGACAGGGATGGAGAAATGGGAGGGGGGAGGTTAATGGGTTTGTACGAATGAGTGGAAGGAAAAATTGTGAGCCATAAGTCCAGCCATGCCGGGACATAATGTGTTGATTCAACTCCTACAAATGTTTGATATTTTACAGGTGGTTTATGTTCTACAGATTATCGGAGCTCTGAGCGACTCGGTTGGTGTTCGTGAGGGTTCCTGATCAGTGTGACTGAACGACAATTGTGCTGCTGACCTGGAAGCTTCCGTGGTTTCCGGAGGCAGACGAACTTGGCTCCAATGGCGAGTGCAATTGGCGGGCCGAAGATGAAACCCCGTGCTTCGATTCCTGATGAAAAGGTTACCAAAATCCAAGGGTTCACAATCGTCAGGGTTTAGGAAATAAGTCAGGTGAATGGTTTTGACTTTGATGAATGGGTGGGATTAGGGGGAAAACAGCACGCAGAAACCAACCGGCTTTAGTAGGGTCAACTGCATGGAAGCTAGAAGAGGAATACGTGAACTGTCAAAAGCGTAACTGTCATAGACGGAGGAACTGTGCTAACACGCGTACCAGCGACGGCGGTGTAGCCCTTGTCCTTGTAGCGCTCGACGAACATGTCGATGCAGTCCTGAAACGCCTTGGGCTCCAGCAGCAGCGTCGTGACGTCGCGGAACATGATGCCTGAAACAAGCATCAATGTCACACAGTGTCAAGCAAATTAGAACTGCCTGAAAACATTGTCTTGGCAAGAACAGCGTCACGGAACAGCGACCGTGCATCCAAGGAAGGATTATCATAACGACCAAAGGCTACAATGCGTAGTCACTAAAAACACCCGCATCGGGGGACAGCGCGAGTCACGGAGGCGCTCACCCTTCTTAGGCCAATCAGGGATGGCTCGGATGGACTTCTTAATCCCTTCCACCCGGCTATCTCCGTCCCTGTCAGCCGACATGGTCGTTTGTGGGCGAGTAAAAGCTGGTCGGTAAGAGAACGGCGCTAGCTTTGGCAGCAGAAGGGAGACCGGATGCACGCGTGAAAGGGACGACCTCACAAGCCCGAGCATGAAATGCTTCTAAGCAAAGCTTGATCTGAAAGAACTGCGGAACACTGCAATTGTAAAATAGGTGTTGATTGACTTGTGGATTCTGGTTTTATCCCTTGATCAGCAGCACCAACAGTCTGCTGAGGGCACGTAATTTTCGCTGCCCTACAAAAGACTGCCAGGTTTATCCTGGTGCGCAATGGTCTAAAGCGGTGAAGACCGTAGACCGCTCCTAAACGTCATTGACCGTGTTAGACCGCGACACCCGAACCCTGATGTGACCCGCCTGAACACTGCCTGGGAGGGGTGGGGGTTCTACCGTTTTTTCAACGCCACGCACCGCATTAAAACGCGCTAAACGCCTGGACGCACCGCCAAGGTAACCTGCTGCGGCTTCGGGACTCTTATCTGGTATTGCAAGTTGGCTGTTCGCGTGGGCAGTTCGAGTAAATACAACTCGGGTCGGGTACGACTTCCCCCCGTAGATTCTGAAAGCACAAGAGAAATGACGGCCGCATAATACAGTATGGGTTTATTCGGGTGCAAAAACCACTCTGGAGAATACATGGTAGGCTTGCTTCTTCATACGACACATGGTCCCAGATCTCCCAAAGTACTGGGAACCAATCAAGGTACCTCGGAGTTTGGTAAAGTTGAAGGGTGGGCAAGTGCCCCTGCCTCTAGGGGTGGCATCGAATTCTTCCACCACATATTACACCCTGTTTCGCGCTAGCAGAGCATCTGGTTGCAGAACATGCACTGGTTGTAGAACGTCACCACGTTTGAAATGGTCTTATCACCGACGGTACAAGCACATTCACAAGAAAGCGGTTAGCTAGGATGCTGCATGGTAAAGAACATTAACCAAGCTATTCAAAGCGGTTGAAAAGGGTATACAGCGATAAAGAAAAATTTTGCCCCCAGTACCACTCCGTCAGCTGGTGCGGCTTTGCCCGCAGGTTTCAGCCATACGGTTTATGGCACCTGACCGCACTGTAGCAGCGAATCGCGCAAGGTGAGAGGGTCGAGAAACAGGGTGTAGTAACCATTGAAAGTGATACACGTGTGAATGTATGATTAGCTCGCAGCTATTTCTGAGGGAGGGTTATAGACTATATCGAGAATGTATACTACTTTGCTGCTGACTGATATAGACTACAGCGAATGTATAATCTGCCTTGTTTGTTATAAGCCTCGTTTGGGATGATATGAGTGCTATTTCAAAACCGGAACCTTAAAGCATTTTCGAATCTCCGCCGCGCTGGGATCCTTACCTTGTCTCTTGGTGGTTATTCAAGGAGTTATTCGATCAAAATGCAAGGTTTGTTTTCTCCTGCTTCCGTCGGTTCCGTTGGCGCATCCGCTCCAATACACGCCTTCATCCAACGCGCCAATCGGCTGCTGACACGTGTCGGCAGCCTGCCTCCTAACAAGCTCAGCGCAGAGTGTCGCCGTCGCCTCACGAAGCTCATCAGTCGCGAGCGAAAGTTCCTGTCCTCGATATTGGCTCAGTCGAATCCCGATACTGGTCACACGGAGCAGCCAGCACAGCAGAAGGCGCCGCGAGGTTCAGGATGGGTGGCGAAACGGCTTCCAAGGCAGGTGATTGTAACGGATACTAGGTGATGGCGGTGGTGTAACGGATACTAGGTGATGGCGGTGGTGGCGACAATATGCAAGCATACCTGATGCAAATGCATTACTGATAAACAACCAGAATAAAACGCATCCAATAATCACGTATTTCTCCTATTTCTCTGTCTCCTCCCATCCCCCTGTAGTCTCTCACTCTACTCCCTCGTCCCAATGATCCAATTTCCCCATCTCTGCCAAGCAGTTCCAACCTCCCCCACATGGAGACGATTGTTGCCGCCCTATGTCACACGCTGGTCTCTCAAGCGTCGGCAGCCATGACGCACTTCCCCACCGCCGCTGCCGGGGCCAATGAAAACCCGGCACATCAGCATCCTGCCACTGATCCAGCGATCAAGCTTGATCCAACGGTTCACATTGATCCAGCAGTGCACGTGGATCTCGTATGTCTGTTCGACGGCCTGCCCACGTGGCTGCTGGCAACAGCTCGCAACCCCAACCGGATAGCTTATCATGACTCAGCGCCAGTGTCAGCCGCATGGGAGGGAAGCATTCCCGGTGAGGCTGCCATTCCACCAACGTATCTGACTCGAAACATGTCGTGGATTGGCAATGAGCAAGTCTGTCAGGCTCAGTTGTGTACTGCACGTTGATGTGGTCCGTGAAGCATTGACGAGAAGAAAAGTGCAGGGTGAAAGCTCAGGGTGTTGAAGGCTTAGGGTGTTGAAGGCTTAGGGTGTTGAAGGTGAGGTGTGTGGACGGTCTGGAACAATCAAGTAAAGTGTCACCTTCAACACCCAAAGTGGTCCATCTAGGACCGGTTAGGACCGTTTATTTAGGAGAAAGCGGTCCTAGATGGACCACTTTGGTCCACAGCCCACCTCCACGCCCTGCCCCACCCCTCATGTCCCCCCTTCCGTTCTCCCTCTCATCCGTACACCCCCCTATTCTGCCCCCATTCGTTTCCCCCTTCATCCCCCTCATTCTCCCCTTAATTCTCCCCCATCTTCCCCCCATCTTCCCCCCCGCTTACTCCCCCTTCCCTCCCCAGTCCCCCCTGCCCTCCGCTCATCGGATCGCGGCATTCGGCGTCGCATTCTCTCTGCCCAATCAGCAGCTGCCACGTGTCCCCCCGCAGCCAGGCCAGAGGCTGTGGTGGTGGTGTTTGGGAGGGGCGTGCGGGGGAGTGTGGCGGCGATGGTGGTGAGGGACATGGGGGGAGAGAGAGTGGTGGGGAGGGGCATGGGGGAGAAAGGGAGGGAGAGTGTGGGGCGGATGGTGGAAGTGGGTATGGGGGAGGAGAGTGTGAGGGAGAGTGGAGGGATTGCGGTTGAAAGAGAAAGAGTATGTGGTATGATCAGTGGGGAAAACGGAGGGGAGAGAGAGGAGATCATGGAGGAGGGGGGCACGGTGGGTGGGCGAGGAGATGCAATGGTAGAAGATGAGGAAGAGTGTATGGAAAGGGAGGAGGATGAGATGGCTGACATTTGGGAAGAGGAAGATGATGAGGAGGAGGAGGGTGAGGAAGATGACTTTCGTGTGCTGGTTGGTTCAGAGGAGCAAAGGAGATGGCGGGATAGAGGAGAAGGAGGAGGAGTAGAAGGAGGAGGAGGGGGAGAAAAGGAATGGTTGGGGAGTGCGAGCATGCACTTTGATAGGGATGCGGGTACCTCACATGCTGCTGACGTGGCGCATGGTGTGTGGTTCCGTATTTCCACGCGTGCCCTGCCAGAACACGTGGCAAGGCTGCTGGGCTGTCTGCCCACTCAGCCAATTGCACGTGCTGGTGTGGCAGGAGATGCGCGTGGCAGTACAGATCCACATGCACACCCATCTGGCAAAACACCTGACGAAACACCTGAGGAAGGTGGTGTTTTTGATTCAAAGGGGGCAGCTGGAGTGCTAAACCTGGATGTGACAGCAGCGGTGGCTCTGGTATCAGAGCTTTCACATGGGGGCGCACAGCGAATCGCAGGATTGGCAGAACCAGACCTGCGGGCGAGGTTTGGAAACACATGGCAATTTATGAGAGATCAGGTTGGTGAGTGGTGGCGGGTGGGGAGGGTGGAAAGGGGGATGGGAGTGAGGCAAGGCAGATGGTGGGGGTGGGTTGGATACAATGGTGTTGGGGAGAATACTTCAGGTATTGGGAGGCGGTGGGAGGGGTTGGGAGGGATTGTGAGGGGTTGTAAGGTTTAGAAAGCAGCCGCGCCCTGGTAGCTGCACCCTGCATTTGTGATCTCATGTGTGCCAATCATGTATGCATGTATGAGCCGATTATACATGTATCAATCTTGTATGAGCGTGTAGGAGTGCCTACCGTGCATGTCGCTTTCGTGATGCTCTCTTCAACCATGCCTTTTCCTGTGCAAACAAATTTCTGTCACGAACTAACTTTTTGCTCTCCCCATGTCCCTGTGTCGCCATTTGTCAGGCACAGGCCGAGTTGGCCCAGCCTCAGCTGCAGCTTTTGCAGGAATGTCTCGTCAACAAGGACTTGATCATGTGTGAAACGGCTTATAAAGAGTTCTCTTCCATCGTGGATGTCATTGCTGGACCCAGGGAGAAGCAGAGAGCTGCTGCTCTGTTTTCAGCGCATGTCAGGTATGCAAGGCACGTGAATGGGGCAGGTAGCAGCGTAATGAGCAAATGATTTATGCACAATAACCTTAAATTATTTATCCTAGTCTCCTGTGTCATTAGTTTTTACACCGCACTGCTCCCTGCCATTTTTTCTGCTAACCTTTTTTTTTTCTCATTTTACCTGCAACGCAGAGTGGTGCCGGATCAGCCCTCCTCTCGACTGCTCTCCCTGCCCTCCACTGCACGAATCAAGCAGCGCCACGTCATCATCTTCGGGACGGCCGACATCTGGAGCTGCGCAACACTGTCTGCCAGCTCAGCATTTGTTCGGGCGGCTCGCCATGCTGGTGCATTGGTGAGAGTGGTTGAGCACCGCCCGTGTGCGTTGATGGGGGAGTGAGTGAACGTCCGAGACTGGAATATGAAGAGGATAATATAGCAAGGGGTATTGGATCCTTGAAATGAGTGTTCGTACCACATGTCAAGGCGTTTGTGGTGGTGATACCGTCGCATCAGCAGTAGTGCAGCGTGCCGTTTGCAGATCTCAGATGGTTCAAATTGAAAGGTAAGGGTTGATTTTCCTGCAAAAGGCCACCAGGTATCCCCAATTTCAGCGTTGTATCGCTAGTTTTTCTTGAGATGTCTTTTTTGTTAGGGAAAAGATCAACCAGGGGCCGAACATTGCCATAGGAGTGTTCAAAGTAGGGCCGGTAAATCTCGACCATATGATTTCAGCCCAGAGCTGCCCAACCGACTTGGCGAACAAGCCGAACCGGGAGTAAACGATATTTGCTAGAAGAACCAAATTCTGTATTCATGTTTTTTATTGAGGGTTTTGACCTCCGTCTACTACAGCGCGCGCGCCGCGTCGCCTTCTTCTGGAAGTAAAGTTTGGCGGATCAAATCGTGAGTACGAATAACATTCGGATTGTAGACGCACTGGAAAAAAATATATTACCTACCCGATTGTAGACGCACTGGAAAAAAATATATTACCCCATTCGGAAACAGATGTGACTCGGGAGGCATCAACCCTAAATACCAGGAAGTTATCCGTTTTAGGGTTGACCCATCCCGAAAATGCATCCAGGTTCCCTAAGAGATGTAGTTTTTTTTTTGCTGCCCTAAGAGTTTCCAGTAGAGTCGGCTCGCTAAACGACACGCGACCGAAAATGCGAGCCGGTACATGCCACTAATAACATAATTACGTGCAATAAAGGAAGACCCTATGTTAATCCCTCTATGCGCAGCGGTTTGGGAAGTTCAGGGCCTCTCGGCCAGTGGTTGATCTTTTCCCTTTTTGTTATGCTTCCTTGCATGGTGTAACTGCTTCGTGTCCCTGATCATGCCACCGAACTTCTACGACAAGCGATGGTCACCCCTTATCGAAGCCCACACCGCTTGGCTCCAAGACTTCGGTGTGCACTAACGCCTGTCACCTTCACAAAGCCAATCAGGGCTTGTAATCAGGGGCGCCTTGTGGTTCGGATGTGCTGGGTTCACCAGTAGAACCCTGAACAAACCAAACCGAGTATTTTTCCGAGCCGTGAGCAAACCAGACCATAGCAGTCGCCGCAGCCTAGTCACCATGCCAGATAGTCTCGATTTCGGCTTGGCGGTGGTGGCGGCAGCATGTCCCGCCCAGTTTCACCCCACATCAGCCACGTCCGACATCCCCACAACTTTCTGCGCGCTCGATTTCCTCCAGCCATTCGTGTGCTGTTTTTTGAATTTTCCTCCTCACATTGACCCGCGCCGCGTTTGTGCTAGGGTGGTTGAGTGGGTGGTACTCTGCGGTGGTGCTGTTCGTGTGCTGTGCATCCCCCTCCCAAGCTTTGGCTTCTTTCAAAGCTTTGGCTCCCACCAAACTGGCACAATTCGCGCCTATTTCCCCCGACGACTAACCATTTCTGCTGCTCGCGCTGCGAGCTACGACCGACACTAGAGCTATAGCGTCACCGCATTACCATGACGATTCACTCAAGCGACTACACGCCACCATGCCACTTCTGAGGCGGCTCGAAAAGTTTGAAGTTTGGTAGATCGCCGATTTCCCCTCGTGTTAGAAGTTAGGTGTCCATAGCTGGCGAGAAGTTTGTCATTTCCATTGGCTTTTGAGCAACTCACTCTCGGGATCATTTATAGCAGCGTAGGTGCATTCCGCGATGTGCTCTAGCTTCGTCTCATAAACTCAAAACGAAGATTAAGCCTGACACGTATATTTCCCCGACAATGCCCGCAACAGCGACTTCAACGGCCTGCCGTCCCACCACCCCAGCCAGTAGTGGCGGATTAATCGCGAACCGTTACCGCCGCATCCGTCTCGTCGGCCGCGGCTCGCAAGGAACTGTGTGGGAGTGCGAAGACGTGATTACTAGCCTCCGAGTCGCGTGTAAGAGCTTCCCCCATGGAAACGCTTCAATTAGCGACGCGCGCCTCGGCATCTGCGCCGAGCTTTGCGGGCTGAAGATGGTGTCAGGCCATCCTAACATAGTGCGGCTCGTGGAGTTCGCTGTAGATTCCTCAGAAGTTCATATCATTATGGAGCTTGCCCAGGGCGGTGATGATTTACTGTCGGAAGTCATGCGACGCGGTCCGCTCGCCGAGCCGCTCGCCGCTAACGTTTTCCGTCAACTCGCGTCGGCCGTCGCATTCTGCCACGCCTGCGGCGTAATGCATCGAGACGTGAAGCCCGACAACGTGCTGCTCGTGCGAGTCGACAGTTATTCGCAGCAGCGCCCGCCGTCCGCTCCGCCGCCGCTAACTCTTCCGCCGCGAGACGGCGGAAACCGCCGCAACGCGCTCCTCGCGCCAGCTGCGCAGCAGCGTCCGCCATCCCCCCCGTCCCCGCCGCCGCCTCTGACGCTTCCGCCTGCGCCGCACTCCGCCACTGTCGCTTCTAACAGCTGCTTCGATAAGAGCACAACGATCTCAACACGGTTTGGCATGTCTGGAATAGACAGCCCCGTATGTTGTAACGAGGCGAGTTCCAACAGTCCTGTGGCGAATCGCGAACCGTTTGGCAAGATGGATGAAAACTGCAGCAGCACCAGCAGCAGCATGGGTAACCGCAGCAGCAGCAGTTGCAGCACCAGCAGCAGCGTGAGTAACCGCAGCAGCAGCAATAGCAGCGGCGGCAGTAGCAGCGGTGGAGGCAGTAGCAGTGGCGGAAGTGGTGTTGACTCACTGCCTAATCTACGAGACATCAAGAGTATTTTCTCCAGGAGCTTCCCTAGTTCGTCCAATAAAAGCACGTCTCTCTCGCTCCTCCCCGCAAACCACTCCGACCCAGCGCGCAACCCGCGCTCCCCCTCCCCCTCCCCCTCCCCTTCTCCCTCTCCGTTCAATCCCGCCACCTCTTCCGCCCCGTTTCCGAACGCCTCTTCCGCCACGCTAGTTCCCGCTTCCCCCGTTGCCACCCGTTCCCCTGCTGTCCCAGTTTCCCCCGACCGCGGAATCGTTGGGGTGAAACTCGCCGATTTTGGTGCGTCGATTGCGGTCAAGGGCGGGTTATCTGGGCGTGTTAAAGACCGCGGCGCTGGCACGAGGGGGTATAAAGCGCCGGAAATGGGCGGGAAAAGCGGATACGACATGAAAGCTGACGTGTACAGCATGGGGATCACGCTATGCGCGATGCTGACGGGTCACATTCCTGACACGCCATTGGTCGACTTTCACTCGGCCATCTGGAAGGGCGTGTCTGCCGATGCGAGAGATCTCATCCGTAGGATGCTCGAAGGAGACCCAGATCAACGGCTGAGCTCCTTCGAGGTTCTTGAGCATCGGTGGTTGAATCGAAGCGAGGTCCGGAATCTGGACATTGCAACCAGGTGCCCTTCGTTATTAGCATCCCTGCTACCGTCACCTTCGCTGTTATCCCCCACATCCCCGAGGAAAGTGACAGCAACAGCCGCAGACACAGCCGTACCAGCAGACTCCCTTGCTGTAGCAACAGATTCTCTGGCGTTTGCGTGGACGCCACGTGGCAGCTCGTCGTTTTTGATTTCGTCCCCGTCTGGTGCAGCGGGTGTGTCGACTCGTCAAAGAGGGATATCGGTTTGCACTAGCTGTGCTTCAATAAGCTGCGCCTGAGCTCTGCAATAACTGCTGTTGTCCAGCTGAAAGCAATAAGATCAGTAGTGTTTGCAGCCAACGTCTTCACACATCAATGATCCAACACACATAAACCTGCCTGCCATGATGCCATCAATACCTAGGCTTGAAAGATGTTTTTGTGTTTGAAAATAAGCACCAGTCGACTCCAGTTGAGTGAGGCCATCGCAAGCCATGCCAGGTGAGAAAATATCGATTGTTATGGTCAGGGTCCTTGCTGCCAGTACATACAGAATCAATAAGATTATGGTAAACTTGAGGTACCGTATAGTGATTCGTCTCCTGACTGACTCTAAACGGATTATTTTTGTGGGGGGGTGATGTGTCTGGCAGGCGTATTGTTGATGCTGTTACAAACGCGGAACCTCAGGCCTCCAACGGGATTCTTTTGTTTTGATCCGGAAATTATCTTTCGGATATCCGAAGAGCTGCTGACGACTGGTCGGCATTTATTTCACGGGGGTAAAATACTACCAACTTATGCTTTACTGCACCACCAACTTAAGGGACGAAGATGTCATGATTATATACAGTACAGTTTTGACCTGGCATTTGCAGGGTATGGCCGAAGCCTTCGTTTCTCTCCAAGACTGTAGTTCCCTGCCCTTTGCAGTCCAATCTTCTCGTGGGGCCCGCCAAAATGGGACGTCGCACACTACGTTGGCAGACACCCACCCACCCACCCCACCCCACCGCCCCCCAGAGTGTTGGGCTGAAATGCCCCTTAGGATCTTTGGTAGGATGAAACTCTAGGTAAAGTGATGTAATAGCGGAAGCGTTTAAGAGAAGATTCTGAACCACCTTGCGCTGGTATGTGAGGGCAAATTAAGTTGATTAAAGCAAAGAGATACAAGATTATATAAGAGTACAAGGAATACGAACAGATACGGTTGTAACTGCTTTTGCTGTTGCTTGTTGCGGTTCGATACAGTGACGACTCGGGCAACTGCTCAGTATCGAGTCAGTTGTGTGTCCTTGATGTCGCGCTGTATTTGTCAAGTCAAAGGTCGCTGACCTTTGATCTTCACGTAACCTCCAGCGGTTACTTCAACCTCCGAGGGTTGACTCGCTAGTGCCTCGATTAGATTTGCTTCGCTCGTGCCTTGGTGTTTCGACACGATAGAAGCACTTTAGGACCAATTGTTTCCAACACTCCCCTTCGCTTCTGGAGTGTCGCTGACGTGGCTCTGTCCAGTCAGCAACATGCAGTATTCGAACTTCTGCTTTTCGAGTTTCTTGGTCAAGTAGTCAGCTGCCATCTCGGACGTGGGACAGTATGACAGGACGAGTCTTCCCTTCTCGATCTCGTCCTTCACGAAGAAATATCGCAGGGCGATGTGTTTCGTCCTGTTCGTGAAGCCGTTCTTGTTGGCGATGCGGATTGCAGATTGGTTGTCGCAGAAAAGGGTGAAGTTGGGTAACTCGGCTAATTTCGCTTCTTCTAGCAGTTCGCGAAGGTAGAGTCCTTCCTTGGTGGCTGAGCAGAGTGCAATGTATTCTGCTTCAGCTGATGAGAGAGCAATTAGTTCTTGCTTACTCGATTGCCAAGAGATAGGCCCGATAGGCTCGAAGCGGTAGATATAGCCGGTGCGCGATCGTCTGTTGTCGGAGTCGCCCGCGTGATCTGCGTCGACGTAACCGATTAGCTTAGGTGGTGCAGTTGCGTTCTTATGGTAGGTCAGGCCGACCGTCGGAGTGCTGACGAAGTAGTGAAGAGCGCGGTCGAGTTCCGCCAGATGCTCTGCTTCAGGCCTTTTGAGATAGGTAGTGAGCTGGCTTGCGGAGTATGAGAGGTCGGGACGACAGGTGACGGCTGCGAAGAGTAGACATCCCAGTTTCTTCTGGTAGTCTCGTATGCCGGCGGGTTTGAGTAGGGCGGAGCCTCCTTTGTCGTTCCCTGCCGTGTAGCGGTATGGCGTGGAAATGGCTGCTGGTGTGATCGTAAAGCATTTGGCAATAGTGTCGGCGTATTTTTCGGCGCTGAGGTAGATCGTGTTCTTTTCTTCGGGGATGTTGAGGCCGAGATACTGAGTGACGGTAGATGAGACTGTGAGCGTGAGATCTTGCTACAGCTCCCCTTCAAACCAGGTGGTTATGCCATCAGTCGAGCCGATGTAGAGAAGATCATCCACGTAGACGATTAGCAGAATGTAGTCTTCGTCTTTAGTGAGCCGGTACATGCCTTGATCGTGCGGTAGTTGCTTGAAGCCGATGCGGATGAGGCGAGCGTGCAGGTGCTGTTGCCACAGTCGCGGGGCCTGCTTGATGCCGTAGAGTGACTTGAGTAGCTGGCAAACTTGGTTGGGTTCTCCGTGGGAGCTGTGTGGTAACTCAACGAAGATTTCGGCATCAACAGGTGCGTAGAGGAATGCGTTGGCGACGTCGATTTGTCGCAGCTTCTTTTTCTTCATGGCGGCAATCGCGAGGATGATTCGAAGTGAGGTATGTCGGCTAACCGGGGCGAATGTCTCGGTGAAGTCCCGTCCGTGCTCTTGATCGAATCCACGCACAACCCAGCGTGCATTGAACTTCTCAATTGTGCCATCTGCTTTTGTTTTAACGCGGAAGACCCATTTCCCGGTGAGGATGGTTTTGTTCCTCGCCATGCTGATGGGGACGATTTTCCAGGTGTTCTGGTCCTCTAGCGCCTTTAACTCTTTGTCCATGGCTTCACGCCATTTCTACCTGTGTTCCCCCCCCCAGAGCCTGCTGAACCGTCGCAGGCTCCTTAGGAAGAGCGTCTCCGTGGACTGCGGTGACGAGGCCGAGTATCTGCAGTCCTGTTTGTGAGTAGCGGGAAAGATTTGCGTCCTCGGGTTAAGCTGCTTCATCTCCCGCTTCTGGATCAGGTAAGGAATTTGGTCCTACTCATTCTGCTTCGTTGGTGTTGACTGTCGCAGATGTTACGTAACCGTTGTCGGCGAAGTAGTAGAAGGTTTTGGCGTTGACGCTTTCGAGAGGGTTGTCTTCGTCCATGGGAACGTCGACGGAGCAGAACGGTAAAGGTTTGGCTTCTTCTGACGCGTTGTCCACATTTTGCTCGTCCCAGTCAGCTTCGTCTTCTGCGGAGGCGAAGGCTCGGTCTCCACGAAAACCACCTGTGGGATCTTGGTCCTCTTGCAGGTTGGCAAGGTATGTCTGGAGTGTGAGTCGTTCGTAGAAGATGACGTCGCGTGCTGCTACTATTTCCTTGGAGTGGATGTCGAAGATTGTCCATGCGTTGTAATTCTTCCCACTGTGCGCGTTGTGAAAATCTTCCCGCTCGTGCTGCTGGGGGTCGGTACTGTACCATGCATCCGAACACTCGTAACATTTTTGTGCTGCCCTGTTTCCCTGTCCACAGCAGATGCGGTGATGCGTTGTTCGGAAGGGATGACGACGATAGCAAGTTGTGCAGCATGACCGCGTGGTCCATTGGTGCAGGCCACTGGTGGTTGGGTAGCCGCATGCCACGCAACAGTTTGCGCATGTTGTTCTGCAGAGTCCTGTTCATTCTTTCTGCTACGCCTTGCTGTTGATGTGCGTAGGGAAGGGAGAGGAGCTACTTGATGCCTCTTTCTGCCAGATACTGCTTGAAGCGGTGAGAGGTGTATTCTCCTCCTCCGTCTGACTGTAAGCTTTTCAGCTTTACCCCCGACTCTCTCTCTGCTGCTGGTAGCCAGGCAGCGAACGCTGCGAGGGCCATGTCGCGCCTGGGTAGGTTTAGGTGCCAGACGTAGCGGGTGGCAGCGTCGATGAAGGTGATTGTGTAGTTGTAAATTACTTGTCCTGGCTCCCGATTGTACAGGATGTCGCTGTACACCTTTTCGAGTGGTGCGTACGCGGGTGCGCTCGGGTTGTGACGAGGAGCGAACGGCCGATGCGGTAAGTCGGCTTCGGGGCAGGTGAGGCATGTTCCTCGTGCTCGTTGAAGTTCTCTTCCGTCGAGTAGTAGTAACGAGTCCTTGTCAAGGACTCCTGCTCTTATGGTGTTGTTTAACACAGTGTTGCTTGCGTGTCCCATTCTTGCGTGCCAGGTACTTTCGTCGGCGCAATGCCCGGGTGATCGTCGGTACATGTCGGAGTTGGAGTAAAAGCTGGCGATGAAGTTGGCGCTACGATGAACTTCTCGTGTTGCTGGGTGGAGCTGTTGTGCTGGTGTTGGTGGTGTTTCATTGACGAGGATTGGTGTCGTTGCTGCTGCTGCTCCTATTGTTCCTGCTGCTGCCGATGTTGTCTCTGCTGCCGATGTTGTTTCTGCTGCTGCCGAATGTTGAATTTTTACTAACGCGCGTGTTCGTTTTGCTTCAGGAATGGTATGTGAATACCAAAAGCCTTCCGGACTGAAGTCTGGATCAAGATCTGGAGGGTGTGTCCGGTCGGCGAAGTTCACGATGGCGTTGCTGTCTGCGGTGCCCAGGTCTGGGACGAAGTCGAGGACGAAGACATTGTTCTTCAGGACCGCCTTTCGGATGTAGAGGCCGCCCTTCCCGAGGTACAGATTGAACTCCTGGGTGGTACTGTCGGCTTCCAGGTGTATGCCTTTCGCCATCAACTGACTGACACTTAGTAAGTTGTAGCCGAGTCCCTCCGCGATTAGTACCTTTGACATCTGTAGTATGACGTTTGTCTCTCGTGACTGAAGTTGCACAATTCCTTGTCGTCGTGTGCACAGGTTTTGGTTGTTGGCGACTGTGATGACAACCTCTCGTTGAAGTCGGTGCTCGCGTTGAACGAAGCGTCCCGAGGAGCACATGTGCTGTCCGCAGCAACTGTCCAAGAACCATGTGTCCTTTCCGGACGGCTCGCTTTGATTGATGGCGGCGTACGTTGGGTTCGGTTGAAGTGACTCGCGGCGAGGCGTGCTGATGTCGAGTTGTTCTTCTGGTGAGTAATGTGGTGGTGACTCAGTTACGCAGAAGTCGCTTAGTCTTGCCATGCAGCTGACGATGTTTCTTGCTTCTTTTGCAGGTTGTCTTGTCGATGTTGTTGACACTTGTACCGAGGTTGTCGGACTTGCTTGTGTTGAGGCAACTTGACTGCTTGAAGGACGAAGTTGGCGTTGCAGCGACGTTGACTGTTGTCGATTCGGGCACTGAGTACGAGGATGCCCTGAAGTCTTGCAGATGTGGCCGAACGGAGGTACTGGCTTCGGTTGTTGCTGCCGGTTGTTGTTGTTATAGTTGTAGCGTCGCTGAGTGTGGAACGCGAATTCGGGTACTGATGTCCTTTTCTTGTGCCTTACTTCTTGCAGGTCCATGTCTTGCTGCTCGGCATGGATTTTGGCGCAGAGTGCTGCTTCGGAGATTCTCCCGTGTGCTCGTAGTATGGCGCGAGTGGAGCGCCAGTGATGTCCAAGACCGCCGATGACAACCGTGACGAAGGCGTCTTCTGAAATCGATCCTCCACATCGAAGAAGCTTGTCGCGCAGCTCGCGGCAGCGACTGATATACGCCATTCCCTTCTCGCCTGGTTTCATCTCGATTGTTGTCAACTGAGCCATTAACCGACTTTGGTTTACGCTGTCTGCTGATTGATACAGGTTCTTCAAATGGTTGTACGCGAGCTCCGCAGAGTTGCCATATCCTCGGTAAGTCCTTATGTCCTGCTGTTGAGTCGGTGTGATGTTTCTCAGTAGTATCGTGTACGCCATCATTGATTGATAGGTGTACTGCTGCTTCTCATACTGTGTGCCGTTTGTTGGGTATGGCAGGGACCAGTCGAAGAAGCCAAGAATTTGAGCTCCTTCCATCATCAGCTCGAATTCGAATGACCAGGTAAAGAAGTCCTTCCCGTCGAAGGGTTTTGTCGTTTGCAGTTTTAAGACGTGCGCGAACTGCGACTGAACTTGTAGTGCGTCCATCGCTCTTTCTTGTCCCGGTGCAGGTTGTAGTTGCGGCGTGAAGCTGACGGAGCCGCGCTGGGGCTCGTACGGAGCGAAGGTAGGTTGTTGTTGTTGATTTCCGCGCGCGTAGGATGAGCCATCGAGACTCATGGGTGTCACGTTGTTGTTGTTGCTGTTGTCTGATGCTGCAGGTACTCCTTGCTGGTGCTGCTCGTAGAAGGACATGAAGGAGAAGAATTTCTCCATCATGCTTGGATCGAAGCCCGCGCCTTGGTTTGCGGGTGTTTCAGTAGACCCAGCGGCTGGTCTTGTTGATGTGCCTTCCTCTCTCTGTAGACCAGAGGCAGGAGGTGGAGTAGGAGTGGTACCAGGAGAGCCGTTGGAGGAGCTTCTCTCCTTTCTGGTAGACATGTCTCTTGTTGTAATCAAAGAAGTAATAGAGTTTTACCCTAACTACTCTCATACCATGTTGGGCTGAAATGCCCCTTAGGATCTTTGGTAGGATGAAACTCTAGGTAAAGTGATGTAATAGCGGAAGCATTTAAGAGAAGATTCTGAACCACCTTGCGCTGGTATGTGAGGGCAAAGTAAGTTGATTAAAGCAAAGAGATACAAGATTATATAAGAGTACAAGGAATACGAACAGATACGGTTGTAACTGCTTTTGCTGTTGCTTGTTGCGGTTCGATACAGTGACGACTCGGGCAACTGCTCAGTATCGAGTCAGTTGTGTGTCCTTGCTGTCGCGCTGTATTTGTCAAGTCAAAGGTCGCTGACCTTTGACCTTCGCGTAACCTCTAGCAGTTATTTCAACCTCCGAGGGTTGACTCGCTAGTGCCTCGATATGATTTGCTTCGCTTGTGCCTTGGTGTTTCGACACGATAGAAGCGCTTTAGGACCAATTGTTTCCAACACAGAGGACCCGTCACAATTGCGACATCGAGGGAGGATCGCGGTCACACACCGAAGCTGTGATAATCGATCTCCTCCGAGCCGGATGTGTCGCGATCGTCTTCAGGTTCGATTGTTAGCGGGGTTAGAAGCCTTTTTTAAAGTTGGGAATGCAATACGTATGTTTTGAGTGCGGTGACAGATCGATTTAGAAGAGACATCGCATTTGGTGACCTGTGAACGAAACCGGGATACAAGACACAGCAAATTACTGTACAGCCCACATATCGATCTCCCGCAGGATCGATGTCGCAATTATGACGCGTCCTGACGTACAGCATGTCCGTTGAGGGAATGTCTACTTTCACAAAGGGAAATCCACAATGCGGGAACAACCCCTCTCATTTCTCCCTCACAGCGTCAACAGAGGCGTGCGTCATGATGAAAACCACAAGAATGCCACTTCGACAAGGATGGGATAATGAAGGGGATGTGTAAGCAAAATCTCTTTTTCCTTACTTCGCGTACCTGCTCAACGCGTACATCACTGTAGCACCACACTCAGCACCGTTACCAGTCGCAATCCTCGCATCGACAATCCGCCCGCCACCTTCGCACGTCGCACCCCGACCTCACGGCTCGGTGGGTAACCCGCGCTCCGGGCCTGCGCTTCGACACTTTTCCCAACCTCTGTCCCAGGCCCGTCGCGCGACAACCACAGTCCATTACCGTTATATATTCTTCGCTCATGCCTTCACTCTTTGTACTCTTGCTTTGATAGTGCAATTCTCGTTCATTCACTCAATTGCACTCGTAACACTTGGTATTCAGAGCCTACGATCTCTTCTTGGACCGCACCCACACCTTCGCTTCCCCACTAACTCAATTTTTGGGGGGAGGGGTAGAAGTCTCTCAGCGACACATCACCGCCGCTCGTAGTGCTCTCTTGTAAGCACGCACTGCCACCCCCGCCACCCCCACTGAGGCTCTCGCTGAGCTTGCCCGACACCCCCGCCATGGCCGAATTCACGCTCGCCACATTGATGCAGGAGCAACTCGACCGTCTGGTGCGCCAACTCGAAGATTCGGCGCTCGAAATTGCGATGCTCACAGCGGAACGTGACTCCGCGCGTCAGCAATCAACGGTGAACACTCCAGCAGCACCACACGCACCAACAAATGCCCTTGCACAATCGAACGAGCCAATCGTCATCTCATCCGGGACACCAACACAACACGACAGCGTGGGACAGCGCTCGGGCGCAGCCAGTGATAGCGCCGCCCAACCAATGCCTGCCATGGGAGGAAACAGGGGCGCACCAAGCCCGCAGGAGCCTCGCGAAGCCCGTCGGCACGTGGAGTTCGTGGCGACAAGCGGAGAACAGGCCATCATGGCACCCATGCCACTCAAGCCGCAACGCTCGCCCTGTTTCGACCCGAGCCAGCGTGGAGGTCCGACGGTTCAATCGTGGGTTTTCACGATGAACGTCTTCTTCGACGCGAATTACATCGAGTCGGACGCAGCGAAGATTCGGTATGCCATTTCGCTGTTAAGGGGCCCCGCCATGGACTGGTGGCGAGTCATCGTGACGTCGCCACGCGCCTACGAGCCACCGTCGCAAGAGGAAGGGCCCACGGGTCCAGCTGTCACATGGAGTTCATTCTGCGAGACCGCCCAATACAGCACGTGGGATGCGTGGTGCGCAGGGCTTCGGGCGCGCTTCGAGCCGATCACGGCTTCTATTTCGGTGCGTTAGAGATTGCGCACTAGGCGGCTGCTCGGGTCGGTTCAAGATTACATGAGCGGTTTTCTCGCACTTGCATATGCATCGATTACCAAGACGGAGGGTTTTGCATGTGCATCGATTACCGAGCGCTCAACAGGGTAACAGTCAAGTCGCGGTACCCCATTCCCCGCGTCGACGAGCTGATCGACCAACTGCGAACAGCACGTGTGTTTTCGAAAATAGACTTACGGGGGGGTTACCATCAGATTCGGGTCGAACCATCGGACTGCGCCAAGACAACATTTAGGACTAGGTACGGGTCGTTTGAGTACACGGTGATGCCTTTTGGGATGACCAACGCGCCCGCAACATTTCAGATGACCATGAACGAGGCGTTTAGGCCACTCTTAGATAAATGCGTGATATTTTACCTTGACGACATCCTCGTCTACACTCGCGACAAGCAGCAGCACTTAGCGGATCTCGAAGCAGTATTTAATGTTTTAGAGGAACATCGGTTACCCACCAAGGGCTCTAAGTGCGAGTTTTTTCTGGACAGACTAGAATTTTTGGGGCACGTTATTTCGGAGGCTGGAGTTGAAATCGACCCAAAGAAGCTGGATACGGTAAAAGTGTGGCATCCCCCGACGAACATCACGGAACTACAGAGTTTTTTAGGGTTCGTTAATTATGTTCGTCCGTTCGTCCCCGACATGGCACAGTTCACAGCCCCGCTGACGGATTTACTGCGAAAGGGGATCGTTTTTACGTGGGGGGAGAAAGAGCATGCTGCCTTCTCTGCCCTGAAAAATGTTCTCTGTTCACCGCCCGTCCTGCGCATCGCCGACCCACACCGCCCCTTCGAGGTTGTTACAGACGCAAGCGACATTGCCATTGGAGCCGTAATGCTACAGGACTTCGGCAACGGCCTATAGCCCATCGCATATGAGTCATGAAAAATGCATCCGCCCGAGCAAAATTACCCGATACACGACCGCGAAATGCTCGCGATTGTGCATGCGTTCAAACTGTTGCGCTGCTACTTGACCGGCGCAGACGTGACAGTAAGGACAGACCACCGATCACTACAGTACCTCCGCGCACAACCCCACCTCAACCCACGACAGATTCGGTGGCTCGATTTCCTCGAGTCAAACTTCCACTACACAATCACCTATAAAAAAGGAGCCTCGAACATCGCCGACGCACTGACCCACCCCACTGCCCAGATCCACGCGATACTACTCGCCCAGACCAACCCGCTACTGACAGGACTATTTACCCACGGATATCAAACGGACCCATTCTTCATAGGAGGAAATTCGCAACAGTTCGCAGTAGCCAAGGGAGTCTATTACGTAACAGCCGGGACCGACCACATATGGGTACCAGGGTACACACTGCTACGGGAACTATTACAAGAGGCACACGACGGGGTTACCTCGGGACATTTCGGGGTAGAGAAGACACGGCAGTAGCTGCAGCGGTATTACTACTGGCCCGAAATGTTGACCGACGTGTAGCGACACGTGGCATCGTGTCCCACTTGCCAGATCATGAAGTCAACACGGAAGCGGCCACCGGGACAGTTGCAGCCAATCCCACCTCCAGAGCGTGCTTGGCAGCAGGTGACGATGGACTTCGTCACGGGGTTATCGGCCGGGGCGAGTGGAAATGACGCGATCATGGTCGTCGTCGATCGACTGACGAAAATGTCACACTTCGCAGCCTGCAAAAAAATCAATCACAGCCGAAGAAACAGCCCGCCTCTTCATCTCTACCGTCATTCGACTGCACGGGATACCAGCATCAATCATGAGTGACAGAGACACGAAATTCACCAGCAGCTTCTGGCGGAACCTGTGGCAGCAGTTCGGCACGCGACTACAGTTTAGTTCATCGTACCACCCCGAAACAGACGGACAGACAGAACGGACAAATCAGACCATGGAACAGCTCATCCGGGCCACGTGCGACAACCCAAACACGTGGGAACAGCAACTGCCACTCATCGAATTCGCATACAACAACGCCCCATCCGCCACGACCCAACAGTCACCGTTTTACATGAATTACGGACAAGACCCAACAGTACCCATGACCCCGAATCCCGACAACCCGGTTCCACGCGCGCAACAGTTCGCCGAAATTTTGCAAGCAGCACGGACCAGGGCAGAGACGCAATTAAAAAAGCTAACATCATCGCTAAACGCAACGGCGACCGCCACTGCAGACCCGTCACTTACTAGCCTGACGACTTTGTTTTGCTCGACACCCAAAATCTCGGATTGCCCATCGCCCCGAAACTCCGCCCCCGTTACTGCGGGCCATTTCGCATAAGCCACATGCTTACACCTGTCACCGCCCACCTCCTCCTCCCTGCTGACTAGTAAGTCAGCCCCTCGTTCCACGTCAGCCTGCTTCGCCCTTACGTCCCGTCCACGAACCAACTTGCACGCAATCGCCCAGCCAGCTTGACAAGACCACCGACCGAACCAATCATCACCCCCGAGAAAATCCTGAGTCACAGAGTTCGCGACCCTCGAGGAGCCCGAAGGATCGAGTTCTTACTCCGCTGGAAGGACCGTACACCCACCGAAGACAATTGGGTTCCCCTGGACAAAATCGAAAACCACCCCGTCCTCACCGAGTATCTGCGCAGCCGGAATTTCAGGGATGTACACGCACTTTCGTAAAAAGGACATCCTTCAGGGGGGGGGTAGTGTAAGGAAAATCTATTTTTCCTTACTTCGCGTCCCTGCTCAACGCGTACATCACTGTAGCACCACAGTCAGCACCGTTACCAATCGCAATCCTCGCATCGACAATCCGCCCGCCACCTTCGCACGTCGCACCCCGACCTCACGGCTCGGCGGGTAACCCGCGCTCCGGGCCTCCGCTTCGACACTTTTCCCAACCTCTGTCCTAGGCTCGTCGCGCAACAACCACAGTCCATTACCGTTAGCACTGTAGTTTCGCTATATATTATTCGCTCATGCCTTCGCTCATTGTACTCTTGCTTCGATAGTGCAATTCTCGTTCGTTCACTCAATTACACTCGTAACAGGATGTTTTGAGCTACCGCCCATGTGCGCACGAGGCTTGTTGCCTCCTCTTGCCGAACCACGAGGGCCGGAGGAGCTCAACTCTGATCCGAACCACTGGACATTCAGCTCGGTTTTTGATGATTGTATGCTTGGTAACCTCTCAGTCGCCGAGTTACACAGGGATGGAAGATTGATCTTGCATCAAGTCCTAGAAGCGACATAGCGAACAGCAAAAGGTCAATGTGCGAAATAGGCTACTTCGTGATTCACAGCGTGCTGTCACAAAGGATGGAGTGGGATGTTGATGCAAGGACCTAGCTAGTGGCCCAACCACCAGCCCCCACAACAGCGAAGCGAACGGGGACAGGGAACCAGCGCGAGCGAACTACAGTAAAAGAAATGCACCAGATGAACATGCGAAATAATGGATGAGGCTGTGTCTTCTCGCAAACAGGCTTGCATTCTTGTGAAAGAACGAGGAATGATTGCATTGAGCAGCATGAGGAGTACAAGTAGGAAACCCTGTCAAACATTATATATATGTTGTAGTTGTTTAGGCTACAGTGGGTTAGCCTATAGGGGGTACACAATTCTAGGGTTTCCTACTTGTACTCATTTTGACTGCTAGTTCATCCATTCTTGTTCAACATGGTATAGAGCAGGTCCTTCCTAGGACCGATTTTTTAGGGCCCACCACTACCTACCTACCTACCTACCTACCTACCTACCTACGCCCTCGGGCGCCTCGGCTTTCACGCCCCTAGAGGCCCCGTCGGCCCCGCGCTCTCGTCCCTAGAGGCCTCAATCGGCCCCGCGCTCGCCCTTAGAGGCCCCAAACGGCCCCGCGCTTACCCCTAGAGGCCCCGATCGGCCCCACGCTCGCCCTTAGAGGCCCCGAACGGCCCCGCGCTTGCCTCTAGAGGCCCCGAACGGCCCCGCGCTCGCACCTAAAGGCCCCGATCAGCCCCGCGCCCGTCCCTAAGGCCCCGGGAGGCCCCGCGCTTTCCCTTAGCGGCCCCCGTTTGGCCCCGCGCTCGTCCCTAACGGCCCCGATCGGCCCCACGCTCGCCCTTAGAGGCCCACGTCGGCCCCGCGCTCGTCCCTAACGGCCCCAATCGGCCCCACGCTCGCCCTTAGAGGCCCACGTCGGCCCCGCGCTCGTCCCTAACGGCCCCGATCGGCCCCACCCGCTCCCCGCGCTCGCCTTTATAGGCCCCGAACGGCCCCACCCAGAACGAGCCGCCCGAACCGAGAAGCCAGAACCGAGCCGCCCAACCCGAACCGAGCCTCCCGACCCGAGCCGCCCAGTCCTAACCGAGCCGCGCCGCCCGAACCGAGCCGCGCCTCCCTACCTGTACCGAGCCGCGCCGCCCTACCTGTACCGAGCCGCGCCGCCCTACCTGAACCGAGCCGCGCCGCCTTTACCGAGCCGCGCCACCCTACCTACCCTTTGGGTATTCCTACTGATGCTACCATTACTGTTACTACTGCTATGGCTAGCCCTCCTGTGCTAGCCTTCGATGCTGAGGGCCGCCCAGTGAAGTTCGACACCTGGCTTGATGACCTACACCTCTTCCTACAGCTCACTGCCAAGGAAGACATCTCACTGTACGATCACGCCCTAGGCCACGCTACTGCTCATGCTGCTACTGCTGACAGCACTGCCCGCTCACAGTGGCAGACTCGTGACGCCCACGCTCGCTTCGCTATTCGCAACTCTCTACCGATAGATGAGCGCGAGCACTTTGGGCAGCACAAGACTGCGCAGGCACTGTACACTGCTGTCGTTGCCCGCTACTCCTCACCGGCCTCTGCCGCACTAGGCCGTCTCTCTCTTCCCTACCTGTTCCCCGACTTAGCCTCTTTCCACACAGTCGCTGACCTCATCACCCACCTCCGCACTAGTGAGGCTCGCTTCCGCGCTACTATGCCTGATGAGTTCCTTGCCACGAACCCACCCCCGCTCTGGCTCACTCTCTACCACCTAGTCACGCGCCTCCCTGACACTCTACGCTCAGTCAGGGACCACTTCCTAGCTTGCTGCCCAACTGAGCTCACCATTGCCCTCCTCGAGAAGGAACTGCTTGCAGTTGAGGCTAGCATAGTCGCTGTAGGTGCCTCTCGTGGCGACCCCCGTACCCCGTTCTTTGAGGGGTGTTCTCCCTCCCCCCTTCTTCCCTCTGTCGCCTCTGCTGCTGCTGTCGACCTCCTTGGTGCTGAGAAGGTCGGGACTGCATCTGCTTCGAGCGGGCGCCGCAGCGGCAAGGGCAAAAGGGGCAAGGGCGGTGGCGGTGACAGCGGGGGAGGCGGTGGTGGGGGAGGTGGTGGCGGCGGGGGTGGTGGCGCGGGCGGGGGAGGTGGCGGCGGTGGGGGGGGGTGGTGGTAGCGGCGGGGGAGGTGGCCGGGGCGGAGGAGGTGGGGGGGGGGTGGCGGTGGACGCGGCGGCGGCAGGGGTTGGGGTGGTCGAGGAGGTGGCGGCGGCGGGGGTGGTCGTGGAGGCACTGGCGGTGGCCAGGGCCAGCAGCACACTCCGTCGCCCCAGGAGGTCCGTGAGTGGTACACTCAGCACGAGGGGGGGGGGGGTGGCCTTAGCTGCACGTACGTCATTCGCACAGGTGACAGCACTGGCCAGCCGTGTGGGGGACCGCACGCGACACAGCGTTGCTTCGCTCGTCTGAACGACGCTTAGCGTGTTCAGTTCCCTCAGGCCACTGAGCTGCCCCGCTGGATTGATCTCCTGAAGAAGGGGATTGATATCTATGCTCTAGACTTTGATGCTATTCTCTCTACTATGTATGTGATGTCTACTTGTGGAGAGGGTGCTGAGTACCTGTGTGTCCCGCCCGACCCGGGCATTAGGACTAGTGCGTCTGTCGCTTCAGGTACTTGCGTGTCCCCTGCCCCAGGTGCTGGTGAGGCTGCTGCTCTAGGTGCTTGTACGTCTGCCCCCCCTAGTACTGTGTTGACTGCAGCACTGCACACCTTCACGCTGGACTCAGGTGCTTCTCGCTGTTTCTTTCGTGACCGCACTGCCCTTGAGCCACTTGCTCGGCCAGTAGCTGTCTCCCTCGCTGACCCCTCTGGGGGTCCGGTCATTGCGACCTCCTCCACTGTCCTTCCCTGTCCTGCAGTCCTGTCGGGCACACTGTCAGGTCTCCACCTCCCCTAATTCTCTACGAACTTGGTGGCAGGTTGTGCACTCCAGGACGGGGGTGTTCACCAGTTCACCCCTGCCTACGAGCGTGTGACAGACTGCACGTGTGCTCGTACGGGCCGCCACTTGGCTACCTTCACCCGGTAGCCGGGGTCGGACCTGTACACACTGACTACCGCGTCCCCTCAGGTCACTGCGTCTGCGTTTGCGTCCGTGTCAGGTCAGCTGTCTGCCCCCTGCTCGTGTCGCTCTCTAGCGCACGAGACTGTCCTCTGGCACCACCGACTTGGCCATCCGTCTATGCAGCGGCTTCGTGCCATGCACTCCCGGTACCTTATCTCTGGTCTTCCCAGGGTCCTCCCTCCCCTCCCACCCTCGCCTGCTCCTCCCTGTCTTCCCTGTGTCGAGGGGCGGCAGCGCGCCGCTCCTCACTCCTCCTTGTTTCCCCCGACGACTGCTCCCTTGCAGACGCTCCACATGGACGTGTGGGGCCCAGCCCGCGTCCGTGGTCAGGGTCAGGAAAGGTACTTCCTAATAGTTGTTGACGACTACTCGCGCTACACCATGGTCTTGCCCTTGCGCACCAAGGGTGAGGTCCCTGATGTCTTGATCCCTTGGATCCGCAGAGCCCGTCTCCAGCTCAGCGAGCGTTTCCACTCGGACTTTCCTGTCCTGCGCTTGCACTCTTACAGAGGTGGTGAGTTCTCCTCCGACCTCTTGGCAGCCTACTGTGCTAAGCACGGCATTGCGCAGTCGTTCACGCTTCTGGCCTCTCCACAGCAGAATGGGGTTGCGGAGCGCCGCATTGGCCTGGTCATGGAGGTCGCCCGTACCTCCTTGATCCATGCGGCTGCCCCCCACTTTCTGTGCCCGTTTGCGGTCTGGTACGCTGCGCATCAGCTCAACCTCTGGCCCCGGGTCTCCTTGCCTGAGACCTCGCCCACACTGCTGTAGACGGGGGAGGTTGGCGATGCGTCGCGTTTCCGGGTCTGGGGATCTCGAGCTTTTGTCTGCGATAGGTCTGCGGACAAGCTCTCCTCCCGTGCTGTTCCCTGCGTCTTCCTCGGCTTTGTCCCGGATGCGCCTGGCTGGCAATTTTACCACGCCACCTCGCGCCGGGTCTTGCCCTCTCAGGACGTCACTTTTGACGAGTCCGTCCCCTACTACCGCATCTTCCCCTACCGCACTGCCCCGCTCCCTCCCCCGCCTCTCTTCCTCGCGCCAAGTGCTGCTATCGTAGACCCCCTCTCCCCTCAGGGTGCCGCTCCCTCAGGTGTGTCTCAGGTAGACCCGGTTGAGCCTGTTGAGGTTGCTGTCGACTCTCGTCCTGCTGGGGGTGCGGAGACTGGGGGTGCGGAGACTGGGGGTGTTGAGCCTGGGGGTGTGGCGACTGGGGGTGCTGAGCCTGGGGGTGCGGCGACTAAGGGTGCTGAGCCTGGGGGTGCGGGGCCTTGGGGTGCTGAGCCTGGGGGTGCTGAGCCTGCGGGTGCTGAGTCTGGGGGTTCTGAGTCTGGAGGTGCTGAGCCAGGGGGTCCTACACCTGGAGGAGCCCTCTCCTCGGAGCAGCTGCGTGAGTGGTACTTACAGTACTGCAGCCTCAGGAGAGGTACCTCTGGAGCCAGGCGTCCTACAGGGACTGGTGCTAGTGCTTCTCCTCCTAGTTGGGAGCTCCCTTCCCGTGAGCGGATCCGTGAGTGGTACGAGCGGCGCTGCACGCTTCGGAGTGGCGCGCCTGGTGTCGCGGACCCCGCTGCTACCGGTAGTGCTGCTGGTGCTGGAGACTCTACTGGTGCTTCGGACCCGGGCGTTGGTGCTGCGGCTGGTGCTGAGGACCCGGGCGCTGGTGCTACTGCTGGTGCTGAGGACCCGGGCGTTGGAGCTGGTGCTGGTGCTGCGGACCCGGGCGTTTGAGCTGCTCCTGGTGCTGCGGACCCTGGCGTGAGAGCTGCTGCTGGTGCTGAGGACCCGGGCGTTGGCGCTACTACTGGTGCTGAGGACCCTGGAGCTGGTGCCGCTGCTGGTGCTGTGGAGTCGGGCGTTGGCGCTACTACTTGTGCTGAGGACCCTGGAGCTGGTTCTGTTGCTGGTGCTGTGGAGTCGGGAGTTGGAGCTGCTGCTGGTGCTGAGGACCCTGGCCCTGGTGTCTGTGCTGGTTCTGGGGTCGCTGCACGGCGGCGACCGTACTTCGTTCCGCTCCTTCAGCAGGTTCTTGGTCTCTCGCCTTCTCCCGGTCCTCCTCCTCCCTTAAAGTGTCCACAGCCTGTCCAGTCACAGTTGGAGCTACGGCCCGCCTCCCCACTGCCTGCTCTTTCTCCCTACACTGACCCCACTGGAGGTCTTGCTAAGCGTCGTGAGCCTGCGTCTCGCCCTGCGTCACCTGCCCGTACTGCTCGCACTAGTGGTCGCGGTTCACGTCACCGTCCTCCTCCTGTCCCTGGCATGCACCGGATGGCTCTGCGTCCGTCCACTGCTCCTCTGCGTGCCCCTTTGCCTTCTCCTCCTGAGTCCTCTCTTCCTGCCCTTGCCGACCCGGAGTCGGACTCTCTTCGTGCTGCCAGTCCTACTGTCACGCGTCTCCTTGCTACTGTCGTCAGTGACCCTTCTTTCGAGTCCACTGCTGCGTCTGCCCTAGTTGCTGAGCTCGTCGACTTTGCTGCTCGCTGTCGCCTAGAATACGCTGCTAGTCTTGTCGCTGAGTCTGAGTCTGTCTGTCCTCCGTTTGTCGGGGGTGAGTGTGCCCTTGGCATGGACGTCCTTGAGGACAGGCAGGAGAAGTTCCACTGCTTGGCCGCTGCTTCACCTCATCTTGTGTCCGTACTGCTTACCCTTGAGGGAGACCCGGATGCACTTAACATCCCGACTCCGCGCTCTTACGCGGAGGCGATAGAGGGTCCCTACTCTTCTCAGTGGCAGGCAGCTATGGATGCAGAGATGGCTTCCTGGAAGTCCACAGGCACCTACGTTGACGCTGTCCCCCCTCCTGGGGCGAACATCGTCAGGGGCATGTGGATTTTCAGGGTGAAGCGACCGCCAGGTTCTTCGCCTGTCTTCAAGGCACGGTACGTGGCTCGTGGCTTCAGCCAGCGGCAAGGAGTGACTACTTTCAGACCTTCTCTCCCACCCCGAAGATGACCACTCTTCGGGTACTGCTACACGTTGCTGCTCACCGTGACTACGAGCTGCACTCTCTCGACTTCAGCACTGCTTTCCTGCAGGGTAGCCTGCACGAGGAGATCTGGCTGCGCCGCCCTCTTGGCTTCACTGGGACTTATCCTCCTGGCACCCAGTGGAGCCTTCGGCGGCCGATCTACGGTCTCCGCGAGGCACCGCGTGAGTGGCACGACACACTGAGGACTACACTTGCGGCTCTTGGGTTTGCTCCCTCCACTGCTGACCCGTCGCTGTTTCTACGCACCGACACGTCTCTGCCGCCGCTCTACATCCTCGTGTACGTCGACGACTTGGTCTTTGCCACAGATGACACTGCTGGACTCGCCTACGTGAAGTCCGAGCTGCAGAAGAGATACACGTGCACAGACCTGGGTGACCTGCGCAGCTACCTTGGCTTGCAGATCACCCGGGACAGAGCGCGCCGCACCATTACCCTGACTCATTCACACATGGTGCAGCAGGTTCTTCAGCGCTTCGGCTTCACGTACTCCTCACCTCAGGCCACTCCTCTGTCTACTCGCCACTCACTCTCAGCTCTGCCTTCGGATGAGTCCGTAGAGTCGAGTGGCCCGTACCCAGAGCTTGTTGGCTGCCTCATATACCTGATGACCTGCACACGACCTGACCTTGCATACCCTCTTAGCATTCTCCCACGCTATGTTGCTCCTGGGAGACATCGACCAGAGCACATGGCTGCAGCGAAGAGGGTGTTGCGCTACTTGTGCAGTACGTTGGGCATGGGGCTAGTGCTTGGAGGGCGGAGTCCAGTGGTCCTCACTGGTCACGCAGACGCTTCTTGGGCTGACGACCAGGCTACGCAGCGGTCGTCACAGGGTTACACCTTCAGCCTTGGTTCCGGCTCTGTTTCGTGGCGGGCTACTCGCTCGTCTTCTGTTCTCGGCTCCACTTGTGAGGCTGAGATCTACGCAGGGGCCATGGCTGCTCAAGAGCTTCGCTGGCTCACCTACCTGCTGACCGACCTTGGAGAGCGGCCTCGTTCTCCTCCAGTCCTGTACGTAGACAACAAGGCCATGCTGGCCTTGTGTCGAGAGCAGAGACTGGAGCACAGAACAAAGCATATTGCTCTCCGCTACTTCCTTGCTCGTGAGCTACAGCAGCGTGGTCAGTTGCGACTTGCATACGTGGCCTCTAAGGCCAACACTGCTGATGTCTTCACCAAGGCACTTGCGCCTTGTGATCATCAGCGCCTCTGCATGCAGCTGGGTCTTGTGCCTGTCTTTCCTCACTTGCTCACTTCTTGACCTTGCTTGTACTTTCACACATATATACTCTTGCTCTTGCTTGCTTAGACTCTTGTATATCTATATATGTGATCTTGCATGTGAACTGGCCTTGTGGCCTTGAACTTGTGCTCGGAATGTGTGGTGACTTTGTGATCCACCCTGAGCTTGCTTTGCTTTGCTTTACTTGACTGGTCTTGTGACCCCTAGTTCTCCCCCACTTCGCCTATGGGGGTGTGTCAAACATTATATATATGTTGTAGTTGTTTAGGCTACATTGGGTTAGCCTATAGGGGGTACACAATTCTAGGGTTTCCTACTTGTACTCATTTTCACTGCTAGTTGATCCATTCTTGTTCAACAAACCCTAAAGTGTTGTACCCCATATGAGCTACCCCACTACAGCCTACACATACTATAGCATATAAGTTTGACACATCCCCATAGGCAAAGTGGGGGAGAACAAGAGGTCACAAGACCAGTCAAGAGAAGCAAGGCAAGCTCAGGGTGGATCACAACGTCACCACACAATCTGAGCACACGCACAAGGCCACAAGGCCAGTTCACATGCAAAGTTATAGATCAAGATGAACAAACAAGGCAGTGATCTCAACCTAGCAAGGGTAAGCATGCAAGTGCAGGTATATATAGATCACAGTACAAGCAAAGTCAAGAAGTGAGCAAGTGAGGCCAAGTAGGCACAAGACCTAGCATAGTACAAAAGCGCTAATGATCACAAGGCGGAAGTGCCTTGGTGAAGACATCAGCAGTGTTGGCCTCAGAGGCCACGTAAGCAAGGCGCAACTGACCGCGCTGCAGCAGCTCATGAGCAAGGAAGTAGCCAAGAGCAATGTGCTCCGTTCTGTGCTCCAGTCTGTGCTCCCGACACAAGGCCAGCATGGCCTTGTTGTCTACGTACATAACTGGAGGAGAACGAGGCGGCTCTCCTAGGTCAGTCAGCAGGTAGGTGAGCCAGCGTAGCTCCTGTGCAGCCATGGCCCCCGCGTAGATCTCAGCCTCACAGCTGGAGCCGAGAACAGAAGACGAGCGGGTAGACCGCCACGAAATAGAGCCGGAGCCAAGACTGAAGGTGTAACCCTGTGACGACCGCTGCGTGGCCTGGTCGTCAGCCCAAGAAGCGTCTGCGTGACCTGTGAGGACTACTGGACGTCGCCCTCCAAGCACTAGTCCCATGCCCGACGTACTGCACAAGTAGTGCAACACCCTCTTCGCTGCAGCCATGTGCTCTGGTCGGTGTCTCCAAGGAGCAACATAGCGTGCCAAGATGCTAAGAGGGTATGCTAGGTCAGGTCGTGTGCAGGTCATCAGGTACATGAGGCAGCCAAAAAGCTCTGGGTACGGGCCACTCGGCTGTACGGACTCATCCGAAGGCAGAGCTGAGAGCGAGTGGCGAGTAGATAGAGGAGTGGCCTGAGGCGAGGAGTACGTGAAGTCGAAGCGCTGAAGGACCTGCTGCACCATGTGTGACTGAGTCAGGGTAATGGTGCGCTGTGCTCTGTCCCGGGTGATCTGCAAGCCAAGGTAGCTGCGCAGTTCACCCAGGTCTGTGCACGTGTATCTCTTCTGCAGCTTGGACTTCACGTGGGCCAGTCCAGCAGTGTCAGCAGTGGCAAAGACCAAGTCGTCGACATACACGAGGATATAGAACGGTGGCAACGAGGTGTCGGTGCGCAGAAACAGCGACGGGTCGGCAGTAGAAGGAGCAAACCCAAGAGCCGCAAGTCTAGTCCTCAGTGTGTTGTGCCGCTCACGGGGCGGCTGGCGGAGACCGTAGACAGGCCGCCGGAGGCTCCACTGGGTACAAGGAGGAAACGACCTAGTGAAGCCAGGTGGGCGGCGCAGCCAGATCTCCTCGTGCAGGCTGCCCTGCAAGAAAGTTGTGCTGAAGTCAAGAGAGTGAAGCTCGTAGTCGCGCAGAGCGGCTATGTGCAGCACCACCCGAAGAGTGGTCATCTTCGGTGTGGGGGAGAAGGTATGAAAGTAGTCAACTCCATGCCGCTGATTGAAGCCTCGAGCCACTTAACGCGCCTTGAAGACAGGCGGAGAACTCGGCGGCGGCTTCACCCTGAAAATCCACATGCCCCTGACGATGTTCGCCCCAGGTGGGGGAACCTCGTTGTGAGGATCCAGGATCGAGCTCAGAAAAGAGAATGTGAATTGAATGATCACCTGGGTACAACACGAGGCTATATATTGGCTTGACACAAGGCCCCGTAACCAGGTGTTACGCGAAGGTTCTGCGGGTCGCGAAGCGTCCCGAACAGATCCTTCCCGAATTCGGTAGAAGGCAATTTGATGACAACCGAAAAGCCAGAATTCGGTGCACGTAACCTAGCTCGGTGCTATAACTATAGTATAATATCGGAGAGCACCTAGCCTAGGAAATCAAGCAATTCATGCATGCATATAATTATCCTATGCTAGAAATAGCATGATAAAGTAAAGGCAAGCAAGCATAGCTGGCATAAGCCATCGTACTCTCACACGTCCCCCCCTCAAAGCTGGGTTGCATGAGGTACACCCTGCCTGACAAGATAGTCCTTGAGAGCACGGCGTGCGTTGCCCATATCAGCTTCTGCAACCCAACTATCTTCAGTGGGATCGTATCCCTTCCAGCGTATCAGGAACTCGAGGGCCTTGCTGCCGTGGCGCTGATGAGTGAGAACATGCTCCACGTCGTACTCAGATTCATCCTGTATGAGAACAGGTGGTGGTGGCGGGAGTTGCTGTCCCTGGAACTGTTGGTTTGGGTCCTTGTAGGGCTTCAGTAGCTGCACATGGAAAGCGTTGTGAAGCTTCCATGTATTTGGTAAGCGCAATCGGAATGTTACTGGTGTCACCTGTGCCTCAACGAGAAAAGGACCACAGAAGCGAGGCCGGAGTTTGGATGGTAGGTGAGACAAGTTCAAGTTGCGCGTGTTAAGAAGCACCTGATCTCCGACTGCTACTTAGTGATCTCGTCGCTGACGATCGGCATACTGCTTCTGGGAGGTCTGCATCGTGGTGAGTCGTTGCTGAGTCTTCTCCCATAACTGCTGCATGGTGGTGACGAAGTCATGTGCGGCTTGGACGTGTGCCGGTGTGGTTGTCTGCTGTGGTGTGAGTGGTTCCCGTCCGTAACACAGGAAGAAAGGAGTTTTCCCTGTGGCCGCATGTGATGCGTTGTTGTAAGCGAACTCTAGGGTCGGTAACTGTGTGTCCCAGTGGCTGACGTCGTCCTTGCAAGCTGTGCGTAGTAACTGTTCAACCACTTGATTGAGTCGCTCTGTCTGTCCGTCAGTCTGGGGATGGTATGCTGAAGACATTGCAAGCTTTGTCCCCAACAGTCCCATGAGCTCCTTCCAGAACTTACTCGTGAATTTTGGGTCTCTGTCTGAGATGAGTGTAGCGGGGATGCCGTGGATGGTGATGATGCGGTCGAAGAAGAGGCGAGCAGTTGCTTCAGATGTAGCTTTGGCGCTGGTCGGTATGAAGTGACCCATTTTGGAGAACTTATCGATGACTACGAGGATGGAATCGTGCCCTTGTGAGGTTGAAGGAAGTCCTATGATAAAGTCGAGGCTAACGACCTGCCATGGCTGCTCTGGTACAGGTAGAGGCTCAAGTAACCCTGCTTTTTTTTGCTTGCTGCTCTTCATCCGCTGGCACGTGTCGCATGAGGTGACGAACTGCTGCACGTTTGCTGCCATCCATGGCCAGTAGTAATACTTCGCTATCCCTGCTAACGTCTTGTTGCTCCCGAAATGTCCCGCGTAAGGTACGTCGTGAAACTCCTCCAATAGGATCTGCCGTAACGGGGCGTAATTCGGTCCCCAAATCTTTCCTGAACCCTTCCTTACAGATAAGTCTTTCTCCCACTGTAACAACTTCTTGGTCTGTGCTGTAGCGATTTCTGCGTCCACGGAGTACCCATGTTGGAATAGACCCTTGAGCAGAGGGTTCATCCCGTCGAGCTTGATGCCTGCTACATGTCCGGGGCGGCTCAACGCGTCTGCCTTGTTGTGTGGGCCGGGCTTGTAGACGATGTCGTAGTGGAAGTGAGTTTCCAGGAAGTCCACCCACCGCACCTGTCGTCGTGAGAGCGTCGGCTGCGACTTCAGGTATTTGAGACTTCAGTGGTCACTATAGACTGTAGTCTTGGCTCCCTCTAGGTAACACCTCCACGCCTTGAAGGCTATGACTATCGCTAAGGCTTCCTTGTCATGGATGGGGTAGTTCAGTTCTGCTCCGTGTAGCTTCTTACAGAGGTAGGCGATGGGCTGCAAACCGCGTCCGTGATCCTGCATCAGTACTGCTCCGACTGCTTGGTCACTAGCGTCTGCTTCGACCACATAGTTCTTGTCTGGATCTGGTAGGATGAGTACTGGCGCTGTAGTTAGTGCTGTCTGTAGCTGCTCCATGGCTTGTTGATGAGGCGTATCCCATTTGTAGGGCGTATCCCTTTTCAGTAGGTCGGTCAGTGGGGCTGCTATCTTAGCGTATTGCGGCACGGACCTGTTGTAGTAGTTGGCGAAGCCTAGGAACTGCTGCAACTCCTTCACGTTCTCCGGTACTTTCCATTTCTTGACGGCTTCGATCTTCCGCGGGTCCACGTGTACGCCCTCGGCACTCACCATGTTCCTGAGAAACTGCACCTTCTTCTGGGCGAAGTCGCTCTTCGACAGCTTCACGTAGAACTTGTTCTGCAGGATCTCGAACACCTTCCGCAGATGCTCCACGTGCTCCATCATGTTCTTGGAGTAGATAAGAATGTCGTCCAGGTACACCACTACACACTCGTCCAGTAGAGGTCGTAAGATGTGATTCATCTCCGCCTAAAACGTTGCTGGTGCGTTGCAGAGTCCGAACGGCATCACCAAGTATTCGTAGGAGCCATATCTGGTACGGAATGCCGTCTTGTGGACCGAGTTGTCTGCCATCTTGATCTGCCACTAACCCGATCGTAGGTCCAGCTTCGAGAATACTGTTGCTCCACGCAGTTGATCCAGTAGGTCGTCTATGCGTGGTATGGGATATTTGTTTTTTACTGTCTGTTTGTTCAGTGCGCGGTAGTCGATGCACATCCTTAGATTGCCGTCTGGTTTTGGAGTGAAGAGGACTGGTGCACCGTAGGGAGAGGTGGATGGGCGGATCAGTTGTCTGTCCAGTAGATATTCTATCTGTTTTTTCATGTCTGTCAGTTCGGTTGGACTCAGTCGGTATGGTGCACGTGAGACGGGTTTCGCACCTGGTTCCTCCACGATCTCGTGCTCGTGGGTGCGTGCTGGAGGTACGTCTGCGGGTAGGTCGTCGGGCATTATATCCTTGTACTGCTCCAAGACCTCCTTCACTGCTGCAGGTAGCTCCGAACTCGGCTTCTCCTCCTCTGCTGCTGCCATAACCAGTGCTAAGTAACCCGTGTTGCTCGCGTTCACTGTCCGTTCGAACCGTGCCAGTGTCGTTTCAGGAACGCTCCCTGTATCCGTCCAACTTTGCAGCTCCACTCGTTTACCGTTGTTGTAGATGCACGCCTTCCTGTTGACCCAGTCGATCTCGGGGTTGAACCGCTTCAAGAAATCTTGCCCCAAGATGAAATCTAAACCCTTGATGTTCGTGATCGGCAACGTCGGCTTCCACCTCAGCGCCCCTATGTGCAGCTGCAGTGATGCTTCGCCGTGGATGGGAAGTTTCGTACCGTCCACCATTGTTGCCGAGAACTTGGTCTCCTCCGAAAATTCTCCAATTTTCTCCAACGTCCCGCGGTCGCACACCGAGTGAGACGCACCGCTGTCCAACAGTGCCTTGAGGCGTCGCCCGTTGCAGATCACCTCGAGTAATAGTGGTTGTTGCCGCTCCGAGTAACCATAGATGGTCTCGCTTATAGGATCTTAGGGTACGTCGAATAGATCATCCCTCGGTCCTGCGCTCGAAGCTGCTGATTCCATTTCAGTTTCCAGCTGAGCAGGGTTAGAAGGATTTATTTTAGGCCGATTCAGCTTCGTCTTGGCCTGGAACCTTCTCTTAAGCCTTTGCAGCTGTGTAGGCTTCTCCTGTGGGCAATGGGGAGCCTTAACACTATGCTGCGGGGAGAGAATATGAACTCCTTGGAACGCACGACCCTTTTCAACGCTCCGGAGTGGTTTGCCCAACTTCTCAGGTACCTGAATAATGCCTGAAGGCTTTTTCTTGGCCTTGAAATCTCCCCTGAATTTTTTAAAGGCTTGAAAACCTCGAGAGAAAATATTCTTACTCTCGGGGGTGTTCGGCTGGAGTTTTTGTCAGAACATTATAGCTTACTTGTTTGTGTAGGCTATAGTGGGGTATCCCATAGGGGGTACAACCCAATTAGGGTTTCCTATTTGTACTCACTTCGTTCATAGTCTCATCATTCTCGTTCTCATTCTTCACATGGAATCAGAGCAGGTCCCCTCCTAGGGACTGTTCCTTGGGCCCACCGAAGCGCGCCCCGAGGCGCGCGCTCATTTTTTTTAGCGTCCCGTCGGATCGCACCTAGCGGCTCGTCGCGCCGCTCTTACGGTCGCATAGAGCTGCCTTAGCGGCTGCAGCGCGCCGCCCTTCTCCCGGCCCGTCGCCGCCCTTCCCTGCGGCTTCGCGCCGCCCTTACCGGCGTCTTCGCGCCGCCCTTACTTGCGGCTTCGCGCCGCCCCAGGCCCGTCGCCGCCCTTCCCGCGGCTTCGTGCCGCCCTTACCTGCGGCCTCGCGCCACCCCGGCCCGTCGGCGCCCTTTACTGCGGCTTCACGCCGCCCTTACCTGCGGCCTCACGCCACCCCGGCCCGTTGCCGCCCTTCCCTGCGGCCCCACGCCGCCCTTACCTGCGGCTTCGCGCAGCCTCGGCCCGTCGCCGCCCTTACCTGCGGCTCCACGCCGCCCTTACCTCCAGCTTTACGCCGCCCCAGGCACGTTGCCCCCCTTCTCTGCGGCTTCGCACCGCCACTCCCTGCGGCCCACCCGTCGCCTTACCTGCGACCCACCCGCCGCCCTACCTGCGGCTCACGCCGCCCTACCTGCGGCTCACGCCGCCGCCCTACCTGCGGCTCTCGCCGCCGCCCCTACCGCTCGCCGCCGACCAGGCCGCACGCTGCAGCCCCGACTGCAAGCCGCCGCCTCGGCCCCACGCCGCCCTTACGCCGCTGTGACACCCAGCCGCCCGAGCCGCCTGTGCCGCTGAGGAGCCGAGCCGCCAGAAACGCGCGAGCCGCGGAGTACCCGAGCCAACCGAGCCGCCCGAGCCACCCGAGCCGCTGAGTACCCGAGCCGCCCGAGCCGCCTGGGTCATCTGAGGAGCCGAGCCGCTGGTCCACCGGAGCTGCTGTTGCTGCTGGGCCGGCCGAGCAGCAGTGTTGCCGTGTTGCTGTGCCCCTGAGCTGCCCGACCCGCCCTGTCTGGTGAGATCGTTGACTGCTGTCATGGCTACCCCTAGTGTCCTAGCTTTTGACGCTAAGGGTCGCGCCATTGACTTTGAGGTCTGGGTAGACGACCTGCAGCTGTTCTTACAGTGCGATAGGGCAGACGGTCTTTCTCTCTTTGACCTCACCTCTGGCGCCGTCCCTGCCCCTGCTGCTGATGCTGACCCCACTGTTCGCTCCCAGTGGGCCACACGCGACGCTGCTACACGTCTTGCTGTGCGTCGCCACCTGCCTACCGCTGAGCGCGCACACTTTAGTCAGTACAAGAGTGCCCAGACCTTGTACGATGCTGTAGTTGCGCGCTACTCCTCCCCTGCCACTGCTGCACTGAGTCGCCTCATGCTCCCTTTCCTCTTCCCTGACCTTGCCGCCTTTCCCACTGTCGCTGATCTCATTACGCACCTCCGCACTAGTGACACCCGCTACCGCGCTGCGCTTCCTTCTGACGTCTGCGCCAAGAACCCCCCCCCCCCCATGTACATCACTCTCTACTTTCTAGTCACTCGCCTCCCTGACTCCCTTCGTGTAGTCCGGGACCACTTTCACGCGGTCTGTCCCACCACTCTCACAGTCGGCAGCCTCGAGAAGGCCCTCCTCGCGGCGGAGAAGAGCATAGTCGCTGTAGGAGCCTCTCGAGGTGACCCCCGCGCCCCCATCTTTGAGGGGTGTTCTCCTTCCCCTCTCTTACTCTCTGTTGCCTCTGCCGCTGCGGCCGACCTCGTTGGTCTTGAGTCGGTCGGTGCGGCGTCCGCCCTTAGCGGGAGACGCCGCTCTGGCAAGGGCAAGGGGGGCAAGGGAGCGGGTGGGGCCAGCGGGGGCGGTGGAGGTGGAGGTGGAGGCGGCGGAGGGAGTGGGGGTGGCGGTGGAGGTGGTGGCGGGGGTGGGGGTGCTAGTGGCGGCAGTGGAGGCGGGGGTGGCGGCGGCGGTGGCGGTGGGAGCGGAGGTGGCGGAGGCGGCGGCGGTGGAGGCGGAGACGGGGGTGGCGGTGGTGGAGGTGGTCGGAGTGGCGCTTCGCAGCGGAGCAGCACTGGGGGTGGTCAGCGCCAGCAGCAGCAGCAGCAGCAGCAGCAGCGTTCTCGCGACGTCCCCACCCCTCAGCAGCTCCGTGAGTGGTACACACAGCGTCAGCGTGGTGGGGGTTTTGGTCCCTGCACCTACGTTCTTCGCACTGGCGACCGCGCTGGAGAGCAGTGTGGGGGTACCCACACCGCCCAGCGCTGCTTTGGCCGCCTGACCGACGCTTGGCGCCAGCAGTTCCCGGAGGCCGCGGAGATCCCCCGCTGGGGAGAGCTGTCTAGGGCTAGTGTAGCTATCTTTGATCTTGACTTTGATGCTATCCTTGCTGCCATGTATGCTGTGACCATTAGTGATGAGGGTGACTGTTACCGGTGTTTCCCGCCCGACCCGGGCATTGGTACTGCTGCTCTAGGTGCCAGTGAGGATTCTGCTCTAGGTGCCAGTGCGTCTGTGCTCTCAAGTACTGGTGAGGCTGCTCTCTCAGGTACTAGCGAGTCTGCGCTCTCAGGTGTTGCGTCAACTTCGGCCTCCCACACCTTCACCCTTGACTCTGGAGCGTCTCGCTCCTTCTTTTTGGACCGCACCACACTCACGCCGCTTAGTCGGCCGGTTGCGGTGTCCCTGGCTGACCCCTCTGGGGGTCCTGTCCTGTCTCGCTTCTCCACAGTCCTCCCGTGTCCGGCGGCTCCCTCTGGCACCCTGTCTGGTGAGTGGTGCTGACCTACAGGATGCGGGAGTCCACGAGTTCACTCCTGCTCGTCAGCGAGTGACGCACTACACAGAGGCGAGCACAGGTCGCCACCTGGCTACGTTTACACGTCAGCCAGGATCGAGCCTGTACACACTGACCACTGCTTCTCCTCCAGTTTCTGAGTCTGGTAGGGTCCCTTCGTCTGGTCAGGTGTTTGCTGCAGCGTCCAGGTCTGGTCCTGAGTCTGCCCCCTGTTCGTGTCGTCGCCTGTCTCACGAGACTCTCCTCTAGAACCACCGCCTGGGTCACCCCTCTCTGCTTCGGCTCAGAGGCATGGCCTCCCGTCTTCTTGTGTCTGGTCGCCCCCGGTCCCTCCCTCCCCTTCCTCAGGGCCCTGGCCCTGCCTGTGTCCCCTGTGTCGAGGGGCGCCAGCGTGCTTCCCCTCACTCCTCCCAGTTTCCTCCGACAGAGGCTCCGTTGCAGACGCTTCACATGGACGTATGGGGCCCTGCCCACGTCCGTGGACTCGGTCACGAGCGCTACTTCCTGTTGGTGGTTGACGACTACTCGCGTTACACCACAGTCTTCCCCTTGCGCAGCAAGGGTGATGTCACTGAGGTGCTGATCGACTGGATCCGCGCAGCTCGTCTCCAGCTCAGGCAGAGCTTTGGCTCGGACTTTCCTGTGTTGCGTCTGCACTCGGACAGAGGCGGAGAGTTCTCCTCTGGCCTTCTGCGAGCCTACTGTCGTGCGCGAGGCATCCGCCAGACCTTCACGCTTCCGGACTCACCGCAGCAAAATGGGATTGCAGAGCGCCGCATTGGCATGGTCATGGACGTCGCTCGTACGTCTATGATGCATGCGGCTGCCCCCCATTTTCTGTGGCCGTTTGCGGTCAGGTACGCGGCGCATCAGATCAACCTCCACCCCAGGGTCTCCAGGCCGGAGACCTCCCCAGCCCTGCTGTGGACCGGGAAGGTTGGCGATGCGTCGGCCTTCCGGGTCTGGGGATCTCGAGCGTTTGTCCGCGACTTGTCTGCGGACAAGCTGTCCCCTCGCGCTGCTCCCTGCGTCTTCCTGGGGTTCCCCCCCGACGCCCCTGGGTGGCAGTTCTACCACCCCACCTCTCGCCGTGTTCTGTCCTCCCAGGACGTCACGTACAACGAGTTGGTACCAGGTCCCCCCCCGGTAGACCCCCTTCCCCCTCAGGGTCCTGCCCCTTCAGGTGTGTCCCAGGTAGACGCAGTCGAGCCTGTCGAGGTCACTGGTGACTCTGGTGCTGCTGGGGGTACTGAGCCTGGGGGTGCTGAGCCTGGGGGTGCTGAGCCTGGGGGTGCTGAGCCTGGGGGTGCTGGGTCTGGGGGTGCTGAGCCTGGGAGTGCTGAGACTGGAGGTGCTACGCCTGGAGGTGCTTTGCCTGGGGGTGCTGAGCTTGGAGGTTCTCCGGGTGCTTCGTCTCGCGGAGAGCCACTCTCCCCACAGGAGCTGCGTGAGTGGTTTGCCCGGCGCTGGAGGCGTGCTTCTTGTGCTGGAGGTTCATCGGCTGCTGAGGGTGCTGCTGCCGCGGGTCCCGGAGGTGCTCGTACTGGGAGTACTGGAGCTGCTGGGCCTGCGGGTTCGACTGGAGCTGGTGCTGCTGAGGGTGTTGGCGCTGAGACTACCACTGGCGGTCCGACTGGTGGTGCTGCTGGAGGTTCTGGGGCTGCTGGAGGTCCTGCGGAGGGTTCTGGAGCTACTGGAGGTCCTACTGGAGGTGCTGATGGAGCGGGTACTCCTGCTGGGGGTACTGGTGCTGTCCCTGTTGTTTTTGGCGTCGCCACGCGGCCCCGACCGTACTTCCTTCCCCTCCTGCAGCAGGTTTTTGGTCTTACACCTTCTCCTGGTCCTCCTCCTTCTACCTTAGAGGGTCCACAGCCTGTCCAGTCACGGTCAAAGCTACAGCCTGCCTCCCCTTTGCTTGCTCCTTCTCCCTACGCTGGTCCGACTGGAGGTCTTACTGAGCGTCGTGAGCCTGCGTCTCGTCCTACGTCACCTGTTCGTGCTGCACGCACTAGTGGTCGCGGTTTCGTCAGCGTCCTCCTCCTGTCCCTGGCACGCACCGGATGTCTCTGCGTCCGTCTACTGCTCCTCTGCGTGCCCCTTTGCCTTCTCCTCCTGCTTCCTCTCTTCCTGCTCTTGCCGACCCGGAGTCGGACTCTCTTCGTGCTACCAGTCCTACTGTCACGCGTCTCCTTGCTACTGCCGTCACTGACCCTTCTTTCGAGTCTATTGCTGCGTCTGCCCTTCTTACTGAGCTCGTCGACTTTGCTGCTTGCTGTCGTCTAGACTACGCTTCTAGTCTTGTCGCCGAGTCTGAGTCTGCCTGTCCTCCGTCCGTCGCGGGTGAGTGTGCCCTTGGCACGGACGTCCTTGAGGACAGGCAGGAGGAGTTACAGTGTCTCGCCGCCACTTCACCTCATCTCGTGTCCGTACTGCTCACCCCTGAGGGAGACCCGGATGCACTTGACATCCCGACTCCGCGCTCTTACGCGGAGGCGATAGAGGGTCCCTACTCCTCTCAGTGGCAGGCAGCTATGGATGCAGAGATGGCTTCCTGGAAGTCCACAGGCACCTACGTTGACGCTGTCCCCCCTCCTGGGGCGAACATCGTCAGTGGCATGTGGATCTTCAGGGTGAAGCGGCCGCCGGGTTCTCCGCCTGTCTTCAAGGCGCGTTACGTGGCTTGTGGCTTCAGTCAGCGGCAGGGAGTTGACTACTTTCAGACCTTCTCCCCCACCCCGAAGATGACCACACTTCGGGTACTGCTGCACGTTGCTGCTCACCGTGACTACGAGCTGCACTCTCTAGACTTCAGCACTGCTTTCTTGCAGGGCAGCCTGCACGAGGAGATCTGGCTGCGCCGCCCACCTGGCTTCACTGGGTCTTTCCCTCCTGGTACCCAGTGGAGTCTCCGGCGTCCAGTCTACGGTCTCTGCCAGGCGCCGCGTGAGTGGCACGACACACTGAGGACTACGCTGGCAGCACTTGGGTTTGCTCCTTCCACTACAGACCTGTCGCTGTTTCTGCGCACCGACACCTCTCTGCCGCCGTTCTACATCCTTGTGTACATCGACGACTTGGTCTTTGCCACAGCTGACACTGCTGGACTCGCCTACGTGAAGTCTGAGCTGCAGAAGAGACACACGTGCACTGACCTGGGTGAACTGCACAGCTACCTTGGCTTGCAGATCACCCGGGACAGAGCACGCCGCACCATTACCCTGACTCAGTCACACATGGTGCAGCAGGTCCTTCAGCGCTTCGGCTTCACGTACTCCTTGCCTCAGGCCACTCCTCTGCCTACTCGCCACTCGCTCTCAGCTCTGCCTTCGGATGAGTCTGTAGAGTCGAGTGGCCTGTATCCAGAGCTTGTTGGCTGCCTCATGTACCAAATGACCTGCACTCGACCTGACCTTGCATACCCTCTTAGCATTCTCGCACGCTTTGTTGCTCCTGGGAGACACCGACCAGAGCACATGGCTGCAGCGAAGAGGGTGTTGCGCTACTTGTGCAGTACGTCGGGCATGGGGCTAGTGCTTGGAGGGCGGAGTCCAGTGGTCCTCACTGGGCATGCGGACGCTTCTTGGGCTGACGACCAGGCTACGCAGTGGTCGTCACAGGGTTACACCTTCAGCCTTGGTTCCGGCTCTGTTTCGTGGCGGGCTACCCGCTCGTCCTCTGTTCTTGGCTCCAGTTGTGAGGCTGAGATCTACGCCGGGGCCATAGCTGCACAGGAGTTACGCTGGCTCACCTACCTGCTGACCGACCTTGGAGAGCCGCCTCGTTCTCCTCCAGTCCTGTACGTAGACAACAAGGCCATGCTGGCCTTGTGTCGAGAGCAGCGACTGGAGCACAGGACAAAGCACATTGCTCTCCGTTACTTTCTTGCTCGTGAGCTACAGCAGCGTGGACAGTTGCGGCTTGCGTACGTGGCCTCTGAGGCCAACACTGCTGATGTCTTCACCAAGGCACTTGCGCCTTGTGATCATTAGCGCCTCTGCATGCAGCTGGGTCTTGTGCCTGTCTTGCCTCACTTGCTCACTTCTTGACCTTGCTTGTACTTTCACACATATATACTCTTGCTCTTGCTTGCTTAGACTCTTGTATATCTATATATGTGATCTTGCATGTGAACTGGCCTTCTGGCCTTTGAACTTGTGCTCGGAATGTGTGGTGACTTTGTGATCCACCCTGAGCTTTGCTTTGCTTTGCTTGACTGATCTTGTGACCCCTTGTTCTCCCCCACTTTGCCTATGGGGGTGTGTCAGAACATTATAGCTTACTTATTTGTGTAGGCTATAGTGGGGTATCCCATAGGGGGTACGACCCAATTAGGGTTTCCTTTTTGTACTCACTTCGTTCATAGTCTCATCATTCTCGTTCTCATTCTTCACAGTTTCCCGGTCGGTGCAGAGTCTTGTTTCGCGGAGCCTCCATTTGTCTCGGCGATTTCCCCTGTTGCCGGCTGGTCGTGGCGTTTTAAATTCGCGCCATCATGTCCTCCTTTTTTCGCCATCGTGGATGTCGTACTGTTGTTGCCCTGTAGCTCTGCTCGTACCTTCTTCATTTTCCAAAACGCCAAGAGTCGATGTCCAGCTGCGCCACAAAATTCGCAATTCTCATATTTTGTCGGCTGCTGCTTCGCGTCGATCTTGTCGATATCCATCGGGTTGGCGGTCGTGGGTGGTGCCGATCGCTTCGTGCCAAATGATCGGTTCGGCACGTGGCGTCGTGTCTCGGGTTCACATCGCATCAGCGCATCAAATCTCTCTACTGCACCCACCATGTCGTGGTAGTTGTTGTAGTTCGCGACAATCACTTGTTGGCGAACTTCCATCTTTAGCCCCTTAGTATATGCTTGGATTTTTTCCCCTTCGATCAGGTCGGTAATTCGGTTGAAGAGGCTCTCCATCTGTTGCGTGTACTGTGTTACACTGCCGAACTGTTTATGCCGGTGAATCTGCTGCCGCGCCATGTAGCTGTAGTTGATTGGTTCGAAGCGTTGAATTAAAGCTTCCTGAAACTGCGTCCACGACCCCTCGCCTCGGATCTTATTGCTGCTGTAAATCCACTCGAGCGCCGGGCCTCGTAACAGTGTCGCTGCGAGCCGAATCCGCATTGCATCGTGTGTCGGGGTCGTACAGCCAACGGCCTCGAAGTAAATTTCGAGGGTCGCAATGAATCGACGAACGTCAGTGTCTCTCGCATTCGGATTGAACGTCTCCGGTAGCCTCGGACGTGCCGCCTCAAGATTCACTGTAGCCGCTGTCGCTGCTGCTGGGTTAAGTGTCGGTGTCGCCGCTGCTACTGCTGACGCCACTGCTGCATTCGCTACTGCGTTCGCTGCTGCTATGGCGACTGCTAACTGGTTCGCGAGAAGCTCCTCTATTCTCTGGAGTGCCGCTCGCATCTGTTCCAGGCCGGTGTGTAACTCCGTATTTTTTCTTACGGAATCATCACCATTTTTCTCCATTTGGCTATTTACAGGAAGATTTGTGACGAAAATAATTGAATTCTAGGCGCTGGTCATTTTCCTGTGAGTCGAATCGACTGTAGAATTGACGAGCATTGATTCTGTAGGTCGCGTAATTCTCCCTTAGTCGTAATTCTCGTCCGATCTCGGCCGTTGAGAAGAAATTTAATCCGACGCTCCAAATTCCAACCTTTTTGGTCGAAATTCCCCGGGCCGTTGAGATTCGAATCGATCCGACGGTAGAAATTCCAACTTTTTCGCCACTGGACCAGAGGAGTATTCGAAAACCAGGGGACGTTAGAAAATAGCGCAGAACTGGTTTACATACCCTAAATCGGCGCCAACCGTCGTCGCCACCGCGGTTTTAAAAGCTAGGTTTTAGCGGTAGAAAAACTTCGCTTCGAACAGGCTCCGATTACCAAGTGTGAGGATCGAGGATCCAGCTCAGAAAAGAGAATGTGAATTGAATGATCACCTGGGTACAGCACGAGGCTATATAAGGCCCCGTAACCAGGTGTTACGCGAAGGTTCTGCGGGTCGCGAAGCGTCCCGGACAGATCCTTCCCGAATTTGGTAGAAGGAAATTCGGTGGCAACCGAAAAGCCAGAATTCAGTGCACGCAACCTAGCTCGGTGCTATAACTATAATAAAATATAGGAGAGCACCTAGCTTAGGAAATCAAGCAATTCATGCATGCATATAATTATCCTATGCTAGAAATAGCATGATAAAGTAAAGGCAAGCAAGCATAGCTGGCATAAGCCGTCGTACTCTCACACTCGTGGACGTAGGTGCATGTGGACTTCCAGGAAGCCATCTCTTTGTCCATGGCTGACTGCCACTGTGAGGAGTAGGGACCCTCGATCGCCTCGTACGATCGAGGAGTCGGGATGTCTGGTGCATCCGGGTCTCCCTCAGGGGCAATCAGCGTGGACACGAGATGAGGCAAAGCAGCAACAAAACACTAGAACTCCTCCTGCCTGTCCTCAAGGACGTCCGTGCTAAGAGCACACTCAGGGACCAGTACCCCCACCCCGCTGACGCCCAGCGTACCACTCACGAAGCTGCTGAGGGGACAGGGTCTCACGACTGGGTTGTGTCAGAACATTATAGCTTACTTATTTGTGTAGGCTATAGTGGGGTATCCCGTAGGGGGTACAACCCAATTAGGGTTTCCTATTTGTACTCACTTCGTTCATAGTCATTTCATTCTCGTTCACTTCTTCTCATGGAATCAGAGCAGGTCCCCTCCTAGGGACTGTTCATAGGGCCCACCGAAGCGCGCCCCGAGGCGCGCGTTCTTTTTTTTAGCGACCCTTCTGTCAGAATGAGAAACGAGAATGAGGAGTGACTAGCAGGAACAACAGTACAAATATGTCAAACCCTAATCTGGTGTACCCCTTATGGTGTGACCCACTACAGCCTAGAACCACACAAACATATAAATGTTTGACACACCCCCATAGGCAAAGTGGGGGAGACCTAGGGGTCACAAGACCAGTCAAGGCAAAACAAGGCAAACAAGCTCAGGGTGGATCTCGAGGATTCCACACAAATTCCGAGCACAAGCAAGCGGTCACAAGACCAGTTCACATGCAGTTTTATAATAGAGCAAGAGGTACAATGATCACAACCTAACAAGGCAAACATGCAGGTATATATATAATGATCACAGTACAGGTAAAGTCAAGAAGTAAGAAAGTGAGAAACAGTCGGCACAAGGCCTAGAAGAGTGCAAAAACGCTGATGGTCAACAGGCGGAAGCGCCTTGGTGAACACATCAGCGGTGTTGGCCTCAGTGGCCACGTAACGCAGAAGAAGCTGACCACGCTGCTGTAGCTCTCGAGCTAGAAAGTAACGCAGAGCAATGTGCTTCGTCCTGTGCTCCAGTCTGTGCTCCTGGCACAAGGCAATGGTTGCCTTGTTGTCGACGTACAGCACTGGAGGAGAACGAGGCTGCTCTCCAAGGTCAGTCAGCAGGTAGGTGAGCCAGCGAAGCTCCTGGGCAGCCATGGCCGTGGCGTAGATCTCAGCCTCACAGCTGGAGCTGAGAACAGAAGAAGAACGAGTAGAACGCCAAAAGACAGAGCCAGAGCCAAGACTGAAGGTGTAACCCTGAGACGACCGCTGAGTAGCCTGGTCGTCTGCCCAAGAAGCGTCTGAGTGCCCAGTGAGAACAAGCCGGTCTCGCCCTCCAAGCACTAGCCCCATGCCCGACGTACTGCACAAGTAGCGCAACACCCTCTTAGCTGCATCCATGTGCTCCTTCCGGTGACGGCCGGGAGCAACATAGCGTGCTAAGATGCTGAGAGGGTATGCTAGGTCAGGTCGAGTGCAGGTCATCAGGTACATGAGGCAGCCCACAAGCTCTGGATACGGACCACTCGACTCTACGGACTCATCCGAAGGCAGAGCTGAGAGCGAGTGACCCGTAGGCAGAGGAGTGGACTGAGGCGAGGAGTACGTGAAGCCGAAGCGCTAAAGGACCTGCTGCACCATGTGTGACTGAGTCAGGGTAATGGTGCGGCGTGCTCTGTCCCGGGTGATCCGCAAGCCAAGATAGCTTGTCAGTTCACCCAGGTCTGTGCACGTGTGTCTCTTCTGCAGCTCGGACTTCACGTGGGCGAGTGCGGCAGTGTCCGCAGTGGCAAAGACCAAGTCGTCGACGTACACTAGGATGTAGAACGGCGGCAGCGAGGAGTGGGTGCGCAGAAACAGCGACGGGTCAGCAGTAGAAGGAGCAAACCCAAGAGCCGCAAGTGTAGTCCTCAGTGTGTCGTGCCACTCACGCGGCGCCTGGCGGAGACCGTAGACTGGCCGCCGGAGGCTCCACTGGGTGCCAGGAGGGAACGACCCAGTGAAGCCAGGTGGGCGGCGCATCCAGATCTCCTCGTGCAGGCTGCCCTGCAAGAAAGCTGTGCTGAAGTCAAGAGAGTGGAGCTCGTAGTCACGCTGAGCGGCGACGTGTAGCAGAACCCGAAGAGTGGTCATCTTCGGGGTCGGGGAGAAGGTCTGGAAGAAGTCAACTCCCTCTCGCTGACTGAAGCCTCGTGCAACGTAACGCGCCTTGAAGACAGGCGGAGAGCCTGGCGGCCGCTTCACCCTGAAAATCCACATGCCACTGACGATGTTCGCCCCAGGTGGGGGAACGTCGTCGACGTAGGTGCCTGTGGACTTCCAGGAAGCCATCTTTGTGTCCATGGCTGACTGCCACTGAGAGGAGTAGGGACCGGCCATCGCCTCTGCGTAAGAGCGTGGGGTCGGGATGTCTGGTGCATCCGGGTCTCCCTCAGGGGCAACAAGCATGGACACGAGATGGGGCAAAGCAGCGGCAAGGCAACCAAACTCCTCCTGCCTGTCCTCAAGGACGTCCGTGCCAAGAGCACACTCACCCTCGACGGACGGAGGACAGGCAGACTCAGACTCAGCAACAAGACTCGCTGCGTAGTCTAGACGACACGCAGCTGCAAAGTCGACAAGCTCAGTGACTAGGGCAGACGCAGCAGCGGACTCAAAGGAAGGGTCAGTGACAACCGTAGCCAGGAGACGTGTGACAGTAGGACTGGCAGCGCGAAGGGAGTCTGACTCCGGGTCAGCAAGAGCAGGAAGAGAGGACGCAGGAGGCGACGGGAGAGGAACACGCTGCGGAGCAGTGGACTGACGAAGCGCCATCCGGTGCGTGTCTGGGACAGCAGGAGGACGCTCACGCGGGACACGACTACCAGTGGTAGCAGCTCGAACAGGCGACGCTCGACGAGACGCAGGTGACACAGGACGTGACGCAGGCTCACGTCTCTCAGCAAGACCGTCAGTCGGACCAGTGTAAGGAGCAGGCACAGGGAGTGGGGAGGCAGGCGGTAACTGTGGCTGTGACTGGATAGACGGCGGACACTCTAAGGCGAGAGGAGAACAAGGAGGAGGAGGCTGACCAAGAACCTGCTGAAGGAGCGGAACGAAGTACGGTCGTGGCCGTGCAACAGCTCTCAAACTAGCAGAGACACCAGCGGCAGCAGCAGCACCTCCAGAAGCAGCAGCACCTCCAGCACCAGGGTCCGCAGCACCTCCAGCAGCACCTCTAGCAACACCGCCAGCAGCAGCAGTACCTCCAGCAGCACCGCCAGTAGCAGCTGCACCTCCAGCACCAGGGTCCGTAGCACCCACAGCAGCTCCAACGCCCGGGTCCTCAGTACTAGCAGCACCTCCAGCAGCACCGCCAGCAGCAGCAGCACCTCCAGCAGTACCGCCAGCAGCAGCAGCACCTCCAGCACCAGGGTCCGTAGTACTCGCAGCAGCGTCAACTCCGGGGACCCCAGCACCAGCAGCTCCACTACGGAGACTGATGTGCCGAGCGTACCACTCTCGAAGCTGAGGGGAAGAGGGCGGCTCCCGCCGTGGTGGGGAAGCACGAGTACCAACTCCAGCAGTACCACGAGCCCGAGACTCACCCCGCCGGAGGCTGCAGTACCGTGAGTACCACTCACGCAGCTGCTGCGAAGAGGGAGGTCCTCCAGGCGCCTCACAGTCAACTGCAACACCACCAGGCTCAGCACCCCCAGGCGCAGCAACTCCAGGCGCAGTACCCCTAGACTCAGCAACGCCAGGCTCAGTACCCCCAAACCCAGCACCCCCAGGCTCAGCACCCCCAGGATCAGCACCCCCAGACTCAGCACCCCCAGGCTCCGCCCGCTCAGGCTCCGCACGCTCAGGCTCCGCACGCTCAGGCTCAGCACCTCCAGCAGGACGCGAGTCGACAGCTACCTCGGCAGGCTCAACCGGGTCTACCTGAGAGACACCTGAGGGAGCGGCACCCTGAGGGGGAAGGGGGTCTACCACTGCAGCACCTGGCACGAGGAAGAGAGGCGGGGGAGGGAGCGGGGCAGTGCGGTAGGGGAAGAGGCGGTAGAAGGGCACGGACTCGTCAAAAGTGATGTCCTGAGAGGGGAAGACTCGGTGCGAGGCGGGGTGGTAAAACTGCCAGCCAGACGCATCCGGGACAAAGCCAAGAAAGACACAGGGAGCAGTGCGGGAGGAGAGCTTGTCCGCAGACGTGTCGCGAACAAAAGCTCGGGATCCCCAGACACGGAAGCGTGACGCATCGCCAACCTCCCCCGTCCATAGCAGTGTGGGCGAGGTCTCCGGAGCGGAGACACGGGGCCAGAGGTTGAGCTGATGCGCAGCGTACCGGACCGCAAACGGCCACAGAAAGTGGGGGGCAGCCGCGTGGACTAAGGAGGTACGAGCGACCTCCATGACCAAGCCAATGCGGCGCTCAGCAACCCCATTATGCTGTGGAGAGGCCGGGAATGCCATGCATGGCACAGTAGGCTGCCAAGAGGTCGGAGGAGAACTCGCCACCTCTGTCAGAGTGCAAGCGCAGAACAGGAAACTCCGAGCGAAAACGCTCTCGCAGCTGAAGACGTGCTCGGCTGATCCAGGGGATCAGAACATCAGGGACTTCACCCTTGGTGCGCAAGGGGAAGACCGTGGTGTAGCGCGAGTAGTCGTCAACGACGATCAAGAAGTACCTCTCCTGGCCCTGACCACGGACGCGGGCTGGGCCCCACACGTCCATGTGGAGCGTCTGCAAAGGAGCAGTCGTCGGGGGGAACGAGGAGGAGTGAGGGGCAGCGCGCTGCCGCCCCTCGACACAGGGAAGACAAGGAGGAGCAAGGGAGGGTGGGAGGGGAGGGAGTACCCGAGGAAGACCAGAGACAAGGTACCGGGCGTGCATGCCCCGAAGGCGCTGCACTGACGGGTGACCAAGTCGGTGGTGCCAGAGGACAGTCTTGTGCGCTAGAGAGCGACACGAGCAGGGGGCAGAGAGCTGACCTGACGCAGACGTAGACGCAGACGCCGCTACCTGAGGGGACTCAGTGGTCAGTGTGTACAGGTCCGACCCCGGCTGCCGAGTGAAGGTAGCCAGGTGACGGCCCGTCCGAGCACACGTGCAGTGTGTCACACGCTCGTAGGCAGAGGTGAACTGGTGAACACCCCCATCCTGAAGCGCACAACCCGCCACCAAGTTCGTAGAGAACGAGGGGAGGTGGAGACCTGACAGTGTGCCCGACGGGACAGCAGGACAAGGAAGGAGGGTGGAGGAGGTCGCAATGACCGGACCCCCAGAGGGGTCAGCGAGCGAGACAGCGACTGGTCGAGAAAGGGGCTCGAGAGCAGTGCGGTCACGAAAGAAACAGCGCGAAGCGCCTGAGTCTAGAGTGAAGGTGTGCAGTGCCTCAGTGGACTCAGTAGCACCTGGGGTGGCGGACACACACGCACCTAGAGCAGTAGCCTCACCAGTACCTGGGGCAGCAGACACGCAAGCACCTAGGGCGGCAGCCTCACTCGTGCGGATGCCTGGGTCAGGCGGAACACTCAGGTACTGGTCCTCCTCTCCACTAATAGTCAATGCATACATTGCTTTGAGAATAACATCAAAATCAAGAGCATAGATATCGATATCCTTCTTGAGGAGATCAGCCCACTGAGGGAGCTCAGGAGCGTCAGGAAACTGAGCACGCCAAGCGTCATCTAGGCAAGAGAAGCAGCGCTGCGAAGTGTGCGCCCTCCCGCACGTCTGTCCCTTGCGGCGACCAGTGCGGATGACGTACGTGCAGCTAAGGCTACCCCCCCCACCCCCGTGCTGTAAGTACCACTCACGAAGCTCCTGGGAGGACTGAGGGTGCTGCGCACTCTGGCCAGTGCCAGAGCCTCCACGACCACCACCGCCGCCTCCACCACGACCACCACCGCCCCTGCCGCCGCCACGTCCACTGCCGCCACCACCACCGCCCCCACCGCGGCCACCGCCGCCGCCGCTGCCTCCACCACCCCCACCGCTGCCACTAGCCCCTCCAACCCCGCCACCGCCCCCGCCGCTGCCACCACCCCCACCACCACCTCCCCCGCCGTCACCCCCACCGCCCTTGCCTCCCCTGCCCTTGCCGCTGCGGCGCCCGCTGGGAGCGGACGCAGAGCCGACCTGCTCAGCACCAAGAAGGTCGACAGCAGCAGCAGAGGCGACAGAGGGGAGGAGGGGGGAGGGGGAACACCCCTCGAAGAAAGGGGTGCGGGGGTCGCCACGAGAGGCACCTACAGCTACAATACTCTTCTCAGCTGCAAGTAGTTCCTTCTCTAGGGCGGCAATGGTGAGCTCAGTGGGACAGCGAGCTAGGAAGTGGTCCCTGACTGTACGCAGAGTGTCAGGGAGGCGGGTGACTAGGTGGTAGAGAGTGAGCCAGAGCGGGGGAGGGTTGGAGGCAAGAAACTCAGCGGGCATGGCTGCACGGAAGCGGGCATCACTAGTACGGAGGTGAGTGATGAGGTCAGCGACTGTCTGGAAAGCGGACAAATCGGGGAACAGGTAGGGAAGCGAGAGGCGGCCTAGTGCAGCTGAGGCCGGGGAGGAGTAGCGCGCAACTACAGCAGTGTACAGGGCCTGCGCAGTCTGATGCTGGCCGAAGTGCTCACGCTCATCGACTGGCAGGGAGTTGCGAATGGCAAAGCGGGCGTGGGCATCGCGAGTCTGCCACTGCGAGCGAGCAGTAGCGGTAGCAGTAGTAGCAGGAGCAGGGACTGTGCCTAGTGCGTGATCGTACAGCGAGATATCCTCTCTGGCAGTGAGCTGGAGGAACAGGTGCAGATCATCGAGCCAGGTATCAAACTTAATCGAGCGGCCCTCAGAATCGAACGAGAGAACTGTAGGGCTAGCCATAGCTGAAGTAGCAGTAGCAGCAGTGGTGGCAGTAGCAGTAGCAGTAGCAGTGCTGTGCACAGGTAAGTAGGGTGCGGCTCGGCTAGGGCGGCGCGGCTCGGCTAGGGCGGCGCGACTCGGCTAGGGCGGCGCGACTCGGCTAGGGCGGCGCGGCTCGGCTGGGGCGGCGCGTCTCGGCTGGGTCGCGCGGTTCGGTTCGGGTCGCGCCGTGCGGCTCGGTCGTAGAGGGGCGAGCGCGGGAGGGCCGGTCGGGGCTAGCACGGGGCCAAAGGGGGGGCCGTGAGAGGCTAGTGCGGGGCCTGCAGGGGACGTGGGAGGCTAGCGTGGGGCCTTAAGGGGCCGTGATAGGCTAGCGCGGGGCCTGCAGGGGCCGTGGGAGGCTAGCGCGGGGCCGACGGGGGCCTTAGGAGGCTAGCACGGGGCCGATCGGGGGCCTTAGGAGGCTAGCGCGGGGCTAGCGTGGGGCCGACGGGGGCTTAGGAGGCTAGCGCGGGGCCGACGGGGGCCTTAGGAGGCTAGCGCGGGGCCGATCGGGGGCCTTAGGAGGCTAGCGCGGGGCTAGCGTGGGGCCGACGGGGGCTTAGGAGGCTAGCGCGGGGCCGATCGGGGGCCTTAGGAGGCTAGCGCGGGGCTAGCGTGGGGCCGACGGGGGCCTTAGGAGGTTAGCGCGGGGCCGATCGGGGGCCGTGAGAGGCTAGCGCGGGGCCATACGGGGCCTTGAGAAGGAGGCGCTCGAGGCGCAGGAAAAAAAAGAACGGCGGCGCACGAGGGCGCGGCTAGCGGAAACGGTGGGCCCTATCGTTTCGGTCCTAGGTGGAACCTAGGCTCGTAATACCATGTCAGAATGAGAAACGAGAATGAGGAGTGACTAGCAGGAACAACAGTACAAATATGTCAAACCCTAATCTGGTGTACCCCTTATGGTGTGACCCACTACAGCCTAGAACCACACAAACATATAAATGTTTGACACCTTCGTGTCGCCCCTAGCGGCCCGTTACGCCGCCCTTACCTACGCGACCCCGCCGCCCTTACGTCGCGGCCCCGCCGCCCTTACGTCGCGGCCCCGCCGCCCTTACGTCGCTGCCCCGCCGTCCTTACGTCACGGCCCCGCCGCCCTTACGTCGCGGCCCCGCCGCCCTTACGACGCGGCCTCGCCGCCCTTACCTACGCGGCCCCGCCGCCCTTACGTCGCGGCCCCGCCGCCCTTACGTCGCGGCCCCGCCGCCCTTACGTCGCGGCCCCGCCACCCTTACGTCGCGGCCCTGCCGCCCTAACGTCGCGGCCCCGCCGCCCTCACCTGCGGCTCCACGCCGCCCTTATCTGCGGCTTCGCGCCGCCACTCCCTGCGGCCCACCCGTCGCCTTACCTGCGACCCACCCGCCGCCCTTACTTGTGGCCTACCGCCGCCCTACCTGCGGCTCACGCCGCTGCCCCTACCGCTCGCCGTCGACCCGGCCGCACGCTCCAGCCGCCGCCTCGGCCCCACGCCGCCCTTACGCCGCTGTGACGCCGAGCCGCCCGAGCCGCCCGAGCCACCCGAGCCGCTGAGTACCCGAGCCGACCGAGCCGCCCGAGCCGCTGAGTACCCGAGCCGCCCAAGCCGCCCGAGCCGCCCGAGCCGCCCGAGCCGCCCGAGCCGCCCGAGCCGTCCGGGTCATCTGAGGAGCCGAGCTGCTGGTCCACCGGAGCTGCTGTTGCTGCTGGGCCGGCCGAGCAGCAGTGTTGCCGTGTTACTACGCCCCTGAGCTGCCCGACCCGCCCTGTCTGGTGAGATCGTCGCCTATTGTCATGGCTACCCCTAGTGTCCTAGCCTTTGACACTGAGGGTCGCGCCATTGACTTTGAGGTCTGGGTAGACGACCTGCAGCTGTTCTTACAGTGCGATAGGGCAGACGGTCTTTCTCTCTTTGACCTCACCTCTGGCGCCGTCCCTGCCCCTGCTGCTGATGCTGACCCCACTGTTCGCTCCCAGTGGGCCACACGCGACGCTGCTACACGTCTTGCTGTGCGTCGCCACCTGCCTACCGCTGAGCGCGCGCACTTTAGTCAGTACAAGAGTGCCCAGACCTTGTACGATGCTGTAGTTGCGCGCTACTCCTCCCCTGCCACTGCTGCACTGAGTCGCCTCATGCTCCCTTTCCTCTTCCCTGACCTTGCCGCCTTTCCCACTGTTGCTGATCTCATTACGCACCTCCGCACTAGTGACACCCGCTACCGCGCTGCGCTTCCCGCTGACTTCTGCGCCAAGAACCCCCCCCCCCATGTACATCACCCTCTACTTTCTAGTCACCCGCCTCCCTGACTCCCTTCGTGTAGTCCGCGACCACTTCCTTGCGGTCTGTCCCACCACTCTCACATTCGACAGCCTCGAGAAGGCCCTCCTAGCAGCGGAGAAGAGCATAGTCGCTGTAGGAGCCTCTCGAGGTGACCCCCGCGCCCCCATCTTTGAGGGGTGTTCTCCTTCCCCTCCCTTGCCCTGTGTCGCCTCTGCCGCTGCGGCCGACCTCGTTGGTCTTGAGTCGGTCGGTGCGGCGTCTGCCCCTAGCGGGAGACGCCGCCCTGGCAAGGGCAACGGGGGCAAGGGAGCGGGTGGGGCCAGCGGGGGCGGTGGAGGTGGAGGTGGAGGCGGCGGAGGGAGTGGGGGTGGCGGTGGAGGTGGTGGCAGGGGTGGGGGTGCTAGTGGCGGCAGTGGGAGCGGGGGTGGCGGCGGCGGTGGCGGTGGGAGCGGAGGTGGTGGAGGCGGCGGCGGTGGAGGCGGAGGCCGGGGTGGCGGTGGTGGAGGTGGTCGGAGTGGCGCTTCGCAGCGGAGCAGCACTGGGGGTGGTCAGCGCCAGCAACAGCAGCAGCGTTCTCGCGACGTCCCCACCCCTGAGCAGCTCCGTGAGTGGTACACGCAGCGTCAGCGTGGTGGGGGTTTTGGTCCCTGCACCTACGTTCTTCGCACTGGCGACCACGCTGGAGAGCAGTGTGGGGGTACCCACACCACCCAGCACTACTTTGGCCGCCTGACGGACGCTTGGCGCCAGCAGTTCCCGGAGGCCGCGGAGATCCCCCGCTGGGGAGAGCTATCTAGGGCTGGTGTAGCTATCTTTGATCTTGACTTTGATGCTATCCTTGCTGCCATGTATGCTGTGACCGTTAGTGATGAGGGTGACTGTTACCGGTGTTTCTCGCCCGACCCGGGCATTGGTACTGCTGCTCTAGGTGCCAGCGAGGCTTCTGCTCTAGGTGCAGTGCGTCTGTGCTCTCAGGTACTGGTGAGGCTGCTCCCTCAGGTACTAGTGAGTCTGCGCTCTCAGGTACTGCGTCGGCTTCGGCCTCCCACACCTTCACCCTTGACTCTGGAGCGTCTCGCTCCTTCTTTCGGGACCGCACCACACTCACGCCGCTTAGTCGGCCGGTTGCGGTGTCCCTGGCTGACCCCTCTGGGGGTCCTGTCCTGTCTCGCTTCTCCACAGTCCTCCCGTGTCTGGCGGCTCCCTCTGGCACCCTGTCTGGTCTCTACCTCCCGTCGTTCTCTACGAACTTGGTGAGTGGTGCTGACCTACAGGATGCGAAGTCCACCAGTTCACCCCTGCTCATCAGCGGGTGACGCACTGCACAGAGGCGAGCACAGGTCGCCACCTGGCTACGTTTACACGTCAGCCAGGATCGAGCCTGTACACACTGACCATTGCTTCTCCTCTAGTTCCTGAGTCTGGTAGGGTCCCTTTGTCAGGTCAGGTGTTTGCTGCAGCGTCCAGGTCTGGTCCTGAGTCTGCCCCCTGTTCGTGTCGTCGCCTGTCTCACGAGACTCTCCTCTGGCACCACCGCCTGGGTCACCCCTCTCTGCTTCGGCTCAAAGGCATGGCCTCCCGTCTTCTTGTGTCTGGTCTTCCCCGGTCCCTCCCTCCCCTTCCTCAGGGCCCTGGCCCTGCCTGTGTCCCCTGTGTCGAGGGGCGCCAGCGTGCTGCCCCTCACTCCTCTCAGTTTCCTCCGACAGAGGCTCCGTTGCAGACGCTTCACATGGACGTGTGGGGCCCTGCCCGCGTCCGTGGACTCGGTCACGAGCGCTACTTCCTGTTGGTGGTTGACGACTACTCGCGTTACACCACAGTCTTCCCCTTGCGCAGCAAGGGTGATGTCACTGAGGTGCTGATCGACTGGATCCGCGCAGCTCGTCTCCAGCTCAGGCAGAGCTTTGGCTCAAACTTTCCTGTGTTGCGTCTGCACTCGGACAGAGGCGGAGAGTTCTCCTCTGGCCTTCTGCGTGCCTACTGTCGTGCGCGAGGCATCCGTCAGACCTTCACGCTTCCGGACTCACCACAGCAAAATGGGATTACTGAGCGCCGCATTGGCATGGTCATGGACGTCGCTCGTACGTCTATGATGCATGCGGCTGCCCCCCATTTTCTGTGGCCGTTTGCGGTCAGGTACGCGGCGCATCAGATCAACCTCCACCCCAGGGTCTCCAGGCCGGAGACCTCCCCAGCCCTGCTGTGGACGGGGAAGGTTGGGGATGCGTCGGCGTTCCGGGTCTGGGGATCTCGGGCGTTTGTCCGCGACTTGTCTACGGACAAGCTGTCCCCTCGTGCTGCTCCCTGCGTCTTCCTGGGGTTCCCCCCCGACGCCCCTGGGTGGCAGTTCTACCACCCCACCTCTCGCCGTGTTCTGTCCTCCCAGGACGTCACGTGCGACGAGTCGGTACCCTACTACCGCCTCTTCCCCTACCGCACTCCGTTCCTCCCCCCACCCCCGCTCTTCTTGGTACCAGGTCCCCCCCTGGTTGACCCCCTTCCCCCTCAGGGTCCTGCCCCGTTAGGTGTGTCCCAGGTAGACGCGGTCGAGCCTGTCGAGGTCACTGGTGACTCAGGTGCTGCTGAGGGTGCTGAGCCTAGGGGTGCTGTGACTGGGGGTGCTGTGCGTGGGGGTGCTGAGCCTGGGGGTGCGGAGCCTGGGGGTGCGGAGCCTGGGGGTGCTGAGCCTGGGAGTGCTGAGCCTGGGGGTGCTGAGCCTAGGGGTGCTGAGTCTGGGGGTGCTGAGCCTGGGGGTGCTCAGCCTGGGGGTACTGAGCCTTGGGGTGCTGAGCCTCGGGGTGTTGCGCCTGGGGGTGCTGAGACTGGAGGTGCTACGCCTGGAGGTGCTTTGCCTGGGGGTGCTGAGCCTGGGGTTTCTCTGGGTGCTTCGTCTCGCCGAGAGCCACTCTCCCCACAGGAGCTGCGTGAGTGGTTTGCCCGGCGCTGGAGGCGTGCTGCTGGTGCTGGAGGTTCTTCGGCTGCTGAGGGTGCTGCTGCCGCGGGTCCCGGAGGTGCTCGTACTGGGAGTACTGGAGCTGCTGGGTCTGCAGGTTCGACTGGAGCTGGTGCTGCTGAGGGTGTTGGCGCTGAGACTACCACTGGCGGTCCGACTGGCGGTGCTCCTGGTGCTGCTGGAGGTTCTACTGCTGCTGGGGGCTCTGGAGCTATTGAAGGTGCTGTTGGTGGTGCTGCTGGAGGTGGTCCTCCTGGTGGAGGTACTGGTACTGTTCCTGCTGTTTCTGGCGTCGCCACGCGGCCCCGACCGTACTTCGTCCCTCTCCTACAGCAGGTTCTCGGTCCTCCTCCTCCTCCCTTCGAGGGTCCACAGCCTGTCCAGTCACAGCCACAGCTACAGCCTGCCTCCCCTTTGCTTGCTCCTTCTCCCTACGCTGGTCCGACTGGAGGTCATACTGAGCGTCGTGAGCCTGCATCTCGTACTGCGTTGCCTGTTCGTGCTGCACGCACTAGTGGTCGCAGTTCACGTCAGCGTCCTCCTCCTGTCCCTAGCACGCACCGGATGTCTCTGCATCCGTCTACTGCTCCTCTGCGTGCCCCTTTGCCTTCTCCTCCTGCTTCCTCTCTTCCTGCTCTTGCCGACCCGGAGTCGGACTCTCTTCGTGCAGCCAGTCCTACTGTCACGCGTCTCCTTGCTACTGCCGTCACTGACCCTTCTTTCGAGTCTACTACTGCGTCTGCCCTTGTTACTGAGCTCGTCGACTTTGGTGCTCGCTGTCGTCTAGACTACGCTGCTAGTCTTGTCGCTGAGTCTGAGTCTGCCTGTCCTCCGTCCGTCGGGGGTGAGTGTGCCCTTGGCACGGACGTCCTTGAGGACATGCAGGAGGAGTTCCAGTGTCTGGCCGCTGCTTCACCTCATCTTGTGTCCGTACTGCTTACCCCTAAGGGAGACCCGTATGCACTTGACATCCCTACTCCGCGCTCTTACGCGGAGGCGATAGAGGGTCCCTACTCCTCTCAGTGGCAGGCAGCTATGGATGCAGAGATGGCTTCCTGGAAGTCCACAGGCACCTACGTTGACGCTGTCCCCCCTCCTGGGGCGAACATCGTCAGTGGCATGTTGATCTTCAGGGTGAAGCGTCCACCGGGTTCTCCGCCTGTCTTCAAGGCGCGTTACGTGGCTCGTGGCTTCAGTCAGCGGCAAGGAGTTGACTACTTTCAGACCTTCTCCCCCACCCCAAAGATGACCACTCTTCGGGTACTGCTGCACGTTGCTGCTCACCGTGACTACGAGCTGCACTCTCTAGACTTCAGCACTGCTTTCTTGCAGGGCGGCCTGCACGAGGAGATCTGGCTGCGCCGCCCACCTGGCTTCACTGGGTCTTTCCCTCCTGGTACCCAGTGGAGTCCCCGGCGTCCACTCTACGGTCTCCGCCAGGCGCCGCGTGAGTGGCACGACACACTGAGGACTACGCTGGCGGCACTTGGGTTTGCTCCTTCCACTGCAGACCTTCGCTGTTTCTGCGCACCGACACCTCTCTGCCGCCGTTCTACATCCTTGTGTACGTCGATGACTTGGTCTTTGCCACAGCTGACATTGCTGGACTCGCCTACGTGAAGTCCGAGCTGCAGAAGAGACACACGTGCACTTACCTGGGTGAACTGCACAGCTACCTTGGCTTGCAGATCACCCGGGACAGAGCACGCCGCACCATTACCCTGACTCAGTCACACATGGTGCAGCAGGTCCTTCAGCGCTTCGGCTTCACGTACTCCTTGCCTCAGGCCACTCCTCTGCCTACTCGCCACTCGCTCTCAGCTCTGCCTTCGGATGAGTCCGTAGAGTCGAGTGGCCCGTATCCAGAGCTTGTTGGCTGCCTCATGTACCTGATGACCTGCACTCGACCTGACCTTGCATACCCTCTTAGCATTCTCGCACGCTTTGTTGCTCCTAGGAGACACCGACCAGAGCACATGGCTGCAGCGAAGAGGGTGTTGCGCTAGTTGTGCAGTACGTCGGGCATGGGGCTAGCGCTTGGAGGGCGGAGTCCAGTGGTCCTCACTGGGCACGCGGACGCTTCTTGGGCTGACGACCAGGCTACGCAGCGGTCGTCACAGGGTTACACCTTCAGCCTCGGTTCCGGCTCTGTTTCGTGGCAGGCTACCCGCTCGTCTTCTGTTCTCGGCTCCACTTGTGAGGCTGAGATCAACGCCGGGGCTATGGCTGCCCAGGGGCTTCGCTGGCTCACCTACCTGCTGACCGACCTTGGAGAGTCTCCTCGTTCTCCTCCAGTCCTGTACGTAGACAACAAGGCCATGCTGGCCTTGTGTCGAGAGCAGCGACTGGAGCACAGGACAAAGCACATTGCTCTCTGCTACTTTCTTGCTCGTGAGCTACAGCAGCGTGGACAGTTGCGACTTGCATACGTAGCCTCTGAGGCCAACACTGCTGATGTCTTCACCAAGGCACTTGCGCCTTGTGATAACAAGCGCTTCTGCACGCAGCTGGGTCTTGTGCCTGTCTTGCCTCACTTGCTCACTTCTTGACCTTGCTTGTACTTTCACACATATATACTCTTGCTCTTGCTTGCTTAGACTCTTGTATATCTATATATGTGATCTTGCATGTGAACTGGCCTTCTGGCCTTTGAACTTGTGCTCGGAATGAGTGGTGACTTTGTGATCCACCCTGAGCTTTGCTTTGCTTTGCTTGACTGGTCTTGTGACCCCTTGTTCTCCCCCACTTTGCCTATGGGGGTGTGTCAGAACATTATAGCTTACTTATTTGTGTAGGCTATAGTGGGGTATCCCATAGGGGGTACAACCCAATTAGGGTTTCCTATTTGTACTCACTTCGTTCATAGTCATTTCATTCTCGTTCACTTCTTCTCACGTTGTTGCTGCTAGCGCGGACCACCACCGGAGCCACTCCTCTACGCAGAGCCGCGACCAGCTCCACCGCTGCCTCCGCCGCCTCCGCCACCTCTGCCGCCTCCGCCACCTCCGCCGCCTCCGCTCCCTCCGCCACCATCGCCACCTCCTCCGCCTCCACTGCTGCCACCGACACCTCCACCCCCGCCACCACTCCCACCACCACCCCCACCCCCTCCACTGCCTCCACCACCACCTCCACCGCCCCCACCAGCCCCTCCAACGCCTTTGCCCCCCTTGCCCTTGCCGGTGCGGCGTTTCCCGCTAGGGGCAGACGCAACGCCGACCGACTCGAAGCCAACGAGGTCGGCCGCAGCAGCAGAAGAAACAGAGGGCAAGAGGGGGGAGGGAGAACACCCCTCAAAGACGGGGGTGCGAGGGTCACCACGAGAGGCTCCTACAGCGACTATGCTCTTCTCTGCTGCTAGGAGGCGCTCCTCGAGGAGGTCAACAGTGAGTGTGGTGGGGCAAACTGAGAGGAAGTGGTCCTTGACTAAGCAAAGGGAGTCAGGGAGCCGGGTGACTATGTAGTAGAGGGTGATGTACATGGGGGGGGGGGTTCTTGGCACAGAACTCAGCAGGAAGTGCAGCTCGGTACTGAGTCTCACTAGTGCGAAGGTGCGTAATGAGGTCAGCGACTGTGTGAAAGGCAGCAAGGTTAGGGAACAGGTACAGTAGCATGAGGCGGCTAAGAGCAGCAGTGGCAGGGGAAGAGTAGCGTGCAACTACAACGTCGTACAAGGTCTTAGCACTCTTGTACTGGCTAAAGTGCGCATGCTCAGTGGTCGGTAAGTGGCGACGCACAGCAAGACGTGCAGCAGCATCGCGCGTGGCCCACTGTGAGCGAACAGTGCTGTCAGCAGTAGCAAGCGGGGCAGGAGAGACACCAGAGGTGAGATCGAATAGGGAGAGCCCGTTTGCCCTATCGCACTGTAAGAACAGCTGGAGGTCATCGACCCAGACCTCAAAGTCAACAGCACGACCCTCAGTATCAAAGGTAAGGACACTGGGGGTAGCCATGACTGCAGTGGCCTAGCAGGGAGGGAGCTCACCAGTCCAAGGGAGTAGGGCCAGGGCGCGCCGGTAGGAACAGTAGCCGCTCGACGGCAAGGCGGCTCGGCGGCTCGGCTGCTGGGCGGCACGGCGGCTCGGGTGTTGGGCGGCTCGGCAGCTGGGCTGCTCGGCTGCTCGGTCGCTGGGTGGCGCGGCGGCTCGGCTGTCGGGCGCCTCGTCTGCTGGGCGGCTGGCGGTGTGGTGGCTCGGCTGCTCAGCTGCTGGGCGGCTCAGCGGTGAAGGGGCCGGTAGAGGCGGCGACGGGGCCGCGAAGAGCGGCGACGGGGCCGTTAAGGGCGGCGACGGGGCTGCTAGGGTCAGCGACGGGGCCGTTAGGGTCGGCGACGGGGCCGCTAAGGGCGGCGAGATGGCCGCGAAGGGCGGCGACGGGGCCTCCAAGGGCGGCGACGGGGCCGCTAGGGGCGGCGACAGGGCCGTAGAGGGGCCGTAAGGGGACTAGAGGGGGCGGCGACGGGGCCGCAAGGGGCGGCGACGGGGCCGCGAAGGGGCCGAGAGGGGCCTGGAGGGGCGGCGACGGGGCCTAGAGAGGCGGCGACGGGGCCGCGAGGGGCCTAGAGGGGCGGCGAAGGGGCCGCGAGGGGCCTAGAGGGGCGGCGACAGGGCCGCTAGGGGCGGCATCGGGCCGCAAAGGGGCTGCGACAGGCCTAGAGGGGCGGCGACGGGGCTTAGAGCGGCGACGACGGGGCCGTGAGAGGAGCCGTGAGGGGCCGCGAAAGGGGGCCGCGAGGGGCCTGAGGAGGGCGCGACGGGCCGCTAAGGGCTAGGGACGCGACGGGAGGGAGGGCACACGGGGCGCGACTCGGGCAGGAGGGAAGCGCGCTCCAGGCAAGATTTTTTTTCTTTTCTTTTCTTTTTTTTTTTTTAGTGGTGGGCCCTAGGAAACGTTCCCACTAGGGAATCTGCTCCGATAACATATGAAAGAACGAGGAAGATTGCATTGAGCAGCATGACGAGTACAAGTAGGAAACCCTAAAGTGTTGTACCCCATATGAGCTACCCCACTACAGCCTACACAGACTATAGCATTTAAGTTTGACAATTCCTCCTTCCAAAAGAAGCCAACGTGCTGACAGATTCAAGAAATGAAGGCTTACAAAATTAGCAGCGGGCCCAGTAGTGCCGGATGCAATCCCTCACTTGAAAACCAGAAAAAAATCCTACCTTAGCATAGGCTGGTTTTTTCTACGGGAATAATAAGAGATCATCCTCAATGTTATTAGGGCCTGGTGGGCGACGGACATACAGTACACGTAGACCAGAACATACTAGACCAAACCGTCCTAGTAGCGTTAGTGTTCATTGATGTCGTCGCCAAAGGCTCTTACTTGTGTGCGCGTATGCAGTCGTCCGCATCTAGTAGTCGCAGACAGATGCAGACTGCGCAATGGGAAAGCTGCGGAACGTCAAGTATCAACGTGGCTAGTTGTCCGCGCATGTGATGTGCGGCGGGGGATAAGCTACGCTCATCCCAAAACATTTGGCCGGGGGGTTGGGGTACCAAACTATGGAGTGGGGACTTCGTACGCACGTTTGTCGTGGGTGTTGGGTATGGTGTACGTAGATGCATAATAGGCGGCCACCCTAGAACGAACTATGCTTGCCGAATCTATAGTGCATTACGGTCGGATGAATGTACATCGAAAGAGGTGACTACTACGTACATGCTTTGCCTTGCGAGCAAGTTCAGATTGTTCGAGCCTACATTGTCGGTGGGGTTCCAAACCTACAATAACCCTACCAGGCCTGTACTTCATTGTCCGAATATTCAGTGTAATAACTAACAAATACAATCTTTTTTGCGTCAACAGCCCATTTCTAAGCCAGGAGAATACCACAAAGCATAATAAATAGATGCGAAAACGTATCACTCGCACCAAGACAGCAGCTGACGCGAATTTTGGGGCAACGTAAGCCATAAAAATGTGAAATTGAACGAGAATGAAATGACCAAGGGAAAGTCGGGTAAAAGTGCAAACCCTAGAAAGCTGTACCCCATATGTGCTACCCCACTATAGCCTACACCAGCTAAGTCGTATAAATCTGACACACCCCCATAGGCAAAGTGGGGGAGAACAAGGGGTCACAAGACCAGTCAAGCAAAGCAAAGCAAGCTCAGGGTGGATCACAACGTCACCACACATTCCGAGCACAAGTTCAAGGCCACAAGGCCAGTTCACATGCAGGATTACATATATATATATAAGGCTAAACAAGCAAGAGCAGGAGTATATATATATACATGAAACAGTATAAACAAGGTCAAGGGGTGAGCAAGTGAGGCAAGGTAGGCACAAGACCTAGCTGAGTACAGAAGCGCTGATGATCACAAGGCGCAAGTGCCTTGGTGAAGATATCAGCAGTGTTGGCCTGAGAGGCCACGTACGCAAGGCGTAGCTGACCACGCTGCTGTAGCTCACGAGCAAGGAAGTAGCGAAGAGCAATGTGCTTCGTTCTGTGCTCCAGTCTCTGCTCCCGACACAAGGCCAGCATGGCCTTGTTGTCTACGTACAGCACTGGAGGAGAAAGAGGCGGCTCTCCGAGGTCAGTCAGCAGGTAGGTGAGCCAGCGAAGCTCCTGTGCAGCCATGGCCCCTGCGTAGATCTCAGCCTCACAACTGGAGCTGATAACAAAAGACGAGCGGGTAGCCCGCCACGAAACAGAGCCGGAACCAAGGCTGAAGGTGTAACCCTGTGACGACCACTGCGTAGCCTGGTCGCCAGCCCAAGAAGCGTCTGCATGCCCAGTGAGGACCACTGGACTCTGCCCTCCAAGCACAAGCCCCATGCCCGACGTACTACACAAGTAGCACAACACCCTCTTCGCTGCACCCATGTGCTCCGGTCTGTGTCTCCCAGGAGCAACATAGCGTGCGAGAATGCTAAGAGGGTATGCAAGGTCAGGTCGTGTGCAGGTCATCAGGTACATGAGGCAGCCAACAAGCTCTGGGTACGGGCCACTCGACTCTACGGACTCATCCAAAGGCAGAGCTGAGAGCGAGTGGCGAGTAGGCAGAGGAGTGGTCTGAGGCGAGGAATACGTGAAGCCGAAGCGCTGAAGGACCTGCTGCACCATGTGTGACTGAGTCAGGGTAATGGTGCGGCGTGCTCTGTCCCGGGTGATCTGCAAGCCAAGGTAGCTGCGCAGTTCACCTAGGTCTGTGCACGTGTGTCTCTTCTGCAGCTCGAACTTCACGTGGGTGAGTCCAGAAGTGTCAGCTGTGGCACAGACCAAGTCGTCGACGTACACAAGGATATAGAACGGCGGCAAAGAAGTGTCGGTGCGCAGAAACAATGACGGGTCGGCAGTAGAGGGAGCAATCCCAAGAGCCACAAGTGTAGTCCTCAGTGTCTCGTGCCACTCACGTGGTGCCTTGCGGAGACCGTAGACTGGCCGCCAGAGGCTCCATTGGGTGCCAGGAGGAAAAGTCCCAGTGAACCCAAGTGGGCGGCGCAGCCAGATCTCCTCGTGCAGGCTGCCCTGCAAGAAAGCATTGCTGAAGTCAAGAGAGTGTAGCTCGTAGTCACGGTGAGCAGCTATGTGCAGCAGTACCCGAAGAGTGGTCATCTTCGGGGTGGGAGAGAAGATCTGAAAGTAGTCAACCCCCTGCCGCTGACTGAAGCCACGAGCCACGAAACGCGCCTTGAAGACAGGCGGAGAACCCGACGGCCGCTTCACCCTGAAAATCCACATGCCACTGACGATGTTCGCCCCAGGCGGGGGAACCTCGTCAACGTAGGTGCCTGTGGACTTCCAGGAAGCCATCTCTGCATCCATAGCTGCCTGCCACTGAGAGGAGTAGGGACCCTCTATCGCCTACGCGTAAGAGCGCGGAGTCGGGATGTCAAGTGCATCCGGGTCTCCCTCAGGGGTAAGTAGTAAGGACACCAGCGCCCCAGCGAGGGATCTCTATGGCCTCAGGGAACTGGTGACGCCAGGTGTCCGTCAGGCGGCCAAAGCAGCGCTAGGTGGAGTGAGCACCCCCGCACGGCTCACCCGCGCGGTCGCCGGTGCGCAGGACGGTGCACGGACCAGTACCCCCGCCCCGCTGGCGTGCAGCGTACCACTCACGAAGCTGCTGAGGGGGGGGGATCTCACGAGTGCGCTGCTGTTGCTGGTGCTGCTGCTGCTGCTGGTGCTTCTACTGCTAGCGCTGACCACCACCGGAGCCAACCCTCTGCGTAGCGCCACCCCGACCAGCTCCACCTCCTCCGCCGCCGCCTCCTCCACCGCCGCCACCTCCGCCACCTCCGCTCCCACCGCCACTGCCGCCGCCGCCTCCGCCTCCACTGCCGCCACTGACGCCCCCACCCCCGCCACCACCCCCACCGCCACCCCCACCCCCTCCGCCGCCTCCAGCGCCACCTCCACCGCCCCCGCTAGCTCCTCCAGCGCCCCTGCCCCCCTTGCCCTTGCCAGTGCGGCGTCTCCCGCTAGGGGCAGACGCCGCACCGACCGACTCAAGTCCAACGAGGTCGGCCGCAGCAGCAGAGGCAACCGAGGGCAAGAGAGGAGAGGGGGGGCACCCCGGAAAGACAGGGGCACGAGGGTCACCACGAGAGGCTCCTACAGCGAATATGCTCTTCTCTGCTGCTAGGAGGTGCTCCTCGAGGAGGTCAACGGTGAGGGTGGTGGGGCAAACAGAGAGAAAGTGGTCCCTGACCGGGCGAAGGGTGTCAGGGAGCCGGGAGACTATGTAGTAGAAGGTGATGTACATAGGGGGGGGGGGTTCTTGGCGCAAAACTCAGCGGGAAGAGCAGCGCGGTAGCGAATGTCACTAGTGCGAAGGTGCGTAATGAGGTCAGCAACTATGGGAGAATCAGCAAGGTCAGGGAAGAGGTACGGCAGGATGAGGCGGCTAAGTGCAGCAATGGCAGGGGAAGAGTAGCGTGCAACTAGAGCGTCGTACAAGGTCCTAGCACTCTTGTACTGGCTAAAGTGTGCACGCTCAGAGGTAGGCAAGTGGCGACGCACAGCAAGATGTGCAGCAGCATCGCGTGTGGCCCACTGTGAGCGAACAGTGGCGTCAGCATCAGCAGAAGGGGCAGGAGAGGCACCAGAAGTGAGGTCAAAGAGGGAGAGACCGTCTGCCCTATCGCACTGTAGGAAAAGCTGCAGGTCATCTACCCAGACGTCAAAGTCAATGGCCCGACCCTCAGCGTCAAAAGCGAGGACACTGGGGGTAGCCATGATAGCAGTAGACTAGCAGCGCGAGTAGTAGGCTAAGGGCAGCGCAGTGGGAGAGGTGCCGCTCTTACTGGACAGGGTGGCTCGGATTTCTCAGCGGCTCGGCAGCTCGGCAGCAACTGCAGCTCGGCGGTTCGGCGGTTCGGCGGCTCGGGCGGCTCGGGTGGCTCGGCAGCAGCGGCGGATCGGCTGCTCGAGCGGCTCGGGTGGCTCGGGCGGCTCGGCAGCAGCGGCGGCTCGGCAGCACAGTGACAATGGCGGCTCAGTGGTGACGGCAGGACCGCGTAGGGTGGCAGGGCCGATGAAAGGACAGCGGCGGGGCCGGGTGGGGCGGCGACGAGGCCGCTGAGGGCGGCGGCGGGGCCACGAAGGGTGGCGACTGGTGCCTTAACGGTGGGGCCGCGGGGTCGCAAGGGTGGGGCGACGGGGCCAGAAGAGGCGGCGCCGAGGCTGGAAGAGCGGCGCCGGGGCCGCAAGGGTGGGCGATGGGGCCGTGAAGGCGGCGTGGAGGGGTCGCTAGGGCGGCTCGAAGAGGCCGCGAGGGCGGCGCGAAAGGGCCGCAAGGGCGGCGCGACGCGACGGGGCCGCGAGGGTGGCGGAACGGGGCCGCCTGGGTGGCGCGACGAGGCCGCGAGGGCGGCGCGACGTGATGGGGCCGCGGGGGCGGCGCGACGGGGTCGCAAGGGCGACTCGACGGGGCTGCTAGGGAGGCGCGACGCGACGGGGCCGTAAGGGCGGCGCAACGGGGCAGTAAGGGCGGCGCGATGGGGCCGTAAGGGCGGCGCGACGGGGCCGTAAGGGCGGCGCGACGGGGTCGTGAGAGGGGAGCGCGACTCGGGCAGACGCTGAGCGCGCTCCGGGCAGGAAAAAAAAATATGTGGGCCCTAGGAACAGTTCCCACAGGGGAACCTGCTCTGATACCATGTGAAAGTTGGGTACAAGTGCAAACCCTAGAAACCTGTACCCCATATGTGCTACCTCACTAAAGCCTACAGCAGCTAAGTCATATAAATCTGACAAAAAAAAAATCATAACCGTCGATTGTACGACTTGACGGTTCCGATCGAATCAAAACGCTGTGTTTAAAAAATGTGAAGTATTGTGCAGGTTGGAATGTGAGCCGTCGATCAGAGACGTCTTTAACTGTTAAGTCTGGTGGTTCATTTGATGAATCGACACCGTCGATCTGTATCTTATATGGTTGGTCAAGATTGCAGCTGGCTAATCTCAAAGTATTTCTGAAAGGTTGGAATTACAGCCGTAGATCCAAATATCATTGGATCTTAACCGTAGATTCCTTCCCAAGCTGTCCTGCAGATTTCTAGTGGCTAACAGAAACTTTTAGCTATCGATTCTTCAACATTCAAAGGACACAATTGAGAGAAGAATACTAAATCGTTTTGTGATAATGAACGAGAATGAATGACTAAGGAATGAGTGTGATACAAATATGAAACCCTAAAATTGTGTACCCCTTAGTATCTAACCCACTATAGCCTACACATGCTAGACCATATAAGTCCGACACACCCCCTGTCAGAACATATATAGCTTATACTTTTGTGTAGGCTATAGTGGGGTATCCCATAGGGGGTACAACCCAATTAGGGTTAGTACTTGTACCCACTTCGTTCATAGTTCATTCATTCTCGTTTGTATTTCCTCACCCCCATAGGCAAAGTGGGGGAGAAGGGGTCACAAGACCAGTGAAGCAGAGCAAAGCAAAGCTAGCTCAGGGTGGATCAAAATGTCACCACACATTCCGAGCACAAGGCCAGTTCACATGCAAGATCATATATAAAGGTAAACAAGCAAGTGCAGGTATAGATAGATCACAGTACAAGCAAGGTCAAGAAGTGAGTAGGTGAGGCAAAGTAGGCACAAGACCTCACAGAGTATAGAAGCGCTGATGATCACAAGGCGCAAGTGCCTTGGTGAAGATATCAGCAATGTTGGCCTAAGAGGCCACGTAAGCAAGTCGCAGCTGACCACACTGCTGCAGCTCACGAGCAAGAAAGTAGCGAAGAGCAATGTGCTTCGTTCCGTGCTCCAGTCTGTGCTCCCGGCACAAGGCGAGCATGGCCTTGTTGTCTACGTACAGAACTGGAGGAGAACGAGGCGGCTCTCCAAGGTCAGTCAGCAGGTAGGTGAGCCAGCGTAACTCCTGTGCAGCCATGGCCCCTGCGTAGATCTCAGCCTCACAGCTCGAGCTGAGAACAGAAGACGAGCGGGTAGACCGCCATGAAACGGAGCCGGAACCAAGGCTGAAGGTGTAACCCTGTGACGACCGCTGCGTAGCCAGGTCGTCAACCCACAAAGCGTCTGCGTGACTAGTGAGGACCACTGGACTGCGCCCTCCAAGCACTAGCCCCATGCCCGACGTACTGCACAAGTAGCGCAACACCCTCTTCGCTGCAGCCATGTGCTAAGGTCTGTGTTTCCCTGGAGCAAGGTCAGGTCGAGTGCAGGTCATCAGGTACATGAGGCAGCCAATAAGCTCTGGGTACGGGCCACTTGCCTCTACGGACTGATCCGAAGGCAGAGCTGAGAGCGAGTGGCGAGCAGACAGACGAGTGGCCTGAGGCGAGGAGTACGTGAAGCCGAAGCGCTGAAGGACCTGCTGCACCATGTGTGACTAAGTCAGGGTAATGGTGCGCTGTGCTCTGTCCCGATTGATCTGCAAGCCAAGGTAGCTGTGCAGTTCACCCAGGTCTGTGCACGTGTGTCTCTTCTGCAGCTCGAACTTCACGTGGGTGAGTCCAGCAGTGTCAGCTGTGGCACAGACCAAGTCGTCGACGTACACGAGGATATAGAACGGCGGCAAAGAAGTGTCGGTGCGCAGAAACAGCGACGGGTCGGCAGTAGAGGGAGCAATCCCAAGAGCCGCAAGTGTAGTCCTCAGTGTGTCGTGCCACTCACGTGGTGCCTTGCGGAGATCGTTGACTGGCCGCCAGAGGCTCCACTGGGTGCCAGGAGGAAAAGTCCTAGTGAACCCAAGTGGGCGGCGCAGCCAGATCTCCTCGAGCAGGCTGCCCTGCAAGAAAGCAGTGATGAAGTCAAGAGAGTGTAGCTCGTAGTAACGGTGAGCAGCTATGTGCAGCAGTACCCGAAGAGTGGTCATCTTCGGGGTGGGAGAGAATGTCTGAAAGCAGTCAACTCCCTGTCGCTGACTGAAGCCTCGAGCCACGTAACGCGCCTTGAAGACAGGTAGAGAACCCGGCGGCCGCTTCACCCTGAAGATCCACATGCCACTGACGATGTTCGTCCCAGGTGGGGGAACCTCGTCAACGTAGGTGCCTGCGGACTTCCAGGAAGCCATCTCTGCGTCCATGGCTGCGTGCCACTGAGAGGAGTAGGGACCCTCTACCGCATCTGCGTAAGAACGCGGAGTCAGGATGTCTGGTGCATCCGGGTCTCCCTCAGGGGCAAGCAGCATGGACACGAGATGAGGTGAAGCAGCAGCAAAACCCTAGAACTCCTCCTGCTTGTCCTCAAGGACGTCCATGCCAAGGGCACACTCACCCCCGATGGACGGAGGACAGACAGGTTCAGACTCAGCAACAAGACTAGTAGCGTAGTCTAGACGAGAGTGATCAGCGAAGTCGATAGGCTCAGCAACTAAGGCAGACGCAGCAGTGGACGCAAAGGAAGGGTCAGTGACAACAGTAGCAAGGAGACGCGTGACAGTAGGACTGGTAGCACGAAGGGAGTCCGACTCCGTGTCAAGAAGAGATGGAAGTGAGGACTCTGGAGGAGACGGCAAAGGGACACGCAGCGGAGCAGTGGAAGGACGCAGAGACATCCGGTGCGTACCGGGGACAGGAGGAGGACGCGACAGGAGGAGGACGCTGACGCGAACCACGACCACCAGTGCGAGCAGCACGGACAGGTGACGCAGGACGAGACGCAGGCTCACGACGCTTGGCAAGACCTCCAGTAGGACCACTGTAGGGAGAAGGAGCAGGCAGAGGGGAGGCGGGTTGTAACTGTGACTCGGACAGGACAGGCGGTGGACACTAAGGGAGGAGCAAGACTAGTAGAGGGCGGAAGACCAGGAGCGGAACGAAGTACGGCCGCGGGCGTGCAGCAACCCCAGAACAAGCAGGAACAACACCAGCACCTCTAACGGATGCACCAGCTCCAGTAGCACCCCCAGGTCCAGCAGCGCCAGCAGCTCCAGCACCAGCACCCCCAATGGCAGCACCAGCTCCAGTAGCACCCCCAGCTCCAGCCGTGCCAGCAGCACCAGCTCCAGCAGCGCCAACACCAGCACCCTCAGAAGCACTAGCACCAGCATCACCTCTAGCCCCAACACCCCCAGCAGCTCCAGCTCCAGCTCCAGCACCTCCAGCAGCTCCAGCACAAGGAGTACCCGCAGGCCTAGCAGCTCCAGTACCTCCAGTACGAGCACCTCCGGGACCCGTGGAACCAGCACCCTAAGCAGCAGTAGAACCTCCAACACCAGTAGCACCTCCAGCTCCAGTAGCACGGCTCCAACACCGAGCAAACCACTCGCGCAGCTTCTGTGGAGAGAGTAGCTCCCGTCGGGACGAAGCACCCGAAGGACCTCCAGACCCAATACCGCCAGACGTCACACGAGCAGGCCAAGCACCCTCAGGCTCCGCACCCCCAGTCTCAGCACCCCCAGGCTCAGCACCCCCAGGCTTAGCACCCCAAGGCTCAGCACCCCCAGAAACAGAACCCCCAGGCTTAGCACCCCCAGACCCCGCACCCGCACCCCTTAGCAGTAGTAGAACCTCCAACACCAGTAGCATCTCCAGCTCCAGCACCGAGCAAACCACTCGCGCAGCTCCTGTGGAGAGAGTAGCTCCCGTCGGGACAAAGCACCCAAAGAACCTCCAGGCCCAGTACCGCCAGACGCCACACGAGCAGGCCAAGCACCCTCAGGCTCCGCACACCCAGTCTCAGCACCCTCATGACTGTGTCTACCTGGGACACACCTGAGGGGGCAGGACCCTGAGGGGGAAGGGGGTCTACCTTGGGGGGACCTGGCGTGAGGAAGAGCGGAGGCGGGGGGAGGGGTGCATTGCGGTAGGGGAAGAGACGGTAGTAGGGAACCGACTCGTCAAACGTGACGTCCTGGGAGGACAGAACACGGCGCAAGGTGGGGTGGTAAAACTGCCAACCAGGCGCGTCAGGGGGGAAGCCAAGGAAGACGCAAGGAACAGCACGAGGGGACAGCTTGTCCGCAGACAAGTCGCGAACAAACGCCCGAGATCCCCAGACACGGAACGAAGACGCATCGCCAACCTTCCCCGTCCACCGCAGAGCAGGGGAGGTCTCCGGCATGGAGACGCGGGGCTGAAGGTTGATCTGATGCGCCGCGTACTGAACCGCGAACGGCCACAGAAAATGGGGAGCAGCCGCATCGATCATGGACGTACGAGCGACGTCCATAACCATGCCAATGCGGCGCTCAGCAATCACATTTTGCTGTGGAGAGGCCGGAAGTGTGAACGTATGGCGGATGCCTCGTGCACAAGAATAGGCTCACAGAAGGTCAGAGGAAAACTCTCCGCCTCTGTCAGAGTGCAGATTCAGAATAGGAAAGTACGAGCCGAAACTCTCTCTGAGCCGGAGACGAGCTGCGCGGATCCAGTCGATCAACACCTCAGTGACGTCACCCTTGCTGCGCAAGGGGAAGACCGTGGTGTAACGCGAGTAGTCGTCAACCACCAGCAAGAAGTAACGCTCGTGACCCTGTCCACAGACGTGGGCCGGGCCCCATACGTCCATGTGAAGCGTCTGCAGCGGAGCCTCTGTCGAAGGAAACTCGGAGGAGTGAGGTGCGGCGCGCTGCCGCCCCTCGACGCAGGGAACGCAGGTAGGGGCAGGCCCCGGAGGAAGGGGAGGGAGGGACCGGGGGAGACCAGAGACAAGGACACGGGAGGCCATGCCTCGGAGACGAGGCAGGGAGGTGTGCCCAAGGCGGTGGTGCCAGAGGAGAGTCTGGTGAGACAGCAGGCGTCACGAGCAGGGGGCAGACTCAGGGCCAAACCTCGACGCAGCAGTAAACACCTGACACGACGCAACTACCTGACCAGACTCAGTGACTGGAGAAGACTCAGTGGTCAGTGTACACAGGCTCGATCCCGGCCGACGGCTAAACGTGGCCAAGTGTCGGCCCAACCGAGCACACGTACAATGGGTCACTCGCTGACTCGCATGAGTGAACTGGTGAACCCCTCCATCCTGTAGTTCAGCACCACTCACCAAGTTCGTAGAGAACGAGGGGAGGTAAAGACCTGACAGGGTGCCACAAGGGGCAGCCGGACACGGTAGGACAGTGGAGTAGTGGGCAAGGACAGGACCCCCAGAGGGGTCTGCCAGAGAGACCGCCACTGGCCGACTAAGTGGCGTGAGTGTGGTGCGGTCTCGAAAGAAGGAGCGGGAAGCACCCGAGTCAAGTGTGAAGGTATGACAGGCCAAAGCCGACGTGGTACCTGAGAGAGCAGACGCACCAGCACCTGGGGCAGTAGACGCACTAGCACCTAGAGCAGCAGCCTTCCCAACACCTAGAGCAGCAGCCTCAATGCCCGGATCAGGCGGGACACACAGGTAACAGTCACCCTCATCACTAGTAGACACAGCATACGTGGCAGCAAGAATAGCATCAGGGTCTAGATCAAAGATTGCAACCCCCGACCTAAAGAGCTCGCCCCAGCGAGGGATCTCAGTGGCGCCAGGGAACTGGAGACACCAAGCATCCGTCAGGCGGCCGAAGAAGCGCTGGATGGGGTGCAAGCCTCCGCACGTCTCACCAGTGCGGTCGCCGGTACGCAAGACGTAGGTACAAGGACCAGTACCCCCACCCGGCTGACGCGCAGCGTACCACTCACGAAGCTGCTGGGGGGACGGGGTCTCACGAGCGCGCTGCTGCTGCTGGCGCGGACCACCACCGGAGCCACCTCTCTGCGCAGAGCCACCCCAACCAGCGCCAACGCTGCCGCCGCCGCCACCTCTACTACCGCCACCACCGCTGCCTCCTCCGCTCCCGCCGCCACTGTCGCCGCCTCCTCCGCCTCCACTGCCGCCACCGACACCCCCACTCCTGCCACCACCCCAACCACCACCCCCACCCCCTCCGCCGCCTCCACTGCCACCTCCACCGCCCCGGCCAGCTCCTCCAGCGCCCTTGCCCCCCTTGCCCTTGCTAGTGCGGCATCTCCCGCTAGGGGCAGACGCCACGCCGACCGACTCAAGACCAACTAGGTCGGCCGCAGCAGCAGAGGCAACAGAGGGCAAGAGGGGGGAGGGGGAACACCCCTCAAAGAAGGGGGTACGAGGGTCACCACGAGAGGCTCCTACAGCGACTATACTCTTCTCTGCTGCCAGGAGGCGCTCCTCGAGGAGGTCAACGGTGAGAGTGGTGGGGCAAACAGAGAGGAAGTGGTCCCTGACCGAGCGAATGGAGTCAGGGAGCCGGGTGACTATGTAGTAGAGGGTGTTGTACATGTGCGGGGGGTTCTTGGCGCAGAATTGAGAAGGAAGTGCAGCGCAGTAGCGTGTGTCACTAGTGCGAAGGTGCATAGTGAGGTCAGCGACTGTGGGAAAAGCGGCGAGGTCAGGGAACAGGTACGGAAGCATGAGGCGGCTAAGGGCAGCAGTGGCAGGGGAAGAGTAGCGTGCAACTACAGTGTCGTACAAGGTCTTAGCACTCTTGTACTGACTAAAGTGCGCACGCTCAGCGGTCGGTAAGTGACGGCGCACAGCAAGACGGGCAACAGCATTCCGTGTGGCCCACTGTGAGCGAACAGTGCTGTCAGCATCAGCAGGCGGGGCAGGGGAGGCACCAGACGTGAGATCGAACAGGGAGAGACCGTCTGCCCTATCGCACTCTAAGAAAAGCTGCAGGTCATCGGCCGAGACCTCAAAGTCAACAGCTCGACCCTCAGCATCAAAGGTAAGGACAGTGGGGGTAGCCATGACAGCAGCAGCCTAGCGGTGAGAGCAGCAGGCTAGAGGTGGCGCAGTAGCAGAGGTGCTGCGCGAAAGTGCTCTTACCAGACCGTTGGTTAAGGCTGCAGCGGCAGTTGTGGCCGCGGCTCGACGGCGATGGCTACTCGAGGGCGGCAGTGGCTCGGCGGCTCGGTGACGGCTCGGCGGCATGGCGGCGGCTCGGTGACTCGGCGGCTCGGCTTTGCGGCGGCTCAGTAGCTCGGTGGCGGCGGCTCGGCCGTGGCGGCTCGACGGTGACAGCGGCTGGCGGGGCTCGGCGGCTCGGCAGCTCGGCGGCTCGGCGGCGGCCGCAAGAGGGCGGCAGGAGGGCCGCGAGAGGGCGGCTACTGGGCCACGAGAGAGCGGCGACGGGGCCGCGAGAGGGCGGCGACGGGGCCGCGAGAGGGCGGCGATGGGGCCGCAAGGGCGGCGACAGGGCCGTGAGAGGCGGCGACGGGGCCGCTGCGGGCGGCGACGGGGCCGCTGCGGGCGGCGTCGAGGCGGCTGAGGGCGGCAACGGGGCTGCTGCGGGCTGCTACTGGGCCGCTGCGGGCGGCTACTGGGCCGCTGAGGGCGGCGACAGGGCCGCTAAGAGGACGCGACTCGATGGGAGGACGGCCCACGGGGCGCGCCTCGGGCAGGGGCGACTCTCACTCCGGGCAGGATTTTTTTTTTTTTTTTTTTCACCAAATTTCAGTGGTGGGCCCTAGGAAGCGTTCCCACTAGGGAACTTGCTCTGATATCATGTGATAATGAACGAGAATGGATGACTAAGGAATGAGTTTGATACAAATATTAAACCCTAGAATTGTGTACCCCTTAGTATCTAACCCGCTACAGCCTACACAGGCTAGACCATATAAGTCCGACACGTTTCCGATTGGTTCAAGTTCCATCAACCCTAGATTTCGGCCTAGGCACACACACACACGCACACACACATCAAACACCAAACCCTCTTCACCTCCATTCGTTTTCTTAGCTTCCAGGCAGCTCTTATTCAGTTCCTCTCGGTTTCGGGTTTGGTTTCTTAGCTTCATTTCTTAGCTTCTTTCTTAGTTTCATTTCTTAGCTTCGGTTCCACCTGCGAGGCCACGCTCTTGTCATTTTTTACGTTAGAAATCTTGAGCGCTGCTTGTTGAGTTACAGTCAGTTTCCTCCGTTTTCCATGTACCTTATGGCATGTCAGAAGGCGATAAGGGTGTGGTGATACGGACGTGGCAATATGGGCGTGCTGATATGGGCAAAGCCGTGATTGCTGCCTCATCGTTGTTGCTTCAGATTGCATTGTTTTTGGTTTCTGTTGTTTGTCTTAACACCAATTGTTGTATGTGTTTTTGGTTTCTATTGTTTGTTCTCCTAACACTAACAATTGTATGTGTCGCTGGTTTCTGTTGTTTGTTTTCCTAACACTAACGGTTGTATGTGTCGCTGGTTTATGTTGTCTGTTTTCCTAACATTAACGGTTGTATGTGTTGCTGGTTTCTGTTTGTTTTCCTAACACTAACGGTTGTATGTGTCGCCGGTTTCTGTCGTTTGTCCTCCAAACACTAACCGTGCATAATGCGCAGTTCTCTTGTTATCGTCAGTTCTGTGCCCATTGCTAACACATGTCAACGCCAAACCCCACCCTGCTTTCCTGTTGTGTTTGTATTTCCAGGTGAGTATCGAATGCCTTGGCACTGCAACGAGAGTGGCCTGCCTTTCAACAACGAGGCGTTTGAGATCTTCATCGCGGTAGCATAGCGGCGCTCACTTTCGCGCAAGGTGCTGCGCCTACACACATTGGTGCATATATTACAGACATAACTAGTTGTTAATGTAGACCATACACTGGATGTTACCATTGTTACATTGTTTTTTATTAGTAATATTAGTATTAATGTAATGGTTACATGCCTTTTAGTGTAACTGTTTTGCACATTGTAATCGAGGGATTCAAAGGAAACATGTAATTGGTGAAACCATTTGTAACCATGGTAACAAGGTTATGTTGTAACCAACTATTGTAACTGTTACAAGCTTAAAGCCAGATATATACTGCTCCATAGTCACTCTACAGATCCCATGTGTTTACATTGTTGATACATTGTACATTTTACAATGTACACCTGGAGTACCGAGCACATTGTATCCCTAAACCGGGTACCGTAGTATGGCCCAACAATTTAGCATGTCGAAACTCTCGCGAGGGGAAGTGGGAGCAGAGCACATCCAATCTACCGACTTTATCGGGGCAGAGGGAGTAAAGGGTTAGTAAAAAAACCTGTATGTACATTGGTTCCTTCGACATTGCGCCCACAATGGATGTGGTTAGTAGATATGAGGTAGCTACTTTGTCGAGTCGCCCTAATGTTTTGACAGGCTGCCATTATTCGGGTCGTATGACTCAGCAGCGTGCATCTCACGATATGACTCACAGCCTCATTAAATACACCTGATATTCGTCTGATACCCATATGTCTTTCGGGTGGTTGCTTCTCTCTAGCGTACGCAATGTTCAACGGCAGAAAGGGACTTCGAGCTTCAGTAACACTAGGGTTATATAAACAACAGTATCGGTGAACAGATTTATATTCTTGTTCGTTCTGCGTGCATTTGGCGGCCTTTCTTCGCGTTCACAGAAGCGGGAATCGTAACAGCACACTGCGCATGGGTCTGTAACGCGTGGGTTCCGTAAAATATTGGGAGTGAGCGTTTGATGAGCACAGGAAATTCGGTGGTGAAGGCCTTTGATCGAACATCATGTGCACTCGGATGCAAATTCCCGGCTACAAATTGAGCCCTCAGATGTCTCATCAGCATTCTATCTCTCGACAGACCAGCTTCGTACCCAGCCGATTTCTTTCAGTCTTGCGTAACTCAAGCCCCCCTCCCGTTTTCAGCAATCATCGTTACGCAGGCGTTTTTCAATAGAAAAGCGCTCATGATCGTTGCTTGCGGGATTGGACCACCTCACAGTAGGATCGCCGGATCCCATCAACGTTACTTCTGCTGCCATGGCTTACGCAGTGGAACCTCAGGAGCAGCAACGACTCTTCAGAAGAACCTCATCATGGAACAGTGCTGGTTACCGTCATCGCGGACTGGAAGGCTCGCTGCGCATCCGCGTTGACGCTCGCTGTAGATTGCAAAAGCAGGGACGTGGCGATCGGCGATATCGTGTACTTGGGAGATCGTCGGGTGCCGATAGTACCATGTCACGTGGAGGTGACTGCATCGGGTGCATTGATGGGATTTCAGGATCTGAACGGGGACGAGGACGAAGAACGTGGCGATAACGGCGAGGAGTTGATGCAGCGAAGGGTGAAGATTCTCGGAACACGAAATGGGACTCCTCGCGTTGTTGCGGATGGAAATGGCAGGGAGTGTGACATGAACAAACCGAATCACTTCAGAAGCGCCTCCCTTCAGTGATGCAGCGATAACAGCGAGAGGGAAATCTGTGGAAAGGCGACATGTCATCAGTGAATAACCAGAAGGCCATATACATATACAATAAACAGTGCTTGTAGCGCAATGTAGGGTAGTTGGGCCTGGCTGGTTGGAAGGACTATTGTAGACATGATGATGCGTGCATATATTGAGTAGATTCTTCTCAGCCAGTTTGTTTGCGTTGAGACACAAAACTAGCATTCACATTTTTGTAGATGAGAATGCTCATAAAATCACACTATCTGCGTCCCGTCCAATCCGTCCCTCCCCGTCCAATCGCGTCTCGTCCCTTTCCGTCCCCTCCCGTCTCGTCTTGGGTAACATACACCAGTCTGGATGTTCCCATACCACTACGACTCGCGTATCTAACGTGCACCCACCATGTGCGTCGCTTTGTATATTGTGCCGAATCTGGTCGTCCCTTTGACGATGACGCCTCATCTCGCTCATGAGGTACGTCGCTCTCATGCGATTCTACCGTCTCTGATATGGAAACCAGGCGTTCTCTGGTGTGACGTTCTCTGGTTATGCTTTCTTCTCTGCTAACGAGGTGAAAGTTTCTTATTTCTTCAGCTCTCTGACATGTTCGCTGCGACATCACATTCCCCTTCAGCTCCTCTGTTATGAGTTGTGAAAGAAAGAGTGCGCAGGACTCAATAACGCGGAAGTGATTACAACGTCTGAGAACACAACGAGGCCTAGGATTAATATAGTGAAGCTAGCTAGGCCAAGGTCGCGGGGTCGCGAGATGGTTGGGTGCAGGTTCGGGGTTGGAAAACCCGAAGGCGACGCGGTGGTGGCTCGGATGGCGAGGTCGGCGGACCGAGCCTGGTTTTCCGAAAGTCGGGGTTGTACGCGTACAGTGTGACCCAGTAAGGAATCCCTCAAAATTCCTTACACTACCCAACCCCCCCCCCCCCCCCCCCCCCCCCCTAAGAAAGGTGGTGAATATCCGAGACACCCCGGCGGGCCAGGTAAGCATCCACAACCGGATCTCCCAGTAACGAATCGGCAGCGACATACGTGTCGTCCTCGCTCGTGCGTTCTTTCTAGCGAAGCAGGAATTTCACCGAGCGGCCAGTGGCAGTCACGTCTACGCGATAATTGAGAATCTTCCAAGGTTCCAGCTAGGGCTCCGCCACGGGGCGTGTGGTCGGCACGAGGGTTGGCCGAGCAACAGCTGGCGACTGCGGCTATTCGTAATGACGCAGCAGAATGACGTGGAAAGCGTCATGAATTTTCCAATCGTCGGGCAGCAGCAGCTTCGCGGTGACAGGTGTCACCATCTGGATGATACGAAATGGTCCCACGTATCGGGGCCGTAGTTTCGCGGGCTGCGGCAGCCTGAGGTTCTTGGTGTCCAGAAGCACAACACGCCCTGCGCGGAAGGGTAAATTCCGTCGATGTTTATCCGCCTGGCGACTAGCCGTGGTATTAGCCTTACAAATGAAATCAGCTGCCTTCGTGCGGGCTGTCTGCACCTCCGTGACAAATTGCTGCGATCGTGGTACCGGGTTGTCCACAGTCGTTGAGGAGGGTACCACGGGGTCTATCCCGTAATTCAAGAAGAAAGGTGATTGTTTAGTCGTGGCCGAAGGGGCGTTGTTGTACGCGAATTCCAGCATCGGCAACGAATCCTCCCACTTGCGAATGTCTGGGCAGTTGCTCCATGGTCTGATTTGTCCGTTCCGACTGTCCATCGGTTTGCGGGTGGTATGACGACGAAAACTGCAGGCGGGTGCCGTACTGTGCCCATGTCTCCTGCCAGAACTTCGACGTAAATTTTGGATCACGATCGCTGATGATCGCCGAAGGTAATTTTGTAGGCGTACGCCGGTGGAGATGAACAGTTTGGCTGTATCTTCACCTGTGATCGTCGTTCGGCATGGGGCGAAATGCGCCATTTTCGTCAGGCGATCGACGACGACCATCACCGAGTCGTTGCCACTTGTGCCAGCAAGAAGCCCCGAGACAAAATCCATCGTCACCTGTTGACACGGTCGTTCGGGTGGCGCGAGGGGTTGCAGCAGTCCGGCTGGCCTTTGTCGCGACGACTTCATTGCTTGGCAGGTCGGGCAAGTTGACACGTAGCGCTGCACATCGGTGTGCATGTCCGGCCAGAAATAATTCGGCTGCAGCAGCTTCACTGTTTTGTCGATGCCGAAATGCCCGGAAATGTTGGAGTCGTGGACCTCCTGCGTCAGCAACCCCCGTAAAGGTTGGTATGCTGGTACCCAAATCCGGTTTGTACCGGCTTTTAGGTAGTACTTGCCGTGTGGCGTGGCAGCCTGTTGTTGCGGGTTCCGAAAAAACCCGTCGATCTTGTAGCCATGGGTGAATAGTCCCGTCAGCATCAGGTTGGTGTGGGCGATTAGTACCGCCGCGTTTTGCATGGATGGTCGGGTGAGGGCGTCGGCGGTGTTTTTGGCGCCTTTCTTGTACGTGATGGTGTACCGAAAATTGGACTCGAGGAACTCCAACCACCGGATTTGTCGCGAGTTGAGTGTCGGTTGTGTACGCATGTATGAAAAGAAACGAGAATGAATGAAATATGAAAGAAGTGGGTGGGTTGTACCCCCTATGGGATACCCCACTACACCCTACACAATAGCATAAGCTATAATGTTCTGACACACCCCCATAGGCAAAGTGGGGGAGAACAGGGGGTCACAAGCAAAGCAAAGGCAAAGCAAGCTCAGGGTGGATCACAAAGTCACCACACATTCCGAGCACAAGTTCAAGGCCACAAGGCCAGTTCACATGCAGGAGTACATATATATATATAAGGCTAGACAAGTAAGAGCAGGTATATATATATATATATAACAGTACAAGAAATGTCAAGAGGTGAGCAACTGAGGCAAGACAGGGACAAGACCCAGCTGAGTGCAGAAGCGCTGATGATCACAAGGCGCAAGTGCCTTGGTGAAGACATCAGCAGTGTTGGCCTCAGAGGCCACGTACGCAAGCCGCAACTGTCCACGCTGCTGTACCTCACGAGCAAGGAAGTAGCGGAGAGCAATGTGCTTTGTTATGTGCTCCAATCGCTGCTCTTGACACAAGGCCAGCATGGCCTTGTTGTCTACGTACAGCACTGGAGGAGAACGAGGCGGCTCTCCGAGGTCAGTCAGCAGGTAGGTGAGCCAGCGAACCTCCTGTGCAGCCATGGCCCCTGCGTAGATCTCAGCCTCACAACTGGAGCCGAGAACAGAAGACGAGCGAGTAGCCCGCCACGAGACAGAGCCGGAACCAAGGCTGAAGGTGTAATCCTGTGACGACGGTAGCGTAGACTGGTCGTCAGCCCAAGAAGCGTCTGTGTGCCCAGTGAGGACCACTGGACTGCGCCCACCAAGCACTTGCCCCATGCCCGACGTACTGCACAAGTAGCGCAACACCCTCTTCGCTGCAGCCATGTGCTCCAGTCTGTGTCTCCCAGGAGCAACATAGCGTGCGAGAATGCTAAGAGGGTATGCAAGGTCAGGTCGTGTGCAGGTCATCAGGTACATGAGGCAGCCAACAAGCTCTGGGTACGGGCCACTCGACTCTACGGACTCATCAGAAGGAAGAGCTGAGAGCGAGTGGCGAGTAGGCAGAGGAGTGGCCTGAGGCGAGGAGTACGTGAAGCCGAAGCGCTGAAGGACCTGCTGCACCATGTGAGACTGAGTCAGTGTAATGGTGTGGCATGCTCTGTCCGGGATGATCTGCAAGCCAATATAGCTGCGCAGTTCACCCAGGTCTGTGCACGTGTGTCTCTTCTGCAGCTCGGACTTCACGTAGGCGAGTCCAGCAGTGTCAGCTGTGGCAAAGACCAAGTCGTCAACGTACACGAGGATGTAGAACGGCGGCAGAGAGGTGTCGGTGCGCAGAAACAGCAACGAGTCGGCAGTAGAAGGAGCAAACCCAAGAGCCGCAAGCGTGGTCCTCAGTGTGTCGTGCCACTCACGGGGCGCCTGGCAGAGACCGTAGACTGGACGCCGGAGACTCCACTGGGTACCAGGAGGGAATGACCCAGTGAAGCTAGGTGGGCGGCGCAGCCAGGTCTCCTCGTGCAGGCTGCCCTGCAAGAAAGGTGTGCTGAAGTCAAGAGAGTGGAGCTCGTAGTCACAGTGAGCAGCAATGTGCAGCAGTACCCGAAGAGTGGTCATCTTCGGGGTGGGAGAGAATGTCTAAAAGTAGTCAACTCCCTGTCGCTGACTGAAGCCACGAGCCACGTACCGTGCCTTGAAGACAGGCGGAGAACCTGGCGGCCGCTTCACCCTGAAGATCCACATGCCACTGACGATGTTGGCCCCATGCGGGGGAACCTCGTCAACGTAGGTGCCTGCGGACTTCCAGGAAGCCATCTCTGTGTCCATAGCTGCCTGCCACTGAGAAGAGTAGGGACCCTCTATCGCCTCCGCGTAAGAGCGCGGAGTCGGGATGTCAAGTGCATCCGGGTCTCCCTCAGGGGTAAGCAGTACGGACACGAGATGAGGTGAAGCAGCAGCCAGACTCTGGAAATCCTCATGCCTGTCCTCAAGGATGTCCGTGCCAAGGGCACACTCACCCCCGACGGACGGAGGACAGACAGACTCAGACTCAGCGACAAGACTAGCAGCGTAGTCTAGGCGACAGCGAGCTGCAAAGTCGACGAGCTCAGCAACTAGGGCAGACGCAGTAGTGGACTCAAAAGAAGGGTCAGTGACTACAGTAGCAAGGAGACGCGTGACAGTAGGACTGGCAGCACGAAGAGAGTCCGACTCCGGGTCGGCAATAGCAGGAAGAGAGGACTCAGGAGGAGAAGGCAAAGGGGCACGTGGAGGGGCAGTGGACGGACGCAGAGACATCCGGTGCGTGCCAAGGACAGGAGGAGGACGCTGACGCGAACCACGACCACTAGTGCAAGCAGCATGGACACGCGACGCAGGGCGAGACGCAGGCTCACGACGCTCAGCAAGACCTCCAGTAGGTCCAGTATGGGGAGAAGGAGCAGGCAAAAGGGAGGCCGGCTGTAACTGTAGCTGTGACGGGACAAGCTGTGGACACTCAAAGGGGGGAGGAGGACCAGTAGAAGGCGGAAGACCAAGAACCTGCTGAAGGAGCAGAACGAAGTACGATCGAGGCCGCGCGGCGACTCCAGACACAGCAAGGACAGCACCAGTACCCCCAGCAGGAGCACCAGCGCCAGCAGCACCTCCAGCTCCAGTACCCGCAGCAGCTCCAGTAGCTCCAGGACCTACAGCAGCACCAGTAGCACCCCCAGCAGGACCGCCAGCAGTAGCCTCAGCGCCAACACCCTCAGTAGCTCCAGCTCCAGTCGAACCCGCAGGCCCAGCAGCTCCAAAACTCCCAGTACGAGCACCTCCGGGACCCGCGACACCAGCACCCTCAGTAGCCGAAGAACCTTCAGCTCCAGCAGCACGGCTCCAGCGCCGGGGAAACCACTCGCGCAGCTCCTGTGGAGAGAGTGGTTCCCGCCGAGACGAAGCACCCGGAGAACCTCCGGTCCCAGCACCACCAGACGTCACACGAACAGGTCTAGCTCCCTGAGGCTCCACACCCCCAGGCTCAGCACCCCCAGGCGTAGCACTCCCAGGCACAGCACCTCCAGGCTCAGCACCCCCAGGCGTAGCACCCTCAGGCACAGCACCCCCAGGTTCAGCACCCCCAGTCTCAGCACCCCCAGGCTCAGCACCCCCAGGCTCAGCACCCCTAGGCTCAGCACCCCCAGGAGTAGCACCCACACGCTCAGCACCCCCAGGCTCAGCACCCTAAGCAGCACCAGAGTCACCAGTAACCTCGACAGGCTAGACCGCGTCTACCTGGGACACACCTGAAGGGGCAGGACCCTGCGGGGGGAGGCGGTCTACCAGGGGGGGACCTGGTACAAGGAAGAGCGGTGGTGGGGGGAGGGACGGAGTGCGGTAGGGGAAGAGGCGGTAGTAGGGGACCGACTCATCAAACGTGACGTCCTGAGAGGACAAAACACGGCGCGAGGTGGGGTGGTAGAACTGCCACCCGGGCGCGTCAGGGGGGAACCCAAGGAAGACTCACGGAGCAGCACGAGGGGACAGCTTGTCCGCAGACAAGTCGCGGACAAACGCTCGAGATCCCCAGACACGGAACGCAGACGCATCGCCAACCTTCCCCGTCCACAGCAAGGCTGGGGAGGTCTCCGGCCTGGAGACCCTGGGGTGAAGGTTGATCTGATGCGCCGCGTACCTGACCGCAAACGGCCACAGAAAATGGGGGGCAGCCACATGCATCATGGACGTACGAGCGACGTCCATGACCATGCCAATGCAGTGCTCAGCAATCCCATTTTGATGCGGAGAGTCCGGAACCATGGAGGTCTGACGGATGCCTCGTGCACGACAGTAGGCTCTCAGAAGGCCGGAGGAGAACTCTCCACCTCTGTCAGAGTGCAGACGCAGAACAGGAAAGTCCGAGCCGAAGCTCTGCCTGAGCTGGAGACGAGCTGCGCGGATCCAGTCGATCAACACCTCAGTGACATCACCCTTGCTGCGCAAGGGGAAGACTGCGGTGTAACGCGAATAGTCGTCAACCACCAGCATGAAGTAGCACTCCTGACCCTGACCACGGACGCGGGCTGGGCCCCACACGTCCATGTGAAGCGTCTGCAACGGGGCCTCTGTCGGAGGAAACTGGGAGGAGTGAGGGGCAGCCCGCTGCCGCCCCTCGACACAGGGGACACAGGTAGGGCCAGGCCCCTGACGAAGGGGAGGGAGGGACCGGGGAAGACCAGAAACAAGGAAACAGGAGGCCATGAATGTGAGACGAAGCAGAGAGGGGTGACCAAGGCGGTGGTGCCAGAGGAGAGTCTCGTGAGACAGGAGACGACACAAACAGGGGGCAGACTCAGGGCCAGACCTGGACGCTGCAGCAAACACCTGACCCGACGCAGCTACCCGACCAGACTCAGTGACTGGAGGAGACGCAGTGGTCAGTATGTATAGGCTCGACCCCGGCTGACGTGTAAACGTGGCCAAGTGTCGGCCTGTCGGAGCCTCAGTGCAGTGTGTCACCCGCTGACTCGCAGGAGTGAACTGGTGCACTCCCCCATCCTGTAGGTCAGCACCACTCACCAAGTTCGTAGAGAACGAGGGGAGGTAAAGACCAGACAGGGTGCCAGAGGGAGCCGCCGGATACGGGAGGACTGTGGAGAAGTGAGAAAGGACAGGACCCCCAGAGGGGCCGGCCAGAGACACCACAACCGGCCGACCAAGCGGCGTGAGTGTGGTGCGGTCTCGAAAGAAGGAGCGAGAAGCCCCAAAGTCAAGGGTGAAGGTGAGGGAGGCCGAAGCCGACGCAGTACCTGAGAGAGAAGACTCACTAGCACCTGAGGACGCAGACGCACTAGCACGTAGAGCAGCAGCCTCGCAAGCACCTAGGGCAGCAGCCTCACCAGTACCTAGAGCAGCAGTCTCAATGCCCGGATCGAGCAGGAAACACCGGTAACAGTCACCCTCATCACTAATAGTCACAGCATACATGGCAGAAAGAAGAGCATCAAAGTTAAGGTCAAAGATAGCAACTCCCGCCCTAGACAGCTCGCCCCAGCGAGGGATCTCTGTGGCCTCAGGGAACGGGTGACGCCACGCGTCCGTCAGGCGGCCAAAGCAGCGCTGGGTGGGGTGCGCACCCCCACACTGCTCACCCGCGCGGTCGCCTGTGCGCAGAACGTAGGTGCACGGACCAGTACCCCCACCCCGCTGGCGTGCAGCGTACCACTCACGGAACTGCTGAGGGGACAGGGTCTAACGACCGCGCTGCTGCTGCTGGCGCTGACCACCACCAGAGCCACTCCTCTGCACAGAACTGCGACCAGCTCCACCGCCACCTCCGCCGCCTCCGCCACCGCCGCCGCCTCCGCCACCATCGCCGCCTCCGCTCACTCCGCCACTACCGCCTCCGCCTCCGCCTCCACTGCTGCCGCCGGCACCCCCACCCCCGCCACCACTCCCACCACCACCCCCACCCCCTCCGCCGCCTCCACCACCGCCTCCACCGCCCCCGCCAGCTCCTCCAGCGCTCTTGCCCACCTTGCCCTTGCCTGTGCGGCGCTTCCCCGAAGGGGCAGACGCAGCGCCGACCGACTCAAAACCAACAAGGTCGGCCGCAGCAGCAGAAGCAACCGAGGGCAAGAGGGGGGAGGGAGAACACCCCTCAAAGACGGGGGTGCGAGGGTCACCACGAGAGGCTCCTGCAGCAACTATGCTCTTCTCCACTGCTAGGAGGGCCTTCTCGAGGAGGTCAACGGTGAGAGTGGTGGGTCACACGGCAAGGAAGTGGTCCCTGACTACGCGAAGGGAGTCAGGGAGCCGGGTGACTATGTAGTAGAGGGTGATATACATGGGGGGGGGGGGGGGGGTTCTTGGCGCAGAACTCAGCAGGAAGCGCAGCGCGGTAGCGGGTGTCACTAGTGCGGAGGTGCGTAATGAGGTCAGCGACTGTGGGAAAGGCAGCAAGGTCAGGGAAGAGGTACGGTAGCATGAGGTGGCTCAGTGCAGCAGTGGCAGGGGAGGAGTAGCGTGCAACTACAGCGTCGTACAAGGTCTGAGCACTCTTGTACTTACTAAAGTGCGCTCGCTCAGAGGTAGGCAGGTGGCGACGCACAGCAAGACGTGCAGCAGCATTGCGCGTGGCCCACTGTGAGCGAACAGAGGCGTCATCATCAGCAGCAGGAGCAGGAGAGGCACCAGAGGTGAGGTCAAAGAGGGAGAGACCGTTTGCCCTATCGCACTGTAGGAAAAGCTGGAGGTCATCTCCCCAGACGTCAAAGTCAATGGCCCGACCCTCAGCGTCAAAAGCGAGGACACTAGGGGTAGCCATGACAGAAGTAGACTAGTAGCGCGAACAGTAGGGTAAGGGCAGTGCAGTGACAGAGGCGCCGCACTTACCGGACAGGGCTGCTCGGGCGGCTCGGAAGTGCCCGCGGCTCGGCTGTAGGGCGGCTCGGCTGCTGGGCGGCTCTGCTGCTCGGCTGCTGGGCGACTCAGCGGCTCGGCGGCTCGGCGGCTCGGCTGCTGGGCGGCTCGGCTGCTCGGCGACTTGGCTGCTGGGCGGCTCGGCGGCTCGGCGGCTCGGCTGCTGGGCGGCTCGGCGGCTCGGCTGCAGGGCGGCTCGGCGGCTCTGCTGCGGCGGCTCGAGGTTAGGTGGGGCGGCCGCGGGGTCGAGAAGGGCGGCGCTGGGGCCGCAGGAGTAGGCGCCGGGGCCAGGTAGGGTGGCGCACGGTGGGCCGACAGGCGGCTCGCGGGGCCGCAAGGGCGGCGGGCTGAGCTGATGGGCAGCGACGGCGGGCCGTAAGGGCGGCGTGAGGGGCTGCGGAGGTCGGCGGCGTGCCGTAAGGGCGGCACGCGAAGCCGCGAAGGGCGGCGACAGGCCATAGAGGACGGCGTTGAGCCGTTAGGGCGGCGCGAAGGGCCGGGAAGGGCGGTGCCGGGCTGCGAAGGGCGGCGACGGGCCGGGAAGGGCGACGACGGGCCTCGTAAGGGCGGCGACAGGCCGCGTAAGGGCAGCGACGGGCCGCGGCGGGCAGCGACGGGCCGAGTAAGGGCGGCGACGGGCCGCGTAGGGCGGCGACGGGCCGCGAAGGGCGGCGACGGGTCGAGTAAGGGCGGCGCCGGGCCGCGAAGGGCGTCGACGGGCCGAGTTAGGGCGGCGCGAGGGAGGCCGCTAGGGGCGACGCGACAGGGCCAAAGGAGGCCTAGGAAGGGCGCGACGGTAGAGAGGGCACACGAGGCGCGACTCGGGCCTAAGTGGAGCGCGCTACGGGCAGGAAAAAAAAGTTTCGACTTGGTGGGCCCTGGGAACAGTTCCCACGAGGGAACCTGCTCGATACCATGAGAAGAAACGAGAATGAATGAACTATGAAAGAAGTGGGTACAAGTACTAACCCTAATTGGGTTGTACCCCCTATGGGATACCCCACTACAGCCTACACAACAGCATAAGCTATAATGTTCTGACAATGTACTGTAGCGATTTGTGGTCGGTTCGGATGGTCACGTCGGCTCCCGTGAGGTAGCAGCGCCACGTACGAAATGCATAGACGATGGCCAGCATTTCTTTGTCGTGGATTGGGTAGTTGCGCTCGGATGGCTGCATCTTGCGTGATTCGTATGTGATGGGTTGCAGCCCGTTGCCGAAGTCCTGTAGCAGGACGGCGCCGACGGCAAAATCGCTGGCGTCCGTGACGACTTCGAACGGTCGGGATGGGTCGGCGAGGCGGAGCACCGGGGGCGAACCCAAAATGTTTTTGAGGGCGTCGAAGGCGACTGCTCCCTCTCCCCCCGTCGAAGGCGAACCCAAAATGTTTTTGATGCAGTAGGTCGGTCAGCGGCTTGGTTATCCCTGCCATATTAGGTACAAAACGGCGAACGTAATTAACAAACCCCAAAAAACTTCGCAACTCAGGGATATTAGTCGGCGGCTTCCACTTAACGATGGCGTCCATTTTACGTGGGTCGATTTTGATTCCGTCGCCAGAAACCACGTGCCCAAAAAACTCCAACTCCGGCTTCAGGAACTCGCACTTAGACCCCTTCGTAATTAGCCGATGCCCCTGTAAACGCCAGAACACCTCCTCTAAATCCCGCAGGTGGTCTTCCTTTGTCGCGCTGTACACCAGGATGTCGTCCAGGTACACGATGACTTTTTTGTCCAGCATGTCTCGGAAAATCCCGTTCATTGTGAGCTGGAACGTTGAGGGTGCGTTTTTCAGTCTGAACGACATCACCGTAAATTCGTAGCTGCCGTATCGTGTGCGAAACGCTGTCTTCGGACACTCGTCGGCGAACACGCGAATTTGGTGGTAGCCTCCTCGCAGGTCGATTTTCGAGAAGTATCGAGCTCCACGAAGTTGATCCAGCATATCGTCAGTTCGCGGGATCGGGTAACACGATTTTATCGTGACCCGATTCAGCGCCCGATAATCAATGCACATGCGTAGGCCCCCATCTTACTTCGGTGTGAATAGTATCGGCGCTGCATACGGCGACGTGCTTGGCCGGATAAATCTTTTGGCGAGCAGGTAATCCAGCTGGGCCCGCAACTCGGCGAGCTCTGGTTGGCTGAGCCGCCACTGTGTCCGAACAGTAGGTTGCTCGCTGGGCTCCAGCTGGATCCGATGATCCTCAGGGCGTTGGGTGGGCAGGCCATACGGGAGGTCATCCGCGAGAATTTCGGGATACCTCCGAATAGTGCTCGCCAGTTCCTTGGGGACTGCTGCGCAGAGGGTGTCGATGCCCGCGATTTTTTCGGAAGCTGCCACCTCGTACAAGTGCACCAAGAAGGCCTGAGCTCCGCTGTTCATTGCTCGCGCCATGTTGACCGCGTTGACACGTGTCGTCACCGGCTCCGGCCCCGTCCATTTCGGAAGCGTCGTCTTCCCTCCATATCCTTGCACGACGTACGCCCAAGTCGTCCAATCGATCGTCGGATTGAAGCGCTGCAGCTAGTCCCTTCCCAGCAGCACATCGCAGCCGTCCAACGTCGTCGCCAACATCTTCATGCCAAACCCGAATTTGTCGCCGCACCGTATCCGATTTTTTCGCGCCTCATCTCGGATGGCCAGCGGTGTCCCGTCCACTAGACGTGCATCGATCTCCGGTAGACACCTGGTCAGCTTCACCCTTTTTTTTTTTTGGCCGTTGCCAGGTTGATGAGATTTTTTGGCTCGCCCCACCGTCAACGAAATTTTTTATTTTATGACCGTTAACCCTCCCCACTACCAGCACAGGGTAGTCCACGTGTTCACCCACGTTATTCGTCCGGTTCTGGTCGATAGCTCTGATCGGTACCACGACCCGGTGTGGATGGTAATTGTCGGGCGAAAGGGTCTCGTCAGTAGGGGCCCCGTCTGCTACTGACTCACATCTTTTCCCGACCCTTCCCCGTCGTTCTTCTTCCCCTGCTTAAGCCTCGGGCAGTCTTTTTTCAGGTGGCCCAGCTAGTTGCATATAAAGCACGGCCCGAGGGCTCGGCTTGGTGCATCCACGCCGTTGATCGTGGGCTGCTGAGTCGATCCACGAAATCGAGGGCCCTCCCGAGAGCTCGATCTCGCCCACTGTATCAGTGCATCCGTTGACTCGGCTTCTCTGACGGCGTCGTTGAATCTGCGTGGCCGCGTCCGTCGGACCTCGTACTGTATCTCATATTTGGGGCCCGCCACGTAGCGATCCAACCGCTCCGCATCGCTCATGTCGTCCACTTGGTCCGCCAAGTTGCAGAATGTGCTGGTATAGTCTTGGACCGAAGTCAGCTGCTTCCAGGCACGCAGCTTCATGCGAGTAGAGTCCGAGGCGGATATGTGCTCGAATCTGGTTCGCAAGGCGGTGCCCCACTCCCTCCATGTGCGTATCGTAGCCGTCCCAAAAATTGATGCTGCTTGATGCGTGACAGGTGTCGAAGTCCCGTCGTTCGCACGTGCTATTCCTGCCGAAGTCCCTTCGTCTTGCAGCGTTCGCCTCCACCACTCCAGCGCAGGTCCTCGCTACAGTGAAACTGCGAAATTAATGCGGGTGGCATCGTCATAAATCATGGCAGCATTTAAAAATACCTCCACGCCGAACAACCATGCAGAAACAGTGACGAACTTGTCACTTGGGTTAAACGGGGGCGGGTTCGTCGGCTTGATTTTAACAATTGTCAAAGCCGTTGCTGCCACTTGGGCTGTTGGCAATGCTGTTGGCGACGTCGTCGTCGTCGCTGCTGCACGTGTCGGGGCTGCATGCGACTGTTGTGGTGACTGCTGCTGTTGCGCCTGCCTCGCCTCGTCCACATCTATCTCGCCTTCCAACTCGCTCCAGACCCGCTCATCTGGTGCAGTGCTGCTACTTGCGTCGTCCACGACAGGCGACTCCTATCCTGGCGCGCTTCACCACGCGCCTGGTGTAGTTCGGCGTTTTCCTTCCGTTGACGCTCCATCTCTGCAGTCATACCCTGCAAGTTGGCCTGCATCGCACGGAACTGTTGCATGAACTCGTTAAACTCAGCCTGATCCATGTGCCGCAGACTTCGTCGAAAGTGCAGAGGTTGGCTCGCGATTTTTCTGACTTCGGTGAAGGCATAAATGCTATCGTAGTCGGAGTGGAATAATCGGATCTGTTCCACGGGCCGACCGCTTTACAGCCCACCAAGTCTATCGCTCCCCTTCTACAAACTACCCCGGAAATGCGAGGGTGACCTAGGAAAGTAGGCTCTGATACCAAGTGTTAAGAGTTGTGAAGGAAAGAGTGTGCAGCGCAGGACTCAATAATGCGGAAGTGATTACAACGTCTAAGAACACAACGAGGCCTAGGATTAATATAGCGAAGCTAGCTAGGCCGAGGTCGCGGGGTCGCGAGATGGTTGGGTGCAGGTTCGGGGTTGGAAAACCCGAAGGCGACGCGGTGGTGGCTCGGATGGCGAGGTCGGCGGACCGAGCCTGGTTTTCCGAAAGTCGGGGTTGTACGCGTACAGTGTGACCTAGTAAGGAATCCCTCAAAATTCCTTACATCCTCAAAATCTGCGATGGACTTGTGGTTACCTTGTTTCAACCGTCTTATCTTTGGCTGATTCGGAAGAAACATGAGACGCGGTCGGGTGAATTTTGGAAAGGTTTGGTATGGTAGTAAGGAGACGAGTTTTCAGGTTTTCAGTGGCTTGGCAAATTGGCTCGACAGCCTCAAGAAACGTGACAACCAATCACCAGCCAGTCGAACTTGCTTGACAGGGAAAGACAAGCGTCCAATTACAGGTTTGCCTCGACTTGACCTATACCGAACCAGAAACCAAGTCACCACAAACCATCCTCTTCATACCGAACCAGTCTCCCTAGAATCTGTTTTGCATATCTCCCAGATCTGGACCACACAACCACTTAGGGCCCTGGCCTAGCTCCAGCCCTCGTCAGCACGCATCACAGCAAGCAAATGTCCAGTCAGGTGAGCAGCATTATCGTACTCAAACGTTCTCAAAGCCCACTTGGGACGCACCCCGGAAGCCTTGGGTTGTTGCTTGCCCCTCTCCTGCTGCGGAAACTCGCCTTGACTACTTTTGCTTGCAGCCATCATGACCATGAAATTCTCACCAGGGCTGTTTCATGTTTGAGTGCGGCAACTTCTATGGCAGCTGTCTCTGATAGATTATGGGGCCAACAGACCGGTATAGCTTGCTGTCCTCCTCCCGTGTCCTCGTCTCGAGATTCTCACTTGACTAGCCCGTGCGCAGTCCGAAGCATGGCAGATTGGCTGGATTTTCGAGTTTCATACTCGGCGCGCTCGCTCGTTTTCAGTCAACCAGCGTAGCACGCCCTTCGATATCAGATTCCCGTGTGCTACTTCGTGCCTGCTCATAACTCTCCCCTAACCTTTCAGAGGCTATTACTGAGCTCGGGTTTAAAGATGTTGGAATATTTCACTCGCGGCTTGCATCAGGCGGCAGACGAGCTCGGAGCACCTTTCTTTCTCTCAGCCATGCAGCTACTGTCGTTTGTAACACTCCCTCTATTCCTCCCGGCTGTCCTCCTTTCCACCATGGCGACCCTCCTCCTCCCTCTCGCCTCCTCATGGCCTCTCACCTACCTCCGACAGTTTCCGTTAATCGGACTTCACGTTGACAACATCATCATTCTTTTAGGAAAGCTTTCGGATCACAAATGGTCGAGCGACGCGACGACGATTTTCCGTAACATGTCCACGTCTTCGCCGGCTGGCGAAAGCCTTCGCAACCGGCGCACGCGATCCTGGGACAAATTCCTAACAGATAACATCTCGGCCACCATCCGTCCTCTCCATACAACTGGATCTGCTGCTAATCCCGACCCTTCTGCTTCTTCATCTTCCGTGGAACGCGCGTTGTGTCAGTCCCTCTGCTTGATGACCGATCTTCCGTCCAGCTCACCCAAGTATGGTTTCATCCGGAGCGTCGCGGAGGAGCTTCTGCGAGCCAACGACAGCTCCAAGGATCTCAATCTCTCTGAAGCCAATCGCCGAGCGCTTCTCCAGGCGTTTTCCCGGACCATTTCCCGCCTCGAGAGCTCCTTGAAACGCGGCCAGGCTTCGTCGTTCGGCCTCACGCAGATTTTGGATCAGGTTTCTTGGGGCGCGGCTGCTGCTGCTGCAGTGGCCGTCGCAGCAAGCGGAGGAGGAGGCGGGATCAGCGGAAGCGGCGGAAATGGGAAAATTCGGCGGATGCCAGGGGGAAATGGCGGGGAGAATCCTCTAGCGGAGAAGCTTTCTCAGGAGCTGCTGTGGCTGGTGCTGAAGCTTCAGGGTCGGAAGGGAATCGAACAAGTGGTGGAGGTTTGGGCGGAGGCTCGGGTTCTGTCTGAGCTGGCAGTTCGATCTTCACCACGTGTGCAGCTGAATCTTCTGAAGCTGACGTGTATTGTGCTGGATTTGGTCTCGTCCCACGTGGTGTCATGTGATGTGAAGTCGCAAGAGCACCTGCTGCTGCACTGGATGCCGTTGCTTTGTCAGTGTCCGAACACATCCGACGGCCTGCTCTCCACTGACAGTAACCGACAGGTAGGTTTGCTTTCAGATCGGTCCTGAGTGGACTCACAAGTCACCGTGCATGTGTCAATGTCTAAACACATCTGATGGCTTGCTCTCCACTGATAGTAACCGACAGGTAGGTCTGCTTTTAAATGGGCTGTCTGATGGTGAGTGATGACGTGGAACCCTTTCTCACCACCACCCCTTCCCAATATTCAGAGTTTCCCATCTTATTATATCTCCATTTTCTATAAAACCTCCATGCATTTTTTTCCCCTTCCCCCCCTTCCCCCCCCCCCCCCTGTCAGCATCATCTACCCTTTTTTTCCTACTCAATTGTGCACACTCCTAATCCTAAGTACAATTATCGTTAATTTATTTTTGGCAGAGGACAGAGGAGGACATGTGCACAATAATTACTCGCCTGCCTGCTGCAAGTCAGGAGCTGGTCTACGTGGCATGGCTGCATGAGTACACATGGTCAACCTCTGATTGGCCAAACCTGCATCCTGCCTTCCTCACCTGGTGTGACACTTCCCGGGCTAACCCTGACCAAGTTACCACTAACCATGGTGAAACAAGCCAAGCCTTGCAGCAATCCCTTGTCAGCGCGTAAATTGTAAGCCTGATCGGTGGACTAACATGCAACATGGAATACCGCTGTATAGTACCATGCGTTTGGAGGGCATGAAGTTCATTGGGTTTTATGGTGTGTCATTGGGGCTCATTGTGGGTTAGTTACGGCTGTTGATTTACCTTATCACCCCGGATATAAGCGCAGGCGTATGTTAAGCGCATGCGCTTATATCTGGAGCAATGCGCTTATGGCCGATCCTCAATTATAAGTGCACCCCCTGTAAAACCTTGACTTATTATAAGTGCATCAATAATTCTACTATTAAATCCTAATTAATACTGTAACGATTTCCCTTTTTGCAGCAAGTCCAGATCCGTTCCTACTTGTTTGACTCGCTCGAGGGCGAGCGATTCGCAGGAGAAACGAAACGGCGTGAAGCTGACTGACTGACAGCACATCGTTGGGAGGGGGGGGAGGGAAGATGGGCGCTGGAAACGACTGTCATGTGGGTTGTGCGAGCGAAAAAGGGGCAGGCGGGGGGGCTCGGGAACGACTGTGCCTCTGCGCTGCGATCAAGCGACTCCGTGTGTCAGGCTCGTACATTGGTTCGGGGCGAGCTTGACACATCCCTCTGCGTTGTGACGTACCGTAATACCCCGGATAGAAGCGCACCTGCGCTTATAATAAAACGGTGTTTTTTGGGGGGGTGCGCTTATAATTGAGTCAGATTTATAAGCGCATGCGCTTATATAATAACAAATACAAATTTATAATTCATTGGCACCAAACTGTACATCTCCTTCTTGCGATTTCAATCGAATCAAAGTGGTAGCGAGTTACAATTCAGATTCGAGCATGAGCGATTTTCTGCCGGCGCACAGAGGCAAATTTACACGTCACTGTCAGAAATGCCAGCTCATACTGACTGGACGCGCAGTATGTGAGGTCCTCGAAAGTCAATCGAAGCGAAAATGGTTGTATCCTCACTGCAAAATTTGAAATCGCTACCGTTTTAATCTGGTTTAAACTTTAAAATTATACATGCGCTTATAATAAATCAAGGTTTTACAGGGGGTGCGCTTATAAATGAGGATCGGCCATAAGCGCATTGCTCCAGATACAAGCGCATGCGCTTATAATAGGCCTGCGCTTATATCCGGGGCCATACGGTATCCTCGCCCCTGTGCGGCGGCTGAGATCGCCCTCGCGCGATTCTCTGATGTGGGACGCTGTAACCATCATCGCCCGGATATAAGATAGTGTCGAATTGAAGACATGGGGTGTCGTTAAAACGGATGTTTCTTATAGATGGGTGTTCCTGATTATAAGACAACTGTCGGTGTGTACGAGTTAAGCCAGTATAGGGATTAAGGGCAATCTTATGACTAGGGGGTATCTTCTAAACAGTTTTTTGTCCATTTATAAGAATTATAAGACACCCTAAACCGTCCCAATTACAAGACACAGCAAGCTTTTTTTCTAATGTACCGTCATACCCCGGATATAAGCGACACCCTCGGATAAGCGCCTGGCGCTTTTAATTGGCGTGTGGCGCTTACTGTATATCCCCTGCTCGATTATAAGCGCACCCCCTGAAAAAACTTGTTATATTATAAGCGCACGTAAACTTATTTTTTTTTGAAATGTGTTCAAACGCTTTAACAATTTCTACTTTAGCAGGCAGATGTTTTGCAAATTCGGTTCCCTTCACATTCGGACCCTGCACTCGATTCGGGTCTGTTCAGAATAGAACGAGGATGAATGAACTATGAATGAAGTGAGTACAAATAGGAAACCCTAACTGGGTTGTACCCCCTATGGGATACTCCACTACAGCCTACACAAAAGTATAAGCTACTGTATATATATGTTCTGACACACCCCCATAGGCAAAGTGGGGGAGAACAAGGGGTCACAAGACCAGTCAAGCAAGACAAAGCAAAGCTCAGGGTGGATCACAAAGTCACCACACAGTCCGAGCACAAGAGCAAGGCCAAAGGCCAGTTCACATGCAAGAGTACAGACATATATATAAAGCTAGACAAGCAAGAGCAGGTATATATATGTCACAGTACAAGTAAAGTCAAGAGGAGAGCAAGTGAGGCAAGACACGCACAAGACCCAGCTGGGTGCAGAAGCGCTGATGGTCACAAGGCGCAAGTGCCTTGGTGAACACATCAGCAGTGTTGGCCTCAGAGGCCACGTACGCAAGCCGCAACTGTCCACGCTGCTGTAGCTCACGAGCAAGGAAGTAGCGAAGAGCAATGTGCTTTGTTCTGTGCTCCAGACGCTGCTCTCGACACAAGGCCAGCATGGCCTTGTTGTCTACGTACAGCACTGGAGGAGAACGAGGCGGCTCTCCAAGGTCAGTCAGCAGGTAGGTAAGCCAGCGAAACTCCTGTGCAACCATGGCCCCTGCGTAGATCTCAGCCTCACAACTGGAGCTGAGAACCGAAGACGAACGAGTAGCCCGCCACGAGACAGAGCCGGAACCAAGGCTGAAGGTGTAACCCTGTGACGACCGCTGCGTAGCCTGGTCGTCAGCCCAAGAAGCGTCCGCGTGACCTGTAAGGACCACTGGACTCCGCCCTCCAAGCACTAGCCCCATGCCCAACGTACTGCACAGGTAGCGCAATACCCTCTTCGCTGCAGCCATGTGCTCTGGTCGGTGTCTCCCAGGAGCAACATAGCGTGCAAGAATGCTCAGAGGGTATGCAAGGTCAGGTCGTGTGCAGGTCATCAGGTACATGAGGCAGCCAACAAGCTCTGGGTACGGGCCACTCGACTCTACGGACTCATCCGAAGGCAGAGCTGAGAGCGAGTGGCGGGTAGACAGAGGAGTGGCCTGAGGCAAGGAGTACGTGAAGCCGAAGCGCTGAAGGACCTGCTGCACCATGTGTGACTGAGTCAAGGTAATGGTGCGGCGTGCTCTGTCCCGAGTGATCTGCAAGCCAAGGTAGCTACGCAGTTCACCCAGGTCTGTGCACGTGTGTCTCTTCAGCAGCTCGGACTTCACGTAGGCGAGTCCAGCAGTGTCCGCTGCGGCAAAGACCAAGTCGTCGACGTACACGAGGATGTAGAACGGCGGCAGTGAAGTGTCGGTGCGCAGAAACAGCGACGGGTCAGCAGTAGAAGGAGCAAACCCAAGAGCCGCAAGCGTAGTCCTCAGTGTGTCGTGCCACTCACGCGGTGCCTGGCGGAGACCGTAGACTGGCCGTCGGAGGCTCCAGTGGGTACCAGGAGGGAAAGTCCCAGTGAAGCCAGGTGGACGGCGCAGCCAGATCTCCTCGTGCAGGCTACCCTGCAGGAACGCAGTGCTGAAGTCGAGAGAGTGAAGCTCGTAGTCGCGCTGAGCGGCTATGTGTAGCAGCACCCGAAGAGTGGTCATCTTCGGGGTGGGAGAGAAGGTCTAAAAGTAGTCAACTCCCTGCCGCTGACTGAAGCCACGAGCCACGTACCGCGCCTTGAAGACAGGTGGAGAGCCTGGCGGCCGCTTCACCCTGAAGATCCACATGCCACTGACGATGTTCGGCCCAGGAGGGGGAACCGCGTCAACGTAGGTGCCTGTGGACTTCCAGGAAGCCATCTCTGCATCCATAGCTGCCTGCCACTGAGACAAGTAGGGACCCTCTACGGCCTCCGCGTAGGAGCGCGTAGTCGGGATGTCTAGTGCATCCGGGTCTCCCTCAGGAGCAAGCAGTACAGACGCGAGATGAGGTGAAGCAGTAGCCAGACACTGTAACTCCTCCTGCCTGTCCTCTAGGACGTCCGTGCCAAGAGCACACTCACCCCCGACGGACGGAGGACAGACAGACGCAGACTCAGCAACAAGACTAGCAGCGTAGTCTAGACGACAGCGAGCAGCAAAGTCGATGAGCTCAGCGACAAGAGCAGACGCAGCAGTGGACTCAAAAGAGGGGTCAGTGACGACAGTAGCAAGGAGACACGTGACAGTAGGACTGGCAGCACGAAGGGAGTCCGACTCAGGGTCGGCAAGCGCAGGAAGAGAGGACTCAGGAGGAGAAGGCAAAGGGGCACGCAGAGGAGCAGTGGACGGACGCAGAGACATCCGGTGCGTGCCAGGGACAGGAGGAGGACGCTGACGTGAACCGCGACCACTAGCGCGAGCAGCACGAACAGGCGACGCGGGACGAGACGCAGGCTCACGACGCTCAGCAAGACCTCGAGTAGGACCAGTGTAAGGAGAGGGAGCAGGCAGTGGGGAGGAAGGCTCCAACAGTGACTGTGACTGGACAGGCTGTGGACACTCTACCGGAGGAGAAAGACCAAGAACCTGCTGCAGAAGTGGAACGAAGTACGGCCGAGGCCGCGCAGCAGCTCCAGGCTCAGCAAGGACAGCACCAGCACCCTCAACGGCAGGACCTCCAGCAGCACCAGCAGCAGAACCACCTCCAGGACAGACAGCTGGAGTCTCAGCACCAACACCTCAAGCAGCTCCAGCTCCAAGAGGACCCGCAGGCCCAGCAGCTCCGGGACCGGTGGCACCAGCACCCTCGACGGTCGAAGAAGCTCCAGCTCCGGCAGTACGCCTCCAGCGGCGAGCAAACCATTCGCGCAGCTCCTGTGGAGAGAGGGGCTCCCGCCGAGACGCAGCACCAGGAGAAACCCCAATCTCAGTAGCCCCAGACGCAGCACCCCCAGGCTCAGCAGCGTCAGACGTAGCACCCCTAGGCTCAGCAGCTCCAGACCCAGCACCCCCAGGCTCAGCAGCTCCAGACTCAGCACCCCCAGACTCAGCACCCCCTAGCTCAGCAGCTCCAGGCACAGCACCCCCCGGCTCAGCACCCCCAGGCCCAGCACCCTCCGCAGTAGCACCCCCAGGCTCGGCACCCCCGCGCACAGCACCCCCACAGTCAGCACCCCCAGGCTCAGCACCCGCAGCAGCACCAGAGTCACCAGTAACCTCGACCGGGTCAACTGCGTCTACCTGGGACACACCTGAGGGGGCAGGAACCTGAGGGTGGAGGGGGTCTACCGGGGGGGGAACCGGCACAAGGAAGTCCGGTGGCGGGGGAAGGGAAGGAGTGCGGTAGGGGAAGAGGCGGTAGAAGGGGACTGACTCGTCGAACGTGACGTCCTGGGAGGACAGAACACGACGAGAGGAGGGGTGGTAGAACTGCCACCCTCGAGCGTCAGGGGGGAAGCCAAGGAAGACACAGGGAGCAGCACGAGGGGATAGCTTGTCCGCAGACAAGTCGCGGACAAACGCCCGAGATCCCCAGACACGGAACGCAGACGCATCGCCAACCTTCCCCGTCCACAGCAAGACTGGGGACTTCGTAGGCTGAGAGACCCTGGGGTGAAGGTTGATCTGATGCGCCGCGTACCGAACCTCAAACGGCCACAGAAAATGGGGGGCAGCCGCATGCATCAGGGACGTACGAGCGACATCCATGACCATGCCAATGCGGCGCTCAGCAATCCCATTTTGCTGTGGAGAGTCCGGAAGCGTGAAGGTCTGGCGGATCCCCCATGCACGACAGTAGTCTCGCAGAAGGCGAGAGGAGAACTCCCCGCCTCTGTCCGAGTGCACACGCAAAACAGGAAAGTCCGAGCCGAAGCTCCTCCTGAGCTGGAGACGAGCCTCGCGGATCCTGTCGATCAGCACCTCAGTGACAGCACCCTTGCTGCGCAAGGGGAGGACTGTGGTGTAACGCGAGTAGTCGTCAACCACCAACAGGAAGTAGCGCTCGTGACCCTGCCCACGGACGGGGGCTGGGCCCCACACGTCCATGTGAAGTGTCTGCAGAGGAGCCTCTGTCGGGGGGAACTGGGAGAAGTGAGGAGCAGCCCGGAGGTGCCCCTCGACACAGGGGACACAGGAAGGTCCTGGCCCCGAAGGAAGGGGAGGGAGAGACTAGGGAAGACCAGAGACAAGGACACAGGAAGCCATGCTCCGAAGACGGGGCAAGGAGGGGTGGCCTAGACGGTGGTGCCACAGGAGGGTCTCGTGAGACAGGAGGCGACACGAACAGGGGGCAGACTCAGGGCCAGACCAGGACGCAGCAGCAAACACCTGACCAGACGCAGGGACAGGAGGAGACTCAACGGTCAGGGTGTAGAGACTCGACCCCGGCCGACGCGAGAACGTGGCCAGGTGTCGGCCTGTGCGTGCCTCCGTGCAGTGGGTCACCCGCTGACTCGCAGGAGTGAACTGGTGAACCCCCACATCCTGCAGGTCCGCGCCACTCACCAAGTTCGTAGAGAACGAGGGAAGGTACAGACCAGACAGGGTGCCCGAGGGGGCAGCCGGACACGGGAGGACAGTGGAAAAGTGAGAGAGGACAGGACCCCCAGAGGGGTCAGCCAGGGAGACTGCAACAGGCCGACTAAGCGGCGTGAGGGTGGTGCGGTCTCGAAAGAAGGAGTGAGAAGCCCTGGAGTCAAGTGTGAAAGTGAGGGAGGACGAAGGCGACGCAGTACCTGAGAGCGCAGTCTCACCAGTACCTGAGAGCGCAGACGCACTGGCACCTAGAGCAGCAGCCTCACAAGCACCTAGCGCAGCAGTACCAATGCCCGGGTTGGGCGGGAAACACCGGTAACAGTCACCCTCCTCACTAATAGTCACAGCATACATAGCAGCAAGGATAGCATCAAAGTCAAGATCAAAGATCGCTACACCAGCCCTAAGAAGCTCATCCCAGCGGGGGATCTCACTAGCCTCGGGGAACTGCTGACGCCAAGCATCCGCCAGGCGGCCAAAGCAGCGCTGGGTGGGGTGGGCACCCCCACACTGCACACCCGCGCGGTCGCCGGAACGAAGGACGTAGGCACACGGACCAGCACCCGCACCCCTCTGACGCCGAGCGTACCACTCACGGAGCTGCTGGGGCGGAGGGATGTCCCGCGAACGCTGCTGCTGCTGCTGCTGCGGGCGCTGACCACCACCACCGCCGCTCCGCTTCTGGGTACCACCCCGACTAGCTCCACCCCCTCCGCCACCACCGCCTCCTCCTCCGCCCCCTCCACCGCCTCCACCGCCACCGCTGCCGCCACCACCACCGCTGCCGCCACCTCCGCCGCCTCCGCCGCCGCTGCCACCACTACCACCACCACCCCCTCCACCACTCCCGCCCCCACCCCCACTACCTCCGCCGCCTCCACCGCCACCTCCACCGCCCCCTCCAGCTCCACCCGCGCCCTTGCCCCCCTTGCCCTTGCCAGAGCGGCGTCGCCCACTAGGGGCAGACGCCGCGCCGACCGACTCAAGACCAAGCAGGTCGGCAGCAGCAGCAGAGGCAACAGAGGGCAGTAGGGGGGAAGGAGAGCACCCCTCAAAGATGGGGGTGCGATGGTCACCCTGAGAAGCTCCTAAAGTGACGATGCTCTTCTCCGCCGCGAGGAGGGCCTTCTCGAGGAGGTCGACAGTGAGGGTGGTGGGACTGACTGTGAGAAAGTGGTCCCTGACTACGCGAAGAGAGTCAGGGAGGCGCGCGACTACGTAGTAGAGAGTGATGTACATGGGGGGGGGGTTCTTGGCGCAGAACTCAGCAGGAAGGGCGGCGCGGTAGCGAGTGTCACTAGTGCGGAGGTGCGTAATGAGGTCAGCGACAGTGGGAAAGGCAGAGAGGTCAGGAAAGAGGTAGGGAAGAATGAGACGGCTCAGTGCAGCAGTGGCAGGGGAAAAGTAGCGCGCAACTACAGCGTCGTACAAGGTCTGAGCACTCTTGTACTGACTAAAGTGCGCGCGCTCAGAGGGAGGGAAGTGGCGACGCACAGCAAGACGTGCAGCAGCATCGCGGGTAGCCCACTGAGAGCGCACAGTGGGATCAGCATCAGCAGCAGGGGCAGGAGAGGCGCCAGAAGTGAGGTCAAAGAGAGAAAGTCCGTCTACTCTATTGCACTGCAAGAACAGCCGCAAGTCGTCGACCCAGACCTCAAAGTCAATGGCGCGACCCTCAGCGTCAAAAGCGAGGACACTAGGGGTAGCCATGACAGCAGTAGACAGTCTCACCAGACAGGACGAGTCGGGCAGCGCAGTAGCACAGCAGCACAGCAACACAGCAGCTCAACCGGCTCAGCAGCAAAAGCAACCTCGCAGGACCAGCGGCTGGGCTCCTCAGGCGGTGCAGGCGGCTCGGGCGGCTCGGGCGGCTCGGGCGGCGCGGGCGGCTCGGGCGGCTCGGGCAGTCAGCAGCACAGGCGGCTCGAGCGGCTTGGCTCCTCAGCTGCGGAGACGGTTCAGGCGGCTCAGGTCGCACGGCGGCTGGCGGGCGGCGTGGGGGGGGCCGGGACAGCGTCGTGCAGCAGGGACGGGAGAGCGCGGCCGGGACGGGCGGCACAGGGCGGCTCAGGACCGGGTCGGGCGGCGCGCGGGCGGTGAGGGGCCGGGACGGGCGCGCGTGGGTGGCTAGGGGCCGGGACGGGCGCTCGAGCGCGGCGAAGGGCCGGGACAGGGCTCGCGTGGGCGGCTAGGGGCCGGGACGGGCGCGCGTGGGTGGGTAGGGGCCGGGACGGGTGCTCGAGGGCGGCTAAGGGCCGGGACGGGCTCGCGTGGGCGGCTAGGGGCCGGGACGGGCGCGCGTGGGTGGCTTGAGGCCGGGACGGGCGGCGCGCAGGTGGCGAGGGGCCGTGACGAGCGGCGCGCGGGCGGCTGTGGGCCTGAACGGGCGGCGCGTGCGCGTCTAGGAGCCCTGACGAGCGGCGCGCGGGCGGCTAGGGGCCTGAACGGGCGGCGCGCTGGCGGCTAGGGGCCTGAACGGGCGGGCGCACTGGCGGCTAGAGGCCTGAACGGGCGGCGCGCTGGCGGCTAGGGGCCTAAACGGGCTGCACGCGAGCGGCTAGGAGCCCTGACTGGCGGCGCGTGGGTGGCTAAGGGCCGGGACGGGCGGCGCGCGGGCGGCTAGGTGCCTGAACGGGCGGGCGCGGGCGGCTAGGTGCCGAGACGGGCGGTGCGCGGGCGGCAAAAGGCGGCTCGCGCGGGCGTCTAGGGGGTCGCAGGGCAGGCCAAAAAGGAGAGAGCAAGGGCCCGGAGCGCGCTCCGGGCAGAATTTTTTTTTTGAAGGTGGTGGGCCCTAAGCACAGTTCCCGCGGGGGAACCTGCTCGATACCATGTTGAGAATAGAACAAGGATGAATGAACTATGAATGAAGTGAGTACAAATAGGAAACCCTAACTGGGTTGTACCCCCTATGGGATACCCCACTACAACCTACACAATAGTATAAGCTATATATATGTTATGACAGGGTCCAGTCAGCAGGAGCTGTCATGAGCTGTCAGGAGCTGGATGTGAGTCAGATTGGGTGTACCTCCCTGCGCGCGCGAGAATTTCACAGACGACCCCATGTAACTTCGTCTCGATTGAAAAGGCAAGCACGAGATCTACAGTGTGGTGTTCTGAAATATATAAGAACATATATGTCATTTTATAAACGCTGGCGCTTATAAATTTACTCGATTATAAGCCCACTGTCAGAACATCATAGCTTACTTATTTGTGTAGGCTATAGTGGGGTATCCCATAGGGGGTACAACCCAATTAGGGTTTCCTATTTGTACTCACTTCGTTCATAGTCATTCCCATTCTCGTTCTAACTTTCTCATGGTATCGAGCAGGTTCCCCTGTGGGAACTGTGCTTAGGGCCCACCACATCGAAATTTTTTTTTTCCTGCCCGGAGCGCGCTCCAGGCCCTTTCTCTTACTTTTTCGATCTGCCCTAATGGCCCCTAGACGCCCGCGTCCCACCCTTAGACGCCCACGCGCCGCCTGTCCTGGCCCCTTGACGCCCGCGCGCCGCCCTAAGACGCTCGCGCGCCGCCCGTCCCGGCCCCTAGACACCCGCGCGCCGCCCGTCTAGGCCCCACGCCGCCCGCGCGCTGCCCTTCGAGCCCGCGCGCCGCCCGTCCAGGCCCCACGCCGCCCGCGCGCTGCCCTTCTAGCCCGCGAGCCGCCCGCCTAGGCCCCACGCTGCCCGCGCGCCGCCCTGAGGGCCCGCGAGCCGCCCGTCTCGGCCCCCCCCCTAGACGCCCGCGCGCTGCCCGCCAGGCCCCTCGACGCCGTGCGCCGCCCGATCCGGCCCCACGCCACCCGTGCGCCACCCGTCCCGGCCGCGCACACCCTTCCCGGCCCCTCGTCGCCCGTGTGCCACCCGTCCCGGCCCCGCTCCCAGCCGCCCGCGCGCTACACGTCCCGGCCCAGCTCCCGGCCACCCGTGCACCACCCGTCCCTGCCGTGCGCCACCGGCCCGAGCCGCCTGCGCAGCTGTGGAGCCGAGCCGCAGGAGCCGCCTGTGCCGCTGATAGCCCGAGCCGCCCGAGCCGCCAGAGCCGCCCGAGCCGCCCCAGCCGCCCCAGCCGCCCGAGCCGCCCGAGCCGCCCGAGCCGCCCGAGCCGCCCGAGCCGCCCGAGCCGCCCGAGGAGCCGAGCCGCTGGTGCCGAGGTGCTGCTGTTGCTGCTGGGCCGGCCGAGCTGCCGTGTTTGCTGTGCTGCTGTACTCCCCGACCCGTCCTGTCTGGTGAGATCGCCTGCTGCAGTCATGGCTACCCCTAGTGTCCTAGCTTTTGACGCTGAGGGTCGTGCCATTGACTTTGAGGTCTGGCTCGACGACCTGCAGCTGTTCTTACAGTGCGATAGGGCAGACGGTCTTTCTCTCTTTGACCTCACCTCTGGCGCCGTCCCTGCCCCTGCTGCTGATGCTGACGCCACTGTTCGCTCACAATGGGCCACGCGCAATGCTGCTGCACATCTTGCTGTGCGTCGCCACCTGCCTACCGCTGAGCGCGCGCACTTTAGCCAGTACAAGAGTGCCCAGACCTTGTACGACGCAGTAGTTGCGCGCTACTCCTCCCCTGCCACTGCTGCACTGAGCCGCCTCATGCTCCCCTTCCTCTTCCCTGACTTTGCCGCCTTTCCCACTGTCGCTGATCTCATTACCCACCTCCGCACTAGTGACACTCGCTACTGCGTTGCGCTCCCTGCTGACTTCTGCGCCAAGAACCCCCCCCCCCATGTACATCACTCTCTACTTTTTAGTCACTCGCCTCCCTGACTCCCTTCGTGTAGTCCGGGACCACTTCCTCGCAGTCTGTCCCACCACCCTCACAGTCGACAGCCTCGAGAAGGCCCCCCTAGCGGCGGGAGAAGAGCATAGTCGCTGTAGGAGCCTCTCGAGGTGACCCCCGCGCCCCCATCTTTGAGGGGTGTTCTCCTTCCCCTCTCCTGCCCTCTGTCGCCTCTGCCGCTGCGGCCGACCTCGTTGGTCTTGAGTCGGTCGGTGCGGCGTCTGCCCCTAGCGGGAGACGCCGCTCTGGCAAGGGCAAGGGGGGCAAGGGAGCGGGTGGGGCCAGCGGGGGCGGTGGAGGTGGCGGTGGAGGCGGCGGAGGGAGTGGGGGTGGCGGTGGAGGTGGTGGCGGGGGTGGGGGTGCTAGTGGCGGCAGTGGAGGCGGGGGTGGCGGCAGTGGTGGCGGTGGGAGCGGAGGTGGCGGAGGCGGCGGCGGTGGAGGCGGAGGCGGGGGTGGCGGTGGCGGTGGCGATGGCGGTGGTGGAGGTGGTCGGAGTGGCGCTTCGCAGCGGAGCAGCACTGGTGGTGGTCACCGCCAGCAGCAGCAGCAGCAGCAGCAACGTTCTCGCGACCTCCCCACCCCTCAGCAGCTCCGTGAGTGGTACACGCAGCGTCAGCGTGGTGGGGGTTTTGGTCCCTGCACCTACGTTCTTCGCACTGGCGACCGTGCTGGAGAGTAGTGTGGGGGTACCCACACCGCCCAGCGCTGCTTTGGCCGCCTGACGGACGCCTGGCGCCAGCAGTTCCCGGAGGCCGCGGAGATCCCCCGCTGGGGAGAGCTGTCTAGGGCTGGTGTAGCTATCTTTGATCTTGATTTTGATGCTATCCTTGCTGCCATGTATGCTGTGACCATTAGTGATGAGGGTGACTGTTACCGGTGTTTCCCGCCCGACCCGGGCATTGGTACTGCTGCTCTAGGTATCAGTGAGGCTTCTGCTCTAGGTGCCAGTGCGTCTGTGCTCTCAGGTCCTGGTGAGGCTGCTCTCTCAGGTACTAGTGAGTCTGCGCTCTCAGTTACTACGTCGGCCTCGGCCTCCAACACCTTCACTCTTGACTCTGGAGCGTCTCGCTCCTTCTTTCGGGACCGCACCACACTCACGCCGCTTAGTCGGCCGGTTGCGGTGTCCCTGGCTGACCCCTCTGGGGGTCCTGTCCTCTCTCGCTTCTCCACAGTCCTCCCGTGTCCGGCGGCTCCCTCTGGCACCCTGTCTGGTCTCTACCTCCCCTCGTTCTCTACAAACTTGGTTAGTGGTGCTGACCTAAAGGATGCGGGAGTCCACCAGTTCACCCCTGCTCGTCAGCGAGTGACGCACGCCACAGAGGCTAGAACAGGTCGTCACCTCGCTACGTTTACACGTCAGCCAGGGTCGAGCCTGTACACACTGACCACTGCTTCTCCTCCTGTTCCTGAGTCTGGTAGGGTCCCTTCGTCTGGTCAGGTGTTTGCTGCAGCGTCCAGGTCTGGTCCTGAGTCTGCCCCCTGTTCGTGTCGTCGCCTGTCTCACGAGACTCTCCTCTGGCACCACCGCCTGGGTCACCCCTCTCTGCTTCGGCTCAGAGGCATGGCCTCCCGTCTTCTTGTGTCTGGTCTCCCCCGGTCCCTCCCTCCCCTTCCTCAGGGCCCTGGTCCTGCCTGTGTCCCCTATGTCGAGGGGCGCCAGCGTGCTGCCCCTCACTCCTCCCAGTTTCCTCCGACAGAGGCTCCGTTGCAGACGCTTCACATGGACGTGTGGGGCCCTGCCCGCGTCCGTGGACTCGGTCACGAGCGCTACTTCCTGTTGGTGGTTGACGACTACTCGCGTTACACCACAGTCTTCCCCTTGCGCAGCAAGGGTGATGTCACTGAGGTGTTGATCGACTGGATCCGAGCAGCTCGTCTCCAGCTCAGGCAGAGCTTTGGCTCAGACTTTCCTGTGTTGCGTCTGCACTCGGACAGAGGCGGAGAGTTTTCCTCTGGCCTTCTGTGTGCCTACTGTCGTGCGCGAGGCATCCGTCAGACCTTCACGCTTCCGGACTCACCGCAGCAAAATGGGATTGCAGAGCGCCGCATTGGCATGGTCATGGACGTCGCTCGTACGTCTATGATGCATGCGGCTGCCCCCCATTTTCTGTGGCCGTTTGCGGTCAGGTACGCGGCGCATCAGGTCAACCTCCACCCCAGGGTCTCCAGGCCGGAGACCTCCCCAGCCCTGCTGTGGACGGGGAAGGTTGGCGATGCGTCGGCGTTCCAGGTCTGGGGATCTCGGGCGTTTGTCCGCGACTTGTCTGCGGACAAGCTGTCCCCTCGCGATGCTCCCTGCGTCTTCCTGGGGTTCCCCCCCGACGCCCCTGGGTGGCAGTTCTACCACCCCACCTCTCGCCGTGTTCTGTCCTCCCAGGACGTCACGTTCGACGAGTCGGTACCCTACTACCGCCTCTTCCCCTACCGCACTCCGTCCCTCCCCCCACCCCCGCTCTTCTTCGTACCAGGTCCCCCCCCGGTAGACCCCCTTCCCCCTCAGGGTCCTGCCCCTTCAGGTGTGTCCCAGGTAGACGCGGTCAAGCCTGTCAAGGTCACTAGTGACTCTGGTGCTGCTGTGGGTGCTGACCCTAGGGGTGCCGTGACTGGGGGTGCTGTGCCTGGGGGTGCTGAGCCTGGGGGTGCGGAGCTTGGGGGTGCGGAGTCTAAGGGTGCTGAGCCTGGGGGTGCTGAGCCTAGGGGTGCTGAGCTTGGGGGTGCTGAGCCTGGGGGTGCTTTGCCTGAGGGTCCTGAGCCTGGAGGTTCTTCGCCTGGAGGTTCTCCGGGTACTTCGTCCCGCCGAGAGCCACTCTCCCCACAGGAGCTGCGTGAGTGGTTTGCCCGGCGCTGGAGGCTTGCTGCTGGTGCTGGAGGTTCTTCGGCTGCTGAGGGTGCTGCTGCCGCGAGTCCCAGAGGTGCTCGTACTGGGAGTACGGGAGCTGCTGGGCCTGCGGGTTCGACTGGAGCTGGTGCTGCTGAGCGTGTTGGCGCTGAGACTACCACTGGCGGTCCGACTTGTTGAGATAGAGGCGAGGAATGATGCACTATGGTATGAAAGAAGTACAAGTACCAACCCTAATTGGGTTGTACCCCCTATGGGCTACCCCACTACAGCCTACATATATGCATCAGCAATATATAATCATCTGACACACCCCCATAGGCAAAGTGGGGGAGAGCAAGGGGTCACAAGACCACTCAAGCAAAGCAAAGCAAAGCAAGCTCAGGGTGGATCTCAAGGATACCACACAAATTCCGAGCACAAGGTCAAGGCCACAAGGCCAGTTCACATGCAGCAGAGCATATATATATAACAGTGCTAAACAAGCAAGAGCAAGGATATATATATGCAGCAGTACAAGCAAGGTCAAGAGGTAAGCAAGTGAGGCCCGGTGTGCACAAGGCTTAGCAGAGTGCAAAAGCGCTGATGGTCACAAGGCGGAAGTGCCTTGGTGAACACATCAGCAGTGTTGGCCTCAGAGGCCACGAAACGCAGAAGAAGCTGACCACGCTGCTGCAGCTCTCGAGCAAGGAAGTAGCGCAGAGCAATGTGCTTCGTCCTGTGCTTCAGTCTGTGCTCCTGACACAAGGCAATGGTTGCCTTGTTGTCGACGTACAGCACTGGAGGAGAACGAGGCCGCTCTCCAAGGTCAGTCAGCAGGTAGGTGAGCCAGCGAAGCTCTTGGGCAGCCATGGCCGTGGCGTAGATCTCAGCCTCACAGCTGGAGCTGAGAACAGAAGAAGAGCGAGTAGAGTGCCAAGAGACAGAGCCAGAGCCAAGACTGAAGGTGTAACCCTGAGATGACCGCTGAGTAGCCTGGTCGTCAACCCAAGAAGCGTCTGAGTGCCCAGTGAGCACAGGCCGCTCTCGCCCTCCAAGCACTAGCCCCATGCCCGACGTACTGCACAAGTAGCGCAACACCCTCTTAGCTGCATCCATGTGCTCCTTCCGGTGACGGCCAGGAGCAACATAGCGTGCTAAGATGCTGAGAGGGTATGCGAGGTCAGGTCGAGTGCAGGTCATCAGGTACATGAGGCAGCCCACAAGCTCTGGATACGGACCACTCGACTCTACGGACTCATCCGAAGGCAGAGCTGAGAGCGAGTGTCCCGTAGGCATAGGAGTGGATTGAGGCGAGGAGTACGTGAAGCCGAAGCGCTGAAGGACCTGCTGCACCATGTGTGACTGAGTCAGGGTAATGGTGCGGCGTGCTCCGTCCCGGGTGATCCGCAAGCCAAGATAGCTTGTCAGTTAACCCAGGTCAGTGCACGTGTGTCTCTTCTGCAGCTCGGACTTCACGTGGGCGAGTGCGGCAGTGTCCGCAGTGGCAAAGACCAAGTCGTCGACGTACACGAAGATGTAGAACGGCGGCAGCGAGGTGTCGGTGCGTAGAAACAGCGACGGGTCAGCAGTAGAAGGAGCAAACCCAAGAGCCGCAAGTGTAGTCCTCAGTGTGTCGTGCCACTCACGCGGCGCCTGGCGGAGACCGAAGACTGGCCGCCGGAGGCTCCACTGGGTACCAGGAGGGAACGACCCAGTGAAGCCAGGAGGGCGGCGCAGCCAGATCTCCTCGTGCAGGCGGCCCTGCAGGAAAGCAGTGCTGAAGTCAAGAGAGTGTAGCTCGTAGTCACGCTGAGCAGCGACGTGCAGTAGAACCCGAAGAGTGGTCATCTTCGGGGTCGGGGAGAAGGTCAGAAAGAAGTCAACTCCCTGTCGCTGACTGAAGCCACGAGCCACGTAGCGCGCCTTGAAGACAGGCGGAGAACCCGGCGGCCGCTTCACCCTGAAGATCCACATGCCACTGACAATGTTCGCCCCAGGAGGGGGAACAGCGTCAACGTAGGTGCCTGTGGACTTCTAGGAAGCCATCTCTGCGTCCATGGCTGACTGCCACTGAGAGGAGTAGGGACCGGCCATCGCCTCTGCGTAAGAGCGTGGGGTCGGGATGTCTAGAGCATCCGGGTCTCCCTCAGGGGCAACAAGCATGGACACGAGATGGGGAAAAGCGGCGGCAAAGCACTGGAACTCCTCCTGCCTGTCCTCAAGGACGTCCGTGCCAAGAGCACAGTCACCCCCGACGGAGGACAGGCAGACGTAGACGCAGCAGACGCAGACTCAGCAACAAGACTGGCAGCGTAGTCGAGACGACACGCAGCAGCAAAGTCGACCTGCTCAGCAACTAGGGCAGACGCAGCAGCGGACTCAAAGGAAGGGTCAGTGACAACAGTAGCAAGAAGACGCGTGGCAGTAGGACTGGCAGCACGGGTAGAGTCCGACTCCGGGTCGGCAAGTGTAGGAAGAGAAGACTGAGGAGGAGAAGGCAAAGGGGCACGCAAAGGAGTAGTGGACGGACGCAGAGACATTCTGTGTGTGCCAGGGACAGGAGGAGGACGCTGACGCGAACCGCGACCACTAGGGCGAGCACCTCGGACTGGCGACGCAGGGCGGGACGCAGGCTCACGACGCTCAGCAAGACCTCCAGTAGGACCAGTGTAGGGAGAAGGAGAAGGCAGGGGAGAGGCGGGCTGTAACTGTGACTGCGACGGGACAGGCTGTGGACACTCTACAGGAGGAGAAGGACCAGTGGAAGGCGGGAGAGCAAGAACCTGCTGGAGGAGCGGAACGAAGTACGGCCGAGGCCGCGCAGCACCGCCAGAGACAGCAGGGACAGCACCAACACCTCCAGAGGCAGCACCAGCACCAGTAGCAGCTCCAACTCCAGCACCTCCAGCAGCGCCAGAAGTACCCTCAGTAGGACCGACAGTCGTAGATTCAGCGCCAGCACTCGCAGCAGCTCCAGCTCCAGAGGCACCCCCGGGCCCGGCAGCTCCAGTACTCTCAGGACGAGCACCTCCGGGACCCGTGGTACCAGCTCCCTCGGCAGCAACAGAACCTCCAGCACCTGCAGCACCCCCAGCTCCAGCAGCTCGCCTCCAGCGCCGGGCAAACCACTCACGCAACTCCAGAGGAGAGAGCGGCTCGCGGCGCGAAGAACAGTCCGGAGAACCACCAGGAACAGAAGCAGCAGGCGCAGCACTCCCAGGCGAAGCACCCCCAGACGCAGTACTCCCAGGCTCAGCACCCCCAGGCTCAGCACCTCAGGCGCAGCACCCCCAGGCTCAGCACCCCCAGGCTCAGCACCCCCAGGCTCAGCACCCCCAGGCTCAGCACTCCCAGTCTCAGCACCCTCAGGCTCAGCACCCCGAGTCTCCGCACCCGCAGCAGCACCAGAGTCACCAGTGACCTCGACAGGCTCGACCGCGTCTACCTGAGACACACCTGAAGGGGCAGGACCCTGAGGGGGGAGGGGGTCTACCGGGGGGGACCTGGGACTAGGAAGAGGGGCGGCGGGGGGAGGGACGGAGTGCGGTAGGGGAAGAGCCGGTAGAAGGGAACCGACTCGTCGAACGTGACGTCCTGGGAGGACAGAACACGACGAGAGGTGGGGTGGTAAAACTGCCACCCAGGTGCGTCAGGGGGGAAACCCAGGAAGACGCAAGGAGCAGCACGACGGGACAGCTTGTCCGCAGACAAGTCGCGAACAAACGCCCGAGATCCCCAGACACGGAACGCCGATGCATCGCCAACCTTCCCCGTCCACAGCAAAGCTGGGGAGGTCTCCGGTCTGGAGACCCTGGGCTGAAGGTTGATCTGATGCGCGGCGTACCGAACCGCAAACGGCCACAGAAAATGGGGGGCAGCCGCATGCACCATGGACGTACGGGCGACGTCCATGACTATGCCGATGCGGCGCTCAGCAATCCCATTTTGCTGTGGAGAGTCCGGAAGCGTGAAGGTCTGGCGGATGCCTCGTGCACGACAGTAGGCTCGCAGAAGGCCGGAGGAGAACTCTCCGCCTCTGTCCGAGTGCAGACGCAAAACAGGAAAGTCCGAGCCGAAGCTCCGCCTGAGCTGGAGACGAGCTGTGCGGATCCAGTCGATCAACACCTCAGTGACCTCACCCTTGCTGCGCAAGGGGAAGACTGTGGTGTAACGCGAGTAGTCGTCAACCACCAGCAGGAAGTAGCGCTCGTGACCCTGTCCACGGACGCGGGCTGGGCCCCACACGTCCATGTGAAGCGTCTGCATCGGGGCCTCCGTCGGAGGAAACGGGGAGGAGTGAGGGGTAGCCCGCAGGCGACCCTCGACACAAGGGACACAGGGAGGGCCAGGCCCCGGAGGAAGGGGAGGGAGGGACCGGGGAAGACCAGAGACAAGAAGGCGAGAGGCCATGCCCCGGAGACGAGGCAGGGAGGGGTGACCCATGCGGTGGTGCCACAGGAGGGTCTCGTGGGACAGGAGGCGACACGAGCAGGGGGCAGACTCAGGACCAGACTTGGACGCTGCAGCAAACACCTGACCCGACGCAGCTACCTGACCAGACGCTGGAGGAGGAGACGGAAGAGTGAGTGTGTACAGGCTCGACCCCGGCCCACGTGTGAACGTGGTCAAGTGTCGACCCGTGTCCGCGTCCGTGCAGTGGGTGTCCCGTCGGCGCGCAGGGGTGAACTGGTCAACCCCTGCATCCTGTAGGTCAGCACCCGCCACCAAGTTCGTAGAGAACGAGGGGAGGTAGAGACCGGACAGGGAGCCAGACGGGACCGCAGGGCACGGAAGGACAGTGGAGTGGGAAGCCAGAACAGGACCCCCAGAGGGGTCCGCCAGGGAGACTGCCACTGGCCGACTAAGCGGCGTGAGTGTGGTGCGGTCTCGAAAGAAGGAGCGAGACGCTCCTGAGTCAAGAGTGAAGGTGAGAGAGGGCGGAGCCAACGCAGTACCTGAGAGAGCAGACTCACCAGCACCTGAGGACACAGACTCACTGGCACCTAGTGCGACAGCCTCACCAGCACCTGGAGCAGCAGCCTCAACAGCACCTAGAGCCTAAGTACCAATGCCCGGGTCGGGCGGGAAACACCGGTAACAGTCACCCTCCTTACTAATAGTCACAGCATACATGGCACGAAGAATAGCATCAAAGTCAAGATCAAAGATAGCTACTCCTGCCCTAGACAGCTGGTCCCAGCGAGGGATCTCAGAGGCGTCAGGAAACTGGCGGCGCCAAGCGTCAGTCAGGCGGCCGAAGCAGCGCTGGGTGGAGTGTGGACCACCACACGGCTCACCCACACGGTCGCCAGTGCGCAGGACGTAGGTGCACGGACCAGTACCCCCACCCCTCTGACGTGCAGTGTACCACTTACGGAGCTGCTGCGGGGAGAGGGTCTCCTGACCACGCTGCTGCTGCTGCTGCTGGCGCTGACCACCACCGGAGCCACTCCTCCGCGACGAGCCACGACCTCCGCCTCCGCCTCCTCCGCCGCCGCCGCCACCACCTCCGCTGCCACCGCCACTCCCACCGTCGCCGCCGCCACCGCCAGCTCCGCCTCCACTCCCACCACCACCGCCGCTGCCGCCCCCGCCTCCACTGCCGCCGCTGACACCTCCACTCCCGCCAGCACTCCCGCTACCACCCTCACCTCCTCCGCTGCCTCCACCGCCGCCTCCACCGCCCCCGCCGCCTCCACCACCGCCCCTGCCCCCCTTGCCTCTGCCAGGGCGACGTCTCCCACTAGGGGCAGACGCCGCACCGACCGACTCAAAACCAACTAGGTCGGCCGTAGCAGCAGAGGCGACAGAGGGCAGGAGGGGGGAGGGGGAACACCCCTCAAAGATGGGGGTGCGCGGGTCACCACGAGAGGCCCCTACAGCGAGAATGCTCCTCTCGGCTGCTAGGAGGGACTTCTCGAGGAGGTCAACAGTGAGAATGGTGGGGCAGACTGAGAGTAAGTCGTCCCTGACTCCGCGAAGGGAGTCAGGGAGGCGGGTGACAATGTAGTAGAGAGTGAAGTACATGGGGGGGGGGTTCTTGGCGCAGAACTCAGCAGGAAGCGCAGCGCGGAAGCGAGCATCACTAGTGCGCATGTGGGTAATGAGGTCGGCAACTGTGGCAAAAGAAGCAAGGTCGGGAAAGAGGTACGGTAGCATGAGGCGGCTCAGTGCAGCAGTGGCAGGGGAGGAGTAGCGTGCAATAACGGCGTCGTACAAGGTCTGAGCACTCTTGTACGACCCAAAGTGTGCACGCTCAGAGGGAGGGAGGTGGGGACGCACAGCAAGACGTGCAGCACCATCGCGTGTGGCCCACTGTGAGCGAATAGTGGCATCCTTAGTAGCAGCAGGGGCGGGAGAGGCACCAGAAGTGAGATCAAAGAGAGAGAGGCCGTCAGCTCTGTCGCACTGTAAGAAAAGCAGCAGGTCGTCTACCCACACGTCAAAGTCGATGGCTCTGCCCTCAGCGTCAAAGGTGAGGACACTGGGGGTAGCCATGACAGCAGTAGGGTGAGGGCAGTGCGGAGAGTAAAGCTCAGTGCTCACCAGACAGGGCATTGCAGGCGGCTCGGGCGGCTCACGCGGCTCGGCGGCTCGGCTGCTGGGCGGCTCGGGCGGCTCGGCGGCTCGAGCGGCTCGGGCGGCTCGCCTGCAGGGGCAGCTCGGCTGCAGGGGCGGCTCGGGTGCTGGGGCGGCTCGGCTGCTGGGGCGGCTCGGCTGCTGGGGCGGCTCGACTGCTGGGGCGGCTCGGCTGCTGAGGCGGCTCGGCTGCTGGGGCGGCTCAGCTGCTGGGGCGGCGGGGCCGGGAGATGCAGCTGCGGGGCCGGGAGATGTAGTGGCGGGGCCGTCAGGGGCAGTGGCGGGGCCGGTAGGTGAAGCGGCGGGGCCGTCAGGTACAGCAGCGGGGCCGGCAGGTGAGACGACGGGGCCTGCAGATGAGGCGGCGGGGCCGGCACGTGCAGCAGCGGGGCCGTCAGGGGTAGCGGCGGGGCCGGTAGGTGCAGTGGCGGGGCCGTCAGAGGGGACGGCGGGGCCGTCAGGTGCAGCGGCGGGGCCGTCTGAAGCAGCGGCGGGGCCGGTAGAGGGGACAGCGGGGCCGTCGGGTGCAGCGGCAGGGCCGGCAGAGGGGACGGCGGGGCCGTCAAGTGCAGCGGCGGGGCCGGCAGAGGGGACGGCGGGGCCGGCGGGTGCAGCGGCGGGGCCGGTAGAGGGGACGGCGGGGCCGTCGCAGGCGATCGCGGGGCCGTCAGAGACGGCGCCGGCGTCGCGAGGGTCAGAGGGGGCGGCGCGCGACTAGAGGGCGGCACGCGCGACGCGGCGCGGCCGTCTGGGGCGGCGCGACGAGGCCGCGTAGGTGGCGCGCCAAAAAATCGAGGGCGGCTCGACGCGATCGGGCCGCCAAAGGAAAAAAAAAGGCCGAGCGCGACTCGGGCTAGGGCAGAGCGCGCTCCGGGCAGGACGGAATAGTAGGTGGGCCCTAGGAACAGTTCCCACTAGGGAACCTGTTCGATACCATGTTGAGATAGAGGCGAGGAATGATGCACTATGAAATGAAAGAAGTACAAGTACCAACCCTTATTGGGTTGTACCCCCTATGGGCTACCCCACTACAGCCTACATATATGCATCAACAATATATAATCATCTGACACGACTGGCAGTGCTCCTGGTGCTGCTGGAGGTTCTGGGGCTGCTCGAGGTGCTGCTGGAGGTTCAGGAGCTACTGGAGGTGCTGCTGGAGGTGCTACTGGAGCGGGTACTCCTGCTGGGGGTACTGGTGCTGTCCCTGCTGTTTCTAGCGTCGCCACGCGGCCCCGACCGTACTTTGTTCCACTCCTGCAGCAGGTTCTTGGTCTTACACCTTCTCCTGGTCCTCCTCCTCCTCCCTTAGAGGGTCCACAGCCTGTCCAGTCACAGTCACAGCTACGGCCTGCCTCCCCTTTTCCTGCTCCTTCTCCCTACGCTGGTCCGACTGGAGGTCTTACTGAGCGTCGTGAGCCTGCGTCGCCTGTTCGTGCTACGCGCACTAGTGGTCGCGGTTCGCGTCAGCGTCCTCCTCATGTCCCTAGCACGCACCGGATGTCTCTGCGTCCGTCTACTGCTCCTCTGCGTGCCCCTTTGCCTTCTCCTCCTGCTTCCTCTCTTCCTGCTCTTGCCGACCCGGAGTCGGACTCTCTTCGTGCTGCCAGTCCTACTGTCACGCGTCTCCTTGCTACTGCCGTCACTGACCCTTCATTCGAGTCTTCTGCTGCGTCTGCCCTTGTTACTGAGCTCGTCGACTTTGCTGCGCGCTGTCGTCTAGACTACGGTGCTAGTCTTGTCGCTGAGTCTGAGTCTGCCTGTCCTCCGTCCGTCGGGGGTGAGTGTGCCCTTGGCACGGACGTCCTTGAGGACAGGCAGGAGGAGTTCTAGTGTCTGGCCGCGGCTTCACCTCATCTCGCGTCTGTACTGCTCACCCCTGAGGGAGACCCGGATGCACTTGACATCCCGACTCCGCGCTCTTACGCGGAGGCGATAGAGGGTCCCTACTCCTCTCAGTGGCAGGCAGCTATGGATGCAGAGATGGCTTCCTGGAAGTCCACAGGCACCTACGTTGACGCTGTCCCCCCTCCTGGGGCGAACATCGTCAGTGGCATGTGGATTTTCAGGGTGAAGCGGCCGCCGGGTTCTCCGCCTGTCTTCAAGGCGCGTTACGTGGCTCGTGGCTTCAGTCAGCGGCAGGAATTTGACTACTTTCAGACCTTCTCCCCCACCCCGAAGATGACCACTCTTCGGGTACTGCTGCACGTTGCTGCTCACCGTGACTACGAGCTGCACTCTCTCGACTTCAGCACTGCTTTCTTGCAGGGCAGCCTGCACGAGGAGATCTAGCTGCGTCGCCCACCTGGCTTCACTGGGTCTTTCCCTCCTGGTACCCAGCGGAGTCCCCGGCGTCCAGTCTACGGTCTCCGCCAGGCGCCGCATGAGTGGCACGACACACTGAGGATTACGCTGGCGGCACTTGGGTTCGCTCCTTCCACTGCAGACCCGTCGCTGTTTCTGCGCACCGATTCTTCTCTGCCGCCGTTCTACATCCTCGTGTACGTCGACGACTTGGTCTTTGCCACAGCTGACACTGCTGGACTCGCCTACGTGAAGTCCGAGCTGCAGAAGAGACACACGTGCACTGACCTGGGTGAACTGCGCAGCTACCTTGGCTTGCAGATCACCCGGGACAGAGCACGCCGCACCATTACCCTGACTCAGTCACACATGGTGCAGCAGGTCCTTCAGCGCTTCGGCTTCACGTACTCCTCGCCTCAGGCCACTCCTCTGCCTACTCGCCACTCGCTCTCAGCTCTGCCTTCGGATGAGTCCGTAGAGTCGAGTGGCTCGTATGCAGAGCTTGTTGGCTGCCTCATGTACCTGATGACCTGCACACGACCTGACCTTGCATACCCTCTTAGCATTCTCGCACGCTATGTTGCTCCTGGGAGACACCGACCAGAGCACATGGCTGCAGCGAAGATGGTGTTGCGCTACTTGTGGAGTACGTTGGGCATGGGGCTAGTGCTTGGAGGGCGGAGTCCAGTGGTCCTTACTGGGCACGCGGACGCTTCTTGGGCTGACGACCAGGCTACGCAGTGGTCGTCACAGGGTTTCACCTTCAACCTTGGTTCCGGCTCTGTTTCGTGGCGGGCTACCCGCTCGTCTTCTGTTCTCGGCTCCAGTTGTGAGGCTGAGATCTACGCCGGGGCTATGGCTGCTCAGGAGCTTCGCTGGCTCACCTACCTGCTGACCGACCTTGGAGAGCCGCCTCGTTCTCCTCTAGTCCTGTACGTAGACAACAAGGCCATGCTGGCCTTGTGTCGAGAGCAGTGACTGGAGCACAGGACAAAGCACATTGCTCTCCGCTACTTTCTTGCTCGTGAGCTACAGCAGCGTGGACAGTTGCGACTTGCGTACGTGGCCTCTGAGGCCAACACTGCTGATGTCCACACCAAGGCACTTGCGCCTTGTGATCATCAGCGCTGATGCACGCAGCTGGGTCTTGTGCCTGTCTTGCCTCACTTGCTCACTTCTTGACCTTGCTTGTACCTTCACCTATATATACTCTTGCCCTTGCTTGCTTGAGTCTTGTATATCTCTATATGTGATCTTGCATGTGAACTGGCCTTCTGGCCTTTGAACTTGTGCTCGGAATGTGTGGTGACTTTGTAATCCACCCTGAGTTTTGCTTTGCTTTGCTTGACTGGTCTTGTGACCCCTTGTTCTCCCCCACTTTGCCTATTGGGGTGTGTCAGAACATCATAGCTTACTTATTTGTGTAGGCTATAGTGGGGTATCCCATAGGGGGTACAACCCAATTAGGGTTTCCTATTTGTACTCACTTCGTTCATAGTCATTCCCATTCTCGTTCTAACTTTCTCACCCACCCCCCTAAAAAAAACTGCTTTATTATTGCCCCCCATGGGGGTATATCCGGGGTATGACGGTACACGCACTCGCTTAGCGGAGGGGGCTTCTTGAAGGGGGGGGGGGTAGTGTAAGATAAGACATATATGTGTTCTATCCGGGCGATGACGGAATGTTCTGATTCGATTGAAATTGCACGACAGAGATGTGCGGTACAGTTTGGTGAATTTAAAACACATTTCTTTAATTGTCATTTAAATCTGACTCAATTATAAGCGCACCCCCCTAAAAATCACTGTTTTATTATAAGCACACCTGCGCTTATATCCGGGGTGATACGGTACTAGTCTCCATGCATGATTCAAGTGATCATCTGTGAAAGTTTGAAGGAAGAAGAGAGGGTTGCACTAGCAAGAATGGGGATAAAAATAGCAAACCCTAGAAGGGTTGTATTCGCTATAGAGCACCCCACTACAGGCTAGAGCATAAGATAACAATCTGACATCATCTGGATGTACCACATCGTTGCTATTGAAATATCGCCAGCTAAGTGACAGAATGGGTAAGAAACACCTAAACACTTCTTCCTATCCAATGCAGCTAGTTGCTGAGGCCATTCAGACCATTGGAGGCCACTTTGGGTCTCCCTCCCTGTGGCATACTGTACCATAGTTAGCATGGCATGAATCCCGTTTTACATGCAGAAGCAGTCGAGCAAGAAACGCGGTAACCAGGGCCTCAGATTGGTTTTTGTGTACCCTGAGCACACAGTGTCCCTAGGCAGGTAACACTGATTTTCAGTGTCGTCTACTGTGAAACACTGAATTTAGAGGGTTGTTAGAAATAAATCGCTGATCAATACCGGTTTCTACAACTTCAACACTGATCAGAATAGTTGCTTATACCGTATTACCCAAAATATAAGCGCTCCTGCGCTTATAATAAAACAGTGTTTTTTTGGGGGGTGCGCTTATAATTGAGTAAAAATTATAAATACAAATATAACAAATACAAATATATATTTCAATGCACCAAATTGTACATCTCATCCTTCAGATTTCAATCGAATCGAAAATGTAGAAAGTCACATGTCAAAATCGCGCGCGGGCGATTCTTCGCGAGCGCCCAGAGGCAAAATACAGTGTAACACCTCACTTTGAGGGCGTGCCAGCTCGTGGTGACTGGACGCGCAGGATGTGAGAGGTCTTCGAAAGTCAATGTAAGCGAAAATGGGTTGTGGCCTCGCTGCAAAACTGAGATTCGTTACCAGGGTTATAAAAAAAAATACACATGCGCTTATAATATATCAGGGTTTTATAAGGGGTGCGCTTATAATTGAGGATCGGCGATAAGCGCATTGCTCCAGATACAAGCGCATGTGCAATAAAAAGGCCTGCGCTTATATCCGGGGCCATAAGGTACTGGTATGTGAGGAAATGCAAACGAGAATGAATGAACTATGAATGAAGTGAGTACATATAGGAAACCCTAACTGGGTTGTACCCCCTACAGGATACCCCACTATAGCCTACACAACAGCATAAGCTATAATGTTATGACACACCCCCATAGGCAAAGTGGGGGAGAACAAGGGGTCACAAGACAAGTCAAGCAAAGCAAAGCAAAGCTCAGGGTGGATCACAAAGTCACCACATATTCTAAGCACAAGTTCAAGGCAACAAGGCCAGCTCACATGCAGGAGTACATATATATATAAGGCTAGACAAGCAAGAGCAGGTATATATATATGTAACAGTACTAGCAAGGTCAAGAGGTGAGCAAGTGAGGCAAGACAGAGACAAGACCTAGCTGAGTGCAGAAGCGCTGATAATCACAAGGCGCAAGTACCTTGGTGAAAACATCAGCAGTGTTGGCCTTCGAGGCCACGTACGCAAGCCGCAACTGTCCACGCTGCTGTAGCTCACGAGCAAGGAAGTAGCGAAGAGCAATGTGCTTCGTTCTGTGCTCCAGTCGCTGCTCTCGACACAAGGCCAGCATGGCCTTGTTGTCTACGTACAGAACTGGAGGAGAACAAGGCGGCTCTCCAAGGTCAGTCAGCAGGTAGGTGAGCCAGCGAAGCTCCTGCGCAGCCATGGCCTCGTCGTAGATCTCAGCCTCACAACTGGAGCCGAGAACAGAAGACGAGCGAGTAGCCCGCCACGAGACAGAGCCAGAACCAAGACTGAAGGTGTAACCCTGTGACGACCGCTGTGTAGCCTGGTCGTCAACCCAGGAAGCGTCCGCGTGCCCAGTGAGGACCACTGGACTGCGCCCTCCAAGCACTAGCCCCATGCCCGACGTACTGCACAAGTAGCGCAACACCCTCTTCGCTGCAGCCATGTGCTCTGGTCGGTGTCTCCCCGGAGCAACATAGCGTGCGAGAATGCTAAGAGGGTATGCAAGGTCAGGTCGAGTGCAGGTCATCAGGTACATGAGGCAGCCAACAAGCTCTGGATACGGGCCACTCGACTCTACGGACTCATCCGAAGGCAGAGAAGAGAGAGAGCGGCGAGTAGGCAGAGGAGTGGCCTGAGGCGAGGAGTACGTGAAGCCGAAGCGCTGAAGGACCTGCTGCACCATGTGTGACTAAGTCAGGGTAATGGTGCCCTGTGCTCTGTCCCGGGTGATCTGCAAGCCAAGGTAGCTGCGCAGTTCACCTAGGTCTGTGCACGTGTGTCTCTTCTGCAGCTCGGACTTCACGTAGGCGAGTCTAGCAGTGTAAGCAATGGCAAAGACCAAGTCGTCGACGTACACGAGGATGTAGAAAGGCGGTAGGGAAGTGTCGGTGCGCAGAAACAGCGACGGGTTGGCAGTAGAAGGAGCAAACCCAAGAGCCGCAAGTGTAGTCCTCAGTGTGTCGTGCCACTCACGGGGCGCCTTGCGGAGACCGTAAACTGGACGCCGGAGACTCCACTGGGTACCAGGAGGGAACGATCCAGTGAAGCCAGGTGGGCGACGCAGCCAGATCTCCTCGTGCAGGCTGCCCTGCAAGAAAGCTGTGCTGAAGTCGAGGGAGTGCAGCTCGTATTCACGGTGAGCAGCAACGTGCAGTAGCACCCAAAGAGTGGCCATCTTCGGGGTGGGAGAGAAGGTCTGAAAGTAGTCAACTCCCTGCCGCTGACTGAAGCCACGAGCCACGTAACGTGCCTTGAAGACTGGCAGAGAACCCGGCGGCCGCTTCACCTTGAAAATCCACATGCCACTGACGATGTTCGCCCCAGGAGGGGGAACAGCGTCAACGTAGGTGCCTGTGGACTTCCAGGAAGCCATCTCTGCATCCATAGCTGCCTGCCACTGAGAAGAGTAGGGACCCTCTTATCGCCTCCGCGTAAGAGCGCGGAGTCGGGATGTCAAGTGCATCCGGGTCTCCCTCAGGGGTAAGCAGTACGGACACGAGATGAGGTGAAGCAGCTGCCAGACACTGGAACTCCTCCTGCCTGTCCTCAAGGACGTCCATGCCAAGGGCACACTCACCCTCGACGGACGGAGGACAGACAGACTCAGACTCAGCGACAAGACTAGCAGCGTAGTCTAGGCAACAGCGAGCAGCAAAGTCGACGAGCTCAGCAACTAGGGCAGACGCAGCAGTGGACTCAAAGGAAGGGTCAGCGACGACAGTAGCAAGGAGACGCGTGACAGTAGGACTGGCAGCACAAAGAGAGTCCGACTCCGGGTCGGCAAGAGCAGGAAGAGAGGAAGCAGGAGGAGAAGGCAAAGGGGCACGCAGAGGAGCAGTGGATGGACGCAGAGACATCTGGTGCGTGCCAGGGACAGGAGGAGGACGCTGACGCGAACCGCGACCACTAGTGCGAGCAGCACAAACAAGCGACGCAGGACGAGACGCAGGCTCACGACGCTCAGCAAGACCTCCAGTAGGACCAGTGTAGGGAGAGGGAGCAGGTAGAGGGGAGGCAGGCTGTAACTGTAGCTGTGACTGGACAGGCTGTGGACACTCTAAAGAAGGAGGAAGACCTGTAGAAGGTGGAAGACCAAGAACCTGCTGCAGAAGTGGAACGAAGTACGGTCGAGGCCGCGCGGGGACGCCATACACAGCAGGGACGTCATAATCCTGCCAGCTTCTTCCTTGCCAGTCTCTCTCTCATCCCCCCTCCCTTTCTCTCCCCCTCTCTCTCCCCCCCCCTCCGTCTCCCGCCCCCCCCAACAGGGAGCAGCGGACGCGTGGGACATCCCGGTGGCGTTTATCAGCGTCATCATCCTGCCCATTGTGGGGAATGTTGCTGTGCGATCAATTAGCACTGCTACCCCCTCCTTCCACGACCTCCCTTCCCCCTCTATCCCGCCTCCTCCCCCCTCCTCCTCCCTTAACAGGGAGCAGCGGACGCGTGGGACATCCCAGCGGCGTTCATCAGTGTCGTCATCCTGCCTATCATGGGGATGTGTTGTGCTGTGTTGTTTACCCGCTGCCTCCCCCTCTCTCCCTTCTTCCCTCATTCTCCCCCCCTAACAGGGAGCAGCGGACGCGTGGGACATCCCAGCGGCATTCATCAGCGTCATCATCCTGCCTATCGTTGGCAGTGCTGCTGTGCAACCAGCACTGCTCCCCCTTCCTCCCTCAACCCTCTCTCGCTCCTCCTTCCTCTATCGATCCCCTCCTCCCCCCACTACCAAGGAGCAGCGGACGTGGGGAACGCAGCCGAGCATGCTTCAGCCATCATGTTCGCCGCCAAGGATATAGTGGTGCGTGCGAGTGGGGGGGTAATATGGTGTGGAGGGGTGCAAGTGGTAAGCAGGGGGTATGGAGAGGTGCAAGTGGTAAGCAGGGGGGGTGGAGGGGTGCAAGTGGTGTGGAGCAGAGAAATGGCAATGGCAGGAGGGAAGGAGGGAATTTGGGGAAGAAGGGAAGTGCAGTTGATGAGAGGAGGGAGTAGTACCTAGTGAAGAAAATGTTGAGGGAAGCGTTCCTGAAGGAATAAAGACGTCCCTTTCTAGTTTTGCTTGGTGGGCCATGGGAGTGCCTATGCATCCCAACTGCCACTTTATCCCATCTACCTTCTCACACGCCCCCGCCTTCCTACCCCCGACCCCTTCCTTCTCTCCCAACTTTTCCTTGCCTGTAGATCCCCTTTTGTGTGGTGGTGGGGTGGGTCATGGGAGTGCCATTGGATCTGAACTTCCATCTCTTTGAGACTGCTACTCTCTGCATGACAGAGCTTGTCATCGCTGCCCTGCTTCATGTGGGTAACCGTTGCCTCAGGTGAGTCTCTGTTGCTTCAGGTGGGTCTTTGCTGCTTCATATGGGACTCTGCTGCCTCATGTAGGTTTCTGCTGCTTCAGGTGGGTTTCTGGTGCATCAGGTCGATCTTTGTTTTTTTCAGGTGAGTCTCTGTTACTACCCCAGGTGGTTTTCTATTGCGTCAGGTGGCTTCTGTTGTGCCACTTGGGTTTATGTAGCCTCAAACTGACAACAGCTTGAGACTCTGTTTCCCTACACGTCTTCTTGTTTTGTCTCTCTAGATTGCCTCCACCAAATTTCTTTCATCTGCCCGGCATGCAGGAGGGAAAGAGCAACTAGAGCAAGGCCATAATGCCTGTGTTGAGCTATCTTATTGTCGCCGCCCGTTTTTATCTGCACAACGATATTGGTATGTTTATTGCATTCTTTCTTGTCACGATTTTTTCTCCCTTCCCTGCATCTCTTTACCCCCATGCTTCACCACACCCGAGGCCACATATAACCATCCCTATTGCACCAGCTTCTGAGGCCTTCAAGCAAACCCCCCTGCTTGTTTTCATGCGTTCCTTCCTCCCCTTGCTCCCACCATCAGAGGACCCAGACAGGCCCTACGATATCAGGAAATTTTCACTGAAATTCCTGATTTTCAGGGATTTTTTTGTACCTACACTGATTTTTCTGTGTTGAGAATTTCGTGACACTGATTTTTCAGCCTTTATTTCATAGTTGACACTGATTTTTCAGTCTTTTATCGAAGTGTACATTGAATGCACATTACGAATCCTTCCTGTCAACCAACATTTTCTGTTTTTTCACGTACGACAACGTAAGAGATTTACAGTTTAGTGGATCAACCGACTCAGTGGTTTGTGATTTTCTACAGACGGGTAAGGGCCCGGTTCGAATCCCTCCGCTGTCATGTTTTGTAAAGCCTACCCTTGTACACAAGGTTTTAATTTGCTTGAAAATTCAAGCTTTGTTTTTTAGGAGCCCTGAAAATTCAGGGTTTTTTTTTCAGGAACACTGAAAATCAGGGTTTTGTTCACAAGGGCCCTGATGCATCAACGTCCCTAAAAGTGAATCTGAGGGCCTGGACCCAGATTGCCCAATCCCCATGGCCCATGCCATTCGGAGGCTGATGCTCTCATCGAAGTCAACGTAGCCAAGTTACCGCCAGGGCCTCATATGTCAGGAATTTTACCCTAAATTCCTGAAGTTTGACCCCCGTTTTTTATCATGACCCTGATGCATCAGCCTTTTCTTTTCAACGACCCTGATGTTTCAGTGTTTTTAAATTTCGAACTCTGATTTTCCAGTGTTTTGTGTTTGAGGACACTGACGAGTCGGTGTTGTATCGGGGTCTACCCTGAAACCGAAAACTCCTTGTTTTGGCGCGCCGTCACTGTGTCAGAATGTTCTTATCTAGCCTGTAGTGGGGTGCTCTATAGCGAGTACAACCCTATTAGGGTTTGCTATTTGTATCCGCATTCTTGCTAGTCAAACCCTCTTTCTTTCTTCTAATTTTGTCATGGTATCAGAGCAGGTCGATCCCCTTGGATCGATCCTGTGGGTGGGTTACCACCCCCTCGCTTCCGCTGCAACTTTTCCTTCCCGCCGTGCGCCCCGAGGCGCGCGGCGGTTTTCTGCCCGCCGTGCGCCCGAGGGTCGCCTCGACAGGCGACGGGAGGATTTACCTGGGGGAGGGGGGCGAGCGCCGCCATCCCACCCTGCCTACCCGCCATCCCACCCTGTCTGTGTTTAGGGTTTGGGGGTGGCAAGCAGGGGGTGGCGAGTATGGGGGTGGCACTTCCTCATTCCTCCCTTTACTCCTCCTCCTCCTTCGTCTCCCACTGCTGCAGCTCTCGCTGAGGGGGGTGGATGTGTGGGAGACTGGGGTTTAGGGTTTAAGGGGGGTGCGTGGGAGTGGAGCTAGGGGTGTAGCAGCGGGTGTGTGTCGGGGGGAGTGGGACTGTTTGGGGAAGTTGTACGGAGGTTGCCGATGTGTCGCTAGCAGCACCTGTAGTCCGGGGGCTTCGTCCGGTAGCTCAGTCGTAGCCAGCTGTGCCAGCCGCCCGTGGGTCCGTTGCTCGTCTGCCGCTACTTTAGCCGCGCGGCCAGCTACCCCTGTAGTCCGGGGGCTTCGTCCGGTAGCCGCTGTGCCAGTCTGCCTCCTGTTGCCCGTGTGTCTGCAGCTTCATCCGTCGCCTCCTATCTCCTTTCCTCTCACTCTCGCCTCCTCCTCCTCACTTGCCCTCTGCGATAGCCTCTAGCTTTGCTCATAATTCTTAACTTTAAACTATTGTCAGAATATTATAGCTTACTTATTTGTGTAGGCTATAATGGGGTATCCCATAGGGGGTACAACCCAACTAGGGTTTCCTATTTGTACTCACTTCATTCATAGTTCATTCTATTCTCGTTCAAATCTTCTCATGGTATCGAGCAGGTTCCTCTGTGGGAACTGCGCTTAGGGCCCACCACTTCGAGTTTTTTTTTACTGCCCGAAGCGCACTCATCCCGAGTCGCGCTTCGGGCTATTCACTTACCGAGCCGCCCTAGCGGCCTTCTCTCCCCTAGCGGCCCCGCCGCCCTGCACTTCGCGGCCCCGCCGCCCTTCCTTTGCGGCCCCGCCGCCCTCTGCTAAGCGGCCCCGCCGCCCTGCCTCGACGGCCCCGCCGCCCTGCTTCGACGGCCCCGCCGCCCAGCTTCGACGGCCCTGCCGCCCTGCTTCGACGGCCCCGCCGCCCAGCTTCGACGGCCCCGCCGCCCTGCTTCGACGGCCCCGCCGCCCTGCTTCGATGGCCCCGCCGCCCTGCTTCGACGGCCCTGCCGCCCTGCATCGACGGCCCCGCCGCCCTGCTTCGACGGCCCCCGCCGCCCTGCTTCGACGACCCCGCCGCCGTGCTTCGACGGCCCCGTCGCCCTGCATCGACGGCCCCGCCGCCCTGCTTCGACGGCCCCCGCCGCCCTGCTTTGACGGCCCCGCCGCCCTGCACGTCGCGGCCCTGCCGCCCTTCCTTCAGCGGCCCCGCCGCCCTGCACTTCGCGGCCCCGCCGCTTCTCCTTAGCGGCCCCGCCGCCCTTCCTTTGCGGCCCCGCCGCCCTGCACTTCGTGGCCCCGCCGCCCTCTGCTAAGCAGCCCCGCCGCTCTCCTCCTCTGCCGCGCCACCCGAGCCGCCGCCCACTGCACCACCCTGCAGCGTGCACCCGAGCAGCCGCCCGCCGCGCCACCGAGTACCGGAGGAGCCGAGCCGCCTAGCCGCGGTGCAGCCGAGCCGCCCAGCAGCAGCAGCAGGGCCACCCAGCAGCCGAGCCACCGAGCCGCCAAGCCGCCAAGCCGCCCTGCCGCCCAGCCGCCGAGCCGCCGAGCAGCCCAGTCGCCGAGTCGCCCGACATGCCTTGTCTGGTGAGCACAGCCCCACTGCTACTGCGTGCCCGTCCCCCCCCACCACTGCTTGCACTGCTAGTCTGTCGTCATGGCCACCCCTAGTGTCCTCGCTTTTGACGCTGAGGGTCGAGCCATAGACTTTGAGGTCTGGCTCGACGACCTGCAGCTGTTTTTACAGTGCGATAGGGCGGACGGTCTGTCTCTCTTTGACCTCACCTCTGGCGCCGTCCTTGCCCCTGCTACTGATGCTGACGCCACTGTTCGCTCACAGTGGGCCACGCGCGATGCTGCTGCACGTCTTGCTGTGCGTCGCCACTTGCCTAACGCTGAGCGCGCGCACTTTAGACAGTACAAGAGTGCCCAGACCTTGTACGACGCTGTAGTTGCGCGCTACTCCTCCCCTGCCACTGCTGCACTGAGCCGCCTCATGCTCCCCTTCCTCTTCCCTGACCTTGCCGCCTTTCCCACTGTCGCTGATCTCATCACGCACTTCCGCACTAGTGACACTCGCTACCGCGCTACGCTTCCTGCTGACTTCTGCGCCAAGAACCCCCCCCCCCCATGTACATCACTCTCTACTTCTTAGTCACTCGCCTCCCTGACTCCCTTCGTGTAGTCCGGGACCACTTCCTCGCGGTCTGTCCCACCACCCTCACAGTCGACAGCCTCGAGAAGGCCCTCCTTGCAGCAGAGAAGAGCATAGTTGCTGTAGGAGCCTCTCGAGGTGACCCCCGCGCCCCCATCTTTGAGGGGTGTTCTCCTTCCCCTCTCCTGCCCTCTGTCGCCTCTGCCACTGCGGCCGACCTTGTTGGTCTTGAGCCGGTCGGTGCGGCGTCTGCCCCTAGCGGGAGACGCCGCTCTGGCAAGGGCAAGGGGGGCAAGGGAGCGGGTGGGGCCAGTGGGGGCGGTGGAGGTGGAGGTGGAGGCGGCGGAGGGGGTGGGGGTGGGGGTGGCGGTGGAGGTGGTAGCGGGGGTGGGGGTGCTAGTGGCGGCAGTGGAGGCGGGGGTGGCGGCGGCGGTGGCGGTGGTAGCGGAGGTGGCGGAGGTGGCGGCGTTGGAGGCGGAGGCGGGGGCGGTGGAGGCGGAGGCGGGGGTGGCGGAGGTGGAGGTGGTCGGATTGGAGCTTCGCAGCGAAGCAGCACTGGGGGCGGTCAGCGCCAGCAGCAGCAGCAACGTTCTCGCGACGTCCCCACCCCTCAGCAGCTCCGTAAGTGGTACACGCAGCGTCAGCGCGGTGGGGGTTTTGGTCCCTGCACCTACGTTCTCCGCACAGGCGACCGCGCTGGGGAGCAGTTTGGGGGTACCCACACCGCCCAGCGCTGCTTTGGCCGCCTGACGGACGCTTGGCGCCAGCAGTTCCCGGAGGCCGCGGAGATCCCCCGCTGGGGAGAGCTGTCTAGGGCTGGTGTAGCTATCTTTGATCTTGATTTTGATGCTATCCTTGCTGCCATGTATGCTGTGACCATTAGTGATGAGGGTGACTGTTACCGGTGTTTCCCGCCCGACCCGGGCGTTGGTACTGCTGCTCTAGGTGCCAGTGCGTTTGTGCTCTCAGCTGCTGGTGAGGCTGCTCTCTCAGGTACTAGTGCGTCTGCGCTCTCAGGTACTGCGTCGGCTTCGGCCTCCCACACGTTCACCCTTGACTCTGGAGCGTCTCGCTCTTTCTTTCGGGACCGCACCACACTCACGCCGCTTAGTCGGCCGGTTGCGGTTTCCCTGGCTGACCCCTCTGTGGGTCCTGTCCTGTCTCGCTTCTCCACAGTCCTCCCGTGTCCGGCGGCTCCCTCTGGCACCCTGTCTAGCCTCTACCTCCCCTCGTTCTCTACAAACTTGGTGAGTGGTGCTGACCTACAGGATGCGGGAGTCCACCCGTTCACCCCTGCTCGTCAGCGGGTGACGCACTGCACAGAGGCTAGCACGGGTCGTCACCTGGCTACGTTTACACGTCAGCCAGGGTCGAGCCTGTACACACTGACCAATGCTTCTCCTCCAGTTCCTGAGTGTGGTAGGGTCCCTTCGTCAAGTCAGGTGTTTGCTGCAGCGTCCAGGTCTGGCCCTGAGTCTGCCCCCTGTTCGTGTCGTCGCCTGTCTCACGAGACTCTCCTCTGGCACCACCGCCTTGGTCACCCCTTTCTGCTTCGGCTCAGAGGCATGGCCTCCCGTCTTCTTGTGTCTGGTCTTCCCCGGTCTCTCCCTCCCCTTCCTCAGGGCCCTGGCCCTACCTGTGTCCCCTGTGTTGAGGGGCGCCAGCGCGCTGCCCCTCACTCCTCCCAGTTTCCTCCGACAGAGGCTTCGTTGCAGACGCTTCACATGGACGTGTGGGGCCCTGCCCGCGTCCGTGGACTCGGTCACGAGCGCTACTTCCTGTTGGTGGTTGACGACTACTCGCGTTACACCACAGTCTTCCCCTTGCGCAGCAAGGGTGATGACACCGAGGTGCTGATCGACTGGATCCGCGCAGCTCGTCTCCAGCTCGGGCAGATCTTTGGCTCGGACTTTCCTGTGTTGCGTCTGCACTCGGACAGAGGCGGAGAGTTCTCCTCTGGCCTTCTGCGTGCCTTCTGTCGTGCGCGAGGCATCCGCCAGACCTTCACGCTTCCGGACTCACCGCAGCAAAATGGGATTGCTGAGCGCCGCATTGGCATGGTCATGGACGTCGCTCGTACGTCCATGATGCATGCGGCTGTCCCCCCATTTTCTGTGGCCGTTTGCGGTCAGGTACGTGGCGCATCAGATCAACCTCCATCCCAGGGTCTCCAGGCCGGAGACCTCCCCAGCCCTGCTGTGGACGGGGAAGGTTGGCGATGCGTCGGCGTTCCGGGTCTGGGGATCTCGGGCGTTTGTCCGCGACTTGTCTGCGGACAAGCTGTCCCCTCGCGCTGCTCCCTGCGTCTTCCTGGGGTTCCCCCCCGACGCCCCTGGGTGGCAGTTCTACCACCCCACCTCTCGACGTGTTCTGTCCTCCCAGGACGTCACGTTCGACGAGTCGGTACCCTACTACCGCCTCTTCCCCTACCGCACTCCGTCCCTCCCCCCGCCCCCGCTCTTCTTGGTACCAGGTCCCCCCTCGGTATACCCCCTCCCCCCTCAGGGTCCTGCCCCTTCAGGTGTGTCCCAGGTAGACGCGGTCGAGCCTGTCGAGGTCACTGGTGACTCTGGTGCTGCTGAGGGTGCTGAGCCTAGGGATGCTGACTCTGGGGGTGCTGAGCCTGGGGGTGCTGAGCCTGGGGGTGCCGAGCCTGGGGGTGCTGGGCCTGGGGGTGCTGAGCCTGGGGGTGCTGAGCCTGGGGGTGCTGAGACCGGGGGTGCCGAGCCTGGGGGTGCTGGGCCTGGGGGTGCTGGGCCTGGGGGTGCTGAGCTTGGGGGTGCTAAGGCTGGGGGTGCTCCGCCTGGAGGTGCTTTGCCTGAGGGCGCTGTGCCTGGAGGTTCTCCGCCTGGAGGTGCTTCGTCTCGCCGAGAGCCACTCTCCCCACAGGAGCTACGTGAGTGGTTTGCCCGGCGCTGGAGGCGTGCTGCTGGTGCTGGAGGTTGTTCGGCTGCAGGGGGTGCTGCTGCCGCGCGTCCTGGAGGTGCTCGTGCTGTGGGTGCTGGAGCTGGTGCTGCTGTGGGTGTTGGCGCTGAGACTACTGCTGGCGGTCCGACTGCCAGTGCTCCTGGTGCTGCTGGGGGCTCTGGAGCTACTGGAGCTACTGGAGGTGCTGCTGGAGGTGCTGCTGGAGCGGGTACTCCTGCTGGGGGTACTGGTGCTGTCCCTGCTGTTTCTGGCGTCGCCACGCGGCCCCGACCGTACTTCGTTCCGCTCGTGCAGCAGGTTCTTGGTCCTCCTCCTCCTCCCTTAGAGGGTCCACAGCCTGTCCAGTCCCAGTCACAGCTACAGCCTGCCTCCCCTTTGCCTGCTCCTTCTCCTTACACTGGTCCGACTGGAGGTCTTACTGAGCGTCGTGAGCCTGCGTCTCGTCCTGCGTCGCCTGTTCGTCCTGCACGCACTAGTGGCCGCGGTTCGCGTCAGCGTCCTCCTCCTGTCCCTGGCACGCACCGGATGTCTCTGCGTCCGTCCACTGCTCCTCTGCGTGCCTCTTTGCCTTCTCCTCCTGCTTCCTCTCTTCCTGCTCTTGCCGACCCGGAGTCGGACTCTCTTCGTGCTGCCAGTCCTACTGTCACGCGTCTTCTTGCTACTGCTGTCACTGACCCTTCTTTTGAGTCTTCTGTTGCGTCTGCCCTTGTCACTGAGCTCGTCGACTTTGCTGCGCGCTGTCGTCTAGACTACGCTGCTAGTCTCGTCGCTGAGTCTGAGTCTGCCTGTTCTCCGTCCGTCGGGGGTGAGTGTGCCCTTGGCATGGACGTCCTTGAGGACAGGCACGAGGAGTTCCAGTGTCTGGCAGCTGCTTCACCTCATCTCGCGTCTGTACTGCTCGCCCCTGAGGGAGACCCGGATGCACTAGACATCCCGACTCCGCGCTCTTACGCGGAGGCGATAGAGGGTCCCTACTCCTCTCAGTGGCAGGCATCTATGGATGCAGAGATGGCTTCCTGGAAGTCCACAGGCACCTACGTTGACGCTGTTCCCCCTCCTGGGGCGAACATCGTCAGTGGCATGTGGATTTTCAGGGTGAAGCGGCCGCCGGTTTGTCCGCCTGTCTTCAAGGCGCGTTACGTGGCTCGTGGCTTCAGTCAGCGGCAGGGAGTTGACTACTTTCAGATCTTCTCCCCCACCCCGAAGATGACCACTCTTCGGGTACTGCTGCACGTTGCTGCTCACCGTGACTACGAGCTGCACTCTCTCGACTTCAGCACTGCTTTCTTGCAGGGTAGCCTGCACGAGGAGATCTGGCTGCGTCGCCCACCTGGATTCACTGGGTCTTTCCCTCCTGGTACCCAGTGGAGTCTCCGGCGTCGAGTCTACGGTCTCCGCCAGGCGCCACGTGAGTGGCACGACACACTGAGGACTACGCTAGCGGCACTTGGGTTTGCTCCTTCTACTGCCGACCCGTCGCTGTTTCTGCGCACCAACACCTCTCTGCCGCCGTTCTACATCCTCGTGTACGTCGACGACTTGGTCTTTGCCACAGCTGACACTGCTGGACTCGCCTACGTGAAGTCCGAGCTGCAGAAGAGACACACGTGCACTGACCTGGGTGAACTGCGCAGCTACCTTGGCTTGCAGATCACTCTTGACAGAGCACGCCGCACCATTACCCTGACTCAGTCACACATGGTGCAGCAGGTCCTTCAGCGCTTCGGCTTCACGTACTCCTCGCCTCAGGCCACTCCTCTGCCTACTCGCCACTCGCTCTCAGCTCTGCCTTCGGATGAGTCCGTAGAGTCGAATGGTCCGTATGCAGAGCTTGTTGGCTGCCTCATGTACCTGATGACCTGCACACGACCTGACCTTGCATACCCTCTTAGCATTCTCGCACGCTATGTTGCTCCTGGGAGACATCGACCAGAGCACATGGCTGCAGCGAAGAGGGTGTTGCGCTACTTGTGCAGTACGCCGGGCATGGGGCTAGTGCTTGGAGGGCGCAGTCCAGTGGTCCTCACTGGGCACGCGGACGCTTCTTGGGCTGACGACCAGGCTACGCAGCGGTCGTCACAGGGTTACATCTTCAGCCTTGGTTCCGGCTCTGTTTCGTGGCGGGCTTCCCGCTCGTCTTCTGTTCTTGGCTCCAGCTGTGAGCTTCGCTGGCTCACCTACCTGCTGACCGACCTTGGAGAGCCGCCTCGTTCTCCTCTAGTCCTGTACATAGACAACAAGGCCATGCTGGCCTTGTGTCGAGAGCAGCGACTGGAGCACAGGACAAAGCACATTGCTCTCCGCTACTTTCTTGCTCGTGAGCTACAGCAGCGTGGATAGTTGCGACTTGCGTACATGGCCTCTGAGGCCAACACTGCTGATGTCTTCACCAAGGCACTTGCGCCTTGTGATCATCAGCGTTGCTGCACGCAGCTGGGTCTTGTGCCTGTCTTGCCTCACTTGCTCACTTCTTGACCTTGCTTGTACCTTCACCTATATATACTCTTGCTCTTGCTTGCTTGACTCTTGTATATCTCTATATATGATCTTGCATGTAAACTGGCCTTGTGGCCCTTGAACTTGTGCGTGGTGACTTTGTGATCCACCCTAAGCTTCGCTTTGCTTTGCTTGACTGGTCTTGTGACCCCTTGTTCTCCCCCACTTTGCCTATGGGGGTGTGTCAGAATATTATAGCTTACTTATTTGTGTAGGCTATAGTGGGGTATCCCATAGGGGGTACAACCCAACTAGGGTTTCCTATTTGTACTCACTTCATTCATAGTTCATTCCATTCTCGTTCAAATCTTCTCAACTATTGCTTCTTGAACTTGTGCTCAGAATGTGTGGTGACATTGTGATCCACCCTGAGCTTGTACTGCTTTGCTTGCTCTGCTGATTACACCCCATTTTGGCTATGGGGGTGTGTCAGAATGTTCTTATCTAGCATGTAGTGGGGTGCTCTATAGCGAGTACAACCCTGTTAGGGTTTGCTATTTGTATCCCCATTCTTGCTAGTCGAACCCTCTTTCTTTCTTCTAATTTTGTCACACTGTGCACCGTACACCAAGCGGATTTCCGGCGAAACATGCTCTGACTAGGCGAATCTCTTGTGTGAGGGGCGAATCAGCAGCTGTGTCAAGGCAAATCTGCTGTGATTGGGCGAATTTTCTGTGCTGCGACAGCGCGTAACGACTGTGCGAGGTCGAATTTGCCGTCAGGGCGAATATGCTGTGACGAACCAAGTCCGAATCATCAGTCAAGTACACAACCAGAGATCAAAAACAATTCTTAACAATTTTCCTATTCGATTGGTCAGACAAGATTTATGACCAATCAGACACGCAAATAGCAGAATCCTGGCCGAATTTGGGAATTGTTAAGTGAGGGCAGTCTGATTGGCTGTGTTATGACAGCATACTGTCAAAACATTATAGCTTATGCTGTTGTGTAGGCTATAGTGGGGTATCCCATAGGGGGTACAACCCAATTAGGGTTTCCTATATGTACTCACTTCATTCATAGTTCATTCATTCTCGTTTGCATTTCCTCATGGTATCGAGCAGGTTCCCTCGTGGGAACTGTTCCTAGGGCCCACCAACAATTTTTTTTTTCCTGCCCAGGGCGCGTCCTCCCCCCTGCCCGAAGCGCGCCTGCCCTAGCGGCAGCCCCTAGTGGCCCGTCGCCCTTTCTGCAGCGACCCGCCGCCGCCCTTTGCGGCCCGCCGCCGCCCTTTCCTTAGCGGCCCGCCGCCGCCCTAAAGCGGCCTGCCGCCGCCTGCTCTGCAGCGGCCCGTCGCCGCCCTAAACCGGCCCGCCGCTGCCCTGTCCGCAGCGGCCCGCCACCGCCCTACGCGGCCCACCGCCGCCCGTTCTGCAGCGGCCCGCCACCATCCTAAAGCGGCCCATCGCCGCCCTAAACCGGCCCGTCGCCGCCCTAAACCGGCCCGCCACCGCCCTTTCCGAAGCGGCCCGCCGCCGCCCTAAGCGGCCCGTCGCCGCCCGTTCTGCAGCGGCCCGCCGCCGCCCTAAAGCGGCCCGCCGCCGCCCTGCTGGGGCCCGCCGCCGCCCGTTCTGCAGCGGCCCGTAGCCGCCCTAAACCGGCCCACCGCCGCCCTCAAGCGGCCTCGCCGCCGCCCTAAAGCGGCCTGCTGCCGCCCTACAGCGGCCCGTCGCCGCCCTACCCTACAGCGGCCTCGCTGCCTCTCACCTGCTGCAGCGCCGCACCGCCCTCCAGCAGCACAGCCGAGCCGCCCAGCAGCCGAGCCGCCTAGCAGCCAAGCCGCCCAGCAGCCGAGCCGCCGAGCCGCCGAGCCGCCGAGCCGCCCTAATTCCGACATGCATGAGCTGCCCAGTCTGGTGAGCACAGTCCCTCTTTCACTGCACTGCCCTCACCCTACTGCCTGCACTGCTAGTCTACTGTCATCATGGCTACCCCCAGTGTCCTAGCTTTTGACGCCGAGGGTAGGGCCATTGACTTCGAGGTCTGGGTAGATGATCTACAGCTGTTCTTACAGTGCGATAGGGCAGGCGGTCTCTCTCTCTTTGACCTCACCTCTGGCGCGTCCCCTGCCCCTGCTGCTGATGCTAACGCCACTGTTTGTTCCCAGTGGGCCACGCGCGACGCTGCTGCACGTCTTGCTGTGCGTCGCCACCTCCCTATCTCTGAGCTTGCACACTTTAGTCAGTACAAGAGTGCGCAGACCTTGTACGACGCTGTAGTTGCACGCTACTCCTCCCCTGCCACTGCTGCACTGAGCCGTCTCATGCTGCCGTACCTCTTCCCTGACCTCGCTGCCTTTCCCACAGTCGCTGATCTCATTACGCACCTCCGCACTAGTGACACTCGCTACCGCGCTGCGCTTCCTGCTGACTTCTGCGCCAAGAACCCCCCCCGCCCATGTACATCACCCTCTACTTCATAGTCACCCGACTCCCTGACTCCCTTAGAGTAGTCAGGGACCACTTCCTAGCTGTGTGCCCCACCACCCTCACCATTGACCTCCTCGAGAAGGCCCTCCTAGCGGCGGAAAAGAGCATAGTCGCTGTAGGAGCTTCTCGTTGTGACCCCCGCAACCTTGTTTTTGAGGGGTGTTCTCCCTCCCCCCTCTTGCCCTCTGTCGCTTCTGCTGCTGCTGTCGACCTCGTTGGTCTCGAGTCGGTAGGCGCTGCGTCTGCCCCTTCGGGGAAGCGCCGCAAAGGCAGGGGCAAGGGGGGCAAGGGCACTGGAGGAGCTGGTGGGGACGGTGGAGGTGGCGGTGGAGGCGGCGGAGGGAGTGGGGGTGGTGGAGGGAGCGGTGGAGGGGGTGGGGGTACCGGTGGCGGCAGTGGGGGCGGAGGCGGCGGCGGTGGCGGAGGGAGCGGAGGAGGCGGCGGTAGCGGAGGCGGCGGTGGTGGTGGAGGCGACGGTGGTGGCGGAGGCGGCGGAGGGGGCGAAGGTGGAGGTGGAGCTGATCGCGGGTCTACGCAGAGGAGTGGCTCCGGTGGTGGTCCGCGCCAGCAACAGCAGCAGCGTGGTTGTGAAACCCTGTCCCCTCAGCAGCTCCGTGAGTGGTACACTGCACGCCAGCGGGGTAGGGGTTTTGGTCCGTGCACCTACGTCCTGCGCACCGGCGACCGTGCGGGTGAGCAGTGTGGGGGTGCGCACCCCACCCAGCGCTGCTTTCGCCGCCTGACGGACGCGTGGCGTCACCAGTTCCCTGAGGCCACAGAGATCCCTCGCTAGGGCGAGCTGTCTAGGACGGGAGTAGCCATCTATGATCTTGACTTTGCTGCTCGCTGTCGCCTATACTACGCTGCTAGTCTTGTCGCTGAGTTTGAGTCTGTCTGTCCTCCGTCCGTCGGGGGTGAGTGTGCCCTTGGCACGGACGTCCTTGAGGACAGGCAGGAGGAGTTCCAGTGTCTTGCAGCTGCTTCACCTCATCTCGTGTCCGTACTGCTTACCCCTGAGGGAGACCCGGATGCAATTGACATCCCGACTCTGCGCTCTTGCGCAGAGGCGATAGAGGGTCCCTACTCTTCTCAGTGGCAGGCAGCTATGGATGCAGAGATGGCTTCCTGAAAATCCACATGCCACTGAAGATGTTTGCCCTAGGAGGGGGAACAGCGTCAACATAGGTGCCTTTGGACTTCCAGGAAGCCATCTCTGCATCCATAGCTGCCTGCCACTAAGAAGAGTAGGGACCCTCTATCGCCTCCGCGTAAGAGCGCGGAGTCGGGATGTCAAGTGCATCCGGGTCTCCCTGAGGTGTAAGCACTACGGACACGAGATGAGGTGAAGCAGCTGCCAGACACTGGAACTCCTCCTGCCTGTCCTCAGGACGTCCGTGCCAAGGGCACACTCACCCCCGACGGACGGAGGGCAGACAGACTCAGACTCAGCGACAAGACTAGCAGCGTAGTCTAGGCGACAGCGAGTAGCAAAGTCGACGAGCTCAGCAACTAGGGCAGACGCAGCAGTGGATGATGGAAAGCGAGCAGATGTGGAGAGCGTACAAGAGATTAAGTCCGCCGACTTCGACGGAACATTGCGTGCAGCTCACGTAACCTTAAACTATGAGCAGGTACGCGTTGGAAAGGTCTTGATTTCTACTTTCCAGAATGGTAACGCACGCTTTCAACAAGATCTAGGCCGATCGCTATCGCGATCTAAGTGCGATGGTGTATTCTGGCGAAATTAATAGGCAGCCATGGATTAGATCAAGAGACTAGCTTTAGCAAGAGTTCAGATCTGAAAAGTGACGAGTTGTTCAAACCCTACCAACCCAACCTTCGCCCTACAACAATCCCCAACAACCCAAAGTGCTAAACTAGCAACACCAAAGGTGTTGTAGTGAATAGTAAAGGTTTGTTGGTGCTTGTTGGGTGCGAGATCAATTCCAGCCCGCAACAAGTCTAACCACCATATTTTGCCCAAACCCTTAGCCCACAACCAGCTAGAGCAAAATACCACAACCACCTACACAATCAACACTCCCCCTTGCTCGTGCTGGAGGTGGCTGAACACCACTGGGCAAAATCCTTCAGTTCACTCCCCCTTGCTCGTGAGCTAGAGCAGCGTGGTCAGTTGCGGCTTGCGTACGTGGCCTCTGAGGCCAACACTGCTGATGTTTTCACCAAGGCACTTCCGCCTTGTGATCATCAGCGCTTCTGCACTCAGCTGGGTCTTGTCCCTGTCTTGCCTCACTTGCTCACCTCTTGTTTGTACTGTTACATATATATATATATACCTGCTCTTGCTTGTCTAGCCTTATTTATATATGTACTCCTGCATGTGACCTGGCCTTGTGGCCTTGAACTTGTGCTCGGAATGTGTGGTGACTTTGTGATCCACCCTAAGCTTGCTTTGCTTTGCTTTGCTTGACTGGTCTTGTGACCCCCTGTTCTCCCCCACTTTGCCTATGGGGGTGTGTCAGAACATTATAGCTTATGCTTTTGTGTAGGCTATAGTGGGGTATCCCATAGGGGGTACAACCCAATTAGGGTCAGTACTTGTACTCATTTCATTTCATAGTTCAGCCATTCTCGTTTCTTCTCACCTCCTCCTCCTCCTCCTCCTCCTCCTCCTCCTCCTCCTCCTCCTCCTCCTCCTCCTCCTCCTCCTCCTCCTCATCATCATCATCATCATCATCATCATCATCATCATCATCATCATCATCATCATCATCATCATCATCATCATCATCATCATCATCATCATCATCATCATCATCATCATCATCATCCCCATCCTCTCCGTCCTGCGAAGAGGGAGACGAAGGACGAAAGAGAGGGAAGAAGGAGAGGAAGACACGGAAGAAGGAGGGGACAGGGAAGGCTCAATTGCTCCCCAGAAGCCCAGCACCTCCTCCTCCTCCTCGTCATTATCCCTATCCTCTCCCTCCTAAAGGGACGTGGAAAGAGGGAAGCTGGTAAAGGGAAGGTTCGATCGTTCCCCACCCATAAGCCCAGCACCTGCTCCTCCTCCTCGTCATCATCATCACCATCCCCTCCGTCCTGCGATGAGGAAGAGGAAAGAGAATAAATAGAAGACGGAGGCGACCATACCGCATTCACATCGTGCACTGCTCTCACATCATCGTATAAGTGAGAGGAAGTAGAGGTAGCAGGCGTAGGCCACGAGCATGATGACGCTGCTGAAGCGAACCCAACTCACACCTACTGCACTGCACGTGTAGCGCACTGCACTCGTAACACACTGCACTTACACGTCATACAAATGCGAGTGCGTTTTCACCTGGAAGAAGAGGTAGTAGCAAGCATACGCCACGAGCATCATGATGCCACTGAAGTGTGACGCGAGAGAGCGAGCGTGTTGTCCTTTTCATGCAGCTCCCTGTGTGCTGACTGTGAAAGAACAAGGAATGAGAACGAGAATGAGAAGAGGGTTCACTAGCAAACATTGGGATACATATAGCAAACCCTAAAAGGGCTGTACTCACTATAGAGTACCCCACTGCAGAATAGAGAAACATAATATTCTGACACACCCCCATAGTCAAAGTGGGGTGTAATCGGCACAACAAGCAAAGCAGAACAAGCTCAGGGCGGATCACAATGTCACCACACATTTTGAGCACAAGTACAAGAAGCAACAGTTTAAAGTTTACAAATGTAAGCAAAGCTAGAGGCTATCACAGAGGGCAAGTGTGGAGGAGGAGGGACTATGAGAGGAGAGGAGGTAGTGGGCGGCAGCTGAAGCCGCTGGCACACGGCGCAACTGGAGCAACTGGCACACGGGCAACTGGAGCAACTGGCACACTGGCAACTGGAGCAACTGGCACACGGGCTACTGGAGTAACTGGCTCCGCGGCTAACTCTGAGCGGCAGGAGCAACGGACTCACGGGCGACTGGAGCAACGGGCTCACGGGCGACTGGCACAACGGGCTCACGGGCGACTGGCGCAACGGTCTCACGGGCGACTGGAGCTGCGGGCTTCACGGCGGCCACCCCCTTCAACCTCCCCAAACTATCCCACCCCCATTTCACACACCCCCTGCTGCACCCCTAGGTTCACTCAAACCTCACCCCCTAGCACCACTCCGTCAACTCCCACACACCCACCCCCCTTAGCGGCAGCTGCAGCAGTGGGAGACAGAGGAGGAGGAGGAGCAGGGGAGACCACACACCCGCCAACCCCTACTCGCCACCCCCAGACCCTAACACAGGGCAGGGCGGGACGGCGGGTAGGGAGGTTACGGGGGGAGGGGCGGGGCGGGGCCGACGCGCGGCCTCCCAGGGCGCCAAAACAGGCGGCAGAAGGGGCGACGCTCGCACCCCCCCCCCCCCCCCCCCCCCCCCCAAGGTCGCGCGGCCCCCTCAGGTCGCCTCGACAGGCGACGGGAAAAGAGGGGGGGGGGCGGTGCACGGGTCCCCGATGCGCCGCGACAGGCGACGGAGCATGGCCGGGGCGGGGACGGGGCCGCTGGAGGCGGCAACGGGGCTGATAGGGGCGGCGACGGGGCCGCTGCAGGTGGTGACGGGGCCGCTGGAGGCGGCGACGGGGCCGATAGGAGCGGCAACGGGGCCGCTAGGGGCGGCGACGGGGCCGCTGGAGGCGGCGACGGGGCCGATAGGGGCGGCGACGGGGCCGCTAGGGGCCGCAGGAGGCGGCGACGGGGCCGATAGGGGCGGTGACGGGGCCGCGAAGGGCGGCGACGGGGCCGCTGGGGGCGGCAACGGGGCCGCGAAGGGCGGCGACGAGGCCGCTAGGGACGGCGACGGGGCCGCTAGGGGTAGCGCGAGGGGCCGTGAGAGGGGCCGTGAAGGGGCCGTGAAGGAGCCGTGAAGGTGCCGCGAAGGGGCCGTGAAGGGGCCGCGAAGGGGCCACGAAGGGCCGCGACGGGCAGCAGGGCAGAGCGCGAAACGCGCCAAGGGCAGGGCAGGAAAAAAAAAAATAGCGAAGTGGTGGGCCCTAGGAAGGAACAGTCCCAGGAGGGAACCAGCTCTATACCATGTGAAAGAACAAGGAATGAGAACGAGAATGAGAAGAGGGTTCACTAGCAAACATTGGGATACATATAGCAAACCCTAAAAGGGTTGTACTCACTATAGCGTACCCCACTGCAGACTAGAGAAACATAATATTCTGACATTGACTGCAGCACGGCCGCGGTTGTCAGGCCCATCACTGCCATGAGGAGCAGCCCTGACGTGAACAAGTGCAGCGGTTTGTTCGGGGGAAAGGAGAGTGAAAGCAGTGCACAGTAGGACAGGGGATGGTGAGCAGAGAGCGAGCGTGCTGTCCCTTTCGTGGAAAAAAAGTGAGGGAGAGGAAGAAGCAAAAGCCATATCAATGCCTCTTCCCACACCTAGTCTCTCTCCTCGCTTACACCCCCCTTCCAGTTTCCCTCCTTCCATCCCTCATTCACACACATAAAACTCGCTCTCCCTCTTTCCTCCCTTTCTCCCCCTGCCCTTTCTTCCCCCTTGTCTTACCCACCTTGTTGAATGTCTGTTCACGGTACCGCAAGCAGCCCAGGTAGAAGGTGCAGCCGAGCACAAGCAGCATGTTGGAGAGGAGGAGAGGATAGTGTCAGAATATTATCATTCCTCATTTCTTCACAGATAGAGCACCCCCATACCGCCCGTCCACCTTGTTGAATGTCTGCTCCCTGTAGCACAGCCTGCCTAGGTAGAAGGCGCAGCCAAGCACGAGCAGCATGTTGGAGTTGGAGAGAATGGAGCCTAGCAAGCTCATCTGCACCACGCATATAGCGTACACCCTCATTCATCACCTCATCGCATCGCATCTTTCGAAAATAAGGGCGCGCACCATTTTGCCACCCCATGATTCGAACCATCGACCGTTCGAACCGTGGGGTGGTAAATTTATTCGTCAGAGTATGTAGGGCATTTTGTGAGCAGTGTCCGACGTCCCATGCATACCGCAACGGTATAACACTTTTCTCACATTTGTCAGTTTGAAAGTTGAGTTTGGGAGCCTGTAAGGAGTTTTCACGACATTCCTTAGCGCATTCCACAACATCGTGTACAGTAGCAGCCGTTGTTCGCCCGTTACAGCTAACAGGGCTTCGCCGACTTCGCGCACACTGTTTCACCAAACCTCGCACTGCTGGCCCGACCGTGTCGGCCTATGCTTCGGGACTAGCCCGAACCTCACTGCCAACGTAGCACTAGCTAGCTCGCACACACCACGTTACGGTTTGCATGTTTCGCGTATAAATGTTCGCTCATGCCTTCGCTAATATTTTGTACTCGTTTGGCACTTAGTGCAATCCTCGCTACCTTGATTCATTGCACCTGTAACACTTGGTATTTAGAGCCTCTTTCTTTTCGGACCGCGCATCTCCGCACCCCAAAAAAACTACTTTTGATTTTTCACTTGAAGGGACTCACGCACCTTAGCCCCTAGGAGCCGCTGTCCTCGCGTTCTCTCGTAAACGTGTGCAGCCACGACTGCGCCTAGACTAAGCTGAGCCGACGCCCTTCGCAATGGCCGAGCACATCAACGTCACCACCCTCATGCAGGAGCATCTGAACGAACTGCTGCAGCAACTTCGCGAAAGCTCTGAAGAAATCGCGGCGCTGACGGCAGAACGTACGTCCCTGCAAAATGACGTTGAACGAGCACAGCAAGCACAATCTCAAGCACCAAGCACTCCGGTATAGCCCGCACCACAAACATCGCAACATTGAAGCATGGGGCAACCCGCGAGCGCGGCCAGTGATGGCGCCGTCCACCACGACGGAGACGACGACCACGGCACGACACACCCCGAAGCGACGAATGTGGCCAGGAGTCAGCCTCGAGTCATGATTTCTGTGCCGGCTGGCGAATCAACACTGCCATCGCCGATGCCGCTGAAGCCGCAGCGTCCGCCATGCTTTGAACCGAGTCAACAGGGTGGTCCTATAGTTCAGGCGTGGTTGTTCACGTTGAACGTTTTCTTCGACGCCAACTACGTCGCGGAGGATACGGCGAAAATCCGCTACGCCGTGTCACTGCTGCGAGGACCTGCCATAGACTGGTGGCGTGTCATCGTCACGAAGCCGGCTGACTACTCGACTCTACCGACACCAGTGACAAACTGGACCCTGGGCACCGTCGTATTTCATGGAGGTGCCCCAATATCGCATGTGGGACGCGTGGTGCGCAGGTCTGCGCGCTCGGTTTGAGCCAATTGCGGCTTCGATCGCGGCGCAACAGAAGCTCCGCACTTGGCGCCAACTCGGATCCGTCCAGGACTACACCAGTGGGTTTCTGGCGCTATGCAAGCAAGTGGGTTATATGCACGAGAGCGAATGCATCGACCGCTACATCGGCGGCCTGAAGCACGACATCACTCGGGAAATCCAGCTTCGCGGCGTCACCGATTTTCAAGAAATTCTCGCTATGGCAGAGAAGCTTGAATTCTTCCGCTGACCGAGACCGGGGTCCTACGGAAGCAGTAACTGGGGACATCGGTCTTGTGGGACGAATGAGGGCGCTACGATACGGGCCGTCGCTACAAATGCCGCTGCGACACCGTTCAAAGGGCGCTTCTTCGTGTCAGAGGTCCACTGGTGATTCCCGATTGATCCTAGGGAAGGGTTATAGGCACGTTGGCCTGGGGGGTTATGGGCGCACTTACCCGCTACACAAACAAGCCCTTTTATCCCAATGGTCTAGTGGTTGGGATTCTAACATGGTATCATAGCGAAGGTCTCGGGTTCGAATCCCGGTGTGTGCTCTTCGGGCATCCCAGTGCGGGGGGGTGTCAGAGGTCCACTGGTGATCCCCGATCGATCCTAGGGAAGGGTTACAGGCACGTTGGCCTGGGGGGTTATGGGCGCACTTACCCGCTACACAAACAAGCCCTTTTATCCCAATGGTCTAGTGGTTGGGATTCTGACACTTCGCGTGCAATCGGCCGGGACACCGCAAGAGTGAATGCCCGGAAAACGCGAAGGGGGGAAGCTGAGCAGCAGAAACAGACCAAGCAGCAGAGAATCGCTGGGAGTCAGTAGCAGACATGCCCTCTACTGACAGGTCACGCCGCTCGCCCGACCCAACCAATCCTCACCGAGTGATTGTGCCGGTTCACGCAATCGACCACACCCGGTCGAATAAGGAGGGTACTGCGGTAGACAGCCCCATACTGCTTAGTGGGAAAATCGGGACGGACTTTGTTAAAACCTTCATAGACGGGGGAGCCAGCCACAGCCTCATCAACACTGCCACAACAAGGAAAATGAAACTGCCACTCGATAGATGCTTACCTGAGATCGATGCAAGACTAGTTGACGGCACGCCAATGGCGATATGGGAACACATAGACCGGGTTCAGATTCGATGCAGGGGTAACTTCACGTTTAGCCAGGAAATGCTCGCGACAACCCTCGACGGAACCGGCATTTTACTTGATCGTGATTGGCTGCGACGACACAGTCCGAGAATCGACTGGACGACGGGTGACTGCACTGTGCGAGTAAACGGTGACAACATCACCTTACCTCGCTGGGGCTTGCTTGGGTCTTCGTCGGTGCGTGTCAACGCGATCACGATGAAACGTGCGGTAGCGGCAGGAGCTAACGTGTACGCGGTTGACATTCGGGAAGCCGAGGCAGCAGACAAAGGGGGGGATTTACAGAAACTGCTAGCCGGCGTACTGGATAACCTGGCAGCACTCCTGAAGCAGCACAGTGACATATTTCCAGACGACCAGCCCACGGGACTGCCATTTCAGCGACCGCACGGCCACAGGATAGAGTTAGAACCGGGGGCACATCCGACAGTACAGCGGCAATTCCGACTGACCCAACCCGAACTGGACGAACTGAGGAAGCAGCTGGATTATCTGCTCGAAAAAGAGCTCATTCGCCCGAGCTCGTCACCCTTCGCAGCATCGATACTGTTCACACCGAAAAAAGACGGGGGTTTTCGCATCTGCATAGACTACAGAGCACTGAACAGGGTTACCATTAAATCTTGTTACCCCATCCCGCAAACCGACGAACTGATCGACCAGCTGCGGGCAGCCCGGGTTTTCTCGAAAATCGACCTTTGAGGAGGCTACCACCAGATTCGCGTCAACCCACCCGACTGCCCCAAGATAGCTTTCCGAACATGCTACGGATCCTTCGAATACACAGTCATGCCTTTCGGACTGACCAACGCCCCCGCCACTTTTCAAATGACAATGAATGAAGCCTTCCGCCCGCTTTTAGATAAGTGCGTTATCGTGTACCTCGACGACATACTGATTTACAGCCCCGATAGAGCACATCACTTACAGGACATCGAAGCAGTTTTTAAAATACTGAGTGAGAACTGCCTACTGACCAAAGCCTCTAAGTGTGAGTTCTTACAGGACCGACTAGAGTTTTTAGGCCACATTATTTCAGCCGACGGATTGGAAATAGACCCAAAGAAGATCACGACGATCCAAGCATGGCACGCTCCGACAAACTTGACCGAGTTGCAGAGTTTTTTGGGGTTCGTTAACTACGTGCGCCGGTTCGTCCCCGACACGGCGAAGTTGACTGCCCCGTTGACCGACCTTCTGAGGAAGGGGGTTGAGTACACGTGGGGGTAAAAAGAGCAAGCTGCCTTCTCGGCCCTCAAACAAATTTTGTGCTCGCCGCCCGTGCTTCACATCGCAGATCCGCACCGTCCGTTCGAGCTCGTCACTGACGCTAGCAACATCGGTGTGGGAGCAGTAATATTGCAGGACTTCGGGAAACGGCCTCGAGCCGATCGCGTACGAGTCCCACAAGCTTCACCCGCCCGGACGCAACTACCTTGTACACGACCGCGAGATGCTGGCGATCGTGCACGCGTACAAGGTGTGGCCATGTTACCTCACGGGAGCAGACGTGATAGTACGAACACACCACCGATCACTACAGTACCTTCGCGCCCAACCGAATCTCAACCCGCAACAGATCCGCCAGTTGGACTATCTAGAGTCCAACTTCCACTATACGGTCACATATAAAAAAGGTGCATCCAATGTGAGGAATGAACGAGGGAATGGATGAACTTGGAAGAAGGTGGGTACAAGTATGAAAACCTAAAAGAGTTGTACCCCATATTGTCTACCCCACTACAGCCTACAATATGGTTTTGACACACCCCCATAGGCAAAGTGGGGGACAAGCAAGAGAACAAGGCAAGGTCAAGCTCAGGGTGGATCACAACGTCACCACACATTCTGAGCGCAAGTTCAAGGCCACAAGGCCAATTCTCATGCAGGACTATAAATCAAGGTGAACAAGCAAGACAGTGATCTCAACCTAGCAAGGGTAAGCATGCAGGTGCAGGTATATATAGATCATAGTACAAGCAAAGTCAAGAGGTAAGCAAGTGAGGCCCGGTAGGCACAAGACCTAGCGTAGTACAGAAACTCTGATGATCACAAGGCTGAAGTGCCTTGGTAAAGATATAAGCAGTGTTGGCCCGAGTGGCCACGTAAGGAAGACGATGAGGTGCACGCGCTGAGTGAGCTGATAGCGGAGGCTGCTGTGAGACTCGCTCACCATTCCCCATGTTAAGAGGCCTCCTTGAGGTGAGTTGGGGCCTCTTTGGTGAGTGAAGGGGGATGCATGCACCATGCACAAGCACATGCACACATGCAATGCACCCCCGCACACTCACATATGTGCTGAGCGAGCTGTAGAGGAGGCTGCTGTGCGTCGGGCACACCACGCCCCCATGTTAAGGGCACACACATGCACATGAGGGCACACTCATGCACATGAGGGCACACATGGCCCATGCAGGCACCTGCACCTGAGACACGGGCACATATGCACAACATACCACACCAGACGTTCTTGGCCCCCACTCACCTGCCTTCCTGCCCACACACCTACCCATACGCGTGCCTACTCAGAACCACATGGGCATTGAGCAAGTCAGGTCAGCAAAGCATACAAGTTATGGTTTCCTGCTCCTGCCCGTCTCCCTTTCCCCCTCGACCCTCCCCCCTCCTCTCCCTTCCTAATGCTACCATCATTCTCCCTCCCATGCCGTCATGCACCTGTACGCCATGGCTATCAGATGCTGGAGCTCGTGGAAGCCATAAGGGCTGCTAATCTCAGGCGGGCTTGCTGCATTATGTCATGTGCTGACCACGCTGCTGCAACTCTCGAGCAAGGAAGTAGCGCAGAGCAATATGCTTCGTTCTGTGCTCCAGTCTGTGCTTCTGACACAAGACCAGCATGGCCTTGTTGTCGACGTACAGAACTGGAGGAGAACGAGGCGCCTCTCCCAAGTCGGTTTGCAGGTAGGTGAGCTAGCGTAACTCCTGTGCAGCCATGGCCCAAGCGTGGATCTCAGCCTCACAACTGGAGCTGAGAAAAGAGGACGAGCGGGTAGACCGCCACGAAACAGAGCCGGAACCAAGGCAGAAGGTGTAACCCTGTGACGACCGCTGCGTAGCCAAGTCGTCAACCCAAGAAGCGTCTGTGTGACCAGTGAGGACAACTCGAGCCCGTCCTCCAAGCACGAGCCCCATGCCCGACGTACTGCACAGGTAGCACAACACCCTCTTAGCTGCAGCCATGTGCTCTGGTCAGTGTCTCCCAGGAGCAACATAGCGTGCCAAGATGCTAAGAGTGTATGCCAAGTCAGGTCGAGTAAAGGTCATCAGGTACATGAGGCAACCAACAAGCTCTGGGTATGGGCCACTCGGCTCTACGGACTCATCCAAAGGCAGAGCTGAGAGCGAGTGGCGAGTAGACAGAGGAGTGGCCTGAGGCGAGGAGTACGTGAAGTAAAAGCGCTGAAGGACCTGCTGCACCATGTGTGACTGAGTCAAGGTAATGGTGCACCGTGCTCTGTCCCGGGTGATCTGCAATCCAAGATAGCTGTGCAGTTCACCTAGATCTGTGCACGTGTGTCTCTTCTGCAACTCCGACTTGACGTGGGCCAGTCCAGCAGTGTCAGCAGTAGCAAAAACCAAGTCGTCGACGTACACGAGGATGTAGAACGGCGGCAGAGTAGTGTCGGTGCGGAGATACAGCGACGGGTCAGCAGTGGAAGGAGCAAACCCAAGAGCCACAAGGGTAGTCCTCAGTGTGTCGTGCCACTCTCGGGGCGCCTGGCGGAGACCGTAGACTAGCCGCCAGAGGCTCCACTGGGTACCAGGAGGAAATGACCCAGTGAAGCCAGGTGGGCGGCACAGCCAGATCTCCTCGTGCAGGCTGCCCTGTAGGAAAGCAGTGCTGAAGTCAAGAGAGTGAAGCTCGTAGTCACGCTGAGCAGCGACATGCAGCAGAACCCGAAGAGTGGTCATCTTTGGGGTGGGGGAGAAGGTCTGGAAGAAGTCAACTCCCTGTCGCTAACTGAAGCCTCGAGCAACGTATTGCGCCTTGAAGACAGGCGGAGAACCCGGCGGCCGCTTCACCCTGAAAATCCACATGCCACTGACGATGTTCGCCCCAGGAGGGGGAACCTCGTCGACCTAGGTGCATGTGGACTTCCACGATGCCATCTCTGCATCCATGGCTGACTAGCACAGAGAGGAGTAGGGACCCTCTATCGCTCCTGTGTAAGAGCGCGGGGTCGGGGTGTCTGGTGCATCTGGCTCTCCCTCAGGTGCAACAAGCATGGACACGAGATGAGGTACAGCGGCTGCAAAGCACTCAAAGTCCTCCGGCCTGTCCTCAAGGACGTCCGTGCCAAGAGCACACTCACCCCTGACGGACGGAGGACAGACAGACTCAGACTCAGCAACAAGACTCGCGGCGTAGTCTAGACGACAGTGAGCAGCAAAGTCGACAAGCTCAACAACTAAGGCAGACGCAGCAGTGGATTCAAAAGATGGGTCAGTGACAACAGTGGCCAGGAGACGCGTGACAGTGGGACTAGCAGCACGAAGGGAGTCAGATGTCGTGTCAGCAAGGGCAGGAAGAGAGGACGCAGGAGGAGACGGCAGAGGGACACGCTGCGGAGCAGTGGAAGGACGCAGAGCCATCTAGTGGGTGCCAAGGACAGGAGAAGGACGCTGACGCAAACCACAACGACTAGTGCGAGCAGCACGAACAGGCGACGCAGGACGAGACTCAGGTGACACAAGACGATGCTCAGGCTAACGACGCTCCACAAGACCTCCGGTCGGACCAGTGTAAGGAGAAGGAGCAGGCAGTGGGGAGGCGGGCTGTAACTGTGACTGCGTCTGGATAGGCTGTGGACACTCTAAGGAAGGGGCAGGACAAGTAGAAGGCGGGAGACCAATAACATGTTGAAGGAGCGGAACGACGTACGGCCACAGCCGCGCAGCGCCTCCAGAACCAGCAGGGACAGCACCAGCACCCCCAGCGGGAACTCCAACTCCAGCGGCACCTCCAGCAGCTCTAGTGGCGCCAACTCCAGCACCCACAGGAGCACCGGCTCTAGCAGCACCTCCAGATCCAGCACCTCCAGAAGCTCCAACTCCAGCAGGACCACCAGAAGCCCTAGTAGCTCCAGCAGCACCACCAGGCCTGGCAGCTCCAGTACCTCCTGTATGAGCACCTCCATGATCCGTGGCTCCAGAACCCCCAGCAGCTCCAGCAGCAGCAGGACCTTCAGAGCTAGTAGCACCACCAGCTCCAGCAGCACGGCTCTAGTGCCGAGCAAACCACTCGTGCAGCTGCTGTGGAGAGAGTGGCTCCCGACGGGACGAAGCACCCGAAGGACCTCCAGGCTCAGCACCTCCAGACTCCACACTCGCAGGCTCAGCACCCGCAGACTCCGCACCCCCAGACTCAGCAACCCCAGGCTCAGCACCCCCAGTCTTAGCACCCCCAGACTCAGCAACCCCAGGCTCAGCACCCACAGGCTCCGCACCCCCAGGCTCAGCACCCCCAGAACCGAAAGTCGCAGGCTCAGCACCCCTAGCAGCACCAGAGTCAATAGCTCCCTCGACAGGCTCGACTGCATCTACCTGGGACACACCTAAGGGGGCAGGACCCTGAGGGGGAAGGGGGTCTACCGGGGGAGGACCTGGCGCGACGAAGAGCGGCTGGGGGGGGAGGGGGGCAGTGCGGTAGGGGAAGAGACGGTAGTAAGGAACCGACTCATATAACGTGACATCCTGAGAGGACAGAACACGGCGCGAGGTGGGGTGGTAAAACTGCCAACCAGGCGCGTCAGGGGGGAAGCCAAGGAAGACGCAGGGAACAGCACAGGAGGACACCTTGTTCGCAGACAAGTCGCGAACGAAAGCTCGAGATCCCCAGACACGGAACGCAGATGCATCGCCAACCTTCCCCGTCCACCGCAGAGGTGTGGTCTCCGGCACGGAGACCCGGGGCTGGAGATTGATCTGATGTGCTGTGTACTGAACCGCGAATGGCCACAGAAAATGGGGAGCAGCCGCATGGATCATGGACGTATGAGCGACGTCCATGACCATGCCAATGCGGCGCTCAGCAATCCCATTTTGCTGTGGAGAGGCCGGAAGCGTGAACGTCTGGCGAATGCCCTCTGCACGACAGAAGGCCTGCAGAAGGTCAGAGGAAAACTCTCCACCTTTGTCGGAGTGCAGACGCAGAACAGGAAGGTCCGAGCCGGAACTCTCGCTGAGCTGACGACGAGCAGCGCGGATCCAGTCGATCAACACCTCAGTGACCTCACCCTTGCGGCGCAAGGGGAAGACTGTGGTGTAACGCGAGTAGTCATCAACGATCAGCAGAAAGTAGCCCTCATGACCCTATCCACGAACGCGGGCGGGGACGCTGCAGCAAACACCTGACCGGGACGCTGCAGCAAACACCTGACCCAACGCGGCTACCTGACCAGACTCAGCAACCTGAGGAGACACGGTAGTCAGGGTGTACAGGCTCGACCCAGGCTGATGAGTGAACGTGGCCAGGTGCCGTCCCGTCCGAGTACACGAACAGTCGGTCACCCGCTGACCTCCAGGAGTAGACTGGTCAACCCACGCGTCCTGAAGGTCAGCTCCACTCACCAATTTCGTGGAGAACGAGGGGAGGTGGAGGCCAGAGAGAGAGCCAGACGGGACCGCCGAACATGGCAGAACCATGGAGGAGTGTGCAAGGACCGGACCCCTAGAGGGTTCAGCCACAGAGACTGCCACTAGCCGATTGAGCGGCGAGAGTGTGGTGCAGTCGGGAAGCATCCGAGTGAAGGGTGAAAGTGTGCAAGTCCTGATCCGACGCGGTACCTGAGAGAGCAGACTCACCAGCACCTGGAGCAGTAGACTCACTAGCACCTAGAGCAGCAGCCTCTATGCCCGGGTCAGGCGGAACATACAGGTAACAGACACCCTTAGCACTAATAGACACATCATACATAGCAGCAAGGATAGCATCATAATCAAGATCAAAGACAGCAACCCCCGACTTAAGCAGATCATCCCAGCGAGGGAGCTCAGTGGCGCCAGGAAAACTGTGCACGCCATGCGTCAGTCAGGCGGCCGAAATAGAGGTGCGTAGCGTGCGGCCCTCCGCACGTCTCCCCACTGCGCTCGCCGGTGCGGAGCACGTAAGCGCACGGACCAGCACCCCTAGACCTCCCACGCCCAGCGTACCACTCACGAAGCTGCTAGGGCGACAGGGTCTCACGAGAACGCTGTTGCTGCTGGCGCTGGCCACCACCAAAGCCTCCCCGCTGCACAGTGCCACCCCAACCAGCACCACCGCCGCCGCCACCCCCACCGCCTCTGACGCCGCCGCCACCACCTCCACCCCCACTTCCGCTGCCTCCGCCGCCTCCACCTCCACTACCGCCACCGAAGCCCCCACTCCCCCCACCACCCCCACCTCCACCCCCACCCCCTCCGCCGCCTCCACCGCCACCACCACCGCCCCCGCCGTCTCCTCCAGCACCCTTGCCCCCCTTGCTCCTGCCGCTGCGGTGCCTCCCACTAGGAGCAGACGCAGCGCCGACCGACTTGGTGCCAACGAGGTCGACAGCACCAGCAGAGGCGAAAGAAGGCAAAAGGGGAACGGGGGAGCACCCCTCAAAGAAAGGGGCACGAGGGTCACCACGAGAGGCTCCTGCAGTGACTATGCTCTTCTCAGGTGCAAGGAGGCGCTCCTCGAGGAGGTCAACAGTGAGCGTGGTGGGGCAAAGGGAGAGGAATTGGTCCCTGACCGAGCGAAGGGAGTCAGGGAGCCGGGTGACAAGGTAGTAGAGAGTGATGTACATAGGGAGGGGGGGTTCGCGGTGCAGAACTCGGCAGGATGTGCAGCGCGGTAGCGGGTGTCACTAGTGCGGAGGTGCGTGATGAGGTCAGCGACTGTGGCAAAAGCGGCTAGGTCAGGGAACAGGTACGACAGCATGAGGCGGCTAAGGGCACCAGTGGCAGGGGAGGAGTAGCGCGCAACAACAGCATCGTACAGAGTCCTAGCGGTCTTGTACGGGCAAAAGTGCGCGCGCTCAGCAGACGGCAGGTGACTACGAATAGCAAGACGGGCAGCAGCATCGCGTGTGGTCCAGTGCGAGCGAACAGTACTGTCAGCATCAGCGGCAGGTGCAGCAGAGGCGCCAGACGTAAGATAAAAAAGCGAGACTACGTCCTTGCTATGGCACTGCAAAAACAGTTGCAGACCATCGACCCAGCATCGAAGGAAAGTACGTGAGGGGTAGCCATGACAGCAGTAGCAGTAGTAGTAGCAGCAGCAACAGCAGCAGCAGCAGTAGCAGGAGCAGCGCAACTCGGCAGGGCGGAGCGGCTCGGTAGGGCGGCGCGGCTCGGCAGGGCTGTGCAGCTCGGTAGGGCGGCGCGGGTGCAGCGCTGCGTTTACCAGGGCGGGATCGGGGTAGGGCCGCAGTTGGAAGGGCAGGGCCGAGGCGCGCCGGCAGGTCAGGGCCGCAGCGACGGCGGCAGTAGGCAGGGCCACAACAGCGGCAGTTGGAAGGGCCGCGGCAGCGGCAGGCAGGGCCGCGACAGCTGCAGGCAGAACTGCGACAGCAGGGCGGCTTCAGGGAGGGCCGCAACGGCAGGGCGGCAGGGCCACGACGGCCTCAGGCAGGGCCGCGACGGAAGGGGCCGCGATAGCAGGGGTCGCGACGGCAGGGCCACAACGGCCAGGGGCCGCGACGGCAGGGGCCGCGACGGCTAGGGGCCGCGAGTGCAGGGCCGCGACGGCTCTAGTCAGGGCCGCGACGGCAGGGTAGGCGCACGGGGCGCAGGTAAGGCAGGCGCGAGGCGCTCGACAGGGCAGGGAGCGCGCTTCGGGCTGGGCAGAAAAAATATTAAGCGGTGGGCCCTTAAAGAAAACGGTCCCACTAGGGAACCCGCTCTGATACCATGTGAAGAATGAACGAGAGAATGGATGAACTAGGAAGCGGTGGGTACAAGTATGAAAACCTAAAAGAGTTGTACCCCATATTGTTTACCCCACTACAACCTACAATATGGTTAGGACATCCAATATCGCCGACGCACTCACACGCCCCACCGCCCAACTCCACGCCATCCTACTCGCCCAAAATCAACCCACTATTAACAGGCCTATTCACCCATGGATACAGTACCGACCCATTTTTCATGACCGGAAATTCACAGCAACGGGCAGAAGAAAAAGGAGTCTATTACATAAAAACAGGCACCAACAGCATCTGGGTACCCGCGTACTCACTACTGAGGGAACTGTTACTGCAGGAGGCACACGACGGAATTACCTCGGGACATTTTGGGGTAGAAAAAACGCGACAGCATCTGCAGCGGTATTACTACTGGCCGGAGCTGTTGACCGACGTACAACACCACGTGGGCTCGTGTCCTACGTGTCAGGTAATGAAGAGCTCGCGAAAAAGAAAGGCGGGTCAGTTGCAGCCGATTCCACCACCTGAGCACGCCTGGCAGCAGGTTACCATGGATTTCGTCACACGGTTACCTTCGAACCCTGGGGGTAACGACGCGGTTATGGTGGTCGTTGACAAATTGACGAAAATGGCACAACTCGCTGCGTGCAAGAAATCGATCTTACCCGAAGAAAACGCTCGCCTGTTCATCGCAGACGTCGTTCGACTGCATGGGATACCAGCCGCGATAATCAGCAACCGCGACACGAAGTTCACCAGCAACTTCTGGAAAAGCCTCTGGGAGCAGTTCGGGACCAGGCTACACTTCAGCTCGTCGTACCACCCCGAGACCGATGTGTGAGAATAAGAACGAGGAATGACTAGAAATAGGACAGTACAAGGTTTGTATAGGCAAAACCTAACAATTATGTACCCCATACAGAGTGCCCCACTACAGCCTACAATATAGTTCTGACACACCCCCATAGGCAAAGTGGAGGACAAGCAAGAGAACAAGGCAAGGTCAAGCTCAGGGTGGATCACAACGTCACCACACATTCTGAGCACAAGTACAAGGCCATAAGGCCAGTTCAGATGAAGGATTATAAATCAGGGTGAACAAGCTAGACATTGATCTCAACCTAGCAAGGGTAAGCATGCAGGTGCAGGTATATATAGATCATAGTACAAGCAAAGTCAAGAGGTAAGCAAGTGGGGCAAGGTAGGCACAAGACCTAACATAGTACAAAACCGCTGATGATCACAAGGCTGAAGTGCCTTGGTAAAGATAACAGCAGTGTTGGCCCAAGTGGCCACGTAAGCAAGACGAAGCAGACCACGCTGCTGCAACTCTCGAGCAAGGAAGTAGCGAAGAGCAATGTGCTTCGTTCTTTGCTCCAGTTTGTGCTTCTGACACAAGGCCAGCATGGCCTTGTTGTCGACGTACAGAACTGGAGGAGAACGAGGCGCCTCTCCCAATTCGGTCAGCAGGTAGGTGAGCCAGCATAACTCCTGTGCAACTATGGCCCCTTCGGAGCTCTAAGTAGCGCAACACCCTCTTCGCTGCAGCCATGTGCTCTGGTCGGTGTCTCCCAGGAGCAACAAAGCGTGCGAGAATGCTAAGAGGGTATGCAAGGTCAGGTCGAGTGCAGGTCATCAGGTACATGAGGCGGCCAACAAGCTCTGGATACGGGCCACTCGACTCTACAGACTCATCCGAAGGCAGAGCTGAGAGCGAGTGGCGAGTAGGCAGAGGAGTGGCCTGAGGCAAGGAGTACGTGAAGCCGAAGCGCTGAAGGACCTGCTGCACCATGTGTGACTGAGTCAGGGTAATGGTGCGGCGTGCTCTGTCCCGGGTGATCTGCAAGCCAAGGTAGCTGTGCAATTCACCCAGGTCAATGCACGTGTGTCTCTTCTGCAGCTCGGACTTCACGTAGGCCAGTCCAGCAGTGTCAGCTGTGGCAAAGACCAAGTCGTCGACGTACACAATGATGCAGAACTGCGCCAGAGTAGTGTCGGTGCAGAGAAACAGCGACAGGTCAGCAGTGAAAGGAGCAAACCCAAGAGCTGCATGCGTAGTCCTCAGTGTTTCGAGCCACTCACGGGGCGCCTGGCGGAGACCGTAGACTAGCCGCCGGAGGCTCCACTGGGTACCAGGAGGAAACGACCCAGTGAAGCCAGGTGGGCGGCGCAGCCAGATCTCCTCGTGCAGGCTGCCCTGTAGGAAGGTAGTGCTGAAGTTAAGAGAGTGAAGCTCGTAGTCACGCTGAGCAGCGACATGCAGCAGAACCCGAAGAGTGGTCATCTTCGGGGTCAGGGAGAAGGTCTGGAAGAAGTCAACTCCCTGTCGCTGACTGAAGCCTCGAGCAACGTAACGCGCCTTGAAGACAGGCGGAGAACCCGGCGGCCGCTTCACCCTGAAAATCCACATGCCACTGACGATGTTCGCCCCAGGTGGGGGAAACTCGTCGACGTAGGTGCCTGTGGACTTCCAGGATGCCATCTCTGCGTCCATGACTGACTGCCACTGAGAGAAGTAGGGACCCTCTATCGCCTCTGCGTAAGAGCGCGGGGTCGGGATGTCTGGTGCATCCGGGTCTCCCTCAGATGCAATCAGCATGGACACGAGATGAGGTACAGCGGCTGCAAAGCACTCAAAGTCCTCCAGCCTGTCCTCAAGGACGTCAGTGCTAAGATCACACTCACCCCCGACGAACGGAGGACAGACAGACTCAGACTCTGTAACAAGACTAGCGGCGTAGTCTAGACGACAGTGAGCAACAAAGTCGACACTTCAGCAACTAAGGCAGACGAAGCAGCGGACTCAAAGGAAGGGTCCGTGACAACAGTGGCCAGGATACGCGTGACAGTAGGACTAGCAGCAGGAAGGGTGTCAGACTCCGGGTCAGCAAGGGCAGGAAGAGAGGACGCAGAAGGAGACGGCAGAGGGACACGCTGCGGAGCAGTGGACGGAAGCAAAGCCATCTGGTGCGTGCCAGGGACAGGAGGAGGATGCTGACGCGAACCACGATGACCAGTGCGAGCAGCACGAATAGGCGATGCAGGACAAGACTCAGGCTCACGACGCTCAGCAAGACCACCGGTCGGACCAGTGTAAGGAGAAGGAGGAGGAAGAGGGGAGGCAGGGTGTAACTGTGACTAGGACTGGACAGGCGGTGGACACTCTAAGGAAGGAGCAGGACAAGTAGAAGGCGGGAGACCAAGAACCTGCTGAATGAGCGGAACGAAGTACGGCCGCGGCCGCGCAGCGCCTCTAGAACCAGCAAGGACAGCACCAGCAGCCCCAGCGTCAGCTCCAACTCCAACAGCACCACTAGCTCCAGCAGCACCTCCAGCAGCTCTAGTAACGCCAACTCCAACACCCATAGGAGCACCGGCTCTAGCAGCACCTCGAGCTCCAGCACCTTCTGCAGCTCCAGCTCCAGCAGGACCACCAGAAGCCCTAGCAGCTCCAGTAGCGCTAGCGCCAGCACCTTCACCAGCACTTGCTCCAGCAGCACTGCCAGCTCCAGCACCTCCAGCAGCTCCAGCTCCAGCAGCACCACCAGGCCCAGCAGCTCCAGTACCTCCAGTACAAGCGCCTCTGGGACCAGTGGCTCCAGAACCCACAGCAGCTCCAGCAGCAGCAGGACCTCCAGCGCGTGTAGCACCACCAGCTCCAGCAGCACGGCTCCAGTACCAAGCAAACCACTCGCGCAGCTACTGAGGAGAGAGCGGCTCCCGTCGGGATGAAGCACCCGAAGGACCTCCAGGCTCAGCACCTCCACACTCCACACGTGCAGGCTCAGCACCCTCAGGCTCTGCAAGCCCAGACTCAGCAACCCCAGGCTCAGCACCCCCAGGCTCAGCACCCCAAGACTCAGTACCCCCAGGTTCCGCACTCTCTGTCTCAGCACCCCCAGACCTGGCACCCGCAGGCTCAGCACCCCTAGCAGCACCAGAGTCAACAGCTACCTCGACAAGCTCGACTGCATCTACCTGGGACACACCTGAGGGGGTAGGACCCTGAGGGGGGAGGGGGTCTACCGGGGGAGGACCTGGCGCGAGGAAGAGCGGCGGGGGGGGGAGAGGGGGAGTGCGGTAGGGGAAGAGATGGTAGTAAGGAACCGACTCGTCAAACATGACGTCCTGAGAGGACAGTACACGGCGCGAGGTGGGGTGGTAAAACTGCCAACCAGGCGCGTCAGGGGGGAAGCCAAGGAAAACGCAAGGAACAGCACGGGACGACAGCTTGTCCGCAGACAAGTCGCGGACAAAAGCTCGAGATCCCCAGACACGGAACGCAGACGCATCGCCAACCTTCCCCGTCCACCGCAGAGTAGGTGTGGTCTCCAGCATGGAGACCCGGCACTGAAGGTTGAGCTAATGCGCAGCGTACTGAATCGCGAACGACCACAGAAAATGGGAGCAGCCGCATCGATCATGGACGTACGAGCGACGTCCATGACCATGCCAATGCGGCGCTCAGCAATCCCATTTTGCTGCGGAGAGGCCGGAAGCGTGAACGTCTGGCAGATGCCCTCCGCACGACAGAAGGCTCGCAGAAGGTCGGAGGAAAACTCTCCACCTCTGTTGGAGTGCAGACGCAGAACAGGAAGGTCCGAGCCGGAACTCTCGCTGAGCTGATGACGGGCAGCGCGGATCCAGTCAATCAGCACCTCAGTGACCTCACCCTTGCGGCGCAAGGGGATGACTGTGGTGTAACGTGAGTAGTCGTCAATGACTAGCAGAATGTAGCGCTCGTGACCCTGTCCACAGACGCGGGCTGGGCCCCACAGGTCCATATGAAGAGTCTGCAAGGGAGCCTTCGTCGGAGGGAACTCGGAGGAGTGAGGAGCGGCGCGCTCGACGCAAGGAACGCAGGTAGGGGCAGGCTCCGGGGGGAGGGGAGGGAGAGACCGGGGAAGACCAGTGACAAGGACACGGGAGGCCATGCCTCGGAGACGAGGCAGGGAGGGGTGACCAAGGCGGTGGTGCCAGAAGAGAGTCTGGTGAGACAGGAAGCAATACGAGCAGGGGGCAGACCCAGGACCAGACCGGGACGCTGCAGCAAACACCTGACCCAACGCGGCTACCTGACCAGACTCAGCAACCGGAGGAGACTCGGTAGTCCTGGTGTAGAGGCTCAACCCAGGCTGAGGGGTGAACGTGGCCAGTTGTCGGCCCGTCCAAATACACGAACAGTGGGTCACCCGCTGACCTCCAGGAGTGAACTGGTCAACCCACGCGTCATGAAGGTCAGCTCCACTCACCAAGTTCGTGGAGAACGAGGGGAGGTGGAGGCCAGAGAGAGAGCCAGACGGGACCGCCGGACACGGCAGAACCGTGGAGGAGTGTGCAAGGACCAGACCCCCAGAGGGGTCAGCCAGAGAGACTGCCACAGGCCGATTGAGCGACGAGAGTGTGGTGCAGTCGCGAAAGAAAGAGCGGGAAGCACCCGAGTCCAGGGTGAAAGTGTGCAACACCTGAGCTGGCGCGGTACCTGAGAGAGAAGACTCACCAGCACCTGGAGCAGCAGACTCACTAGCACCTAGAGCAGCAGCCTCAATGCCCGGGTCAGGCGGAACACACAGGTAACAGTCACCCTCACCACTAATAGTCACAGCATACATGGCAGCAAGGATAGCATCATAATCAAGATCAAAGACAGCAACCCCCGACTGAAGCAGATCATCCCAGCGAGGGAGCTCAGTGGCGCCAGGAAAACTGTGCACGCCATGCGTCATTCAGGCGGCCGAAATAGAGGTGCGTAGCGTGCGGCCCTCCGCACGTCTCCCCACTGCGCTCGTCGGTGCGGAGCACGTAAGCGCACGGACCAGCACCCCTAGACCTCCCACGCCCAGCGTACCACTCACGAAGCTGCTGGGGCGACAGGGTCTCACGAGAACGCTGCTGCTGCTGGCGCTGGCCACCACCAAAGCCTCCCCGCTGCACAGTGCCACCCCGACCCGCACCACCGCCGCCGCCACCCCCACTGCAGCTGCCGCCGCCGCCTCCACCTCCACCTCCACCGCCGAAACCGAAGTCCCCACTCCCGCCACCACCCCCACCTCCACCCCCACCCCCTCCGCCGCCTCCACCTCCACCACCGCCGCCCCCACCATCTCCTCCAGCACCCTTGCCCCCCTTGCTTCTACCGCTGCGGCGCGTCCCACTAAGAGCAGACGCAGCGCCGACCGACTTGGTGCCAACGAGGTCGACAGCAGTAGCAGAGGCAACAGAGGGCAAAAGGGGGGCGGGTGAGCACCCCTCAAAGAAAGGGGCACGAGGGTCACCACGAGAGGCTCCTACAGTGACTATACTCTTCTCAGGTACAAGGAGGCGCTCCTCGAGGAGGTCAACGGTGAGCGTGGTGGGGAAAAGGGAGAGGAATTGGTCCCTGACCGAGCGAAGGGAGTCACGGAGCCGGGTGACGAGGTAGTAGAGAGTGATGTACATAGGGGGGTGGGGGTTCTTGGTGCAGAACTCAGAAGGAAGCGCAGCGCAATAGCGGGTGTCACTAGTGCAGAGGTGCGTAATGAGGTCAGTGACTGTGGCAAAAGCGGCTAGGTCAGGGAACAGGTACTGCAGCATGAGGCGGCTAAGGGCAGCAGTGGCAGGGGAGGAGTAGCACGCAACAACAGCGTCGTACAGAGTCTTAGCAGTCTTGTACTGGCTAAAGTGCGCGCGCTCAGCAGACGGCAGGTGACTACGAACAGCAAGACGAGCAGCAGCATCGCGTGTGGTCCACTGCGAGCGGACTGCACTATCAGCATCGGCAGCAGGTGCAACAGAGACGCCGGACGTGTGATTGAACAGTGAGACTCCGTCCCTAGAATCGCACTGCAGAAACAGCTGCAGATCATCGACCTGGACCTCGAAATCAACTGCTCGACCCTCAGCATCGAAGGTAAGTACATTAGGGTTAGCCATGACAGCAGGAGTAGCAGTAGCAGCAGAAACAGCAGCACCAGCAGGAGCAGCGTGGCCTAGTAGGGCAGTGCGGTGCGGCTCAGCTGGGCGGCGTGGCTCGGCTGGGCGGCGCGACCGGGCGGAGCGGCGCTGCTCGGCTGGGCGGCGCGGCTCGGCTGGGCAACGCAACCCGGCGGAGCGGCGTGGCTCGGCGAGCAAGCGGCGTGGCTCGGCGAGCAAGCAGGCGCGGGTGGCGCGCTTAGTGTGGGTTCTCACCAGGAGCGAGCAGGGCAAGCGCGACGGCGGGGCCTCAGTGGCGACGACGGCGGTGGTCGCAACGGCGGCTGCAGGCTCGACAGCGGCAGCAGGGCCGCAACGGCGGCAGCAGGGGCGACGGCTGCTGCAGGCCACAGGGCCTTGGCGGCGGCTGCAGGGCAGGGGGTCACGACGGCGGCTGCAGGGTAGGGGCCGCGACGGCGGCTGCAGGGAAGGGGCCGCGACGTGGGGTGTTAGAATAGTAGATTAAGTGAACACTAGGGTTTGGGGTAGGCGGAGACTTGAGAGAGGCATATGTCGAGAGAGTTTAGCCGAAGAGAAAGAATTCACTATTGAGCGAGGTACAAATAGTAAACAAAGCATGTAAAGAAGGTTCACCACCAACAGTTTATAATAACTACACTAACTACAGCTACAGGCAGTTACAGATATATTCTAACACTCCCCCATAGCTGCCTGCAGCAGGTGTTTGTGCAGCAACACATCCTGGATGGGTACACCACGAACAGAGAAAACAGCATCAGCAGGTAAGAGCAGTGGCAACCGGTGCAGTGGTGGAAGATTCAGCTTCACCAACCCCTCAGCCAAGGTAGAAGCAACAGACAAAAGTGCATGTGGCGGCAGGTCGCCTGGAGAGCGGGTGCGTGCGGCGGCACAGCAAGGCTCAACGGCAGCACCTGCCGCTCAACAGCAGAAGACACCAGAAGAAACAGCAGGTGGAGGCAGGGGCGGCAGCAGGAGGTGCCACGATAGCAGCGGGCGGCAGCTGCAGATGCCTAGCTGACTTCCCCTACCATCTCACCCTCCCCCCCACGGCAGCACACGCGGCAGCGAGAGAGAGAGGAGGAGGGGCGGCTGCTGGCTCAGCAGAATCTCTCTCTCCACTCCATCACAATCTCCCCCATTCCCCTCACCCTCCCCCCGCAACCTCTTCCCCACCTCACGGCGGACCCCGCTGAAGGGAGGGGAAGGACGGGCTGCAGACAACTCACACCCGCCACCCCCACATCCCCCCCCACCCACGGCGGAAGCTGCGGAAGGGAAGGGGTGGGGCGGCGTTAGCTGCTGCTGGCGCTGGCGTCGTCGCTGGCGCTCGCGTTGGTGCTGGCGACGGGCGCTGGTGCTAGCGCATACGACCATGCGCGGGTGCGCACGGTCGTACAAAGCTGCGCGCACCAATGCGCGGCCGTACGCAGCTGCGCGCTGCTGCTGCTGTGTTCGTGACAGAACGGGGCGGGGCATGCAATGCGCGCAACGAGCAGGGCACAACGGGCGCGACGGGGAGACGAAACGAGGCCGCATCTGACGTCGTCGCGCAGCTCGCCGCCGAGACCGTTTTGACGATCGCGACCGTTGAAACCGTCGTAACTACGGCCGCAACGGGGGGCGTGACGAGCGCCATGAGCGGGGGGATACGTGGTGGGCCCATGGGGGGAAAAAAAATAGGTATTAGGACGACCTAGCTCTTAATACCATGTTAGAATAGTAGATTAAGTGAACACTAGGGTTTGGGGTAGGAGGAGACTTGAGAGAGGCATATGTCGAGAGAGTTTAGCCAAAGAGGAAGAATTCACTATTGAGCGAGGTACAAATAGTAAACAAAGCATGTAAAGAAGGTGCACCACCAACAGTTTATAATAACTACTCTTACTACAGCTACATGCAGTTACAGATATATTCTAACATGGGGCGGCAGGTCAGGGGCCGCGACGGAGGGCGGCAGGGCAGGGCCGCGACGAAGGGCGGCAGGGCAGGGCCGCGAGGGCCGGAAAAGCAGGGCCGCGACGGGCAGGGCCGCGACGGGCAGGGCCGGGACGGCAGGGCCGCGGCGGCAGGGCAGGCGCTCGACGGCGCAAGTGAGGCATGCGCGAGGTGCGCGACAGGGCAGGAAGGCGCGGTTGCGCGCTTCGGGCAGGGCAGGGAAAAGAAACCGTGGTGGGCCCTTGAAAAAAAAAAATCGTTCCCACTAGGGAACCTGCTCAGAATACCATGTGAGAATAAGAACGAGGAATGACTAGAAACAGGACAGTACAAGGTTTGTATAGGCAAAACCTAACAATTCTGTACCTCATAAGGAGTGCCCCACTACAGCCTACAATATAGTTCTGACACGATGGTCAAACGGAACGGAAGAATCCGACGATGGAGCAGTTGATCCGTGCCACGTGCGACGACCCGACAACTTGGGAACAGCAGCTGCCGCTGATCGAGTTCGCGTATAACAACGCCACGCCAGCGACAACGCAGCAGTCCCCGTTCTACCTGAACTACGGGCAAAACCCTACAGTGCCCATGACGCCGAGTCCAGACAACCCAACGCCACGCGCACAACAATTCGCCGAGATTCTGCAAGCTGCCCGCACCAGAGCCGGCGAAGCAATAAAAAAGGCCAATGTCATCACTAAGCGCAACGCTGACCGCCACCGCCGCCCAGTTACGTACCACTCAGGAGATTACTAACTTCTCGACACACAGAACTTAAGACTTCTCGTCGTGCCGAAATTACGACCGCGCTACTGTGGACCATTCCAAATCAGCCACATGATTACCCCAGTGATAGCACACTTACTGTTGCCGACGGACTGGTACATCAGCCCTTCATTCCACGCCAGCCTACTTCGCCCATACATCCCAACCACAAGCCAGCTGCCTCGTCACCGCCCGCCATCCATGACTCGCCCTGCATCGGAGCCGATCATTGAGCAAAAAAAAATACTGAGCCATCGGATTCGACACCCCACGGGAATCAAGAGGATTAAATTCCTCGTTTGCTGGAAGGACCACACGCCAACTGAGGATAGTTGGGTGCCCCTGACCAACATCGAAAACCATCCTGCCCTGCAAGCGTACATGAGGAGCCGGGGTTTCCGCGATATACACGCACTCGCATAGCGGAGGGGGGGGGTAGTGTAAGGAAATTTCTCGACATTCCTTAGCGCATTCCACAACATCGCGTACAGCAGCAGCCGTTGTTCGCCCGTTACAGCTAACGGGGCTTCGCCGACTTCACGCGCACTGTTTCACCAAACCTCGCACTACTGGACCGGCCGTGTCGGTCTACGCTTCGGGACTAACCCGAACCTCACTGCCAGCGTAGCACTAGCTAGCTCGCATGCACCGTGTTACCGTTTGCATGTTTCGCGTATAAATGTTTGCTCATGCCTTCGCTCACATTTTGTACTCGTTTGGCACTTAGTGCAATCCTCGCTATCTCGATTCATTGCACCCGTAACAGAGCCGTTAATTTTCCGAACGGATGACTGTACAAAGTTCAACAGTTCTGCATTCTGGTTGGCGCACGAACTTGGCAGGTTGGGTAACGTTGGGAACTGCATGGTGAAATCACAGTCCCATTGTTTGTGTTGCGAGTGCACATTACTTCGGGAATTCCAAAAGGTTGAAAAAAGTATCACATCGTCCATTTGCGGTGCTTCCGTTCGACGGTGGTTCATCCTGAAGTGGCCCAGCTAGTTAGCTGGTTCACTTCGGAAAGATGAGGTCCCGTAATCAAATCCCCCCTGCGGCGTTGACAGCCAGTCCCCACTAAAAGGGACTACACAGGTGCTCATCTGGGAGTGGATAGAACAACCTCGTTACTCAGCGAGGCGTGTAAACACATGGGGAGGCGGGTTACGAGCGACAGCCGGGGTAATACTAAAGGGGGTTTCCCCTATAACTTTACTTTACTTTACCGTTCGACTGTGGTTCAGAACGTGATAAGGGGCATGGTTCGCTACGATTTAGGGTTTGCCAACCAAGCCAAAAGTAAAGTGGTGACGCGCTCTACCTTCCCACCAAGCCTTGACTCAACGGCATCTACGATTAGTTTAGTGCGGGTTAACACGTTGCAGAACATTGAGACTTGTTTTCGTACGGTTTGGTAGTACTGGTTTTCATTCACAACTCCCTCACTGGATAGCAGGGTACCATGGTTGTAGGAGATGCTTCTCAAGTGCAAATTTGGCATGTATAGGAACAAGTCAAAATTTCATCATGCTTTCTTGAAGCTGCCTTGCATGCGGTCATGATAGAAATAGCTCAACATTAGCCGTGCATTCGTGACGTTACAGGATGAAATTTGGCATGCAGCAAGGCGGGATTCCTCATCCATGCGTTCTAGAAGCTCTGGCGGAATTCGCCCAGCCAAGCATGAGTATTGAGAAAAAGCCTAGTAGAAAATGGACGTTTCCAACCCAATCTTTCCCAGGTGGCAGTCGATCCACGCAAGCGCATTACGCAGGAGCAAAAAAAAAAGAAAAAAAAAGCTTTGTTTAGGTCCGCAGCACAAACAAACATCTAGCAAGCCATTCCTTCGGAAGGCATCAGCCCTAAACACTTGTCTCTCAATGCTAGCTTCCTAAAGACTATCTTTAGTGTGATCAACCTCAGATCTGTTTCCTCCTACCGCACTGTTTCATATATTATCCATCCAATCAACAGGAGCTAAATCTGCAATTAACGACGAGTTACTACACGGCACGATTGTGCTAGAACGTCACAGCTCTGGAGATCCAGTTCCAGGTGCCGTCCTTAGTTTTTGGGTTTCATTTTGGAGCTGTCCAAATTCCTTGAATCTCATTGTGTGCCGTCCTTTGTCCTGGGTTCTCGTTTGTATGCTGCCCTTAGTCCCTGGCTCTCATTTGTGTGCTGCCCTTAGTCCTTGGGTCGCGTTTGTGTGCTCTCATTGGTCCTTGGGTCTTGTTTGTGTGCTCTCCTTGGTCACTGAGTCTCATTTGGGTGCTGTACTCAGTCCGGATCACTTTCGGGTGCTGTCCCTAATCCCTGGGTCTCGTTTGGGTGCTGCCCTAGATCCTTGGACTCGTTTGGTGACTCTAAAAAACTTTTTTTCTCCTTCGGTGTTCTCTATCATTGTGCCCCTTGTGCCTCAGAGAACTATCGCAGCTATCATCTGAAGCAGATCAACTTGTTGTCTACCAAGGGGGCACAGTGGAGGAGCGGCGTTGACGGGCAGTGTGTGCGAGGAGTGGCGTTGACGGGCAGTGTGTGCGAGAAGCGGCGTTGACGGGCAGTGTGTGCGAGGAGCGACGTTGACGGGCAGTGTGTGCGAGGAGCAGCATTGACGGGCAGTGTGTGCGAGGAGGAGGCGACGCGACAGCAATGGAAAAGCAGCCGCAGGAGGTGGAGGTGCCATCTGTGCTTTTGAGTCGACTCAAAGGCGGACGGAGGAGAGAAACCTCAACGCCATGCGCTTCCAGCTCGAAGTGGACATTGGCCGAGGTAAGCTTTGTAGTATGAGACAGACAGCCTGAAGGATAGGTAGAGGGGAGAGTTGCAAGTGCTGCAGAGGTAATTGAGGTGGCTCAGAGGTGAAGGTGGTGAGGTAGGAGGTGCTTGCTCGGCAAGCGGTGGTTTTGACCCCCATGCGGTGTTTGCAACCCTGAGGCGGTGTTTGTGCTCCAGGAACGAGTTGACACCCTGTTGAAACGGATGTACTCCTGCATAGAGCAGCACCACATGGGACTGAACCACCTCATGCGAAGTGCTAACGCCGGATGGGACGTGTTACTGCTTGAGAATGGGCAGCAGGGCAGAAACGCCTCGTGGGAAGTGGTAACACTACTTGTGAGTGGGTTTACTGCATAAAAATGGGCAGCAGTGCAGAAACGCCTCGTGGGAAGTGGTAACACTGCTTGGGAGTGGGTTTACTGCATAAGAATGGGCAGCAGGGCAGAAACGCCTTATGGGAAGTGGTATAACCACTTGGGAACAATTTGTTGCATGAGGACGGGCAGCAGGGCAGAAATGCCTCATGGAATTGGTAACACCGCATAGGCACGGGTAGTATTGCAAGAGAACGGGCAGCAATGCAGAAACACCGCGTGAGGGCCGAGAATACCGATTTGGAGTCAGAAACACCGCTTGAGGGTTGAAAGTACCGCTTGTGGGTCAGAAACACCGCTTGAGAGTGAGTTATCGTTTAAGGTTCAGATCTCATATGGTGTTTTCCGTTTCTTGAGTGGCTGCATGATGTCGCCTGTTCCATGTGTTTCTCGTAAGAATGTGATGTTTTTCCTGTTCCGTGTGTCCTATCTTCTTTTTCAACCCCCCCAACGTAGCACGGATAAGGAAATTGGAGGAGCAGGTGCAGGCAGGTACTAGCGAGGAGGACAGAATGGGGGCGTTGGAACAACTGAACCGTGCTCTGAGGGAAGAGCTACAAGAGTCGTTGGATAAGATTGAGACCCCAAGGGGCCAAGGCGAGGTGCTGCAGAGGGAGAAGGAGGAGCTTCAGGCAAGACTTGTTCGCGTGAAGAAGCAGGTGAGGGCAGAGACGCAGAGAAGTGGGGGTTTGCGAGTGGTGAAGAGGGGGGAGAAGCGTGGGGGGGAGGTGGGAGCATGTAATTGAGGAGGGTGGATCATATGCATGTTGTGCATATGCTTTCCTCCTCCCCTTTTTAAATATAGGTAGTTTTCTTAACATTGCTTTTATGAGTATGCAGGCCCAAGGTGTGGAGTGGCTGAGGCCGAGGTTGCTATGTTGCTGCAGCAGGTGGCGGCATCCCATTTTCTGAGTCGACTCAAAAGCACTCTCCCCTCTATTTTTGTGCATGCAGGCCCGTTTGCAGGTTGGAGTGGCAGAGGAAAAGGCTGCTGCGTTGCTGCAGCAAGTTCTGGCATCCCAGCAGGCAGAGTTTGCTCTCAAGATGCAAGTTGTGGAGCAGGACAGGCAGAGAGCTGCCTTGGCACGTGAATTGAACGCGTGCCAGGCAGAACAAGCAAGAACTGCTGCTGAGAGGGATCAATTCGCCAGGGAAACAGCACAGCTGGTGTGCGCACAACAGGAGGCGAGGCAAAAGCTGGTGGAGGAGGAGAGGGCGGAGGGGCGGGTTGTGGAGTTAGCAGCTGCTAACAGGAGAAGTGCAGTCATGAGGCAGAAAGCTGCAGTGCAGTGAAGGCAGCTGAGAGCATATGTGGAAGGCACAAAAGCAGATAAAGGTTCTTGTGGGGGAGAAAGAGAGAGCAGTCGGGCAGGCAGCAGGGGAGCTGGCAGCTGCTAACGAGAGATGTGAAGCTATGAGGGAGAGTGCTGCAGTGCAGGAAAGGCATCTGAGAGGAGATTTGGAAGAGACACAAAAGCAGATAAAGGCTCTTGTGGAGGACAAGGAGAGGGCAGAAAAACAGGTGGATGATCTAGTGGGGGAGATGGAGAGAGCTCAGGAGCGTATTTTAGGGATCAGAGCTGCTGAGAGGGAGAAGAAAAGGGCGCTGGAAGAGCAGATTTGCGCTTTGGAAGATGCTGGTGAGGGGGCATCTGGTGGAGATAGAAAATATTCTACGAGAGGAGGTCAGAAAGTTGGAAGAGGAGAAGAGGACGTTGCCGGAGGAGGTTGAGGGAGTGAGAAGAAAACTGATGGAGACAGAATATGCAGGGAGAGCACTGTTGTGTGATGCAATCGTATGCATTCACATATGTCCGCCTCCCATCATGTATTCGTGCGCTGCATGCGTGGTGTGAGCGTGTGCAAGAATTTGTGTTTTGTGCGGTTTGGTTTTTTTTAGTGTGTGTGTGAATATTATTTGGCTTGAACAGATATCTGAAGTGACTCATGTGCTCAAGAGCTTTCCGACGAACCAAGTATCGCTTCAATCGGAGCACGAACAAGAAAGTTACGAACGTTGGAGTTCGTATGCTTTTCATATTTGATTGTGGCAACTGTGGGAAGTTGTGGGGTTGACTCAATATGGGGTATAGACTTTTGGGGGTTGGGAAATTCCTCAACATCACTGTAGATGCTGCCAAGTGGTTGGGAGAAACTAAACCAGGTTGGCAAGTATGGCCAAGTTGGGTTGAGGTGGATTGTGGAGGTTGGGATAGTGACAAAGGTCAAAGTTGGGTTGCCTATGGAGAGGTGAATTGTGTGGCATGGGGTTTCCTTGGTTGGGGACTCCTTGGGGACTTTCCCTCCCGTCCTCCTCTTCCCTCCCATCTGGTTGATTGCTACTCGAACTTCCTTGTGTGGTAATTGTGAGACAATTGTGATTGAGTTAAGATTCTATGACAGCATACCCCTTAGTGCGCTGAAATTGATAGCTCAAGAACGACTTCATCTTTTTGTACGATTCAAATTGGGAATTGTAGCCACGGAGTAGAGCTACAACATATCCGAAATTGGTGGAGTTTGAACTGTGCATTTTTCGTCGACAACGTTTCATGTGAGTGCGACGATTCTGTCCAGAAATTGAGACCAACGATTTTGTGATATTTCGGCCCCTATTCTTCATAGACTCCGTCCTTAGTCTCTAACAAGCACAACTGGGAATGTTAGAAGGGGAGAAGAGGAGCTTGGAGGAGGAGGTTGAGGGAGTGAGGAGAAAACAGTCAGCGACTGAAGCTGCTAGGAGGATCGAGGTTAGGGTGTTGGAAGGGCAGAAGAGGAGCTTGGAGGAGGAGGTTCAGGGGATGAAGAGACAAATGGAAGATTTCGAGAGGGAGAGTGTGAGGGCGTTGGCAGGGCAGAAAGAAGAGCTCAGGTTGGCTTTTGAGACGTCTCAAAAGGCGCTGGCAGAGCAGAAGGAAGAGCTCAGGTTGGCTTTTGAGACGTCTCAAAAGGCGCTGGCAGAACAGAAGGAAGAGCTCAGGTTGGCTTTTGAGACGTCTCAAAAGGCGCTGGCAGAGCAGAAGGAAGAGCTCAGGTTCGCTTTTGAGACGTCTCAAAAGGCGCTGGCAGAACAGAAGGAAGAGCTCAGGTTGGCTTTTGAGACGTCTCAAAAGGCGCTGGCAGAGCAGAAGGAAGAGCTCAGGTTGGCTTTTGAGACGTCTCAAAAGGCGCTGGCAGAGCAGAAGGAAGAGCTCAGGTTCAACAGGGAGCTGGCGAGTGATGTTGTGGGACAACTGGGTCACTTGAAGGGATTGCTGGAGGCCCGCTTTGCTGCAGCTATCCCTGCTGCAGCTGCCGCGGCTATCCCTGCTCCTGCTGTTGCTATCTAGATTGCTGCGGCTGCTAATACCGCTGCTGCGGCTGCTGCTGATGCTAACCCTGCTGCTTCAACACCTCCCTCTGCTGTTTCTATGCCTGCTACTACTGGTGATGCTTATGTTGGTGCTGCCTCTGCTGTTCCAGATTCTCCTGCTGCCTCTGCTGTTCCGAATTTTCCTGGTGCACCTGCTGTTCCAAATTTTCCCACTGCACCTGCTGTTCCGAATTCTCCTTCTGCACCTGCCGTTCGAAATGCTCCTGCTGCTCCAAATGCTCCTGCTTCTCCGAATTCCCCTGCTGCTCCTGCTGCTGCACCTACTGCTGCTGCTGTAGAGAGCGAAGGCGCCTCGCTTGCCCTTGCAACGATTGGGCTCCCTCCTGTCACAATTGTGAGGCAACTCAAGACAAGCGTGAAAGCGGTGAATGGACTGCTAACATCTGCTGACCCCAAGGGGAAATACCAGAGCACCTGCGAGGAGCTGAAAAAACTACAGGACCTACTAGACTCAGCTGGTGAGACTGTTTCGTGTAGAGAGGGGTGGAGGGGGGAGGAAGATCCAGTCTCAACTGGCAGCGGGGGGGAGGTGTTCCAGGTCGGGAAGGTAAACTTACTGGTCTGCATGTGATCACCAATAAAACATCGACGACATTTGATCATGGTGCTTCAGAGAAAGAAACTGCACTGGCAGAAGGAGGTAATGGCAGCAGAAATGGCAGCGGCAATGGCAGCGGTAATGGCAGCGGTAATGGCAGCGGTAATGGCAGCGGTGATGAAGAAGCCTCCACAGATGGACCTCCAACCTGGCAGGTTCATGTAAAAGCATTCTGCAAGGAAATGGGTCAGCTGATTAGGGACTACCAGCTTAGTAACCACCTGCAGCAGCCAGAGCTAACATGCAAGATCTTGGGCAAGTTGCATGAACTGTTATTAGTAAACCGGTGGGCTGCGGAGGTTTGACGTCCATCAACTTGGATGTTATTAAGACGGCGAAACAAACTCCATGAGATGAAAGTGGGAAGCCTGGTTTAAGCTTGTATGCTAGATCGTATTTTAGTAAGCCAGTTTGAACGAAAACGGAATCTTAAATCTATGGGCAAGTTGCACGAAGCGGAGAAGCTTCTATGTGAATGTGGGTTCTATAATGTCACTCGCTCGCCAAATGGAGGGAGGACCCAGGCGCTCTTTCCCCATGGCCCAGGGAAGAAGAACCGGTCTCTCGGCTCATGGAATGACGACTCGGCGCAGTCATTCTCTGCTGCGCGAAAACTGGTTCTCTGTGCAGAGTTTGTCTTTAAACGGAGGGATTACGAGTTGGTGGGTGGGAAGGAAGGGAGGTTGCCGGATTTTTGGAAGCAGTGCGAACGGTTTCTTGGAGAGCCGCTCATGGGGAAGTTGAAAGCGGTTACAGAAAAACAGGCATCGAAAGCTCTTGAAGAGCATATGTGGGGCGCCTTTATTGATGAAGTTGAGAAGACTGAGAAAGGAAAACCTATCAAGGAGCCATGGCAACTGGTGCCTCATGGAGATATGTCTGGGAAGAGGAGGAGGGGGAAGGATGAGGGGGAGGAGGAAGGACGAGGAGGAGGAGGAACGACAAAGAGGACAAGGAATGACGAGGGAAGGCATTGAGGATACGGGAGCACATAGAAGAGGAGGAAGAAGTGTAAAGAAGAGGCGAAGTAGGTTGAGTTGAGGGGAGAAGCAGGGAGGGGGGCTGACATGACAAGTGTGAAGGTGTACAATATGGTCTGTGCATGGATGCCTGGGGTGTGCATGGGTACCTGGGGTGTGCATGGGTACCTGGGGTGTGCATGGGTACTTGGGGTGTGTATGGGTACCTGGGGTGTGTATGGGTACCTGGGGTGTGTATGGGTACCTGGGGTGTGCATGGGTTGCTGGGGTGTGCATGGGTTGCTGGGGTGTGCATGGGTTGCTCGGGTGTGCATGGGTTGCTGGGGTGTGCATGGGTTGCTGGGGTGTGCATAGGTTGCTGGGGTGTGCATGGGTGCATGGGTTGCTGGGGTGTGCATAGGTTGCTGGGGTGTGCATGGGTGCATGGGTTGCTGGGGTGTGCATGGGTTGCTGGGGGTTATTCTTTCGCGTGTTCTTTGATTTCTACCTTTTCTTTCATTTTTACTTGGGAGTTGGTATGCACAGGGCAGTAGAAATAGTTGGATACCTCAAAGTCCGGCGGAGCTCTCTAGCCTAGGCAGAAGCACCAATGTACATAAGCTGCCTATGTAGAGAGATCGTTCCTTGCTCGTTTTTTGTGCCCTTCTTTCTTCTTCTTTTTTGTGCAATTGCTGATTTGTCTCCTCGTGTCTGCGCCAGGGGGGGATGATGCAGTTAAATTTGCAAGGGAGAATTCACAAGGTATTTTCATATTGGAAAAAAAAGAAATTTTTGTATGCAGTGAGCAGGAGCTAGATGAACGGAACGGCGAACAAGGTAAGGAGAGGCAATAGGGGAAAGAAAAAAGGTAGCAAAAGGGAAAACGGACAAAAGAAGGTGAGACTAAGTTCTTCTGACAGGGGCGGGCCAGTTCTTCCCTCATTGCATCTCACCGCACGTCGTCTCTCTGCTTGTCTCTCCTAAGGTTGAGAAGCTAGAGCAGGTGGAGGAGCGCAGGGTGATGGAGCAAGATATGCTGCTGGACTAAATCAACACAGCTGGACAATTAACGAACTGTGCTGGACTGAAAACCAACGGTGCTGGACAATAAGTCAACAGCGCCCATTGTCGTCATCATTCCCATCTGTATGCCCCCAGGCTTGATTTTGCCACTATTTCCTGTTGCATCTACTGCTATTTCTGGCACCGTTTTAACATGCTACACTGTCACTGGTGTGTGTTGCGCTTCTGCATACATGCATCAAGATGGAAACTCTACACACTTTGCCGCTCCAATTTCCTCCTTGCCCTCTTGTCTCTTCCAAGGTGATAGCAATTGGTGAGAGCTCTCACCTGCTAAGGTGCTCAAGGCATAGCAGACGAAAGATGCGCCTGTGAAACGGCTATGGTATGCTCAAGTCACATCCTTTCCATGTCATCGTTGATTTGCAGGCTTTGTATCATCAGGCGAAAGGTGGGACTCATTGATCTGCTCTGGCAAGCCAGTCCCTTCTCTCTCGCTCGCTCACAACTTTTCCAAGTCTTCTTGAAAAATGACACCCCCTTAGAACCCGCTGTTTTTACAAACCTGTTCTCATTCATTACTAACCCACCAGTATTATCGTTGGATATTAATCAAGTGTGTTGCTAACCCATCCCATTACAACCGTCCTTCTCACCCCATCTTATCTCATCTCATCCCATCCCATTCATCTCATCCCGTCAACCCCATCATCCCTTTTCGTCCTATCCCATCCCATCCCGTCCCATCTCAACCTATTCCATCCCATCCCATCCCATTCCATCCCATCCCATCCCATCCCATCCCATCCCATCCCATCTCATCCCATCCCATCCCATCCCATCCCACTCCATCCCATCCCATAAAATCCCATCCCATCCCATCCCATCCCATCCCATCCCATCCCATCCCATCCCATCCCATCCCATCCCATCTCATCCCATCTAATCCCATCCCACTCCATCCCATCCTATCTCCATCCCATCCCATCTCATCCCACCCCGTCCCCCACGTTACCCCACCCCATTCCACCCCATTCCATACCATCCCATCCCACCCCACCCTTTCCCATCCCATCCCACCGTTTCCCATCTCTCATCCCACCCCATCCCAACCATCCCATCCCATCCCATCCCATCCCATCCCATCCCATCCCATCCCAACCCACCACACCTCATCTCACCTCACCTCACCCCACCTCACCTCACTGATCCTCACCTCACCTCATCTCATCTCAACTCATCTCCTCTCATCCCATCCCATCCCATCTCATCACATCCCACCCCACTCCACCCCACCCCAATCCATGCCATCCCATCCCATCCCATCCCATCCCGTCTCACCTCACTTTGTGTCATCTCATCCCACCAAATCTCACCTCACCTCACCCCACCTCATCCCATCCATTCTCAGCCCTTTCCACTTCACCTCATCCCACCTCATCCCACCTCACCTCATGTCACCTCACCTCAACCCATATCACCTCACCTCACCTCACCACACCTCAGCTCATTGCATCTCACCTGATCTCACCTCATCTCATCTCATCTCTCATCCTCCTCGTGTCCTCTCCAAACTTAGTCACTGCCCTCCTTGGCCAATCCCGTGCAGACAGCTGACATTGTATGAGGCCCGGCACATAATTGATTAAACATTTTGTTTCTCATATACCAACACGGCTGCAACATGCGCTGCAAAACGCGCCTCTGCTGTTGTAGCATCTTGTTTGCCTAAGGAAGGACTGAAGATGTACCACCCATAACAGCTGTTGCATCACTCCTGCCAGCCTACTTCGACGACTGTTTGACTCCTTTTGGCAATGCTACCCCTGCAAAAGTCGTCACCTCATGTTGCCCTCTCCTCCCATCCTCCTCTGCCAGCGCTTCCCCTTTTCCCTTCATCCCTCCCTTATACCCTCTTTCCATCACCTGTGAGGTATGCTCAGCAATGAATGCATTGTCATTTTTAGAATGCGCCATTGCCTTTTTTCTATTATTAGTATCTCAAGACCAACCTACCAATGAGTACATCGCCATTTCCAGCAACATGCGCCATCCTTGCCATTTTCAGCAACATGCACCATCCTTGCCATTTTCAGCAACATGCACCATCCTTGCCATTTTCAGCAATATGCACCATCCTTGCCATTTTCAGCAACATGCACCATCCTTGCCATTTTCAGCAACATGCACCAATTTGCCTCCCTCACAACCTTGTGGGTCCTTCTTATGCTCTTGTGTGTATGCAAAACAGGCAATCTTTTATTTTCTCGTTGCCTCTGTTCCTATTCTCACTTTGCCCTTCTTTCACTTCCGATGGTTCTCCCTCTCGGCCTATGTTCCTCCTGCGCCCTCTTGCTCCCTCCAACCCCCTCTAACCCTCTTCCCCACAACGAGTGGTTGCATATTCAAGATCACCTTTGGCAACAATAAAAGAGCGTTTTCAAGGAGTTGGGTATGATCACATTGCCTCATGATCACATGGCCTCATGATCACATTGCCTCATGATCACATTGCCTCATGATCACATTGCCTCATGATCACATTGCCTCATGATCACATTGCCTCGTCACCTCCATCTCCTTCATTGAATCAACTCATTCCCAAGAACTAAAACATGATATTCTGATTGGACTAAAAAGGTAAAAAATTGGTAGCTTGCTCAACATCTCCTTTCACATCGTCAAAGAGTTCATCAGCTATATTTCTGCACTTCATAAGAGTTCAACACAATGGGATGTTCACGGCTTTTTTCATAAATGATTTTTCCAGCATGTGCTCGGATTGAGGAATTAAGGAGCTATGTGAGGGACTCTTCCGTTGCTACACGGTGCAAGCGGCAAAGACCTGCTTCACCATTTTCTGCTTCTGCACCTTCCATCAGCCGCGGTTTGCCTCTGTCACCATGTGCCACGCTGCCTGTACGCCACCTTCTCCTCCTGCACCTCACCTTCTCCTCCTGCACCCCAACTTCCCCGTTACTCTGGCCATCTCTTCCTTTCCAGTCTTCGTGCTAATATGACCTGAATACCTCGTTTCCTGCCTGTCCTCCCACACCGCAATGTCTGCACTGCACACCTTTATTGGTGTTCGCACTAGCATAAGTGATCTTGCAAAGTTACCTGTTTGGGAAGAATTTGAAGGGTGGGGGAGGATGGGTGAAAGGTGGAGGATAGGGAGGGAGATTTGGGACAGGGTGAGGAGATGGGGAGGGGGATTAAGTACTGGAATTCGCACAGCAGCTGCACACTCTGCTGCACCTAACTGACAGTGATTGGCGTGGGGATGTACCTTGTAAGGAGTATGGACTGATGATAAATCAGCCTTGCTATAAATATGATGTCTTGCTCCTAGTTTGTTGTCGTCTGACATTGTGTTGCTCCTTGTGCATTGTTACTTCGTAAAATTTCTACGCTGATGCAGTTTGAAGATATGGTATTTCAGAGCATGCAACGGATGAAACAAGTTACTGCGAAAAATGGCAAATTAACCTTTCTAAAATCAAGGAGGACAAGGCAGGTATGTGCGAGACGTACTCTGGTTGTACAGACAGACTGTTCTATTTGCCCGTGGTCATCTTGTGTCCTTGAATAAGCTAGTGCACCTTTTTTGTTTACTGGTGGGAATAATTTCCATGTATCTTCAAGATCCACCTATTCTGTGTTGCCCTGTCGTTGCTTATAGAACGTATATTTCTGAACCGCCTTCGCTGTCAGATTGCTCTGTTCAAACTCTCTGCTGTCAGAGACGTTCCCGCCAAATCTGCTCCGTTCCCTTGTCAGTGAACTACGAATTTGAACCACAGGATTTCATCAGCACCTCCCCCCTACCCTTTCCGAAGCCACGCTGTCCTGATTGGCTGGTTGCCCAACTGATTCAATCATCGCCGGATGCGGTTCAGTGAGCTTCCAAAAGGGTAGCTAGTGAATCAATCGTTTTAATCGCTGAGAACCAGAAACAACCGAACCGAACCGTGGTAAGTGCTTTGGAAACGAGTGTGCGGGACGCTTCGGTTCGGATTCAACTTCGGCATCTGAAGAGGTTGGGCTGGGAAGCGACTTGGATTCATTGACGTTCAGGCCTGTTCTATTCACGGTCTACTGCTCGCTGAGTCCTGTCCTTATCATTGTTTGCTCAAGGAATTTAGGTCATCGACTTAGGAACCACGCAGCGTCGTCGTGTGTAGCGTATTGACTATTGCACCGCCTGAACTCGATCGGCTAGACCTGTTGCTCCTAAGTTAAATCACCCGAAGGCGAGTTTTATCTGGTCGTTATCACTCCACGTCAAGCTTCTCGCTTGCGTAATATTTCCGTCTGCATCATCTGTCGATTTTCCGATCCGATCATTCAACTGCTTGCAGCGATAACCGCTTGTTTAAGTTCAGATAATTATTTTAGACCCATTTTGAAGACACAATGGTGATAGAACGTCACAGCTCGTTAGACCCGCCGGGTCCGGATGCCGTCGCGAGAGCGAATTCCAACGTGCAAGTGGTCGTGCGAGTAAGACCCCCGAACGAGCGGGAAAACGATTTAGGCTACCATAAATGCATAACAGTCGATCCCAGCTCCAAACTGCTACATCTCGCGACAAGGCCTCCTTCGAAGCCTTTCTCTTTCGACTATATCGCGGACGAAGACACGCAGCAGGTGACAGCGGCTAACAACTTCCTATTCGTGGTTGTCAATGATTCCTTAAGCATCAGATTATTCAGACTAGTAACTGATTGACCCATGAACTGACGTTCTTTTTGTCTGTCTTCATTTTTTTTCTGTTTGCAGGAGGACATCTTCACGACAATCGGAAAGCCTATCACGGATGCATGTTTGGAAGGTTACCACTGCTGCCTTCTTGCGTATGGTACGGGAACAACTAGATTTTTGTAATTTCAGAATCATTCGCTCTAAAATTATTTGCTGATATCACCACGCGATGCTATTGATTCGCAGGGCAAACTGGAGCCGGCAAGACCTTTACGATGGAGGGTAAGGAGGACGTTGCGTATCATTTCGACATATCTAATGCTTCATAATTCTCAGATTACGGAAAACTCTAATGTTTTGTTCTTCTTTGACATTCGCAGGACCGGATTGGGACAGCGAAGGGGAAGGATCCCAGCGAAGCGTGGACAAGCGCGGCCTTATTCCACGGATTCTCCAGTACATCTTCCAGAGACTGTCAGCTGACAAGGTATGACCCTTTCTGCCTTTCATTCTTACGGCGGAAGCAAATATGATGCTGGTTTTTCCATGCTTTTTGTCTACGTACTACTTGACGTCATTCAATCTTACATAACTTCTGTTGTCTGTGCATGCAGGAGCTGCAGATGCTCGAGTTCACCATCCGCTGCTCCTACCTGCAGATTTACAATGAGCAGGTGTCCGACCTCCTCGAGCCAGATTCGGTGAACCTGAGTAAGGCCTTACTGCTCTACCATGAAACTAGATTCACGCTCAGTCAATCATGCATTAAACTGGAAACGTCTACTCATACGTATTTTCGTGTTGACGCGTAATTATGCTAACCTTTGTTGATTTCGTGCATCCGTCCATTTTCGTGCGCTGTCATGCATCAGCGTCATACATCAGCTGTCACGCATCAGCGTCATAAATCAGCTGTCACGCGTTAGCGTCATACATCTGTTTTCATGTGTCAGATGCCATACATCTGTTTGGATGCACCTGATATCATTCATCCGTTCTTATGCGTGTGGTGTGGCAGATGTGAGGGAGGACATGAGGCACGGGATGTTCGTGGAGGGCCTGCAGGAGGTGGTGGTGTCCACCGCCGACGCCACCTATGCTCTGTTCAAGCGCGGCTCGCAGAACAGACGCGTGGGCCAGACCGCCATGAACATGGAGAGCAGCCGCTCTCACAGCGTGTTCACGATCGTGGTGGAAACTCAGGTGCAGTACCGGCTTTTTGCTTTAGATGAATATGCGAAGTCTGAAATCTGCTCCTCAAAATTTGATGATCACACTCACTTCTGCCGTTTTTTCTCCTTCCATGACGCCACCAGTTTTTGTGCTTCCTGAACTTTCCTTCCTGTGGGTCTTGTTGGGCTGCAGCGGAGGGACGACGCAGGGGTGATGAAGAGGAGGACCTCACGGTTCAATCTGGTGGACCTAGCGGGGTCGGAGAGACAGAAGCACAGCGAGGCGCAGGGGGTGCGGCTAAAGGAAGCCGGAAGCATTAACAAGTCACTTTCTGCGTTGGGAAATGTCATCAAGGTGAGTATTTTGAGTGGCAGTTTTGCCAAGGATTCGAGTGGCAGATTTTGCTATGTTGTTGTGAACTTCGGAGACTGACATTGTGTGATTCTCTGCAGGCCTTGGTTGACATCGCAGAGGGGAAGGTTCGCCACGTGCCCTATCGAGACTCGAAACTCACCTTTCTTCTAAGTGTAAGAAGCATTGAGCTTGACATTGTCCGTTGAATGAAATACAGCATTTTGCTTCACCCTTGAGATACTTTTTATTGGTGAGTTCTGATTCTGTTTTTTATTCTTCTGCTTTTCAGGACTCCCTGGGTGGCAACTCCAAGTGCACGCTGCTGGCGGCTGTAAGTCCTGCAGAGCGCAACGTGGATGAAACGATGTCGACGCTCAAGTTTGCGCAGCGGGCGAAGCTGATGCACAACGAGGCTGTAGTGAACGAGCTGATGATGGGCAACCCCGCCGTCATGGGCGAGGAAATCCGTCGATTGCGCCTCGAGATCGCCGAGCTTAGAGGTGAGTTCTGTGAGGGAGAGAGAGGGAAGGAAATGGGTTCTGGATGTTATGTGGAGATAGTGATTTTTGGATTAGCTTGGAATGTGTATTGACTTCTTACTGGATTCTGACGGTGTGAGGAGACTGACCCCCGGTTTCTCTTGTTGTGTGCGTTTGCAGCCAATGCGTCAGCTGGAGTGCCTGGGCAGCCACTGCTCCCTCCCAGCCCTTCTCCTGCGCCGATGTCAGGTAGAGTTCAGCAAACAAAATGTCTTAGTAGCGTCCGCCCTGATGCCTGGGGTCTTGTTTGTCTGGCTGTGAATCTTTCTGATGGTCTCCTCTCGTCATGCTTTCATAATTCAAGTGTTCCCAACCACGCTCCTGTGTGTATCCGCTCGTGCCTCTCTCCACCACCCCCCACCGCAGAGAATGAGCGCATCTGCCGCTTGGAGCAAATCATCTCCCAGTCCACAAAGCGAGCGCTGGAGGCAGAGAGGCAGGCAGGGCAGGAGGTGGCGAAGCAGAGCAAGAGAGCTGATGCTGCTGAGGCTCTGGCGGAAGGGCTTGTGAGGAGTGTGCAGGTGAGAATGATTGCTGGATTGAATGATTGAAGTGAGAAGGTGAGCAGCTGCCTTCGGCTGGTGCTGTAATGTTTTGGCTGGTTTTCTCCGTCCTGTTTGTTCAGCGCAAGGTGTGAGTGAGGTACTGTGGCCCTGGTGAAGTGCGCGTGAAAAATGTGCATGCAGGTGCATGGCCACCTGGCATATTTTCATTAGTCTCCATTCTCCCAGTGGACCACGTGGGGTTACTGCGTGCTGCAGCTTTCTGTGCCTGACAATTGTGTGTCATTGGCTTGACTGGCATGACTGGCATGATTGGCTTGGTTGGCATGACTGGCATGGCTGTCTTGATTGGCATGATCGGTGCTGTGTGGTGCTGTACGGTGCCACAGGGGCTGAAGATGGTGGTGAAGCTGCGGGACGATAGGATCAAGCGGGTGGAGGCGCAGGGGAGGTGCGAGGGGCAGTGTGTGCGGGGGGAGGACGCGGCAGCAGTGGAGGAGCTGGCGCAGGAGGTGGAGGTGCTGCGGCGCATGGTGGAGAGGAACCCCGATGCCATCCGCTTCCAGCTGGAGGTTGACGTCTGCAAAGGTACGTAGTGTGAGGTAAGGTGTCTGGATTCAGTCATGCGAAAAGCCTTCTTGGCTGATTGTATGGGGCGTTCATTAGGCACCTTCGAAAACAAATTTATATGCATGGAAGCAATCAGGGGACTCGGCCTGAGGTTGTAAGCATTCGTGTAGGCATAAGACTACTCTGTCAGTATGACAACATGGTCCTTCGCTTCTCTTCCATTTGCCATTTATGTTACCATGGTCAGGTGGAACACGCTGACTGAAACACTCACTCTCTTCCCGATATCATCCATATTGCCCATTCCCAATGCAATGCCTCCCTCCCTCTATGCCCCCTTTGCAGCGAGGATCAGCGAGTTGGAGGAGCAGCTGCAGACGGGTACGAGCGAGGGGGACAAGGTGGCGGCACTGGAGCGCCTCAACAACGCGCTGAGAGAGGAGCTCAAGGAGGCGTTCGACGAGAACGAGGCGCTGCGGAGCAAGGAGGAGGAGGGGTGGCGGGAGCGGGAGGAGCTCCGAGCCAAGCTCGTTGGCATGGAGGAGCATGTGAGTGGGGAGGAGGGTGGAGGGATATGATCGGGCAGGAGGGTGGGGAGGGATGTGAGTGGGGAGGGATGTGGGTGGGAGGAGGGGGAGGCATGTGAGTGGGGAGATGACTGTGCATGCAGTTCGTTTCGTTGGTCTCACGCGTCTCTCTTTTCTGTGAGCTGACACTTGCAAACTACTTGCTAGCATGGCATGGCGGTTGTGGCAGAGCAGAACCAGCAGTTAGTGCACATCATGTGGCTCCACGCTGAATTCCACCTGCCTGACTGACTCTTGCTTGTTGCACGCTGTGACTGACTGACTGGCGTGGCATGGCAGGTGAAGAAGGTGGCAACAGTGGCGGAGCAGTACCGCATGGAGGTGAACAACAGGTGGCTCTATGGTGAATGCCGCTTGGCTGACTGGCATTTGCTTCTCCCACACTGTGACTGGCATGGCAGGTGAAGAAGGTGGCAGTGGTGGCAGAGCAGTACCGCATGGAGGTGAACAACACACGGCAGCTTCAGCGCAGCGTCAACGACCGCAAGCACGAGTTTGATGATGTGAGTGGCAATCTGATGACGCGAGTGCAGGTTCTGTGATGTGAGCATCACCGTCCCTTCAACATCTGATCTTCATTGATGTTATGACAATCTACATCCACTTCACTGCTTCCCTTGCTGGTGATCATAACAACATCACTGTACTCTTTCAAACTTTCAATTAAACATAATCTCGATTGTTTCAAATCACTCCACTGCGTTCCTCTCTGCAATCCTCGCTGTAACGCATCCATCTGCATCGCTGCCTCTCTGTGTTCCCAGGCGCGCGTCCGGTGTGGAGTGGCGGAAGCGAAGGTGGGCAAGCTGCTGCAGCAGCTGGCGGCCACCCAGCAGGCGGAATCAGTGCTCAAGGTGGAGGCCGCAGAGCACCACGCTCAGAGCGCCGCCCTCGCTCGGGACCTGCAGGCGTGCCGGGCCGAGCTGGCGAGGAGTGTGGCCGAGAGCGAGAGGAGTGTGGCTGACGCAGCACAGCTGCGGGCTGATTTGGAAGCAGTGCGGAGGCAGGTGGAGGGGTTGTTGGAGGAGAAGGCGAAGGCTGAGGGAGAGGCGACAGAGGCAGCAGCTGCTGGGAAGGAGAAGGAGAGGGTGGCGGAAGAGCAGAGGAAGGCGTTAGAAGAGGCACTGGAGGAGATGAGGAGAGCGCAGGTGGAGGCGGAAGATGCTGGGAGAGAGAAGGTTCGGGAGCTTGAACAACAGAAGAGAGTGTTGGAGGAGGGACTAGAGGGAATGAAGCGAAAGCTGGTGGAGATGGAGGATGTTGGGAAGGAGAAGGAGGGCGCGTTAGAAGAGCAGAAGAGCGCGCTGGAAGAGGAGCTTGAGGGTATTAAGAGAAAGCAGCAGGAGATGGAAGATGCTGCGAGGGAGAATGTGAAGGAGCTCGAAGAGCAGAAGAGGGTGTTGCAGGAGGAGCTGGAGGGGATGAAGGGGAAGCAGGCGGAGCTGGAGGAGAAGGTGCAAGCGCTGGAGAAAGAGAGGGAGCTGCTGTGGGCTGCAGCAGAGAAGAGCGGGGCGGACGGTGATGCTGACGGCGCTGATGGTGCTGTTGGTTCAGATGCTGCAAAGAAGCGGTCGGAGCTGGGCGAGAGGATAGCGAAGCTGGAGGAGGAGCTGAAGACGGAGAGGGGTCGGGTGATTGACCTGGCGGAGAAGGTGGGCGACCGGGACGGGCTGCTGGAGGCTGCTTGCGAGAGGCAGAGGCGGGCAGAGGAGGTGGCGGAGAGGGCGAGGAGGGAGGCGGAGGAGTTCGCTGCTGGGGGGCGCAAGCTGCAGCAGGTGAACCTGGCGCTGGAGGAGCAGCTGTGCTCGGCGCTGCAGGGTCTCCAGGAGGCGAAGGAACGGGTGGAGCGGTTGGAGCAGGAGAGAGTGGGTCTGCTGGAGGAGGCTATGATGCTGGAGCAGGAAACGGAAGAGCAGCGGCAGAAAGAGGAGGCGGAGGAGGAGCGGGAGGAGCAGCAGGAGAGGCGTGAGGGAGGAGGCAGCGGAAGCAAGAGAAGGTGGCAGGAGACTGTTAAGGGTGATGAGGAAGCAGTGGAGGCAGGAGGGGAGGAGGAGAAGGAGGAGGGCGTTCTCAGCCCGATGACTCTGTGCCTCACAGAGCTCCGTGACGTCACCAACAGGGCCAGCCCGTCACGAGCAGCAGATAAAGGCAGCAAGGCAGCAGATGCAGCAGGGAAGGATGCTGATGCACGCGCAGGAGCCGCTGGTTCTGGCCCTAGCCCAATTCGCCTCGGCACAGCAGCAGACATGTCCGCGCTACCTGCCTCTGCTTCTACCAACGCGTTCCTCGCAAACAGGTGGACTCTGCCCTTTGCCGGAGACAACGTTTCTGCCAGCGTAGACTCTGACAGCGACCTGCACAGATATGCAGTTACTGGGGCGGCGGGAGGGCTCACAGGGGGGGAAGGGGGCACGCAGGGCGCACTGGGGCGACGGCTGGAGAAGAAAAAGCGGCGGAGGAGCGCGCCAGTGAGCCAAGCAGAGGCGCAGGCGGAGAAGCTGAGGCTGATGGAGGTGCAGGTGCGGCACATGGTGAAGCAGCTCGCCGCCGCGCACGCCCAGGTGAAGAGCCTGTCCGGTAGGATGCAGAAGGCGGGGCCCCCGATGGTGCGGATGCGGGAGGTGGTTCAGCAGCTGCGGGCTAAAGGGCAGGCGCTGGAGCTGGCGCTGCTGCATACGCTGGAGAGGGAGGCGGAGAGGGAGCAGGCGGAGGAGGATGAGAAGGAGGAGGTTGGGTTGATGTATCTGCAGCTCGAGAAGCAGAGGGATAGGTTGAGGAAAGAGAGGAATGAGTATTTGAAGGAGCTGATGGTGGTGGGGCCGAGGAACGCGGTGCTTTGTGAGGAGTTGAGTGCGGTGAAAGCGAGGCTGGAAGCGGCTAGGGAGGAGATGGGTGAGATGGAGGAGGAGCGGGCGAGGCTGCGGAACAAGTTGGCTAGGCTGAGTCGTAGGCTGGAGCAGCTGGTAACGGGGAGAACGGCAGCTGGTGGACCCCTTGAGAGTCCATTTAGGGTAGAGCATGCAGTTAACGTGGAGGTTGCTGCTGACGTGGAGGATGCGGATGAGGAGCTCATGGCTGACGTGGACGAAGCGCTGGCCGTTGTGAGGGAGCATGTGGAGGAGGTGGAGAGCAGGAACAGGCAGCTAGCGGAGCATGTGAGGGCGCTGGAGCAGCAGTGCGAGAGGCTGCAGGCTAAGGCTGAGGGGTTGGGCAGCAGCAAGACGAGGGCGGTGAGGGCTGTGAATAAGAGCGAAAACGAGGAGCTACAGGGTGGTGTGTTGGGAGTGAAGGCTAAGAGCGGGCCACAGCAGGTGGATGGACAGCAGGAGTGTGAGAAGAAGGGCGATGGGCACAAGGGGGAGGCGCAGCAGGGGCAGGAGCAGCAGCGGCTGGCTGGGCAAGTGCAGGAGCTGTTGGCTCGTCTGGCTGCTGCAGAGGAGCAGACAAAGGGCACCATGGGCCGCGCTGCTCTGGCGGAGCAACGGTGCAGCGAGATGCATGCTCGCGTTGCTGCTGTGGTAGCCCGGGAGAGAGCGCTGCAGAAGCTGCTGGTGAGCCCTCTGCTGAGGGATGCCGGGGCTGGGGATAGAGGAGTTGGATGGTCTAGGGTTGGAGACGCAGGGGTTGTGAGTAGAGGGGTGATGGGAGCAGGAGGCGGGGATGAGATTGTGGAAGGGTGGAAGGCGAGATGGCGGCAGCTGGAGCAGGAGCAGGGAGAGCTGGGCTTAAACCTGAACCAGAACGGGGTAGAGGACCAGGAAGGCAAGGGAGAACAAGAGCATGCGGAGCAGGGATGTGGGCAGGGAGGGGTGGAATGCGATGCAGAGGCTGGTAACATGGGTGCGGATGTGGGGCACGAGCAGAGGCGCATGCAGGTGGAGGAGGTGCGGGGGGTGTTGGCTCAGGTGGTGCTGGTGGAGAGTCTGTTGGCCGTGGTGCTGTGCCGGGCTGGGCTTGCTGGTCTCTCCTCCCGCATGGAAACCAAGCTGCTGGGATCAAATTTGGGGTCAGGAGAGATGGTGGGGGCAGGAGGGATAGAAGGGGAAGGTGGTTCGCTGGGCGCGGAAGGATCAGGTGCTGGTGCAGGTGAAGGAGAGGTCGAGCCAGCGGGGGTGGATGAAAGGGGGAAGGAAGGAGTGAGCGGGTCAGAGAAGGAGGAGGGGACAGGGCAAGAAGGGGGAGGAGGGGAAGGAAGGGCAGCAGAGCAAGGAGTGGGAAGAGAGCAAGTGGAGGAGGTGCTGAACGCGCTGCAGAGGCAGAGGGTGCTGCTTCTTGGTTTCTTGGGCGTGAAGGCAGAGAAAAGCAGCAAGCCAGAGCAGAATGAGCAAGAGAGGAATCTGGCAAACGAGGAGGCGGAACGAGCTATAGCGAGTCCCAGTGAGGGTCTGACCCTTCCGCCTGCGGCCGTGGTATCCAGGCAAGTCAGAATCGTACAGCAGCTGGTGCGAGCAGGATTCGACGCCCTCATGGCCAACGACGACACCTGCTGGCTGCGAGGGTCCGTTTTGAGAGGCGTGTATGCCCTGAGGAAGCTGGTGGAGGAGGTGGAGGGCAAGGTGGGCGTGTGGGAGGCGCAATGGGGCGAGCTAGAACGGGCCTTCCAGCAGCAGAACCGGGAGTTTTTGGAAGTGGGGCGGGCGCTGCAGCGCGTGCAGGGGGAGAAGCGGGCAGTGGAGGGGGCAGTGAGGGAGAGGGCGGAGGAGGAGGCGGGGCGGCGGGAGGTGGTTGAGAGGACTGTGCGTGTGGCAGCTGAGGCAGTGGAGGTGGAGAAGGAAATTGATGAGAAGCGGCAGCAGGTGGCAGTGGCTGCAGTGGGGAATGCTGCTGCGTGCTCTGGGCAAGGAAGCGAGGTGAGCAGGCGTTTGGAGAAGGAGGTGGAATGGCTGCAGCAGGTGAAGGACGCGAAGGAGAGGGAGGTGGTGTTGCTGATGAAGCGCGTGACGGAGATGGAGGTGCGGGGCAGAGGGCAGTGGGAGCAGGCAGTGCAGCGGCAGGAGGCTGCTATGAAGCAGGTGGAGGGGCTCTCACAGCAGCTGAGGGAGTCGCAGCAGCAGCTGGGTGGGAAGAGCAGCGAGGTGGAGAAGCTGGTGTATACGGTGGAGCAGCTTCAAGAAGAGGTCAAGGCCAAGGTGAGACTTCTTGTTGCTTGATGCTCGTTCAGGGCATGGCTGCTTCTCAATGTGGCTGGTCAGGGATGTGAAGTTCTGATTGCCTCTTTCCATACCACTCGTTCAGCCAGCCCCTCGCACCTCAGCACAGCACAGCACAGCACAGCACAGCACAGCACAGCACAGCACAGCACAGCACAGCACAGCACAGCACAGTGCAACACGGCAGACAACTAATGGACTAAACCTGGTCATTGTGTATCTTACTTCTGTCCCATCCCTCCCGCCTTATCCAGGACGCCCAAATCACCTCTCTGCACATGCAACTCCTAGCAGCAACCAAGGCAGTGGCTCTTGACTCCCCACTCAGATCCCGTCCAGCAGCAGCAGCAGCAGCAGCAGCAGCAGCAGAGCGAGGCAACTTCGCCCCTGCAAGCGAGCCCAGGCAGCAGCGGCCATCTGATTCAGCTCACGGGTCGCGGCGGGTGCGGCAGCGGCTGGGCGGCGTGCTATCCGCCATCCACAGCATGGCGGCTACTCGCGATGGCACTCGCAGCCCGTTTGGGTTCAGGGGGGTGGGAGCTGGCAATGAAGGTGCAGCAGCAGCATCTACTGCTGCTGGTGCTGCTGCTCTGTATGCCTCCACGTCAGCTGGGTGCAGTAGGCTGGGTACTGCTGCTTCTGTGAGCTGCGGGACCGGAGGAGGGGAGGGTGAGGAGTTTTACACGCCCATGACCAATTTGCCCTTCAGCCCGGAGAGTGCGGGGTATAGTGGAGATGGGGTGGAGGCGAGTGGAGGGGGGCAGGACGGTGGTGGTGGTGGAAGCGTGAAGGGGAGCAGGGTGAAGGGGCATGGATGGGGTGTGGGGCACGGAGGGGCTGTTGGTGGAAGTGCGAAGAAGCGAGGCTGGGGGAGTGGCGTTGGCAAGTGTGTTGGGAGTGATGAGAACGCGCCCTTGATTCCTGACGGCCCGCAATCAAGTACAGTTCAGTCCATCCCTTTCCCCTTCCATACAGCCTGCCCCCTTCCTCTGCATTCCCAACACCTGTATACCGTATCACTCTTTTTAATCCCGCTCTCTTGTCTCGGCACATGTCAGCACTTCCTGTGTGTTTGTCTCCCATATGTGGCGTCTCAAACTAGTGTATCAGACTGCTCCCGCGTTCTTTCATTCTCAGGTGAAGGGGTCATGGCATCTGCACCCTTGCACACTCCACCTGTTGCTGCGAGTGGAAGCAAGGTGACTGTCAGGACCGCCTTTGAAGCACCGGCACCAATATCTCAGCTCTCCGGGAGATGGCAGCACGACAGGTACTTCCTTCTCCTTCTCCCCCTTGTTCTCACATGCTCCCCTCTCCGCCCTCCCTCTCCCATCAGCTGTTTGCCGAACTATGATCGCTTCAATGATGCATGCATAACCATATGCTTCTAATAGTGTACAATAGGAGGAATATATATCTGAATGCTATTTTGTGTCATGTGCCATGGCTTCTGGAATCTTCCTGTGTCTTTGCTTCCTGGCAGACCACTTTCTGGTGAGGGAACACCAAGGAGCAACCGTCGTGGTCCAGTCCTTAGGTAGCCCAGTTGGTACCATTACTACGTCGTACTCATTCATGGATTAGGTACCGGTATTGAATAACGGCAAATATGATCCAGACCAGATATACACAATCGTGTTTAGATGGCCATGTTGTAGCTGTTCACGAATGTATGTTACAAAAGAGGATCAGTTGTAGGGCAATAGTTTTATTATTGTTAACAGTGGTGACATGTTTGCTCTCCTGTAACTGATTACACAAATGGTAGGCCACCTGACACTTTCTGGGCGTGTCGCAGATGTTCGTGAGTTACCAGACTCAGCCATAATTGCGGAATTTGCCTGTTGAACTGATGTTCACACAGTACTCATATACTAGGTCGTGATCCTTAGGACCGATTCTTCCACCTTCACCACGCTCCCACCCTTCGTCGTCTAAGACTAAGGAGGTATGTTGGGAGATTCCATAATCTTCCACCTTGTCCCTAGTTGAGACATGGTCAGGCTTTACATATTAGCAGGACGCCATGCCAGCAGGCTGTTCTACAGCTGAGACGCATACATGCTTTCTGCAGCGCTCTCCGGTTCGCAAGCTCGCGCTTCAGCCACCCTCGCTGGTATCGTCTCGTTGTCGAACAAACCGAGACATTCAGGCCTCTTGCTCGTTTCACTTCTCAGTCCCAGGTTCCGAGATTTATCGCTTTTCGATGCCACATTTTCGCGGTATTTAGCAAGTCGTAGCAGCAGCAGCAAAAGCTGGTCCGAGCCGCGGCTACTCGTGATGTGTGCGAAGTGGCTACTAAAATCCGAGCCCGAGACGTGGTCATGGGACGATCAGGTGGCGAAGAAAGTAGAGCCGTGGGACGGCGTGCGAAACCACCAAGCGGCGAACAACATGAAAGCCATGAAGACCGGCGACCTCGCCTTCTTTTACCACTCAGGCAAGGCCAGCTAGCTTGACAATTGTCCGGCTTTTGAGGCGCATCAAAAGGCAAGGCAAGTGACCCGACGATCGTCGTGTCTGAGTCAACTTAAAAACCACCAGGCGGCGAACAACATGAAAGCCATGAAGTCCGGCGACCTCACATTCTTTTACCACTCAGGCAAGGCCGCCTTGCAGCGAGCTAGCTCGACCTGACAATTGTCCAGTTAAGGCCAGCGTTTCTAATCTCAGTTTGTATGATTCACCTCGTTCCGTTTCAAATTGAGTGAGTCAGTCAAGGCGAGCTTTGACTATGGTCCAATCTGGACTTCGGCTTTAAGAGGGACGTCTTCGTGGTTCACTCTGTGTAGCATGTCAGTACCACTGACTCAGTAGTACCATTCAGGCAAGAAAAGGAAAGCTGTGAGAATTGTCTGAAACCTTTTCTTGACTTCTGATGCTTCAAGTTGTCTACTACCATGTCAAATTCCATTCCAGCATATCCCCTCATTCACAAAATTAATTCTGTTCGACTGTCACTCATTCAGGCAAGGAGCGTCGAGTCATGGGAATTGTCCAAATCTGCAAGGAGTATTACCCCGATCCCAGCGACAAGTCGGAGAAATTCGGCATGGTGGATGTGGAGACCGTTGAGGCGTTCCCGAGCCCGGTCACGCTGCGTGCTATTAAGGAGGACTCGCGATTGAGGCACATCGCGTTGGTGCGCCAATCTCGGCTATCGGTGATGCCTGTTGACGAAGCGGCTTGGGATATTATCAAGGAGCTCGGGTTTAGAGCGCCGGATTTGGATGAGAATGGAGATAAGGAAGAGAAGGAAGGCAAGGAAGAGGGGAGAGAGGCAGGCAGAGGAGACAAGGGAGAAAAGGGAGAAAAGGGAGGGGGAGAGATTTCTGAAGGGCAAGAATCAGTTCAAGGTGGCAAGAAGGAGTTGGAGCAGTTTGGTCATTCTGAGGGGGGACCCAAGAGAAGACGGAAGAGAAACTAACAATCCATGGCGCCACCAACTTCGTGGGAGGTGCAATATGGATTTGATTTTACCCTTGACTCCAGTGCATCGGGCTGTCCTGATACATTGGCATGTGTGTACGGACATACTTTTGAATAAATGCATGAGTGCATAGATGCATGAATGCATGGATGCATGGGCATGGATGGGCATGTAGGGGAAATGGCCATGTGTGGGCATGTATTGGCATGTATGGGCATGCATGGGCATGTATGGGGCTACACATGGGCACGTATGGGCACGAATGGGCATGTGCGGGCATGTACGGGCATGTATGAGAATGTGTGGTATGTGTGGGCATGTGTGGGCATGTGTGGGCCTGTACAGGCATGTATGCACATGCTTGGTCATGTATGTGCATGTATGGGCATGTATGGGCATGTATGGACATGTATGGGCATGTATGGGCATGTATGGGCATGCATGGGCATGTATGGGCATGCATGGGCATGCATGGGCATGCATGGGCATGCATGGGCATGCATGGGCATGCATGGGCATGCATGGGCATGCATGGGCATGCATGGGCATGCATGGGCATGCATGGGCATGCATGGGCATGCATGGGCATGCATGGGCATGCATGGGCATGCATGGGCATGCATGGGCTTGCATGGGCATGTATGGGCATGTATGGGCATGTATGGGCATACTGTGGAGGAAGCTCGTGAGGAGACCCAGCATCCCCATACGCATAGTACCGGTAGTCTGATTGACACGTCAGCTCTGCCAGCTGTAGCGTTCAGGCACCTAGATTATCTGACTACACTGCTACCCGGTTTTGTCAGGCACCTAGCTTCTCTTGCGTTCTGTGACAACAGTGTCACCTGCTGTTCCCGTGTGCCCACTGCCCACTGCCCAGCCACTCTCTGACCCTGAACCTGTGTGCGAAACAGGGTAGTATCTGTGTCTCTACTCTCAAACAGAGAGACATGGGGCGACGAGACGGCTTTGAGGCGCCTCAGAAGCCATGTTGTTCCTGTGTGAATCCAGGCTCCACTTTCTGCCGCTGGCTGGACCTGTCTTGGATCGGATCGGACCACCAGTGTTTTGAGGCGATGCGACACACTCAAACCGAGAGGCATGAGGAACGCACATGGAGTTTCAGCATCCTCAGGAACGCACAGAGATTTTCAAAATTTCCATGCAACGATAAGCGGTTGACAGCCGTTCTGATCCAATCCGACCTGTGCTAAGCCAATACGTTCTGCATCAGGTCCGTACTGTTGGGCTGAAACGCCCTAGGATCTTTGTAGAGTTAAAGTCTGAGTAGATGTTGTAATAGCGGAAGCGTTGAATAAAGCTCTTGAACCACCTTGCGCTAGTATGTGAGGGCAAAGTAAGTTGATAAAATCAAAGAGATACAAGAATATAAATAGATGAGTACAGAGAATATGAAGAGACATTATAACTAATTTTACTATTGCGGTTCGATACAGTGCGACTCGGCCAACTGCTCAATGTCGAGTCAGTTGTTTGTCCTTGCTGTCGCGCTGCGTCAGGTCTGTTGGGCTGAGAAGGCCCTTAAGGATCTTTGCAGAGGATAACTCTAGGTAAGAAACTTGTAATAGCGGAAGCGTTTAATGAAACTTGTGAACCGACCTTGCACTAGTGTGTGAGAGCAAAGTAGATTGAATTAAACAAGCAAATACAAGGTTTTATATAAGGGTACAGGGAATACGAATAGATAGATAACTGTATTGCTGTTGCGATTCGATACAGTGCGACTCGGGCAACTTCTCTGTAACGAGTCAGTTGTGTGTCCTTAACTGTCGCGCTGTAATTGTCGAGTCAAAGGTCGCTGACCTTTGACTTTCTCGTAGCCTCCAGGCGGTTACCCCAACCTCCGAGGTTTGACTCGATGCTTCGATTCGGACTGCTTCTCTAGTGTCTTGGGTTTTGACACGACAGAAGCGCACTAAGACTTATTGTTTCCAACACTCCCCTTCGCTTCTGGAGTGTCGTCGCAGGTGACGTGGCCTTGTCCAGTCAGCATCATGCAGTATTCGAACTTCTGCTTTCCGAGTTTCTTGGTCAAGTAATCGGCTGCCATCTCAGATGTTGGACAGTATGACAGATCGATTTTCCCCTTTTCGATCTCGTCCTTCACGAAGAAATAGCGCAGGGCGATGTGTTTCGTCCTGTTTGCGAAGCCGTTCTTGTTGGCGATGCGAATTGCTGACTGGTTGTCGCAGAACACGGTGAAGCTGGGTAACTCGGCTAGCTTCGCTTCTTCCAGCAGTTCGCGAAGGTAAAGTCCCTCCTTGGTGGCTGAGCAGAGTGCAATATATTCCGCTTCAGCTGAAGACAGTGCGATTAACTCCTGCTTACTCGACTGCCAGGAGATAGGACCGATAGGTTCGAGGCGGTAGACATAGCCGGTGCGTGAGCGTCTGTTATCGGTGTCGCCGGCGTGATCGGCGTCGACGTAGCCGATTAGCTTGGTCGGTGTAGTTGCGTTTTTGTGATAGGTTAATCCGATCGTCGCGGTGCTGACGAAATAGTGGAGAGCGCGATCGAGTTCCGCCAGATGCTCTGCTTCAGGCTTCTTGAGATAGGTGGCGAGCTGGCTCGCGGAGTAGGATAAGTCGGGACGGCATGTGACTGCTGCGAAGAGAAGACATCCGAGCTTCTTCTGATAGTCGCGTATGCCGGCGGGCTTGAGTAGAGTAGATCGTCCCTTTTCGGTTCCTGACGTGTAGCGGTAAGGCGTGGAGATGGCGCTTGGTGTGAGGTCGAAGCGTTTCGCGATGGTGTCGGCGTACTTCTCGGCGCTTAGATAGATTGCGTTTTCTTCCTCGCGGATGTTGAGCCCGAGGTACTGCGTAACCGTAGAAGAGACCGTGAGCGTGAGGTCTTTCTGAAGCTCCCCTTCGAACCACGTGGCGATGCCGTCGGTTGACCCAATGTAGAGGAGATCGTCCACGTAGACGATTAGGAGAACGTAGTCGCTTCCCTTTGTGAGGCGATACATGCCCTGGTCATGCGGGAGTTGTTTGAAACCGATGCGGATGAGGCGGGCGTGTAGGTACTGCTGCCACAGTCGCGGTGCCTGCTTGATCCCGTAGAGCGATTTAAGCAGTTGACAGACTCGGTTGGGTTCGCCGTGGGAGCCGTGCGGGAGCTCGACGAAGATTTCTGCATCTACAGGTGCGTAGAGAAATGTGTTTGCGACGTCGATTTGTCGCAATTTCTTTTTCTTCATGGCGGCGACGGCGATGAGGATTCGGAGTGAGGTGTGACGGCTGACCGGAGCGAAGGTTTCGGTGTAATCTCTTCCGTGCTCCTGGTCAAAGCCGCGTATGACCCAGCGAGCTTTGAATTTGTCGATGGTGCCGTCGGCTTTCGTCTTCACACGGAAGACCCACTTTCCGGTAAGGATAGTCTTGTTTTGTGCAACGCCGATGGGAACGATTTTCCAGGTGTTGCGCTCCTCCAGTGCCTTCAGTTCTTTGTCCATGGCTTCACGCCATTTCTCCCTGTGTTCCCCCCCCAGAGCCTGTTGAACCGTCGCAGGCTCCTTAGGAATGGCGGCGCCATGGACTGCGGTGACGAGACCAAGGATTTGCAGCCCAGTCTGTGAGTATCGAGGGAGTTCTGGATCCTCGGGATAAGCTGCTTCGTCTCCCGCTTCTGGGTCGGGTATGAAATTTGGCCCTACCCTTTCTGCTTCGTTGGTGTTGACTGTCGCAGGTGTTACGTAACCATTGTCGGCGAAATGGTAGAAGACTTCGGCGTTGTTACTGTCGCGAGGGTTATCCTCATCCATGGGCACGTTGACGGAGCAGTACGGAAGAGGTCCGGCTTCCTCCGATGCGTTGTCGACGTTCTGCTCATCCCAGTCTGCTTCATCCGCTGCTGACGCGAAGGCTCGGTCACCACGAAAACCACTGGTGAGGTCCTGATTCTCGTGCAAGTTGGCGAGGTACGTCTGAAGGGTGAGGCGTTCGTAGAAGATCACATCTCGTGCTGCTACTGTTTCTTTTGTGTGGACGTCGAAGATTCTCCACGCGTTGTAATTTTTCTCGATGCCGAGGTGTAGTCCCCACTGTGCCCGTTGCGAAAATCTTCCCGCTCGTGCTTCTGGGGGTCTGTACTGTACCATGCACCCGAAGACTCGTAACATTTTTGTGCTGCCCTGCTTCCCTGTCCACAGCAGATGCGGTGATGCGTTGTTCGGGAGTGACGACGACGACAACAAGTTGTGCAGCATGACAACATGGTCCATTGCTGCTGGCCACTGGTGGTTGGGTAGCCGCATGCCACGTAACAGTTTGCGCATGCTGTTCTGCAGAGTCCTGTTCATTCGTTCTGCGACACCTTGCTGCTGATGTGCGTAGGGAAGGGAGAGGAGTTGCTTGATCCCCCTTTCCGCCAGGAACTGCTTGAAGCGCTGAGAGGTGTACTCGCCACCTCCGTCTGACTGGAAGCTTTTCAGTTGCGTTCCAGACTCTCTCTCTGCTATCAGTAGCCAGGCGGCAAATGCTGCGAGTGCCAAGTCGCGGCTGGGTAGGTTACGATGCCAGACATATCGAGTGGCGGCGTCGATGAAGGTGATGGTGTAGTTGTAGTTAACTTGTCCTGGTTCGCGATTGTAGAGGATGTCGCTGTAGTACTTTTCGAGTGGTGCGTACGCTGGAGCGCTCGGGTTGTGATGTGGAGCGAACGGTCGATGAGGTAAGTCAGCTTCGGGACATATAAGGCAAGTCCCTCGTGCCTTCTGGAGTTCTCTGCCATCAAGTAGAAGTAGGGAGTCTTTGTCAAGAACTCCTGCTCTTATCGTGTTATTTAAAACCGTGTTGCTTGGATGTCCTGTGCGTGCGTGCCAAATCTCTTCAGAGGCGCGGTGTCCGGGTGAACGTTGGTATGCGTCGGAGTTGGAGTAAAAACTGGCGACGAAGTTGGCGCTTCGGTGGACTTCACGTTGAGTCGGATTCAGCTGTTGCGCGGGTGTTGGTGGTGCTTCGTCGACTGTGACCGGTGTCGTTGTTCCTGCTGCTGCTGATGTTGTCTCTGCTGCCGATGTTGTTGCTGCTGCTGATGTTGTTGCTGCTGCCAATGTTGTTGCTCCTGCCGATGTTGTCTCTGCTTCTGATGTTTGTTGAATCGTCGCTAACGCTCTTGTTCGTTCTGCTTCAGGGATAGTGTGGGAGTACCAGAAACCTTCCGGGCTGAAGTCGGGGTCGAGATCAGCAGGGTGTGTCCAATCAGTAAAATTCACGATGGCGTCGCTGTCTGCAGTGCCCAGGTCAGGAACGAAGTCGAGGACGAAGACGTTGTTCTTCAGCACTGCCTTCCCGATGTAGAGACCGCCTTTCCCGTGGTATAGCTTGAACTCCTGGATGGTGCTGTCGGCTTCCAGGTGAATCCCCTTCGCCATCAGCTGGCTAACACTCAGTAAGTTGTAACCGAGTCCTTCAGCAATGAGTACCTTATACATGTGCAGTATGACATTTGTTTCTCTTGACTGAAGCTGTACCACTCCTTGTCGTCGTGTGCGCAGGTTTTGATTATTGGCGACCGTGATGATCACTTCTCGTTGGAGTCGATGTTCGCGTTGTACGAAGCGCCCGGACGAGCACATGTGTTGCCCGCAGCAACTATCCAAGAACCAAGTGTCTTGGCCGGACGGTTCACTTTGAGCGATGGCGGCGTAAGTCGGATTCGGGTGGAGTGATTCGCGGCGAGGCGTCCTGTTCTCGAGCTCCTCTTCTGGTGAGTAATGGGGTGGTGACTCTGTTGTGCAAGAGTCGTTTATCTTTACCATGCAGTTGACTATGTTTCTTGCTCCTTGTGCAGGTTGTCCAGTTGAAGTCGTTGAAGCTTGAATCGTTGTTGTCGGACTTGCTTGCGTTGAAGCAACTTGTGAGCTTGAAGGCCGCAGTTGTCGCTGTGGTGTTGTCTGACGAGACGGGCAATGCGTGCGGGGGTGTCCTGATGTTTTGCACATGTGACAAAACGGAGGTACTAACTTCGGCTGCTGCTGTCGGTTGTTGTAGTTCTTGTGTCGTCGCTGAGTGTGGAAAGCGAACTCCGGTGCTAATGCCCTTTTCTTGTGCCTTTCTTCTTGCAGGTCCATATCCTGCTGCTCGGCGTGGATTTCGGCACAGAGTGCCGCTTCGGAGATCCTCCCGTGTGCTCGAAGAATTGCTTTGGTGGCGCGCCACTGAGGACCGAGGCCACCGATGACGACTGTTACGAAGGCGTCTTCAGAGATTGATCCTCCGCATCGAAGAAGCTTGTCGCGCAATTCGCGACATCGGCTGATATACGCCAACCCCTTTTCTCCTGGTTTCATTTCAACTGTTGTCAACTGCGCCATTAACCTGCTCTGGTTTACACTGTCTGTTGCCTGATACAGGTTCTTCAGATGGCCGTACGCAAGTTCCGCCGAGTTGCCGAAGTTCCGGTAAGAGCGAATGTTCTGCTGCTGGGTTGGTGTGATGTTTCTCAGTAGAATAGTATACGCCATCATCGATTGATACGTATACTGCTGCTTCTCATACTGTGTGCCGTTTGCTGGATACTGCAGGGATCCGTCGAAGAAGCCGAGTATCTGCGCGCCCTCCATCATCAGCTCGAATTCAAAGGACCAGGTGAAGAAGTCCTTTCCGTCGAAAGGTCTTAACGTTTGTAATTTCAAAACATGCGCGAATTGCGACTGAACTTGTAACGCGTCCATTGGTTTGTCTTGCGCAGGTGAAGGTTGAGGCAGGAAGCTGATCGACCCGCGCTCGTACGGGGCGAAGGTGGGTTGCTGCTGTTGATTCCCTCGCGCATATGACGACCCATCAAGGCTCATGGGTGTCGCTCCGTTGTTGCTGTTGTGTGTCAGTGCAGGTCCCGACTGCTGGTGTTGCTTGTAGAAGGACATGAAGGAGAAGAATTTCTCCATCATGCTCTGGTCGAAGTCAGAAGGGTGATTCGTGGGGGTCTCGGTTGACGTTCCCCTTGGTCTTGCTGCCGTGCCTTCCTCTGTCTGCAGGCCAGAGGCTGGTGGTGGAGTAGGAGTAGTGCCCGAGGAGCCATTAGGGGAGCTCCTTTCCTTGTTTGTTGCCATGTCTTGTAATATAAAAAGTTTAGAGTTTCCCCTGTCAGCTCTCATACCATGTTGGGCTGAGAAGGCCCTTAAGGATCTTTGCAGAGGATAACTCTGGGTAAGAAACTTGTAATAGCGGAAGCGTTTAATGAAACTTGTGAACCGGCCTTGCACTAGTGTGTGAGAGCAAAGTAGATTGAATTAAACAAGCAAATACAAGGTTTTATATAAGGGTACAGGGAATACGAATAGATAGATAACTGTATTGCTGTTGCGATTCGATACAGTGCGACTCGGGCAACTTCTCTGTAACGAGTCAGTTGTGTGTCCTTAACTGTCGCGCTGTAATTGTCGAGTCAAAGGTCGCTGACCTTTGACTTTCTCGTAGCCTCCAGGCGGTTACCCCAACCTCCGAGGTTTGACTCGATGCTTCGATTCGGACTGCTTCGCTAGTGTCTTGGGTTTTGACACGACAGAAGCGCACTAAGACTTATTGTTTCCAACAAGGTCAAAGGTCGCTGCCCTTTGACTTTCCCGTAACCTCCGACGGTTACGTTAACCTCGTTGGTTGACTCGCGCTGCTTCGACTTGAGCTGCTTCGTTTTGTGTCTTGAGTACTGACACGACAAAGGCGCTTAACTTATTTGTTGCCAACACGTACATCGGGAAAGAAAATAATGCTGATGACAATCTCACAATCCTCACGATTCCGATCGGGATCGAATGAGCTCGAGATGAAATTTTCTCACTGGCAAGTCATCCCCCAACCTTCTGCAACCAACTTGGAAGGCAGGAGTATTTATCCGTCGAAGTGACTTAATTTCTTTAGGCTGTGCAGTATTCTTCTGGAAATGTCCATACACCGAAACAGCAATAGCGCGAACTCGCTTGTAGAGTAAAAAGGGTGTCCATTGTCGAAATATGCCGTTGCGTGCAGTCGTAATTATGTCCTTACTAAGCTGTCGTGTTGCGGTATCTGCCATCGTCTTGCGGCTGGTGCCGTTGACATTGCGGTTGATAGCTCGTCAACGTGCAGCCTTCGTGGGCATGTCGTCGTTTTGTGGGCGCCTTACGGGTGGCAAGCTAGCTGGTGTTCAGTGCCATGCAATGCAGTAGTACGTCTCGCACCCACAGTCTAATATATCATTTTTATCTAATGGCCTCTGGTTAAAGCGGGCCGCGATTGTCCTACGCGTCACTGAGATGGGCGACGAATGGCTTCCTCCCGCACGTACGCCGATTCTAGGCCGCTCGCGACCGCCCTCACAAACAGGCACTTCGAAATTATGTTATCTCGAACTTCAATGTTTCTTAGTGGTATTCCGCGGCTGATGAATACGAAGCTTTTTGAAGAGGTATTCTCGCGAAGTCCGCAACTTTCAGTGGTTTCTGCCGTAACCCAGTGATTCGTCGGCATTTCAGTGGTTCAGTGGTTCAGCCGAAACCCTAGCCGACGGGGCATTTGAGATCAGCATGGAGCGCCGCGCCGCGTTGACTCTAATCTGCCGCCTGCTGCTCTGTAAGCCCTTCAAATCTTGAGCGAACTGCTGCTGGGTTTCAATCTCGCCATATCGTGACTTTCACCGCGACTGGTGTTTACACTTTTCCATCAGATAACAGAGGCAGATCCGACAGAGCGTTGAATATTCGTGCCCCACTTCGCGTCTCTAAACGTGCTGCGTGCCTGTCTGCGTGCCTGCCTTGCCTACCTGCCTGACTCCTTTGCAGGTGCGACGGTCTGCACTGCCTACGGCGCGTCGGCCACATCGCTGCTCCCGCAGCTCCTCCCTCACCTCGCCGGCTCTTCTGCCGCTTCTGCCGCGTCGGCCGCGTCTGCATCTCAAGCCAGGCCCCTGATAATTAAGGGAAGGACAATCAGTAAGTGTAGAATCAATAGAATTGAAGCATTGCCACAACTTAAAGTAACAACTCCCCTTACTGCCTATAACGCCTCGCTACCCACTGGATCTAAACGAGGGTGTTATGTAGGCGCAGCGGATGCGTTACAATGCAGGCGGCCCAGCTTTTGTGTGCGCAGAATTGACGTGCACATACATTGCAAAGATTCGAAACCTCGTTTGGAGCTACCGTATAACTGAAACATATCATCGTGATCACTTCTGCATGAAACTGAGCAGGTTGTTGATAGATGTTTGCTGCAGCTGAATTGTTGATGTTTGTGTTGATGGGTGTCCTCATGTGCGTGCTAATTTCTGTGATGATGTGTATGCTGATGTGTGTGCTGATGTGTGTGCTGATGTGTGTGTTTATGTGTGTGCTAAATCATGTACTTCCCTGATTTTTTATACCTTTGGCATTCCCGTTTATTATGAGCATGTCAGCTCAAAATCATTAACATTTTTTCTTCTTCCCAATCCTTCCAATTCGCGTTGCTAGTGAAATACGTGGCCACTCTGCGTCCTACCAGGATCAACGGGAAATTAGTCGGTGACGCATGAGCTTCGGGGAAATTCATGATCAAGGCAGTGAGGTACGCCTCTGTCCCCTCCTTCACTTGTGCCACTGGCGGCGCTGATACGAGTGCTGAGGAGTCACAATGACATTTGCGAGTGTTGCGAGCAGTTTCCCATCCCTCTATTTTAGACGTTCGCACAAACAACCACCGCGTGCACTTCAGCAGCCTTGCACCAAATCCAAGCCGGTACTTTCAGCGGAAGCATTCATGGCAGTACTCACTAATGAGTGTCTCCGTCTTTGGCAGGTACTCTGCATCGTCGTACAGCATCGTCTCTAGAATTCTTCTTTGGAACCTCAAGGGAGGAGATTACCCCAACGCCGGCTTTGCGACTTCCTGCTCCGTGGGAGCTCCCGCACCAACGGTCACTTATCTGAACCTCACAAGGGACAAAGAACACCCCAAGCGTTACAGCTTTGTATATCGTTACGAGTGGATCGAAGATTCAGTGGTCAAAGCGTGCAAGGCTATGGCTACGGCGGGAATACGATCACGCTTTATTGTAGGGCATGAAGCTAACAACTTCGCACTCTGTGGTAAGGTTTTGAGAACAGTGTAATAAGAAGATGCAGTTGCATAGCTACAGTGGAGTGATTGTTGCACAGTGGAGATGCATGTGTATGCGGGCATGTTATGGCCTTGTCCATGTCATGTGCGCATCTCTAGATAGCACATACAATGCTGCATTGCCTCTTCAAATCCTGCGGCCCAAATTGCAAGCCATGCACTCCAAGTTTTTAAAACCTGTCGCTCTGGTTACTGGGTTTAGTGAGGCTGAAGGTCTGCAACAAAACCTGCGGAGCAGAGCAGAGGCGCGTACTAATGAGAAAAGAAGCCGCCTCCAAGAGCTCTCCCCCTTTGCAGTGAGAGAGAGCCCCTAGCCCCTAAAGCGAATACCAAAACCCAGTGTCATACAGTACATTCCCCCACTGTCACCTGGTAACTACTTGATCACCTAACTTGTTAAGGTGAATTCTTGCCTAACAACTCTAGCCCTTGATGGTGGGGAGAGCAAGCCTTAGAAGGTGTGCACTGATGGATGGAGTCTTGGTACCACTCATTGCTCGATGGTTTAATACCTAAAAATAAGCACTATATTGAAGGTAATACACAGAGCTGACTGCTATACATAGTAACTTACATCACAAAGCCCTTCGAGAATCGAGAATATGCCTCGATGCTCAGTTGACCTCCAGTCATCCCTGGTTCAGAGGTTGAACCAGCAGCATGACTGAATGTCAACTGAGGACCGAGCCACGTTCAGGTAACTTGAAGAATTACACCTTGGTGTAAGTGGGAATCAGGACTTTATCCACGCCGTGGGCGATGAAGTACGGCCCAGCGTACAGCCTCACGAGCTTGATCGTCGTCCACGCGGCAGGGGGGGCGTTGGGGGTCTTCGCGAAGGAAACCGTGTTACCATTCTGCACCGAAACCTTGTACATCGCCTGCTTCAGCTGCGTCCCCAGCGGCTGCGATTTCTTGAGCGCCGTGAGCGCGGGAACCGTGTACTTCTTGCGGATGATGTGGTACGCGGTGATGTTATAGATTTTGGGGATGTTGGCGTTGTTAGCGGGGACCTTTTTAGCGAGGGCCTGGGCCTCGGTGTCGCTGGGGAGTAGGAGGGTTGCGTCGCTGAGAGCTGTGAAATCGTACTTGGAGTTCACTGGAGGTGGAAAGAGAGGGGTGGGGGGCAGCGGGAGACGGAGAGGGAAAGACGAGAATCTGAGCGCGAATCCGAATACCATCTATAGGGGCTAGTAGTAAGGAGAGTATAACTGATGGGTGTCGGGATATGCGGATCGTTTCTAGCTACAAAGCGAAGAGAGGAGCGTGATATTTTGTATGCAGTCGCGCTAGTAAACGATTCCAAATGAGGTACTTGTGTTCGCGGCTTTGTGAACGAGAATGGGGCGAGGCGAACCGTGGTAACGAGGAAAATTATTTATGTCACGATTTGGAGTCCTTACGTGCTAGGCCGATGTACTTGTTAATGTCCTTGGCGTATTTAGAGTATTGCGGGTACTTCTTGGTGATGGCGTTCGCCATGTTCTGCAGCTCGGCTTTTATTTGCGCCTTGGTGGGCTTCGCTTGTGAATGCGCGGTGGCGAAGCATAGCACGATGCAGAGCAGGCCGACGAGAGGAATGAACCGTGAGCTGGCCATTTTTTTTGCGAATATGTGCACGATTGTCGCTAAGAAATTGTTGGGTGGGGGAGAGCTGTGGAAAACGAGAAGCGTCTGGCTGGCTGGACTGCTGGATTGAAGAGTAGTGGAAGCACGAATGTATTGGATGAAGGATTGGATGCACGAAACACCATTTATATATTGGACAGAGCTGGCTGGGGGCGCGTCAACATTGACCGACATGCGGTGCGGGAAGCGGTGGAGTGCTTTCGCGACACAGCATTTCGTAGCAAGCGATATTCGACAACTCGTAACTCAATGGCAGCATGTTATTCTGCAGAGACGAGCTGTCGCGAACGCACACGAAACATGCTGGCCAGGGGTTACTTGAAGTTTAGCGGTGGCGGCGATTGGTCGCGGCCCGCGTCAATGACATTCATTGTCATTCCCCCCGCACTTGACCTCCAGCAGCCTCGCCAAGGCTCACGCTGTGGTTTCGGTACAGACAGGCAGCAGGAACAGACAAACGAGAACCGAACATTTTTATGTCCCTGTTATTACGGTGCTTCTCTCACCTCGGTGCCTTTACACTCTCTCAATTTGGTTACAGAGAGTATATGAAAATCAATAGCGTTTTATCTGTTCAGCGGAGTTTTATCTAAATGCTTTGGAAGCAGAATAACTTCACCAGGCACGAGGAGGGGTTAGAATCGTTGCGAAATTTCAGGATTCATTTGAATTACGGTATGAATAGTAAATTTATACAGGCATGCAAACTAACAAGTGTTTGACATGGGCTAATTGAGCATAATCTCTTATATTGAACACATATAGCGCTTCTAGTCCACCAGTCTCCATAAAAAGTGTTCGAAGTAACATCTTTTGGTTCTGGTTGCCATAACTCGGCTGTCGAAGAATCTTCACGAAAGAAAGCGATGCTTCGCGCAGCTTTTAACTTTGCCCCTGTGAGAGCCTTCAGAGTTCCCAGCGAAGCTTGTTGAATGTCCCTCTGCCTTCGCTGAAAGGGATCCTGCTTGTGGAATTCAGCAGGTCGCCCTGCGAAACAGTTACGGCGACAGTCACCCCCTCACCACGCCAGTTTCCAATTAACGACGCGTGGCGTTCAAGTCGCAACCACCACACTATCGCCGTTGACGTGACGTGAATGCAACGAATGACTTTCGCCATACGCTGCTGGCAGAATCCATGCCAGCGACACAGTCGAACCAGACCAGTGGCCTTGCCGAGGCAGACCAAACCGCTATCATGGTGCAGACTGCGGAGAAACCGAGGTCATCGAACCTGAAACCTGCCTCAGTCCGAACCGTTCACGTGGTAAGGTGGTTGTCCGTACTTGGTTGCTTGTTGTTGTTTCCAGACCGGGTTGCTTGTTCAAGTGTCCAAACCTCGCAGCTTCTTGGAGTTTCCGAACGCGTTTCCCAGTAATCTGGGCTTTCCCCCTCGCTCCACCCCACACCGTCACTCACTGCAAATCTCGCCCTTTCCCTACCTCCGACCAGGCTTTCATGCCGAACCGTCTCCCGAACCGATTCCCCCTCATCCCACCATCTTCGTTCTGGCACAATCTTCTACCTAAATCAAAACTTCGTCCTTACTCAATCAACCCTAAGTAGAATATATAGTTCTCGGTTCTTCATTTCTCAGCAGTTCAGCTTTGCGTGCAGTTTCGAGTTCATCTACCAGCTTTCCCTCATCCAGCTGTATTATCTTTCTAATAGGCTCAGTCTCGTCAGGCACCATGCAGATCTTCGTCAAGACTCTCACCGGCAAGACCATCACCCTTGAGGTGGAGAGCAGTGATACCATCGACAACGTTAAGGCTAAGATTCAGGATAAGGAGGGTATCCCTCCTGACCAGCAGCGTCTGATTTTCGCCGGCAAGCAGCTCGAGGACGGGCGCACTCTTGCTGACTACAACATTCAGAAGGAGTCTACGCTTCACTTGGTGCTCCGCCTTCGTGGTGGTATGCAGATCTTCGTTAAGACCCTCACCGGAAAGACCATCACGCTTGAAGTCGAAAGCAGCGACACTATCGACAACGTGAAAGCCAAGATTCAGGATAAGGAGGGTATTCCTCCTGACCAGCAGCGCCTGATTTTCGCCGGCAAGCAGCTCGAGGACGGGAGAACCCTGGCCGACTACAACATCCAGAAGGAGTCGACGCTGCATCTGGTGCTCCGTCTCCGCGGTGGGATGCAAATTTTCGTCAAGACCCTCACCGGCAAGACTATTACGTTGGAGGTGGAGAGCAGCGACACCATCGATAACGTAAAGGCTAAGATTCAGGACAAGGAGGGTATCCCTCCCGACCAACAGCGTCTGATTTTCGCCGGCAAGCAGCTGGAAGATGGGCGTACCCTTGCTGACTACAACATACAGAAGGAGTCTACTCTGCATCTGGTGCTCCGACTTCGTGGTGGCATGCAAATCTTCGTTAAGACCCTCACCGGCAAGACTATCACGTTGGAGGTTGAGAGCAGCGACACCATTGATAACGTAAAGGCGAAGATTCAGGACAAGGAGGGTATTCCTCCTGACCAGCAGCGCCTGATTTTCGCTGGCAAGCAGCTCGAGGACGGGAGAACCTTGGCCGACTACAACATCCAGAAAGAGTCGACGCTGCATCTGGTTCTCCGTCTCCGCGGTGGTATGCAGATCTTTGTTAAGACTCTCACTGGGAAGACCATCACCCTTGAGGTGGAGAGCAGCGATACCATTGACAACGTGAAGGCGAAAATCCAGGACAAGGAGGGCATTCCCCCTGACCAGCAGCGTTTGATCTTCGCCGGTAAGCAGCTGGAGGATGGACGTACTCTCGCGGATTACAACATTCAGAAGGAGTCCACTCTTCACCTTGTCCTCCGCCTTCGTGGTGGACAGTAGGCCTGTGTTTAGTTGGCATTGAGTATCCAGCTGGTGGCCTACTGTAAATTGGATTGAAGCATGATTAGCAATGACATCAGCAGCCTATTTTGTTCATACAAAGAAATCACCCACAAACAGAAACATTTGCACAGCCACAACAAAGCAAGGACTACACTACACTACGGTACTGTATGCACAGCACAATAACTAGCTCAATAACCATCCTTCAGTTACTTTGGCCAGTGCAGTGTTAAGCTGTGCTTACAGTGCAACTTCAGAAGCAGACAGTCTTTAGGAGCAAACAGTGCCAGAGCAAGGGCCATGAATAATGTACATCATTATCACAGAAATGCTTCTTGGGCATCTGATGTTCACCATTGCCTGCGAAGTAGTCGACGCATTATGCGCCTTCGTGTATGTTCTGACCGTACAGCAACAGCAAACAACTGTGGGACCATAGCAGAGAGGCCTAAAAGGAGTACAAGAGGCAACAGAAAGTGCAGATGCGGCAGCGGCATCTGCAGTCGTGAAAGTGAGACGAGATGAGATGCCATATGTGTGGTGGGGTGGTATGGCGTGAGTGAAACTGGAAGAGGAAGTGGAGGAGGTGTGGGAGGTGGAGGGAAAGTGAAGGTGAAGGGCGGTTGCAAGCGGTGGGGAATCTTGTGGAGGGTGTCTGGGAGGAGAGCGAGGAAAGAGATGAAGAGTGCTGTCCATGAGTTGACCACCTCCTGCATGCATCCATTTCATTGGAGGAGGCATAGGGGAGGAAAGAAGGCAAGGCAAAGGTAAGGGATAGTACAGGCAGGCAGGCACGAAGTGATGAAGAGTGCTGTCCATGAGTTCACAACCTCCTGCATTTCATTCATTTCATTGGAGGAGGCACAGGGAAAGAAAGAGAGGGAGGGCAAATGTAAGGGACATGCCTAATAGGCATGAAGTGAAAGCACGTGCCAAGCAAGGCAGTGACGCAACTTGTGGCAGAAAGTGCTGCTGTAGTGGTGTGAATCAGGAACCATGCACCAGGTCAAGTAGACTTCTGAGTCGACTCAAAAGTCACCTCTGTAGTGGTGTGAATCGGGAAACATGCACTGTGTCAAGTCCTTTCAAAAAGAGCATGGTAACTACTCTATGGGTACCTGAAACTTATCAGTTGTGATCGGGTTGAAGAGGGGGAAGCAGTCGGAGGTGGGAAAACTCTCATCTCCAAATGTCTGGTGATTAACCGAGGAAATGGAGGCGGCGATGTGGTTAGAAGCGAAGGGATGGGTGAAGGGATGGGTGATGGGATGGGTGAAGGGATGGGTGAAGGGATGGGTGAAGGGATGTGATGTGGCCGAAGGCCCAAGTGCAGTCAGGGTGTGTGCGTGTGGGGGGATGGGGGATGGGGGATGGAGTGGAGTCAGCGCACGTGGAGCGATGGATTAAAGTTAGAGAAAATAAGCAAGACGCGGAACAAGGTGAATGGAAGAAGGAGGTGCAGGCTCTGTAGCAGGGCACTGTAGACTGCGATAGGGAAAGAGAGAATGAGACAACGCAAGGGTGCTCTCACCTCAAACGTGAAGGCAAGTGGCACTCGCAGCACATCGTACATCCAGTCAGTGGCCGTGCCGTGGGCAAAGTACCTACAGGGGGGGATGGGGGGTGTGGGGGAAGGAGGAAACAGCATTTTAAAACCTTGCTGACAACAGTCGGAGCACATCGTACATTCAGTCAGTGGCTGTGCAGTGCCACGGGCAAAGTACCTACAGGGGGGGATGGGGAGTATGGGGGAAGGAGGAAACAGCATTTTAAAACCTTGCTGGCAACAGTCGGAGCACATCGTACATTCAGTCAGTGGCTGTGCTGTGCCACGGGCAAAGTACCTACAAGGGGGGATAGGGGGTGTGGGGGAAGGAGGAAACAGCATTTTAAAACCTTGCTGACAACAGTCGGAGCACATCGTACATTCAGTCAGTGACTGTGCTGTGCCACGGGCAAAGTATCTACAGGGCTTTTGAGGCGCCTCAAAAGACGGGCAATGTACCTGTGGAAGAGGGAGAATGGAGGGATGGGCGTGGCAAAGGGAGTGCGGTTGTTTAGAAAGTTTTTTAAATGAAATGGTTGGGTGGGGAGCAGTTTCAAGCACTACGCACATCGTACGTCCAGCAAGTGGCTGTGTGCTATGTGCAAAGCAACTGCAAGGGAGGAAGGCTGACGAGGGGAAGGTGTGGGAGAGAAGGGGTGGGAGAGAAGGTGTAGAGGGTGTGAGCGAGCACTGAGTACATTTTAATGCCACGCTGACAACACTCGGAGCACGTCGTTCATCCCATCAGCAGGAACACCAAGAGAAGATTCCCTTCAGCACCGCAGTCAACCTCACAGCACCACGTGCAACCTTGCGGAACTCACCCCACAAAGCCCCCACCAGAGCCGATGACACAGCGAGCACCACAGTGAGCTGCATCGAGGCGCTCCAAGAGAGACTGGCGAAGGAGTGAGGGGAGAGAAGAGGGGGAAGGGGTGCGGCATGAACGTGATATGGTGTCACAGCGAGCACCACAGTGTGCCGAATGCATCCAGACGCTCCAAGAGGGACTGGCGAGGGGAGAGAACTAGGAGGGGGGAAGGAATGCACTTGGAAGCTGTAAGGCTGTGATTCCAGTCACAGAATGTCAAAGAATGACAGAGCGAGCAGCACAGTGAGATGCATCCAGGCGCTTCAAGAGGGAGTGGCGAAGGGAGAGAGAGAGGAGCCACGCTTCTCATGGCATTGGCATGAGCGAGGGGCATGAGATGTATGTGGCATGGCAATTCAGCGAGCAATGCAGCGAGCACTGCAGAGCGGATGTGAATCAGACGTGATTGGAACGACGACAGGAATCAGGGCAAGGAAATTGACCATGATTTGTGTGCCTCCCCCTCCTCTCCTCCTTCCCACGTGTGCAGCCGGCATGCACACCGTTCCCCCAAACAAAAACACACACTCCCTTCCTCTCTCTCCCTCCCCCTTCTAACATGCAAGGCAGCGAGCGTTTTCTCATCCCATCCACCGTTGTCTCATCCCATCCACCGTTGTCTCATCCCATCCACCGTTTTCTCATCCCATCCACCGTTTTCTCATCCCATCCACCGTTATCTCACCCCATCCACCATTTTCTCATCCCATCCACCGTTTTCTCATCCCATCCACCGTTTTCTCATCCCGTCCACCGTTTTCTCATCCCATCCACCGTTCTCTCATCCCATCCACCGTTTTCTCATTCCATCCACCGTTTTCTCATCCCGTCCACCGTTTTCGCATCCCGTCCACCGTTTTCTCATCCCATCCACCGTTTTCTCATCCCATCCACCGTTGTCTCATCCCATCCACCGTTTTCTCATCCCATCCACCGTTTTCTCATCCCATCCACCGTTTTCTCATCCCATCCACCGTTTTCTCATCCCATCCACCGTTTTCTCATCCCGTCCACCGTTTTCTCATCCCATCCACCGTTTTCTCATCCCATCCACCGTTTTCTCATCCCATCCACCGTTTTCTCATCCCATCCACCGTTTTCTCATCCCATCCACCGTTTTCTCATCCCATCCACCGTTTTCTGCATCTCCCTGGCGAGCCAGAGGAGTGAGAAGCGCTTCCATGCCCGAATGCACGCTCACCGCTCGTGCAACTGGCCAGACACCCTTACCTTCCTCTCATTGCCCTCTCAACCCCTCCTGCCCTCCCTTCCTCTGTTCCTCCTTCCCCCCCAACTTCCTCTCATGCATGGAAGCGAGTGTGCTCCCATCAACACCATCCCTCCCCCCATCCCAGGGGAGTGAAAAGAGCGTCCATGCCTGAATGCACATTCACCCACACCTTCACCCACACGTTCACCCACACGTTCACCCACAAGTTCGCCCACACGTTCGCCCACACATTCGCCCACACGTGCACACTACTTCTCCCTCCCTGCATTCTCCACTCACATGCATGGCAGCGAGCGTGCTCCCATCCACGCCATCCCCGCGGTGGTCCAGGGGAGTGAAAAGAGCCTCCATTCCCGAATGCACGTTCACCCACACGTGTGGGCGGAACCACACTGCCAGCTGTCGCATCGCGTCTGCCTCTGGCTCGCTGAACGCGTGCGTGCCAGGAGCCTCCTCCAGAGGGTTGTAGTCCTGAGGGTGGGGGCGAGAGAGCAAGAGAGAGCAAGAGAGAGCAAGAGAGAGCAAGAGAGGGCAAGAGAGAGCAAGAGAGAGCAAGAGAGAGCAAGAGAGAGCAAGAGAGAGCAAGAGAGAGCAAGAGAGAGCAAGAGAGAGCAAGAGAGCAAGGCAGGAGAAGGAGAGTGTGTGTGTGTGTGAGTGGCGAGCTTGGTTCACCACACCACATGTGCAGGCCCGGCCACACTGGCAGCTGCCTCATTGCCTGCCTCTGCCTCGCTGCACGCGTGGGTGCCAGGAGATTCCTCTAGCGGGTTGTAGTCCTGGGGGGGCGAGAGAGCGAGAGAGCAAGAGAGCAAGGCAGGAGAGAGGGGTTGTGCGAGCCAGGAGCTTCCTCTAAAGGGTTGTAGTCGTGGGGAATCAAAGAGGGAGTGAGGGGGATGAGGGAGAGTGAGACTACTGATGGATTCCAATCAGCCACACCGCCAGTTGCCTCATTGCCTCTGCCTCTGGCTCGCTGAATGCGTGCGTTCCAGGAGCTTCCTCTAAAGGGTTGCAGTCCTGAGAACCAGAGAGGGGAGAGGGGGCGAGAGCAAGAGAGCACGTCAGGAGAGAGGGGCTGTGTGTGAATGGCGAGAGGGGCTGTGTGTAAACCCACACCCACACCCACACCCACACCCACACCCACACCCACACCCACACCCACACCCACACCCACACCCACACCCACACCCACACCCACACCACACGTGTGGCCGGAGCCACACTGCAAGCTGCCGGATCGCCTCTGCATCTGGCTCGCTGAATGCGTGCGTGCCAGAGGCCTTCTCTAACGGGTTGTAGTCCTGGTGGGCCAGATGATTAGGGGTCAGGGAGTGAGGGGGAATGAGGGAGAGGAGTGAGACAACTGATGGGTTACAATCAGCCACACTGCCAGCTTCCCACTGGCTCGCTGAACGGGTGGGTGCCAGGAGCCTCCTCGAGTGGATTGTTGTAGTCCTGGTGGGTGATGCGGATCAGTATGGAAGGTGTGGTGCGGTGCGGCATGGTATGGTGCAGCATGGTGCGGTGTGGCATGGTATGGAATCCTACCGTTTCTTTCACGCCCCAGTCGCAGTCCCAATTCCTGTTGATGTCCACACCACGACCTGCCAAGGGGGATGGGCATGGGTCATGGGCCATGGGAGAAGGGCCACGGGTGATGAGCGATAGGGAGGGGCGAGTGAACAGCAGGAGGTCTGAGTCAATGTGCGCAGCTCTTGAGAGAGAGAGAGTCGCAGCTCTTGAGTGAGAGAGAGTCGCAGCGCAGTCGATGTGCTCACTCAAGAGCTGCGACTCTCGTGGCTCAAGTATGCCAGAAGAACAAGCCACGCAAGAACAGTCCAAGTATGTCACGTAATCTGTTGGATGTTAAGAAAGGCAAACAAAATCAACCATTCCACATCATGTGATCCGGATTTACGTGATTGCTAATCAAGCGATTGGAATTCACGTGATGAGATTTGATGAGCACAATTCACTTCATTGGGATTCATGCGATCATGATTCACTCTTCAAAATTCACGCAACCGTGGAGTGGAGTGCCACATCCAGTCGTGGAGTGGAGTGCCGCATCCAGTTCCACTCCACAGTTCCACTCCACAGTTCCACTCCACAGTTCATGCGTATGAAGATTTGTTTTGAGACGTCTCAAAACAAATCTTCAACCGTGGAGTGCCGCATCCAGTTCCACAGTTCATGTAATCCCCAATTTGAAATTAAGGCGCCTCCAATTTTGGGGATTCACATATTTGTGGAGTGCCCCAAATCCAGTTCCATGATTCGTGTGATCCCGTACGTACGCGACAGTCCCAATTCCTGCTGGGGTTGCCACATCTTCTGCGTTGGAGCACATGTGTGCTCCATGCTGCAACCCCGCTCTTCGTTACAATAGAACTCTCCTTCCCGTTACCTCTCTCCTTGCTGTTACATCCCCACTCACCGTTTCGTCGTTCACAAAGCTCTCCTGCTTCCACCTTCTTGCGCCCGTTCACATTCTCCATGGGCACCACCTGCCAGCAACAGGCAACAGAGCAGAGCACGCACAAAAAAAACCATTCTTCAAGCGCCTGAGGCGCCTCAAAATGGGCACCACCTGCGAGCAACAGAGCAGAGCACGCACAAAGAAAACCATTCTTCAAGCGCCTGAGGCGCCTCAAAATTGGCACCACCTGCGAGCAACAGGCATAATCCGATCCGATTGCAGGCAATCGAGCAGGCAACAGAGCAGAGCACGCACAAAGAAAACGCTCTCCATTCTTCAAGCGCCTCACAGCTCGCCCGCCTCCACCATTTTCCTCCCATTCACATTCTCCATGGGCACCACCTGCCAGTCATGCCAGTCATGCCAGTCATGCCAGTCATGCCAGTCATGCCAGTCATGCCAGTCATGCCAGTCATGCCAGTCATGCCAGTCATGCCAATCATGCCAGTCATGCCAATCATGCCAGTCATGCCAGTCATGCCAGTCATGCCAGTCATGCCAGTCATGCCAGTCATGCCAATCATGCCAGTCATGCCAGTCATGCCAGTCATGCCAGTCATGCCAATTATGCCAGTCATGCCAATCATGCCAATCATGCCAGTCATGCCAGTCATGCCAGTCATGCCAGTCATGCCAATCATGCCAGTCATGCCAGTCATGCCAGTCATGCCAATCATGCCAGTCATGCCAGTCATGCCAGTCATGCCAGTCATGCCAGTCATGCCAGTCATGCCAGTCATGCCAGTCATGCCAGTCATGCCAGTCATGCCAGTCATGCCAGTCATGCCAATCATGCCAGTCATGCCAATCATGCCAATCATGCCAGTCATGCCAGTCATGCCAGTCATGCCAGTCATGCCAATCATGCCAGTCATGCCAGTCATGCCAGTCATGCCAGTCATGCCAGTCATGCCAATCATGCCAGTCATGCCAATCATGCCAATCATGCCAGTCATGCCAGTCATGCCAGTCATGCCAGTCATGCCAGTCATGCCAGTCATGCCAGTCATGCCAGTCATGCCAGTCATGCCAGTCATGCCAGTCATGCCAATCATGCCAATCATGCCAGTCATGCCAGTCATGCCAGTCATGCCCGTCATGCCAGTCATGCCAGTCATGCCCGTCATGCCAGTCATGCCAGTCATGCCCGTCATGCCAGTCATGCCCGTCATGCCAGTCATGCCCAAGAGCCATAGGATACGATATTCTGTACTCAGTCGTCGTCGACTCACAGGTCAACTCACCGTGATAACCAGGTGTGGCCAGATCAGAGCCAGTTGCTCCCACCTTATTCCACCCTCAGACCCCTCCTTCCCTCCCCCCTCCCTCCCCCCCTCCCCCTTCTCCTCCTCCACTTCCTCACTCTTCTCCTCTTCCCCTTCACCCTTCCCTTCCTTCTCTTCTCCCTCCGTAACTTCCTCCCCTCCTCCCGAATCGTCGTTTCTCCCCGGCCCTCCCTTCTCCACCACCTCTCTCTCCCCCACGAGAACCCTGAGAAGGTTAAAGCCCAGCTCGGTAGTGATGGCTTCCCTTCCGTGCTGCCCAAACACCTTGACCCTTGAGAGCAGGGGGTGGGAGGGGAGGGAAAGGGTAAGGGGAAGGGGAAAGAGCAGTGGTAGTGAGCGGCGAGTGAATGGGCAAATTAACACCTCCCTCTACCCCACGAGGGCCCTGAGAAGGTTAAAGCCCAACTCAGTGGTGATGGCTTCTCGTCCGTGTTGCCCAAACACCATGACCCTTGAGAGCAGGGGGTGGGAGTGGGTGGGAGGGGGAAGGGCAGTGGGAAGAGGCAGGGTAGTGAGACACGAGTGAGTGAACAGAAATACCTCCTCCTTTCTTCGTCACTTCCCTCTCCGCCACCCCCCTTTCCCCAACGAGAAACCCGAGGGGAGGGGGTGGGGGCAGGGGGAAGAGGCAGGGATACTACTGAGGCAGGGACAGTGAAGCAGGGACAGACGAAAATACCCCTTCTTGCATTGTGCATTTCCCTCTCTCAACCACCTCATTCTCCCTCTCCCCACGAGGACCTTGAGCAGGTTTAAGCCCAGCTCAGAAGTGATCGCTTCTCTCCCATGCCGCCCAAACACCTTGAGCCTTGAGGACCACCCAGAACAGCACAATACTGTATGACTCATGAGAATTCTCAAAAGCCTCGAGGACCACCCAGGACAGGACAATACTGTATGACTCATGGGCGAGTCGGAAGCAAGAACCTACCTGCAGCACACACCCACACATAGGCTGGGCTTACAAGGAGAATCCGCAGCTTTCCCGACAGTTCGGCAGGGAGAACTGTAAAGAGCCCCTCCACTCAAGGTGTATGAAGGAGGCAGAAGGAGGAACCAACATACCTGCAGCAAACACGAGCTGTCGCCTGTACTTACAAGGAGGATGCGCAGCTTCCCAGAGAGCTCGGTAGGGAGAACCGTGGAAAGCCCCTCCACGCTGTCTGCACTGCTGCATGATGACGCGTTGCTGCCACCCCCCAGCCTCTTGAAGTATCGCGCGTCGCCACCGAAACCACTGAACACGCCCTCGTCTGCTGCTGCACCTTCCCCCGCTTCTCTCACCCCCGCCACCACATCACCGTTTGCAGTCGCCACGTCACTCTTTGCACTAGCCACGACACCCATTGCAAAAGCTACATCCCTGTCTGCTGCAGCCGAACCACCAGGCACATCTGTCCTCTTGGTCCCTGCATCAGAAGCTGATCGCACAAAAGACTCCTCGATAGCAGCACCTCTAGAAAAATCACCTTGCATTCCACTAGCATCAGCAGCTGCAGCAGCTGCAGCCGTAGCAGCAGCAGCAGCAGAAGCAGCAAGCGGTATCGACAGATCATGCTTCAGAGAGGCGGCAGGAAGTGGAGACGGCCTGCCAGGCTGAATGCTGCTCAGGTCTCGCCTGAGTGAGGAAGTTCTGAGCGCATCTGAGTGGAGAGCGGTTGTGAGGTTTGTAAGACCGCGCTCCCTGCTTACCGTACCCTCCCCACCTTCCCTTCCCTCACCAGGATTGCTCCCCTGGCTTCTTTCACTCCTCTCACTCCTCTCACTGCTGATGACTACACTGCTTCTGGAGCTAATGAGTCGTCTGCGAGTGCTGCTGCTCGCCCCATCCTTCCTCCCCATCCAGTGTTTCCGTTCCAACCCTTCTGCGGTCTCATACCGTCCGTCCAAGCCCCCTCCACCACTTTCCAAGCCTGAACTGGAAGTTCGGGCCGAGCCGGCATCCGAGGCTAGAGGTCTGTCAGTTTGGGACCGTGGCAGTGGGATGCGAGCACAGTGCAGCGTGACCGCAGTGAGGGTTGACTTGTACCCGCCAGAAGACTGAATCGTTATCTCGTTAAGCTGCATTGGTTGGATGCCATTGCAGGAAAGCATACGGCAGGGAAAGGAAACAGAAGCATCCAATTGACGTCGCATCGTCCTGACTGAGACACAACTGACTCGAACTGAATCGACACATGCTCCTGCCTGTTCAAACCACTGCCTTGAGCCAGGAAGAGTTGCTCGTGTCCCCATCGATGCAAAGACAAGGGCACAGCTCACCTCTGCAGCGTGGGGATGCCGGGCTGCAAGCGCGTGAATCTCGCGCAGCAATTCATCACTGCGTGGGACAGGAAAACCCGGTGAGCATAGGCAGGGGAGAATTCCGGGTAAGTAATATTTCTAAATGACACAAATAAACTTGGGGGGAAGAGAGGTTGCAGCCGCGGAAGGGAGAGAAGGCAAGGGAAAAGACCTCTGGGGTAAATGTATGCTGGGCCTAGAATAACACTTGATACAGCCGAAATAGTGGCTGCCAGAGCGAGGAATTGAACCTGTAACGAGGATCTCAACTTGGGACGTGGGTTCGAACCTGGAGTGGTAGAGGGTGAAATTGAACAGTGTGATCTTCGGTGGCTTGGTGGAAGCCCACGTGCACGGGTGTACCCTGACTAACTCGACTCAATATACTATCGGATTCGAACCTGGAGTGGTAGAGGGTGAAGTTGAAGGGTGTGATCTTCGGTGGTTTGTCTCGCGTCTGACCCGTCGCATTAGGCGACTCTTGCGTCTCGGTAGTTTGTGAAGCGGAGTGAGCAGCACCGAGCAGAAATAGAAGAGCGATAAAGGCCTGGAGATGCGGGGAATACGAAGCGGATTCAGAGGGATGGGTTGACGACGGCTTGTAAGGCCACTATCTGCGTCGGTCGTAGGACAGAAAGACACATGTGCTGCTAAGACGAGTTTCGCGTGCATTCTGTACGAGTTTCTGCGTACAATACCTTAGTGGTACAGCGGTGAAGGCGACGAAGGCGGAATGAATCATGGTGTAGACGCTGTAACGATCCAGTGGACCACATGAGGCCGCGCATTGCGGACAAGAACTTCTCGATCGCTCCTGGATTAGAACCTACTGTGCCGTCTACTTTCGTTCAGCGAATTTGCATGTCACGTGTCGCTTTGCTGCCATGGTTTTCGCCATTTATATTACGAGATGTTGGCTTTCTCCGCTAAGGAATGGTGGCTTTACGTGCAGATGCATTCAGGATCAACCATGGGTGTTCGTTCCTGAAGCAGTCTGGTAGTGTGACTTCACAAGCCAGGAGCGAAGCTATCGCGAGGATTTTGGATCGGGACAAGCATCTGCAAGGCCAGGAACCGCTGTGCAGCATACTAAATTGCACGAAACCTTTTTCAACCGCCGCTATTTCGTCCTAAGTTTCTCTGCTGAGCTGGTTACCACATGTAAGCACCGACGAAGTTACCACCTCGTGTCTGACAAGCGATTTGGAACCCTCGCCTCGCCTTCAACGGTCTGCGCCTTCCCCTCGTCTCGTTCGTGCAACACGAAGTGAAACGTCAACCAGTCGCCACCACGAAGTCCCAGTTGCCTGTTGTATGTTTCGCTGAACGTGGCAGCATGGGTGCTGTCGCCATCGTTGTCGTCCACTAGTTCGCTGAACCCCCATATTGCAAAAATCAGAGCCAAGCAAAAATGGAAAGGAACTTGTGGGCGAGGTGTTACTTCTCGTGAAGAGCACTACACCAGCTCACACCGTGCTAAAAATCAACTCAACAGACTGGACCGCCTAAACCTTCTTACTTGTATTGGTAGGGATACTGTATGCAGGCAAACTTCGAGGTTGACCAATGAACAATCCGAGTTTCCTTTTTGGTTGCTACTACTGTGTAAACAGCACGTACGAAGATCAACTCAACCACCTCCACCAAACACTTTCCCGCCATAATCTAGGTTCTGGTTAGCGATCTACTTTATTAGTTGTCTATCATAAGCGAGCGTAGCTGCTGTGGTCAGTACAGCCCAGTTGCTGACTTTAGTCTTCTCGTTATGCTCCCTCAGACTGTCTTTGCGATGTAGTACTTATATATTCACAGACGAACCAGATAAGAGAATCGAGTTATAGCTACCAGATTAATCCTCTCATGGAGAGGCACGACTGGAGCACCTATGTCACGCAGAAAGGATCGATCAGCATCAAGGTAAATGTTTGACGAAGGTCATCGTAGGTGAAAAGCGCATTGCTCCCTGGTCTGTGCCTTTGCTAAGTCCAGTCGACGCCAGTTTCCAAAGTTCGCGAAGCATGATGATCGACGCTTCAAGCCGTCTGCTTCAGCCCTTTTTTTTTTATCGAGCTACTTCGAACTGCGATAACTATCTTCCCGAGAATGGATATTTCTCGCGTTCTTGTTGTTTGAGCATGCTTTTCTTAGGGATTCTTTTTCGCCCTTCCTGTTTATCTTTTATGCTGCAGAATAAAGTTCGCACGGCTACTGTCACCAGAGGAGCCAGCGAACACATTAGTAACCCGTCGCGACGTGCTGAGGTAGACGTGTCGCCAAAGGATTCCACTCCGCAGTCAGCTGCTGGGGAGGTTCGGTCTCAACCTGAGACGCAGCTTCGAAAAATCCCACGAGAAGCATCGTCAGCTCCAGATCAAGAAAAGAAGCGGCACCAACAACCCCTTCAGCAGCAACAGCAGCAGCAACTAGGAGCCCAGCCGAAGCGGCAGAAACAGGATGAGTCATCTTTAGCATCAAGGCACAGAGACGCTTATTCCAGGGTACGAGATGAATATTTTCGTAGGGTAAAGAAAGAAATGTTGACCTATTTTTTAGGTACGAAGTTCTACACCAGGGTAACAGATTGTGACAAGTGGCATGATCAAAATGAGACTGATTAGCGTAAGGTTTTCGTTGCCTTCCAATTTCCACTAAATTTTCTGCTTTGTCGTCCCTTCCCCTTTCTCCGCGCACTCCCTTCCTCCCCCACCTTCCCTCCCTGCTCCTCACCCGCCGTCTCTGCAATCCCCCTACTCCCTCACCCGCCCTCCTCCTCTCCAGCGCCTGCTCCCCCCGGAGGCGCTCCCCTGGGCGGCACTGGCAGGGGGCGCGGTGGCAGCAGCCGCAATGGCAGCAGCGGGGCTGCGCAACCGTCAAATGCCCCAAGGCCAGCAGCAGCAGATGCATCAGCAGCAGCAGATGCATGCCGGGCCTGGTTACAGCAACCACCGCAACCATAACGCATGCGACGGCGCCCAGCCGCTGCCGTTTCGCCGGGGTTCCGAAGCCTCGTGCTGCACCACTGCTGCTTCGGGTATGCAGAGCGGAGTGGGGAGCGGGGGCGGAAGAGGCGGAAGATGCAGGGGGCATGGGGTCAGGGTGAACAGTCACGGTAGGAGTGGAAGGCCGGGTGGAGGGGGAGGAGGAGGAGGTACAGGAGAAGAGGCAGTAGCAGCAGCAGCAGGAGGAGAAGGAGCAACAGGAGCTGGTGACGCAGGAGGAGGAAGGAAGAAGAATGTAAGCCTCGCATCCCCAGCTGCACGGTCTCCTCGCACCCCCACCGCCACCAGCACCACGGCAAGTGCTCTCGAGCAGGGCATGACACGCCTCTCTCTCGCAGCCGCAGATAAGCAAGCACAAGAGCCCGGAGTCCGATCCGAAGCAGCTGCTTCTGCCCCTGCTGCTGCGGGCAGTGCCGGCGGCACTGGTGCTGAAGGCGCTGGGGCTGGTAGCGGTGGTATCGGTGGTGGTGGTGGTTCCAGTGGTGCTGCTGGTGATGGTGCTATGGCTGCTCCCAACTCGAGTGAAGAAGAGGAGAAGATCGAATCTCCCGCATCTGTGCTCCGTTCCAGGACCAGTGCCGAGGGAGCGGGACCGTCTAGAGACAAGGCAAAGGCCGAGGGAACGGCGCGGTCTAGGGGTAGGACAGATAGGCGAGCCCCCCCCTGCGTTGCTCACAGCCCTCACGGCCCTCACAGCACGGCCGGGAGGAGCAAGACGGATGCGAGCGCTTCCCCCTGCTCGCGGCACTGCAAGCATGGGACTGAGGGCGGGTGTTGTGCGAGGGCGAAGAGAGAGGGGGGGGACGTGGAGGCGAGTGAAGGGGCGGAGTACGAGGAGGGGTCGCGGGACGAGTGGCACCGGGGATACCAGTGGCAGCAGCACGTTGGCGACCGAGAAGGAGAGCGTGAACGAGAAGGCGAGTGCGAAAGAGAACAGGAAAGAGGAGGCGCGAAAGCCGCGACTGACAGCTACCCATCTTATGCGTACAGCAATGCCCTTTTCGAATTGGACAGCTCCCGTGTTGGCGGCTTCCCAGGCTCAGAAACGTTCAGCAAATCCTCGCCGGGTTCACCCTTCCTTGGCGTAACTCCCGAGGCTTCTCCAGGGTTCACCATCCCAGGATCGTCCATCCCAGGATCGTCCATCCCAGGATCGTCCATCCCAGGATCGTCCATCCCAGGATCGTCCGTTCCAGGATCGTCCATCCCTGGGTCATCCATCCCAGCTTCTTCCTTCCCACAGTCGTCGTTCCAGCAGTCGCCTACCCCAAGGCCCACCCCTGGGACTAACGCGTCTCGTCCGCGTTCGTCTGACGGATCCCTCTGCTCGCACCTCTCCCCGCTGCCCTCCCCTGCCGTCGGTAAGCCGCTAGCATCCGCAGGCCTGAGCAGCGCGGAACTGGGCTCGCAGCAGCAGCTGATTCACAGGCCGCTGGGAGCAGCGAGTGCGAGCCGAGCAGAGGTGCTGCGGCTAAGAGGGCAGCTGCGGCGGCGGGACGAGATGATATTCTCGATGCAGGCGCGCATGGGGATGCTGGAGGAGGAGAGGCGGAGGGCGGAGGGGGAGTCTGTGAATGCTGTTGCGGCTGCTGCGGCAGCGAGGGAGGAAGCAGGGGAAGCGAAAGGGCAGCTGCGGGAGAGGGAGGAGGTGATTGTCTCTCTGCAGGCTAGGATGGGGGCGTTGGAGGGGGAGAGGAGGCGGGCGGAGGGGGAGATTTCGAGGGCTGAGGCAGCAGTGGCGGAGGCAGAAGCGGCAGCAGAAGCAGCAAGAGCGGTGGAACGAGCGAGTGCGGAAGCAGCATGTGCGGAGCTGCAGAAGCGCGAGGAGGTGATTGTTTCGTTGCAGGCGAGATTGGTGATGCTGGAAGGGGAGAGGCGGAGATTAGAAGAGGAGGGATCTGCGAGGGCTTGTGGTGCAGGTGCTGCTGTTGCGAGGGCCGAGGCAGCAGCAGCTGCGGAGCTGCAGAAGCGGGAGGAGATTATTGTTTCCCTGCAGGCGAGATTGGTGATGCTGGAAGGGGAGAGGCGGCGAGCAGAAGAGCGGGAGACTGCGAGTGCTGCGGCCGCTGCGGCTGTAAGGGGGGAAGCGGGTGCTGCTGAGATTGAGGCTCTGAAGGGGCGATTGCAGGAGAGTGAGAGGGAAGTGGAGGAGAGTGGGAAGAGGGCGGATGAGAGTGAGAGGAGGGCGGAGAAGAGTGAGAGGAGGGTGGGAGAGAGTGTGAGGAGGGCCGTGATGTGGGAGGAGAGGGCGAAGGAGGCGGTTGCAGCACTGGAAGCGAAGGCCAAGGAACTAGAATCAGCACAGCAGGCACTGGATTTAGCACAGCAGGCACTCTCTGCTGCGTTAGAGGAGCTTGCAGTGGTCCGTGCTGCAGCAGCAGCAGCTGAGGCAAGGTCGGAACGGGTAGAGGAGAAGGCGGCACAGGAGGGCACGGGGAAAGATGGCGCAGCCGTCATTACTCTCGCTGCAAGTGCTGCTGCTGGTGCTGCTGCTGCTGCTGGTGCTGGTGGTGTTGGTGCTGGTGCTGGTGCTGGTGCTGGTGCTGGTGGTGTTGGTGCTGCTTTTGCTGCTGCGACTGCAACTGAAGATTCTGTGCAGCTTACGGAGCGACAGCTGGAGGACATCCGAGCCTTGCTGGCGGATTACCGAACCTTGGAATCCGCCCTGGCGGAGGCTCGGGAGGAGTGCCGGGCGTTGGCGGCAGCTAAGGAGGAGGGGGAGCGGGCGATGGCACAGGCTTTAGCAGAGCATGCGGAGATGGTGGAGGAGGTGGAAAGAATGGAAGTGGAGATTAGGAGATTAAGGGCAGAGGCGAAGGAGAGAAGTGGAGCAGATGGTGTAGCAACAGTTCCTGGCCTGTGGAAAAAAGAAGGGGAGGAGGAGACTGGGGGTGAGATGGTGAGGATGGAAGGGGAATTGAAGAGACTGAGGGAAGAGTGTGGGGCGTTGGTGGCTGCGAAGGAGGAGGGCGAGCGGGCGAGGGTGCAGGCACTAGCAGAGCGTACAGAGATGGCGGAGCAGGTGAAAAGAACGGAGGCAGAAATCAAGAGGCTGAGGGAACGACACTTGGAGGAAGAGGTAAGGGAGGAGGCGAGCGAGCAGGCGAGGGTGCAGGCAGTGACAGAGCATGCAGAGGTGGTGGAGGAGGTGGAAAGATTGAGGGCGGATATTAAGAGACTAGAGGGAGAGGCGAGGGGGAGAAATGGAGCGGATGGAGAGGGCACGTCGATTGTCCCACTGAATGTGGCAGAGCATAGAGAGATGGTGGAAGAGGTGGAAAGAATGAGGGCCGAAATGAAGAAGCTTCAGGCTGAATTGATTATAAGAGAAGCTGAATCGGATAGTGGAAGCGAACAGCGGAGGGGTGGGCAGGAGGAGCAGAGAAGTGAGGGAACGATGTTTGTTGTTGTTGGGAGTGGAGGGGAGCAGATGTGTCGGGGTGGTTTGGACGTGGCAGGTGGGAGGAGGATAGGGGAGGAGGAGACGGAAGGAAAGCAAGCAAGTAATGTGATCGAAGGGGCAGGAGCTGTGGGCATAGCTGCAAGCGCAGCAGCAGGCACAGCAGCACTGGTGACGAATCTGGCAGACACGTTCGATCGAGTTACTGTCAATGAAAAACAGATTGATGAGGCTGCTGCTGCTGAAGCTGGTGCGCCTAGGGGTGGTGGCACTGCTGCTGCTGCTGCTTCTCAACTAGGTACTACTGTTGTGCCTTGCGACACTGGCTATGCTGCAAGTGCTGGTTTCCCTTCACAAGTAGCTGCTGCTACCTTCACGTCAAGGAATAGCTCTGCATCAGACACACCCGTTGTTACTGCTGCGGGTGTAGAGGGCGCGTCAGACGTTGCAGCAGCAGCGGTCCTGGCGAAGCTGGTCGCTGCTGCTGAGCAGGCCCTCTTATTCCAGGGTAATTTGCCCAGAGAAACCCCTGGATTCCCCACTAGTGACATAGTTGAATCTGGATTCATATCTGGAGTTGGGGGAGCAAGGAGCCTTATAGGGAGACAGGAGGAGCAAGGGAGAGTGGGTAAGGGGGTAATGACAGGGTATTTAAGCCATCACTCATCTGATGGCGTGGATGGCGAATTGAGTCCTCTTAAAAGGGTTAGAGAGGAAGACAGTATCGAGTATTTGCTGGAGAACACTGGCTCAAGCATGGGACGGCACAGGGGGCCTGTGGTGAGAGCATTAGGGTTCCACGTGGGCAGCTGCAGCAGCAGTGGTGGTGAAGTGGGGGTTATGAGTGCAGGCGCTTCTAGTGGTGCTGTGGGCACTGTTGCTACTGGTAGTATCACTGCTGGTGGTTCTGCTCCTTCCGCTGCGGCTGCTGCTGGGGTTACTGAGGTGGTCCCTGCTGGGGTGGTCCCTGCTGGGGTGGCCCCTGGTGGTGCTGGTGCGTCTTCTCCCTTGCTCGGCCTGCTGTCTGCCCACGAAGTGGGTCTGCTGAGACAGCATGCCATGCAGCTGAGGGCGAGGGTAGCACTCAGAGGAGGTGCAAGAAGCGAGGGAGAAGCAGAAGGAACAGGTGCAGGAGGAGAAGCAGGAGGCATGGGGCAGTGTGGATCCTGTGTGAGTGGAGAGATGGGTGGTAGCAGTGATGCTGCTGTGGGTGCTACAACCGGTGTTGCTGCAGTAACAGCAGCAGCGGAAGCAGCAGAAGCAGCAGCACCAGCCAAAGCAGCAGAAGCAGCAGAAGCAGCAGCAGCGGCAGCGAGGGAGCAGCAAAGCAGCGAGCTGTTCAGATTCACTGCGGCTAGCAATGCCATCAGTTCTGCCCATCCAGCAACAACAACAACTGGGCCTCAAAGGGACAGGCGCCCTCTTGCTGACCTGTTGTCACCCGGGAGAGAGGGTAGGGTGCTGGGAAGAGGAGGGATGAGGGGCAGCAGAAGTGACGCCAGGGTTCATGACCGGCACCACCAGCACCACCACCAGCATCAGCGACATTACCACCACCAGCAGCAGCACCAGCACCAGCAGCAGCGGCAGCAGCAGCAGCGTACGAAGCAGGTGAGTGTGAGGGAGAGCAGTGGGCGGTTTGTGCTGGTGCCTGACGTCAACGACCCCAGCAAGAAGCGCTGGCAATGGGAGAAGACGGACCTGAGAAGCAGTGCAAGTGGAGGCAGGAGCAGGAGCAGCAGGGAGGGTGGTTCTCCTGGTGCTGCCGATGTTGCTGCTGGAAATGCTGCGGCTGTGAGTGGTGGGAATGGTGAGATTGGTGTGACTGGTGTTGTTACAGCAGCAGAGGGCGCTGTTTCAGCTGCATCAGGTGCTTCTGGCTCCTCTCTTGCATCTCCTGCTGCTCTGGCTGGATCGTGGGGCTCTGGTGGGTCTGCTTTAGCTGGCGCTGCTGGTGGTTCTGCTATGGGTGATTCTGGTGCTGGTAGTGGTGGTGGTGATGCTGCGTCAGCTGCTGCTGCTGCTGGGGTAGCGGCAGTGAGTGATGTCGGGGAAAGGATGCCTGAACAGTGTTCTGCTGTGGTGACACCTGTCCCTGTAGCTGCAGCACCAGCTACTGCAGCAGTGGATGGCAATTCACGAGTTAAGAAGGCAGGAAAATATTTATGGAACCTTCTTGATGACATGTAGAGCTCATTGTCCTCTGAAATTGTGATATATTTGTGTAAACCAACAGTCTCAACGTTCTCTGTGCCAGAATAACACATTCACACATTCTTTTTCTGGTTTATCCAGATTAATAGATCGACGATTCTAACGCGTTAGCAAGGCTTTCCCCCGACAATTTCGAAAGGCCATTGCATCTTGGGAATGACGCGCTATCTGCCAGCGATGAGAGAGTGTAACTTGTCGTCTGCAATCCGCTGAGTCAACCAGCGAGCAGAGTCATACATATACGGTACTAGCTGTTGTGTGGGACGGACGATAACGCGGATCGTTTGAAGGGGAATGCTTCATGCATTCAGCGCGGTAGTGTGCTTCTCTCTGAGTTTGTGTGGTTCTAGAGGCCCGTCTTTTGAAGCGTTGCGTCGTGTGCATTTTAACTCGGTCGCACCCTGATGCTGTAGTAGGCTAGTATCATTGAAGCGCGATGCCGAAAACCCGACATAGGAGGAGTCGATTCTAGAGCGCCGCGGCAGCGCATTAAGTTGATGCTGAAGGGCAGACCGTTGCTTCAACGTCGAGACGTGCCGTTCGCGGTGACTTCTGAGTTGACTCACATAACGGCGTAACGTTTCCTCGCTTGACAAAGCGTAATTGTTCCTTCGCGCATTGAGCTACGAATTGTATCCTGCCCCGCTTGCGAAAGTGGCATGCGAATGGCGAAAAATCTCAACTGCATCTTCTGCGACATCGCCAGGGGGGTTACTCGGCCGGGTCGTGAGCCGACCACGCTGCTTTACAAGGTGACGCGATTGTGGGTAATATTTCGTATCTCACTCCTTTATACTGTGTCCACGTGTCCCTGGGATCTCTGATTGGTCAATGCATAGTCTCGATATCACCCACAATCGAGTCATGCCTGTTGGTTGCTTTAGTCATCTGACTCTTTCACATTCTAGTGGCATTGAATTAACTGGCATGTCATGGCATATGGCATGGGATGGGATGGGACGGCATGACATTGATTGGCATGGCATGCCAAAGCACGGCGTATGATGGTTTTTATTGGCATGGCATGGTATGGCATGGCATGGCATGGCATGGCATGGCATGGCATGGCATGGCATGGCATGGCATGGCATGGCATGGCACGGCATGGCATGGCATGGCATGGCATGGCATGGCATGGCATGGCATGGCATGGCACGGCATGGGGAAGTCTGACATGGAATGGTGGTATGGAGTCGTGACGTGTGTGTTTCCCTGTGGATCCTTGTGCAGCACAGGATGACTCGTTAGTAGCATTCCCCGATATTAAGCCAGCTGCATACAAGTAAGTCACAATACGAGCAGACGGGATGGGGTTTGATGGACTGGGGGTTGGTGGCAGCAGATAATCCCTGCAAATGTGCTGTGTGTCCGTACATGTGTGTGCCTGCATGTATGTGTCTGTCTGCTATACATTCTGTTCTTATTCCAACTGGGGTCATGCACAGTGATTGGTGCAAGCCCAGTGAGTTTATAATCCTAACTCAGTCCTGTAGAGCATCGATGTGTGTTCTCCACCGTCCACCGTCCATGCATCCGTGTATCCATGCATCCGTGTATCCATGCATCCGTGTATCCATGCATCCGTGTATCCATGCGTCCACTTATCCATAGAGCACATAGCAACAGTGAACGATCTCACCCCCATTGAGCGTGGCTGTGTTTGTCATATTGGTGCCAATGTGCCATTTATCCACGCGCCCGTCCATGCACCCATGCACACCCATGCGCACACATTCGCACCCATGCACACCCATGCACACCCATGCGCACCCATGCACACCCATGCGCACCCATGCACACCCATGCACACCCATGCGCACCCATGCACACGCGCACCCATGCACACCCATGTGCACCCAGCGCACCCATGCACACCCATGCGCACCCATGTGCTCCCATGCTCACCCATGCACACCCATGCACATGCATGCACACCCATGCACACGCGCACCCATGCACACCCATGCGCACCCATGCGCACCCATGCGCACCCATGCGCACCCATGCCCACCCATGCACGCCCATGTGCACCCATGCACACCCATGCACACCCATGCGCACCCATGCACACGCGCACCCATGCACACCCATGCGCACCCCATGCGCACCCATGCGCACCCATGCGCACCCATGCACGCCCATGCGCACCCATGCACGCCCATGCGCACCCATGCACGCCCATGCGCACCCATGCACACCCATGCGCACCCATGCGCACCCATGCACGCCCATGCGCACCCATGCACGCCCATGCGCACCCATGCACGCCCATGCGCACCCATGCACGCCCATGCGCACCCATGCACATGCAGGCACATCCAGGTGATCCCCATCGAGCACATAGCAACAGTGAACGATCTCACCCCCAGCGAAGCACATCGGCAACTAGGTGCGTTCTTTCTTACCACTTCTGCTGGTTATGCATGCATGTGCTCGTGTATGTGCGCCTTGATCACGGCATGCACGTGTGCATGTATGAGGGCACCCATGTGTGCATACACATGTGAATTGTCTCTTCTCTACCCCCATCTCTCTCCATCTCTCTTCTCCCTTCTGTCTTGGCATCTGTTCCATCCATCTTGGCACCTCTTCGATTCACCCTTTCCATGAGAGCATCTCCACCTTTTGTGATCAGTCTATTTCTAAGTTGACTCAAAGTAGACTCCATCCATCTTGACACCTCTTGCAGTCACCCTCTCCATGAGAGCATCTCCACCTTTGCACCCCTTCCTCGCTCCCTCCGCTCCCATCAGTGGTTCATGATTTTTTCTCCTCCCTCCCATTCTCTCCCTCCCCTCCTCTCCTCCCATGCGTGCAGTGGAGAGCATGGTGACACTGGGTCAAAAGCTTGTCAGAGAACATGCACCCGACGCCAAGGAGTACCAGTGAGTCTGCGCGTTAGTGAGTCAACCAGGCCTGGGTCTCAGTGAGTCAGTGTCTCTCAATATCCGCTCCCACACTCATCCCATGCAGTGGAGAGCATGGCGGCACTGGGTCATAAGCTCGTAAGGAGCATGCACCCGACTCCAAGGAGTACCAGTGAGTCTGCGCACTAGCGAGTCTATGTGCTGATAATTCAACCCCGGCGTATTGGAAGTACTTTTGGAATCCCAAAAGTGACAGAACGAGAACTCGCATGAGCAATTCCAGACGCTCAGTAGTACCAACTGGGCAAGCATAGACTAGCAATTCACCAGCGCTGTTCCCGGTCCGGCGCAGACGCTCAGTAGTTGTTTCACCAGCGAGTCTATGTGAGAGCAAGTGGGCCCTGGCCTCGGTGGAAACGACTTGTTCCGTCCTGCCTCCTCAGCCAGGGCCTCAAAAGTCTGTTGGATGAGTACATGGGTAAGAGGCTCCCCTACCCCCCGTTCCCCTCCCACCCTCCCATTGCCCCCTAGCTTTGGCTTTCATCGTCCAATGTTCAACAGTGTCATCAACCACCTCCACCTGCACTGCCCCGCTTCTCATCCACCCTCTCGTGCGCTTCCTCCTGTCCCATCCCCCCTTCCCCCATCTCCCCGCCCGCTTGGTAGCTTTGGCTTCCACCGCCCGCCGTTCAACAGTGTCAACCACCTTCACCTGCACTGCTTCGCTCTCCCCTTCCACTCCTGGTGAGCAACGCGCAAAAGGTCTTTGTTCCAGTGCATTCTGAGCCCTTGTGGTGAGGTGCACGGGCAAAAATCTGGGCACAGTGCAATGACATGGTGTGCTGAAGTACACTCCAATCAATCTGGTTAATTCTGTCGTTTGCATTGCAGGTTCCACCAGCTGAAGTACACTCCAAGGCTATTGATTCCATTCTTCATGACACCAGATGCATTATTAGAACGGCTCGGAAAGCCATCAGCAACAAATGAATGACTTGGGATTAGAAGCAACATGATCGGATAAGACCGCTCAAATGGCTGGTTGGTGTTGGGCTGAGGTGCCCTAGGATCTTTGTAGAGTTAAAGTTTGAGTAGGATGATGTAATAGCGGGAGCGTTAAATAAGAAAGCCTTGAACCACCTTGCGCTGGTATGTGAGGGCAAAGTAAGTTGATTAAAACAGGCAGATACAAAGCTTTATATAAGAGTACAAGGAATACGAATAGATGTAATTAAACTACCTTGCTGTTGCGATTCGATACAGTGCGACTCGGGCAACTGCTCAATGTCGAGTCAGTTGTGTGTCCTTGCTGTCGCGCTGTATTGGTCAAGTCAAAGGTCGCTGACCTTTGACCTTCCCGTAACCTTCAGGCGGTTACCCTAACCTCCGAGGGTTGACTCGCGATGCTTCGATTTGGACTTCTTCGCTTTGTGTCCTGAGTTTCGACACGACAGAGGCGCTTAACACTTATTGTTCCCAACACTCCCCTTCGCTTCTGGAGTGTCGCTGATGGTGACGTGGCCTTGTCCAGTCAGTAGCATGCAGTACTCGAACTTCTGTTTTCCGAGCTTTTTGGTCAAGTAGTCGGCTGCCATCTCGGACGTGGGACAGTAGGATAGTTCGAGTTTTCCTTTCTCGATTTCGTCTTTCACGAAGAAGTATCGCAGGGCGATATGCTTCGTTCTGTTCGCGAATCCGCTCTTGTTGGCAATGCGAATTGCGGATTGGTTGTCGCAGAACAAGGTGAAGTTGGGTAACTCGGCTAACTTTGCTTCTTCCAGCAGCTCGCGAAGGTAGAGTCCTTCCTTGGTGGCTGAGCAAAGGGCGATATATTCTGCTTCAGCTGAGGAGAGAGCGATTAGTTCCTGCTTACTCGACTGCCAGGAGATAGGTCCGATAGGCTCAAGACGATAGACGTAGCCAGTGCGAGAGCGCCTGTTATCTGAATCGCCGGCATGGTCGGCATCGACATAGCCGATTAGTTTTGTTGACGGAGCTTCGCTCTTGTAGTAAGTCAGGCTGATCGTCGGCGTGCTCACGAAATAGTGCAGTGCGCGATCGAGCTCTGCCAGGTGCTCTGCTTCGGGTTTCTTGAGGTAGGTAGCGAGTTGGCTTGCGGAGTAGGATAGATCCGGGCGACAGGTGACGGCTGCGAAGAGGAGGCAGCCCAGTTTCCTCTGGTAGTCTCGAATTCCGGCAGCTTTGAGTGGAGCGGAATTTCCTTTGTTACTTCCTGCCGTGTAGCGGTATGGCGTGGCGATAGCGGTAGGTGTGAGCGAAAAACGCTTGGCGATCGTGTCGGCGTATTTCTTGGCGCTTAGGTAGATCGCATTTTCTTCTTCGCGGATGTTGAGCCCGAGGTACTGCGTGACGGTAGAAGAGACCGTGAGCGTGAGGTCCTTCTGCAGCTCCCCTTCGAACCAGGTGGTGACGTCGTCGGTGGAGCCGATGTAGAGCAAGTCGTCGACATAGACTATCAGCAGGATGTAGTCTGCGTCTTTGGTGAGTCGGTACATCCCTTGGTCGTGAGGTAGTTGACGAAATCCGATGCGAGTAAGGCGGGTGTGTAGGTGCTGTTGCCACAGCCGCGGTGCTTGTTTGATTCCGTAAAGAGATTTCAGTAGCTGACATACCTGATTGGGGTTTCCGTGGGTACCGTGTGGGAGTTCGACGAAGATTTCGGCGTCGACGGGTGCGTAGAGGAATGCATTGGCGACATCAATTTGTCGCAGCTTCTTCTTCTTCATGGCGGCGACGGCGAGAAGGATTCGGAGAGAGGTATGTCGACTGACTGGGGCGAATGTCTCGGTGAAGTCTCGTCCTTGCTCCTGATCGAATCCACGCACGACCCATCGTGCTTTGAATTTCTCGATCGTGGCGTCTGCTTTCGTTTTGATGCGGAAGACCCATTTCCCGGTGAGAATAGTCTTGTTCCTTGCCACGCTTGCGGGAACGACCTTCCAGGTGTTGCGTTCCTCCAATGCCTTTAGTTCTCTGTCCATGGCTTCACGCCATTTCTCCCTGTGTTCCCCCCCCAGAGCCTGCTGAACCGTCGCAGGCTCCTTAGGAAGCGCGTTGCCGTGCACTGCGGTGACGAGGCCGAGGATTTGCAGCCCAGTCTGTGAGTATCGGGGGAGTGTTGGATCCTCGGGATAAGCTGCTTCGTCTCCCGCTTCTGGATCGGGTATGAAATTTGGCCCTATCCGTTCTGCTTCATTTGTGTTGACTGTCGCAGGTGTTACGTAACCGTTGTTGGCGAAGTGATAGAAGACTTCGGCGTTGGCACTGTCGCGAGGATTTTCTTCGTCCATGGGCACGTTGACGGAGCAGAACGGGAGAGGTCCGGCTTCTTCCGATGCGTTGTCGACGTTCTGTTCATCCCAGTTTGCTTTGTCCGCTGCTGAGGCGAAGGCTCGGTCACCACGAAAGCCACCTGTGGGGTTTTGATTCTCGTGCAAGTTGGCGAGGTACGTTTGAAGGGTGAGTCGCTCGTAGAAGATCACATCACGTGCTGCTACTGTTTCCTTTGAGTGGACGTCGAAGATTTTCCACGCGTTGTAATTTTTCTCGATGCCGAGGTGTAGTCCCCACTGTGCCCGTTGTGAAAATCTTCCCGCTCGTGCTTCTGGGGGTCGGTACTGTACCATGCACCCGAAAACTCGTAACATTTTTGTGCTGCCCTGCTTCCTTGTCCACAGCAGGTGCGGTGATGCGTTGTTCGGGAGTGACGACGACGACAGCAAGTTGTGCAGCATGACAGCATGGTCCATTGCTGCAGGCCACTGGTGGTTGGGTAGCCGCATGCCACGTAGCAGTTTGCGCATGCTGTTCTGCAGAGTCCTGTTCATTCTTTCTGCAACACCTTGCTGCTGATGGGCGTAGGGAAGGGAGAGGAGTTGCTTGATTCCCCTTTCCGCCAGGTACTGCTTGAAGCGCTGAGAGGTGTATTCTCCTCCTCCGTCTGACTGGAAGCTTTTCAGCTGTGTTCCTGACTCCCTCTCTGCTACCGGTAGCCAAGCGGCGAACGCTGCGAGTGCCATGTCGCGGCTGGGTAGGTTTCGATGCCAGACGTAACAAGTGGCGGCGTCGATGAAGGTTATCGTGTAATTGTAGGTGACTTGTCCTGGTTCTCGATTGAAGAGGATGTCGCTGTATACTTTCTCGAGTGGTGCGTATGTAGGTGCGCTTGGGTTGTGGTGAGAAGAAAACGGTCGATGGGGTAAGTCGGCTTCGGGGCAGATAAGGCAAGTTCCTCGTGCACGTTGAAGTTCTCTGCCGTCGGGTAGTAGTAGCGAGTCCTTGTCTAGAACTCCTGCTCGAATTGTGTTATTTAACACTGTGTTGCTTGGATGTCCTGTGCGTGCGTGCCAGATGTCTTCAGGAGCGCGGTGTCCGGGTGAGCGTTGATACGCGTCGGAGTTGGAGTAGAAGCTGGCGACGAAGTTTGCGCTTCTGTGGGCTTCTCGTGGAGTTGGTTTCAACTGCTGTGCGGGTGTTGGTGGTTCTTCGTCGACGAGGACTGGTGTCGTTGTTCCTGCTGCTGCTGCCGATGTTGTCTTTTCCGCTGCCGATGATGTCTCTGCTGCTGTCGTTGTTGTTTCTGCTGCTGCCGATGATGTCTCTGCTGCTGCCGATGTTGTCTCTGCTGCTGTCGATGTTGTCTCTGCTGCTGTCGAGTGTTGTATTGTTGCTAATGTGCGTGTTCGTTCTGCTTCAGGGATAGTATGGGAGTACCAGAAGCCTTCCAGGCTGAAGTCTGGATCAAGGTCTGGAGGGTGCGTCCAGTCCGTGAAGTTAACAATAGCGTCGCTGTCTGCGGTGCCCAGGTCCGGGACGAAATCCAAGACGAAGACGTTGTTCTTCAGAACTGCCTTCCCGATGTAAAGGCCGCCTTTCCTGTGATATAATTTAAATTCCTGGGTGGTGCTGTCGGCTTCCAGGTGGATGCTCTTCGCCATCAACTGGCTGACACTCAGTAAGTTATAGCCGAGTCCCTCCGTGATGAGTACCTTTGACATGTGTAATATGACATTTGTCTCTCGTGACTGAAGCTGTACCACTCCTTGTCGTCGTGTGCGCAGGTTCTGATTGTTGGCGACCGTGATGACTACTTCTCGCTGGAGTCGATGCTCGCGTTGAACGAAGCGCCCGGAGGAGCACATATGTTGTCCGCAGCAACTGTCCAAGAACCAAGTGTCTTGGCCGGACAGTTCGCTTTGAGCAATGGCGGCGTATGTCGGATTCGGTTGAAGAGACTCGCGGCGAGGTGTGCTGTTGTCAAGTTGTTCTTCGGGTGAGCAGTACGGTGGTGACTCGGTTGTGCAGGAGTCGGTTATCTTTGCCATGCAGTTGACGATATTCCTTGGTTTTTGCGCAGGTTGTCCTGTTGGAGTCGTTGAAGCTTGGACTGAAGTTGTTGGGGCTGCTTGCGTCGAGGTGACTTGGCTGCTCGAAGGTTGGAGTTGTCGCTGTGGTGTCGTCGACTGCTGACGGGACGGGCAGTGTGTGCGAGGATGACCCGAGGTCTTGCAGATGTGACAAAACGGAGGTACCGTCTTCACTTGTTGCTGTTGTCGATTGTTGTTGCCGTTGTATCGTCGCTGAGTGTGAAACGCAAACTCCGGTGCTAATGTTTTCTTCTTGTGTCTTTCTTCTTGCAGGTCCATGTCCTGCTGCTCGGCGTGGATTTCGGCGCAGAGTGCCGCTTCGGAGATCCTCCCGCGTGCTCGTAATATGGCGCGAGTGGAGCGCCAGTGGGGGCCGAGACCGCCGATGACCACCGTGACAAAGGGGTCTTCTGAAATTGACCCTCCGCATCGAAGAAGCTTGTCGCGCAGTTCGCGGCAGCGGCTGATATAAGCCATGCCTTTCTCGCCTGGTTTCATTTCAATCGTTGTCAGCTGCGCCATTAACCTGCTTTGATTTACGCTGTCTGTTGCTTGATACAGGTTCTTCAGGTGGTTGTACGCGAGCTCCGTGGAGTTGCCGTAGCCTCGATAAGGCCTGATGTTCTGCTGTTGGGCCGGGGTAATGTTCCTCAGTAGTATAGTGTACGCCATCATTGATTGATAAGTATGCTGCTGCTTCTCATACTGTGTGCCGTTTGTTGGATATGGCAGGGACCCGTCGAAGAAGCCAAGGATTTGCGCTCCTTCCATCATCAGCTCGAATTCGAAAGACCAGGTGAAGAAGTCTTTTCCGTCAAAGGGCTTTGTCGTTTGCAGCTTTAAAACGTGCGCGAATTGCGACTGAACTTGTAATGCGTCCAGTGCTCTCTCTTGTCCCGGTGCAGGTTGTGGTTGCGGCATAAAGCTGACGAACGCTGGGGCTCGTACGGAGCAAAGGTGGGTTGTTGATGTTGATTCCCGCGCGCGTAGGATGAGCCATCGAGACTCATAGGCGTCACGTTGTAGTTGTTGTTGCTGTTGTTTGATTGCGCAGGTGCTCCTTGCTGGTGCTGCTCGTAGAAGGACATGAAGGAGAAAAATTTCTCCATCATGCTTGGATCGAAGCCCGTGCCTTGGTTTGCGGGGGTTTCCGTAGACCCAGCTGCTGGTCTCGTCGTTGTCCCTGACAAAATTAGAAGAAAGAAAGGGGGATGAACTAGCAGAAATGGGGATACAAATAGCAAACCCTAGAAGGGTTGTACTCGCTATAGAGCACCCCACTACAGGCTAGAACATAAGATAACATTCTGACAGTCCCCTCCTCTGTCAGTAGGCCAGAGGCAGGTGGTGGAGTAGGGGTAGTACCGGGAGAGCCGTTGGAGGAGCTCCTCTCCTTTCTAGCAGACATGTCTTCTTTGATGTACTCAGTGTTGAATAATGAATTTTTAACTCTAACTGCTCTCATACCATGTTGGGCTGAGGTGCCCTAGGATCTTTGTAGAGTTAAAGTTTGAGTAGGATGATGTAATAGCGGAAGCGTTAAATAAGAAAGCCTTGAACCACCTTGCGCTGGTATATGAGGGCAAAGTAAGTTGATTAAAACAGGCAGATACAAAGCTTTATATAAGAGTACAAGGAATACGAATAGATGTAATTAAACTACCTTGCTGTTGCGATTCGATACAGTGCAACTCGGGCAACTGCTCAATGTCGAGTCAGTTGTGTGTCCTTGCTGTCGCGCTGTATTGGTCAAGTCAAAGGTCGCTGACCTTTGACCTTCCCGTAACCTTCAGGCGGTTACCCTAACCTCCGAGGGTTGACTCACGATGCTTCGATTTGGACTTCTTCGCTTTGTGTCCTGAGTTTCGACACGACAGAGGCGCTTGAGACTTATTGTTCCCAACAGTTGGCATATAAACTCACCTATAAATCATATGTCTCTGAGCTGTCTGTGCTCACGAGAGGATGTTCCATATAACTTTGCTGTGGGTCTTTCTCGGGTAACCTGAAGTTATCATAGGCAGATTCTTGCAATGTGTTTGGCAATGCACACTATGTTGTTAACAAAAGCTCTCAAAAGCTTTCTTCGTTCAAAACTTGTTTTGCACAAAGTGAGTGTTTCAATATCGCGGAAAACTGCATTTCTGTTCTCCGCTTCCCGTTGTGCCTAGGAATTTCGACTGCTGTCAGTCAGTCCTAATTCTTACGTCCTCGATATTATCCAAGCTCTTTTTTCACAACGGGTGCTTTTCCCGCCTTTTTTCACCAGCCGGGAGCCGGAGCCCTAAGATTCGACGGTCTACGCACCCGCATCCCCCGTCATCCCCCGCCTTGTCATCCTCATCACACTGATTTGTGTAACACACTGCTTACTTCAGCACTGGGCAAAGCGTGGGCTTACCTTAGTAACTTGGTAGCTTGTTAGCAGTCTCCTGGTAACGTGTGAGCTCTATGAGTAACGCGCTGCTGAATTTTTAGTAGCGCTAATAGTACCGTGCATCAGCGACGCGTCGATTCGCGTCCGCATGGATTTAAGCGGCGACGGCGGAGTGGTGAAGAAAATCCTCCGCGCCGCTAAACCCGACGCGCTGCAGCCGTCCGATACGTACCCGATTGCAGATGGTGCGATATCAGCTGCTCGCCGGGTAACCCTGCATTATTTACTTATTCATTTATGTTAAGTTACAGGCATTTCATTTGAGTGGAGTGCCTGCGCGAGGGTTGACCTGGCGTTTTTTTACTCCGGAAATTAGCGTACTAGGTTTATCCAACCAAGTTATCCTGCCTGCAACATGCTCTTCCTCTCTCTACCCCCAATTCCCTCCTCCTCTTACCCTCACTTCCCCCCTCCTTCCCCTCCCCCGCTCTTCTCATGTGCAGTGCACTACAAAGAGCGACTGGCCCCCAACGAGGTATATTTGACAACTTGAGGAAGGACAATGCCGCTGCGCTCCCAACCCAACAAGATTCCCCCCTCCACGCCCTCATTCCCAGCCCACCCATCCCCTCTGCCTCTTACCCTTCCCCCTCCCTCCCCTCCACCTGTCTACTGTCCACTATGAGCAACGGCTGACCACCGGGGGGGAGGTGAATCTTGAGGCGCCTCAAAATGAAATCCGCGTGCATTGAGTTGGATTTTGAGGCGCCTCAAAATCCCTCCCTCCCCTCCACCTGTGTACTCTCCACTATGAGCAGCGGCTGACCACCAGGGGCGGAGGTGGTGGACGGGTCGGGGGAGGGGAGGACAATGCTGTGTCATCACCCCTTCCCTCCGTTTTCATCCCCCAGTGCATCTCCTCCCTCCCTCTTTCCGCCCTCGCGTCTTTCTCCCTCCCCTCCTGTTTCCAGTGCACTACGAGGGGCGGCTAACCACGGGCGAGGTGTTTGACAGCTCGCGGGAGGACAACGCAGTGTTCACCGCACCCCCCTTCCCGCCTCCCCCTCCTCCCGCTCTCCCCCCCCTCTATCCAGTGCACTACGAGGGGCGGCTAACCACGGGCGAGGTGTTTGACAGCTCGCGGGAAGATAATGCTGTCTTCACGTTTGAAGTGGGCAAGGGGAAGGTCATTCGCGCATGGGACATCGGCATCAAGAGCATGAAGGTGAGTTGTGTGTTTTGCTTTTTGTCTTTATACTGGCTGGCAGAAAACATTAATTGTTCTTTCAGGGTAATCACTGGTAATTATACTCAGTAATTCGCGCATGAGACATTGTAATCAAGATTGCAGTACTGTTGTGAGTATGAACCTGTTTGTTCATTCCCTTGTTCCTCCTCTCTCACTTGCACCCTTTTCACTTACCGGACCTAAATACGTGTGCTGACAACAGGTGGGTGAGCTGGCAGAGCTGACGTGTCAATCAGACTATGCATATGGAGATGTTGGTTCTCCTCCCGAAATTCCTCCAGGGTATGCCCATGCATGCCCATGCATGCCCATGCATGCCCATGCATGCCCATGCATGCCCATGCATGCCCATGCATGCCCATGCATGCCCATGCACGCCCATGCATGCCCATGCACGCCCATGCATGCCCATGCATGCCCATGCACGCCCATGCATGCCCATGCATGCCCATGCACGCCCATGTATGCCCATGCATGCCCATGCATGCCCGTACATGCCCATGCATCCGTGCATCCATCCCAGGGTTTGTCCACGCATGCGTGTTCGTATTTACCCTGTTTCTGTTTCTTCATGTGCCCGGATGATACCACACATGCTTTTTGCATGCTTTATATTTTCTCTCCGTTTAGGAAGCAACACGAATTTTTATTCCCCTCTGTCCTTCATTGGTCCACGTGGCAGCGCCACATTGGTGTTTGAAGTGGAGCTTATGGCTGTTCGCCCCCCCAGAGGCTCTGTCTCCACGGCTGCTGCTGAGAAGGGCCGATTAGAGTGAGTGGGAGGAGGGGAGAGAGTGCAAGGAGAGTGAGTGAGAGGGGGAGAAAGATGATTAGTGAGTTGCTCATTGAGCCAGCCCATGCCTCATGGCTCTTCTCCCCCCAGAGGCTCTGTCTCCCCTGCTGCTGCTGAGGAGGGGCGACTAGAGTGAGTGCGAGGAGATAGTGAGTGAGAAAGGATGAGAGTGAGAGGAGGAAATGGTTGAGAGAAGAGAGCGAGTGAGGGAGGCATTTGCGAATATGCACAGACTGCATTAAATCTCAAGACAAGCCCCGACCCCCAGAAGCCGACCCCCAGAAGCTAATTGACCATCACTGACTGCTGCTGCTGCTGCTGCTGCTGCTGCTGCTGCTGCTGCTGGGAAGAGCAGACTGGAGCAAGTGAGGAATGTTCACATGCAGAGCAGCACTCTGTGTGCCGCTTCCAATCTCTTCCCGTTCTTTCCCATCCCTCCCGTTCCTCCGCCCCCTGCCTGTGGCAGTGAGTTGAGAGCAGAGAGGGAGGCAGCAGCAGCGCGGAGGGAGGAGGAGAAGAAGAAGAGGGAGGATGCCAAAGCAGCTGCGGCTGCTAGGGCGGCTCAACTGAGTGCCAAGGTAACGGGGAAAGGAGGAGGAAAGGGAGGCAAGGGGAAGAAGAAATGATGTGGACGGGTGGGTGTCATGTTTAGGCCAATACATGGGGAGGAGAAGAAGAGGGAGGGCGCCAAGGCTGCTGCAGCTGCTAGGGCGGCTCAACTGAGCGCCAAGGGAACAGGGAAAGGTGGGATAAAAGGAGGGAGAAAGGAAGGCAAGGAAGTAGAAAGAAGACTTGCATGTTTTGCTGGCATGATGGAATGACAACATGACACACACAGAAGTGGACTTTTGTTAGTTTGCTCAAAAAGGATGCAAGGGGAAGGAGAAAAAGGACTTGCATGTTCCGCTGGCATGATGGGATGTCAAACTAGCGGGCCCTTTGCTGTCCTTTTTGAGTCGCCTCAAAAGTCGCCTCAAGAGTCACCTCGTGATAGGTTGGGTTTGGCACTGGCCCATGACCCATCCAAGTGGCTGACTGACTCATCTTTTGCCCGGGAAGGCTTGAGTTGTTGGGCAGGAATTTGCAAGTAAGGTGATAGTGTTGTTGTGACTGGTGATATGTATGCTGTAACTGCGTGAGACATGGTTTTAGCGTCTGAAAAAAGTTCCATAACAAAGAGGAGGTATTTGAAGAGATATGGGGGGCTCTTGCTAACTGCAAGAGTTTCTGTTGCCACACACGTAAAAAATGGCACAAAATCCCAATTCTCTCACAATAATCAACACAGCCCTGGTTGGCATGTTACCCACCCACATCCCCATTCAAGAGTTTTGGGTCGAATTAAAGCCAGCAGGCAAAATAGTGACCCCCCCCTTCTAGTTGGGTCCACTTGAAGATGAAGTATTTTTGTTTTGTTTTGGAATGTTGGAATTGCTGTATGTGTGCTTTTTTTTCCGACCCTTGGACGAGTTTCTTATTGGACCAGGAACGATAGTTCATTGTCAATTCTGATTGGCAGCCAGGTTCTCTCACATGTACATGTGCGAATTTGGCGCAAAGTTGAGCGACGAGCACTCCTGCATTCACTAGAGCCAATACTTCACCAAATTCACAACTAGCAACATCTCACGCTAAATCCCAAGCAGACACACATGTACGTGATGAGAGTGAAAGTGTTTGAACGTTGTTAGAGCTAGTAGAGCTCTGATCAATGTGCTGCCTTGGACTTGAGGCCTAGGAGAGGTGCAATAACGGGAAACAGAAGAGAAAAATAGCACTAGGGGGGAAATTATGATGGGCAAGGTGACGCGAATGAAGAGAAAGAGGGAGGGCGACGGGAAACGGGAGGGCGACGGGAAGGGAGGGCGTAGGAAACGGGAGGGCGACGGAAGAAGGGGGGCGACGGGAAACGGGAGGGCGACGGGAAACGGGAGGGCGACGGTAAACGCGAGGGCAACGGGAAACGGGAGGGCGACGGGAAACGGGAGGGCGACGGAAAGCGGGAGGGCGACGGGAAACGGGAGGGCGGGAAACGCGAGGGCGATGGGAAAAGGGAGGGCGACGGAAGAAGGGAGGGCGACGGGAAACGGGAGGGCGTCGGGAAACCGGAGGGCGACGGGAAACGCGAGGGCGACGGGAAACGGGAGGGCGACGGGAAAAGGGAGGGCGACGGGAAACGGGAGGGGGGCGGGAAACGGGAGGGCGACGGGAAACGGGAGGGCGACGGGAGAGAGGATAGGCGGCGGGAGAGAGGGTGTCGAGAATAGATGGAAAGACAGAAAAAACAAACAAACCAAACACAATAACAGAGTACGGAATGGGTCACGCTGACGCGATAGCAGAGGGAGAACGAGAGAGGCGACGGAGAAAGGAGGGCATACGTGATGGGAGAGTCGAAGGTCGCCGGGAGGGCTATTCGAGGCGAGCGAGAAGGGAGGATGGGAAGGGAGCAGAAAGAGAGAGGGCAATGGGAAGGGAGCGGAGAGAGAGAGAGCGCGCCGGGAAGGGAGCGGAGAGAGAGCGCGATTCGAAGGGAGAAGCGAGAGAGAGGGCGGAGCGGGGAGAGAGAACGCGATGGGAAGGGAGGGGCAAGAGAGAGGGCGACGGGAAGGGCGCGGAGAGAGAGAGCGCGACGGGTAGGAGGGGCGAGAGAGAGGGCGACGGGAAGGGAGCGGAGAGAGAGATCGCGACGGGAAGGAAGGGGCGAGAGAGAGGGCGATGGGAAGGGAGCGGAAAGAGAGAGAGCGCGACGGGAAGGGAGGGGTGAGAGAGAGGGCGATGGGAAGGGAGCGGAGAGAGAGAGCGTGACGGGAAGGGAGGGGCGAGAGAGAGGGCGAGGGGAAGGGAGCGGAGAGAGAGAGCGCAACGGGAAGGGAGCCGAGAGAGAGGCCGACGGGAAGGGAGCGGAGAGAGAGCGCGATTCAAAGGAGGAGCGAGAGAGAGGGCGGAGCGGAGAGAGAGATGTTGAAACAGTTCTAGAACCTAGGAGGCATGGAAACCTTAGGTGCTAGGAAGGGGGTTAACGAGAGTATCGAGAGGAGAAAGTTTGCAACAAAAGAGGTTGTTCACTATAGAGTGAGCAGTACAAATAGGCAAGAATTATGAAAGGTGCACCACCAAACAGAAAGTTATATGACTACAGTATTCTACACTACAGGCAGTTACAAAACAATATATATAGAATAATATATTATTCTCACACGCCCCCATAAGTGCCTGTAGGGAAGAATGTGCAGTCAACGCCCCCATAATGGGGTACACCAGACAGGCCGCAGCGGAAATCACAGCAACAGGCAAGTGCAGTGGCAACCGGTGCAGTGATGGCAGATCCAGCTGTACCAACCCCTTGACCAAGGCAGAAACAATAGCAGGTGTTGGGGCGGCAGGTCGCCTGAGGAGCAGGCTCTGTGGCTGCAACATGCAGCAGGACAGCAGCGGCTCGACGGCAGCACCTGCAGGCCCCAACAGCAGGTAGCAGAAGCAAAGGCAGCAAAGGCAGGTGGTAGCAGGGGCGGCAGCTGGAGGTGTCAGTAGATCTGCACTGTGGATGCCCGATTGATCCTGGAGAGGGTTACAGGCGCGTTCGCCTGGGGGGTTATGGGCGCACTGACCCGCTACTGAAACAAGCCCTTTTATCCCAATGGTCTAGTGGTTGGGATTCTGACATGGTATCAGAGCGGTCTCGGGTTCGATTCCCGGTGTATGCACATGTAGGCCGTTGCCGCTGTGCTTAGTCCTGGGCCTCCCATTGTGGGGGGGTGTCAGTAGATCTGCACTGTGGATGCCCGATTGATCCTGGAGAGGGTTACAGACGCGTTCGCCTGGGGGGTTATGGGCGCACTGACCCGCTACTGAAACAAGCCCTTTTATCCCAATGGTCTAGTGGTTGGGATTCTGATAGGAGGTGCCACGGCAGCAGCGGGCGACAGCAGCAGATGACCGGCTGACTTCCGTCGCCCCCTCATTCTCCCCCCCACAGCGGCACGTGCGGCAGTGAGAGAGAGAGGAGGGGCGTCAGCTTCTTGCTCACACCCACCACCCCAAACCCTCCCCCCCTCCACTGCTGCACGTGCAGCAGGGAGAGAGAAGGGACGGCGTGTGGCGGCGTAGCGGTGTGGCGCAGCAGCGAACAGAGTGTCGTCAACCACCCTCGCGCCTCCCCCTCCCCCCCCCCTCGCCACACCTTCGTCCACAGCGGAAGACACGGCAGCGGGCGTGGTTGGCGTTGGCGAGATCGCGGGTAGGGGGGGGAGTAACGTGGGGGTGCAACAGGTGCCGCGACGAGCGCCTTCGCACAGCTCGCCGTCGCTTGCGTGGCAGCTGCAGTTGTAGCAGCCGCATGTTCGACGGGAGGGCGGGGCAGGGGGCGCGTTTGGCGACTGAAGCAGCTCGGCCGCCACACCCGCCGTCTCCCCCCAAAGCGACCGTCGATGCAGACGCTCGGGGCCGCGACAGGGCGTGACGAGGCTGCAGTAGGGCGCGATGGGCAGGCGACGGGGCCGACGACTGGGGCCGCGAAAAACAGCGCCAAGTTCGCCACGCTCAACTTCGCAACATTCGCGACAAGCGGCTGAACGGGCACAGCTGGGGCCGCGACGAGCGCCATGGTAGGAGCGATATGCGGTGGGCCCATGGAAAAAAAAATCAGGTCCTAGGATAGGAACCACTCTGATAACATGTTGAAACAATTCTAGAACCTAGGAGGCATGGAAAGCTTAGGTGCTAGGAAGGGGGTTAACGAGAGTATCGAGAGGAGAAAGTTTGCAACAAAAGAGGTTGTTCACTATAAAGCGAGCAGTACAAATAGGCAAGAATGAAGAAAGGTGCACCACCAAACAGAAAGTTATATGACTACAGTATTCTACACTACAGGCAGTTACAAAACAATATATATAGAATTATATATTATTCTGACAAGAGAGAGCGATGGGAAGGGAGGGGCGAGAGAGAGGGCGACGGGAAGGGCGCGGAGAGAGAGAGCGCGACGGGAAGGGAGGGGCGAGAGAGAGGGCGACGGGAGGGGAGCGGAGAGAGAGAGCGCGACGGGGCGAGCGACAGGAGGGCGATCGGTAGGGAGGGGCGAGAGAGAGGCGGACGGGAGGAGAGGAGGGGAGAGAGGGCGACGAAGAGGGCGACGGGACGGGCGACGAGATGGCGACGTGACGCGCGACGGAAAGGGAGACGGGTGGGCAATTTGGCGAACTCGAGGATAGCATAGTGGGCGATGAGAGGGGTGAGAGGAATGGCGATGGGAATGGGGTTCTCTGTGATCGCGAGGAAGATATCACTACGCAGCAATGGCGACGAAGTATCACAAACAATCTAATGATAATTTCATTTCTATGCCGCATCAGCCTAATCCCTCGTCTCTGGCTATTCTATGCTAGGCAAGCTCCGTGAGTTAGGCAAGCTACGTGAATGGAGTTGAAGTAAGCATATGTGGAACCCAGGCCCAGCTTGAAAGTCGTAGTCGGGTCCAACCATCAAAACGCACGACAAACAACTGTCGTGCAAATGTCGCATGCAGAAAATGCGAACGCGCGAGCACGATCTGTTTTTTTTTTGTTTTTTTTTGTGGGAACGAATCACGTGTGTTCAGTCTGTGGAAGGGCGATGCCCGGAACAGTGTTTTACACAGCCCATCGTCGTTCCATTTTTGCTTCTTCCGAGCACGATTTCAAGTTGGATCCACATGCATACAGTTAGATACCGGTAAGAATTTATGATTCTAACACTCCACTCCACAACAATCGCACCACTACATGAAACCTTAGCAGTGCACTTGCACCCAAATGCTTTTACTTCACCTTCCGAACCTTGCCACAGAGCGCAAACTTGTTACTCACATGCCCCACAACTGCGTACGAATTCGTCACAACAGCCGTTACAACCCCGCGGGCCGCAGCCTCACTGCTTCCAATGTTCTCTGTCTCATACCTAAAGCTGTAGCGCTTGCGGCGTGCAGCCTTTTCACTTGTGATGTTGACCATAGCATTTATTTGTGTGGGCTCGGTTGTGCCGCAGGAAGATACGAAGTCATAGACGGGATAATCTCCCCCCTTGAGGTTCAAGAACACAAACTCAAAATGCGAGGTGAACGAAGAGGAAGAGTACCTGTCAGCAGGAGCAAGCAGAGATAGTCATTAGAGAGTATTGCCAGTGCACTGCATAGATGCTCGGGTAATGCCAGTACAATGTCAAAAGTACCATAGATGCTGGCTTTGATTTGGTACAAACACTTGAAGACTCAGAGAGAATACACAGTGGTATGCTGACGTATGAAGAAGTGCGATGAGGGCGTATCTTTGGTTTGGGTCATGGCATTGTTTGGGTCATGCGCGAATCCCGCATGACCCAAACAGCACAAAACGGAACTTTGGGTCATGAGAGCTCAAGCGACACAAGGATGGGTGCGCGACTGAAATGTGAAAAATCGCCCGCCGTCGAAAAGTCGCCCCCAATGGCGGGAAGCCAAAACATTTCGCACATAGGCGAAACCCACTTTGAGCGACTCCCACGTCTCCTTCCCAACCGTCACAATTCACGGCGGGAGATGTCAATTTGAGATCCGCCACCATTCACAAACCAAACCCAACCACATCCGAGGTAGAACCTCACACAGGTTTCACAGTCACCCGCAACCAAACAACACAAACACAAGTAGCATTGGTTTGTAGGCACTACCCGCTACTGTCAAACACGCCACCCATAGCTATCGAGAGCGCAAGTAGAATGACGAAGTAGGCACACAATGCCACCACGTAAAAATGTTCGTGGCAAGGGTAGGGAGAAAGTGCCCGATGATGAACCGATCGAGGACTCCCCTTACGTAGCCTGGATGAAGGCGCAGCAGAAAGAAGGAAAAGCGGGTCCTTCCATCAAGCGCCTTGCCAAGCCACGGCGCGATTATGCAGGAGCAAGTTCCAGCCGCGTGCAGCGCAATGAAAGTGGCGAAACTGGAGGTGACACAGACGTCAGCGACGATGACCTCGAGGAGATCATCTCTGAATCTGGAAGCGAGGATGACTCGGATAACTCCAAGGGCGCAAGTGACGAAGATGATAACGACTCCGACGGAGGCGATGATGCAAGCGGCGCACACTGACGCACCGGTGGATCGAGGCGTGATAGGCGCCAATCGACCTCAAGCAGCACGCGCAAGTGGGAGATGCACGAGCTAGTGTCACTTGCGGCGGCCCGGTGGAATACGAAAGATGACCTCAAGGCGATGCAAGGGAAGCAGGAAAGTCAGTACTGGAAGATGCTCCGCGCGCACATGAAGGAGAAGGACCCGACGTGGGACTGGGAGAGCGGGCAAATGTCCATGGCGTGGAAGCGGATTGAGAAGGAATACCTGGACACTCAATGGAAGGAGGGGACTAGTGGAGGAAAGGCCATAAAAAAGAAGCCATGGTGGGACTACGTCTACCACCTGAGAAAGCACTTCGCGAAGGCGAAGGCGCACGCGCTTGATGGTGGCGGGGCAGCGACCATCAATGTCGACGCCTATGCCTCCGTGCCAGCGCAAAACGATCCGCAAACATCGGGGGCTCCGTCTCCAGCACGAGCGCGCGGAGCCCAGCTTCAACCATCTACCCCTGGTGCATATACGGGTTGTGTTTTATAATCGTAATGAGCGACATTAACTGTGTTGTTGGTTGGATGGTTGTTTGACTTATTGCACGTTGCATGAAGACAAACCTTAGAACATTACAACTCATGAGATTAAAAGCACGGCCGCCTTATTCCCTGTTTTCCTACACCCCCCCCTACAGATGCAGGTGTCACACCACCTGCCAAACGCCGCCGGATAGAGGAGACCGCGACAATGGCGGCCGCTAAGCTAGTGAGCAAGGCCATCAACTCCACCAATGCCTCCACGCTACGGCAGCTGCAGGATTCCACTCAACTGCTCGTCGCGGCGATGCACATGGCGGCGCTTTAGGCTGGGCTGCGATTGCAGATCCCGAATCCACCAGCTCCCAATGCCGGACCACCAACTTCGCCGCTGCCTGCCCAGCCGGATGCAGAGGGAGATGCAACGATGGACGGGTCCGATGATGGTGCTGAGGAGCCGGATCCTTAGCGCAGAGAGTTGGAGACCTGGTTGCGCCTGAGGTAAGCACGATGAATGTGCTTGCCAAAATGGCGCCTTCGTGCACGCAAATCCGCCAGCGAGGGGTTGTCTAGCGTCGGCCAGTTGTACGTGCTCATCCCGCCAAGGTCCACCACCCATTTGGGAGGCCCGCTCACAGGATGCGCCTTGGGTTATGCGTCTTCATCCTCGGTGTGCTCACTTTCTGCATCATGTTGTGCAGGATGATGATGCAGGCCGTCCCGGCGCAAACCCTCCAGAGCTTGCTCTCGTGCCTCCTTGCGAAGAGTCGCCATCGACCCTTCAGCGCGCCGATCGTCCTCTCGACCACCATGCGCGTCGCCGACTGGACGTAGTTGTACGTCTGTTCCCATTTCTTCATGAGTCGACGGTGGGGTGCATGGATGAGAGTGAGGCAGTAGGACGTTAGAGGATAGGCGGGATCTCCTACGATCTGATAAGGGGCGATTTCCCCATTCTCGAGCCTGCCATAGAGATCAGTGGTCTTGAAAACACCCTAGTCATGCATAGATCTAGGATTCCCCACATTGTAATCCCATATGACGCCTTTGGAGTCGCATGTCACTTGTAACTGAACGCTGTAGATTGACTTCCGATTGTAGTAATCGGCACGATGCGCCTCCATGCCCCTGATCTCCACGTGGGTGCCATCTATGGCACCAATGACGTTGGGGCAACCCTTGATGGCGTGGAAGTCAAGCGCCATCTCTTCACGCTCGTCCTCAGCTGGGAACCGCACCCAATCACGTTTGAACCGCCATGGGAACCACACTGAAAGGCATCAAGTAGCTGGTGAATGACAGCCTTGGGCAGCCCAAACATGATGCTCAGGTCATGGAACGTTAGCGCACTTGCAAAGTACTTGATTGGGATAACGCAACACAAAGAGAGAGGAATGTCGTGCCTCTCGATGAAATGCCAAAGAGGGTGCGCCATTTCGTCCGCGATGATGTCGAGGACGTCGCGGGTGATGCGGAACGTGTCCTCGAATTCCTCGTCAAGCATCGCCCTGAGCTCCTCCGTCCATTCTTGAATGCATTGCTCACGACGCCTTTTCCGACTGTCACGGCGCTCTTGGGCCTTGCGAATATGTTCCTCATCCTCAGCCTGCGACATTGGCAGAATCGTGGTGATCCACTCTAGAGCGGTGAGCGACACTATGCGCTGCCAAGTGTTTAATAGGTGCTCATGCCAGAGATGCAACCCAACACAGAGTATGAGCAGATGTGTCGTGAGCATGGTGAGCCTCCAGAAAGAGGCGGCATTGTGTCATTTCCTAACTCGTAAGCGACAGATGTTCTACGTGCCTCCAGAGCGCGTCTACCATTATCGCGCCTTCTTGCCTGGGACCCTATGGTCACCTTGGTGGGGCGCGGCTTGCTTTTATCGGAGGTGGTTTTGTGCGGGGCGAGGCGCGAGGGAGTTTCTCTTCTGGATTTGTGCAGGCTACACATATGTAGACTGGTGAAGGTCTGTCGACTTACAGGTACGCCAACTTCAATTGTGGTGTAGTCGGGAAATTGACGGGGGGGAGTACGGTTTGACGACCGTCTAAAGGGGGGTACCGAATGTGCGGTCGAGCAGTGATTGGATTGGTGGGGGTCAGATCGTGCACGTCAGTCGCACATAGCTTGCACATTGACCCGAAGCTGGGACCGCGCGCGCTTCGGAGTACCACTTTGAGTCATGCGCGAATTCCGCATGACCCAAACAGTACTATGAACAGTGCCATGACCCAAACCAAAGATACGCCCTGAGACCAACTCGTAAGATTGTTTTTGAGAATTCAAAAAAACAATCCACAGCGTCGAAGACTCCAAGAGAACACACTGTGGTTGTTCATGCGGACGCCCGAAGAAGTGCGATGGGGACCAACTCATAAGACTCTCAAAAGTAATTGTGACTCCACAGGACTCGTGACAGCGCTGCCAGTGGAACAAGTGTGGCCTCAGGGGCACAGTTGTTAAACACTCTCAAATCTTACAGAAGTCATTAAGACACAACAGGACTCAGTCAGTGCCACCATTGGACCAAGTGAACGAGGGGACAAGTGAACGAGGGGACAAGTGAACGAGGGAACAAGTGAACAAGGGGACAAGTGAACCAGGGGACAAGTGAACGAAGGGATAAGTGAACGAGGGGACAAGTGAACGAGGGGACAAATGAACGAGGGGACAAGTGAACGAGGGGACAAGGACGTACTTCACTGCCTTGATAACAATTCTCCCCGAAGCTCCACTGTCACCGATTACTTTCCCTTTAACCTTGGTGGGACGCAGCTTGACCACGTATTTCACTAGCAACGGGAATGGGAGGGATCGGGAAGAAAGAAACAAAGTTGGTAGCTGTTGATTCTGAGGTTGGCGTCAGCACCATCAACGGGAATGCAAGTGTAGGGAAGGAGGGAAAGTGAATGATATAGCACACACTTCAGCTGCAGCAAACACTTCAGCTGCAGCAAACACTTCAACTGCAGCAAACACTGCAGCACTCACTGGAGCACACACTGCAGCACACAGTGCTGCACACACTGCAGCACACACTTTATTTGAAAGCAACCTTATTAATCTACGGGCTGCATACATGCACAAACCATCAGAAGACATTCTGGTAATATTACTGCACCCAATGATTCTATGCGCACGGAGGTCATACAGTCAACATTGGGCAGAGTGTGAAGGGTTCGTCGTTGGAAACCACAGCCGCTTGAGAAGAGATGTAGATAACGAGAGTCCTTAGCTGGGACGGCTGACACACTTACAATAAACCTTTCCCTTCCAAAGCAGAGGCCTGGCCTGAGCGGCAGAAGCGGTAGAAGCGGCAAAAGAGCCGCCGAGGTGAGAGAGGAGCGGGGGGAGCAATGACGTGGCCGACGCGCCGTAGTAGGCAGTGAAGAGCGTCGCACCTGCAGGCAGGAAGGCAGGCAGGCGGGCGGGCGGGCAGGCAGTCAGGCAGGCAGGTAGATTTCAGAGGTGACTGCGTGGGGCACGATTTTGGAACAAACTGACGGATCTGCCTTATCATATAAAAACAAACAGCCGTGAAGTTGAGTTAGGATAATCCTATTCTCGCCGAAGGCCATGGAACTTGTGCGACGTTGTGTTTTCCAGTATTTTCTTTTTCCCGACTCTCTTCATTACAGTGCACACAGCAAGTATCGATCCGTCGTCCGCTCAAATGTCTTGTAGAGGACTCTTTCTGGACACTGGATAAGTCACATTTTTTAATACATTATGGTCAGATACCGTAACCTTGAGATTTGCAGAAAGACTCTTTCTGGACATCTTAGGGACCTCGAAAAACAACACTTTGGATACAATAGCTACCCGGCTGCATTTCGGATCCAGACTTTTTGGTGATCATGCGATAATGCAGCTTGCAGCAGCCCAATGGCAGAGATGAATTCTGATGGACTTACAGAGCAGCAGGCGGCAGAGGAGAGATGATGGTAAAGCAGCACGGTGCTCCATTATGCTGATGGTGATATCAAGTTATTCTTCGTCCGCTTCTAGGTTTTTGGAAGAACTATAGTTCTAGGTATACCTACAACTGGAATCAAGTCAGTGGCGCAATCGCAATCTGCTTCCAAATTTAAAGTGTCGACAATCAGTGTCCCACCATTCGCCCTGGTTTGAAACCACTCAGTGAGCTGGCGGGCGAAGGGGAGAGAGAGAGAGACATCTGGGCTGTTAGGGTGAGCGTTGAACAGGGTAAGAGATCGAGTCGATCTCCAGAAAGATTCCCTCCACTCGTTCACATCGGTGATACTTGCCTATTGTACCATACAATAGTAGCCATTCGGCGAGTGGCACGTGTTGCCTGAAGATAAACCGTTAGTTCCATGTATACGACAAAACCCAGTCTGGTGCACCGCAGTCAACAATACCGCTCGGAGCGGCATCCCAACTAAACCCGAGGCTAACTACTAGTCTGAGGCCACCGGCGCCGACGTGGAGTGACGGGTCTACACTGGCAGTGTGTACGTGTACACTTGATGGCGCCGCGGCGCCACCCAGTCACCCAGTGAATGCCTAACGACCTGAGGCTAGCGTGCCACCCATTTGGTGCCTAATAAGAAGAAGACGTGCTCAAGCAAACCGAGTTAGTACAGTCTACTACGCCTAGTAGGCGTTGACACGTTCGACATGTAAAGTAACCTGTATGCCTTTGTTTTGTTGTTTCTAATATCGGAATGTTCTATTACTAGCACAGAACAAGGTGCTGCACACCATTATCGCAACCTCGAGAGGGGCTTCAAGGGCTATTGTGTATGCCAGAGGCTTGTAAACGCGTGCCCACGATTTGATGTTGGATGGGTGGTGTGTTGGGTTGGGGTGGGGTGGGGGGTGGTGGTGAGAGAGGAAAGCGAAATGGGGTGTAAGATGGTGACAAAAACGAGTCTGACTGTGGCCGTGTTTGACAGCAAAAAACACCAACGATGTGGCCCGAGTCGCTGGCCTAGGTTTTTAGCCGGAGCACGGAACAGACAAAAGGCAATTTGGCAGTCGCTGCACAGTTATTCCAGCTGCTACAATAAGACGTGTACGGTTCATGGCATTCCAGGCCCCCCAACAAACAAAACTTTTGGATGCAATGCAACGCATGAAGGCCCAACGGCCAGAAGTACAGTACAGTACAGTACACATGATGCGCAGCCCGTGCTATTGAATTTACCTGTCCATTCCAAATCCGTGCCAATTAGTTACCGGGCAGTTGCACATGGCTTACAGACCCCCTCATCAGCTTGCATAGGCAAGGCGGCTTGTCAAACTGGCAACGTGTGGAGCAAAACAACAACGCTTCTTGGGCGAGCTCGCAACTGTAGAGTTGAAGCTTCCATCCCACACTGTTAAACAAAAAACACACGTGTTACTTCTGCGTTTACACCCCATTTTTTCCGGGTGGCGAGGTTGACGAGCGCTCAAGAAAACATTTCAGGTTTTGCGCTTAGAGGCCCTGTTCAAGAGCCCCGAAACAGAGGATGAGCAAGCTGCTCTGTACCGAGCCTGAAGAATAATAACGACAACACACAAGTTGCATGATTGAACAGTGGCGACAGCTGCGCAATCAGATTCGCCAGCTGCAGAAAATGACAGACATGTGCATAGTCAACGCCCCAATTTGATCAAGAACGACAACCACCGCAAGCCGCGGGTCAAGATGCCAAATCACAGCTACCATCTCATCGTAACTCTCAACTTCACATTTCCTTGTAAAATTGAACGAGAATGAAATGACTAAGGGAAAGTTGGGTACAAGTACAAACCCTAGAAAGCTGTACCCCATATGTGCTACCCCACTATAGCCTACAGTAGCTATGTCATATAAATCTGACACACCCCCATAGGCAAAGTGGGAGAGAACAAGGGGTCACAAGACCAGTCAAGCAAAGCAAAGCAAGCTCAGGGTGAATTACAAAGTCACCACAAATTCCGAGCACAAGATCAAGGCCACAAGGCCAGTTCACATGCAGGATTACATATATATATAAGGCTAGACAAGCAAGAGCAGGTGTATATATATATATGCAACAGTACAAACAAGGTCAAGGGGTGAGCAAGTGAGGCAAGGTAGGCACAAGACCCAGCTGAGTACAGAAGCGCTGATGATCACAAGGCGCAAGTGCCTTGGTGAAGATATCAGCAGTGTTGGCCTCAGAGGCCACGTACGCAAGGCGCAGCTGGCCACGCTGCTGTAGCTCACGAGCAAGGAAGTAGCGGAGAGCAATGTGCTTCATTCTGTGCTCCAGTCTCTGCTCTCGACACATGGGCAGCATGGCCTTGTTGTCTACGTACAGCACTGGAGGAGAACGAGGCGGCTCTCCGAGGCCAGTCAGCAGGTAGGTGAGCCAGCGAAGCTCCTGTGCAGCCATGGCCCCGGCGTAGATCTCAGCCTCACAGCTAGAGTGGAGAACAGAAGACGAGCGGGTAGCCCGCCACGAGACAGAGCCGGAACCAAGGCTGAAGGTGTAACCCTGTGACGACCGCTGCGTAGCCTGGTCGTCAGCCCAAGAAGCGTCTGCGTGCCCAGTGAGGACCACTAGATTCTGCCCTCCAAGCACAAGCCCCATGCCCGACGTACTGCACAAGTAGCGCAACACCCTCTTCGCTGCAGCCATGTGCTCTGGTCTGTGTCTCCCAGGAGCAACATAGCGTGCTAGAATGCTAAGAGGGTATGCAAGGTCAGGTCGTGTGCAGGTCATCAGGTACATGAGGCAGCCAACAAGCTCTGGGTACGGGCCACTCGACTCTACGGACTCATCCGAAGGCAGAGCTGAGAGCGAGTGGCGAGTAGGCAGACGAGTGGCCTGAGGCGAGGAGTACGTGAAGCCGAAGCGCTGAAGGACCTGCTGCACCATGTGTGACTGAGTCAGGGTAATGGTGCGGCGTGCTCTGTCCCGGGTGATCTGCAAGCCAAGGTAGCTGCGCAGTTCACCCAGGTCTGTGCACGTGTGTCTCTTCTGCAGCTCGGACTTCACGTGGGCGAGTCCAGCAGTGTCAGCTGTGGCAAAGACCAAGTCGTCGACGTACACGAGGATGTAGAACAGCGGCAAAAAAATGTCGGTGCGCAGAAACAGCGACGGGTCGGCTGTAGAGGGAGCAAACCCAAGAGCCGCAAGTGTAGTCCTCAGTGTGTCGTGCCACTCACGCGGTGCCTGGCGGAGACCGTAGACTGGCCGCCGGAGGCTCCACTGGGTACCAGGAGGAAACGACCCAGTGAAGCCAGGTGGGCGGCGTAGCCAGATCTCCTCGTGCAGACTGCCCTGCAGGAAAGCTGTGCTGAAGTCAAGAGAGTGAAGCTCGTAGTCGCGCTGAGCGGCTATGTGCAGCAGCACCCGAAGAGTGGTCATCTTTGGGGTGGGAGAGAAGGTCTGAAAGTAGTCAACTCCCTGCCGCTAACTGAAGCCTTGAGCCACGTAACGAGCCTTGAAGACAGGCGGAGAACCCGGCGCCCGCTTCACCCTCAAAATCCACATGCCACTGACGATGTTCGCCCCAGGCGGGGGAACCTCGTCAATGTAGGTGCCTGTGGACTTCCAGGAAGCCATCTCTGTGTCCATAGCTGCCTGCCACTGAGAGGAGTAGGAACCCTCTATCGCCTCCGCGTAAGAGCGCGGAGTTGGGATGTCAAGTGCATCCGGGTCTCCCTCAGGGGTAAGCAGTATGGACACGAGATGAGGCAAAGCAGCAGCAAAACACTCGAACTCCTCCTGCCTGTCCTCAAGGACGTCCGTGCCAAGGGCACACTCACCCCCGACGGACGGAGGACAGAAAGACTCAGACTCAGCGATTAGACTAGCAGCGTAGTCTTGACGACAGCGAGCAGCGAAGTCAACGAGCTCAGCAACTAGGGCAGACGCAGCAGTGGACTCAAAGGAAGGGTCAGTGACAACAGTCGCAAGGAGACACGTGACAGTAGGATTGGCAGCACGAAGAGAGTCCGACTCCGGGTCGGCAAGAGCAGGAAGCGAGGACTCAAGATGAGAAGGCAAAGGGGCACGCAGAGGAGCAGTGGACGGACGTAGAGACATCCGGTGCGTGCCAGGGACAGGAGGAGGACGCTGACGCGAACCACGACCACTAGTGCGAGCAGGACGGACAGGCGACGCAGGGCGAATCGCAGGCTCACGTTGCTCAGCAAGACCTCCAGTAGGACCAGTGTAGGGAGAAGGAGCAGGCAGTGGGGAGGCCGGCTATAACTGTAACTGTGACGGGACAGGCTGTGGACACTCTAAGGGGGGAGGAGGACCAGTAGAAGGCGGGAGACCAAGAACCTGCTGAAGGAGCGGAACGAAGTACGCCGAGGCTGCGCGGCTACTCCAGACACAGCAAGGACAGCACCAGTACCCCCAGCGGCAGCACCAGCGCCAGCAGCACCTCCAGCTCCAGTACCCCAAGCAGCACCAGTAGCACCCCCAGCAGGACCTCCTACAGGACCGACAGCAGTAGCCTCAGCGCCAACACCCTCAGCAGCTCCAGCTCCAGACGTACCCGCAGGCCCAGCAGCTCCAGTACTCCCAGTACGAGCACCTCCAGGACCCGCGGCACCAGCACCCTCAGCAGCCGAAGAACCTCCAGCTCCAGCAGCACGCCTCCAGCGCCGGGCAAACCACTCGCGCACCTCCTGTGGAGAAAGTGGCTCCCGCCGAGACGAAACACCCGGAGCACCTCCAGGCCCAGCACCACCAGACGCCACACGAGCAAGCCCGGCTCCCTCAGGCTCCGCACCCCCAGGCTCAGCACCTCCAGGCGTAGCAACCCCAGGCTCAGCACCCCTTGGCGTAGCACCCTCAGGCTCAGCACCCCTAGGCTCAGCACCCCCAGGCTCAGCACCTCCAAGCGTAGCACCCACACGCTCAGCACCCCAATAGTCAGCACCCCCAGGCTCAGCCACCTCAGCAGCACCAGAGTCACCAGTAACCTCGACAGGCTTGACTGCGTCTACCTGGGACACACCTGAAGGGGCAGGACCCTGAGGGTTGAGGGGGTCTACCGGGGGGGACCTGGCACAAGGAAGAGCGGTGGCGGGGGGAGGGACGTAGTGCGGTAGGGGAAGAGGCGGTAGTAGGGGACCGACTCGTCAAACGTGACGTCTTGGGAGGACAGAACACGGCGAGAGGTGGGGTGGTAGAACTGCCACCCTGGCGCGTCAGGGGGGAAGCCAAGGAAGATGCAAGGAGCAGCACGAGGGGACAGCTTGTCCGCAGACAAGTCGCGGACAAACGTCCGAGATCCCCAGACACGGAACGCAGACGCATCGCCAACCTTCCCCGTCCACAGCAAAGCTGGGGAGGTCTCCGGCATGGAGACCCTGGGGTGAAGGTTGATCTGATGCGCCTCGTACCGAACCGCAAACGGCCACAGAAAACGGGGGGCAGCCGCATGCATCATGGACGTACGGGCGACGTCCATGACCATGCCAATGCGGCGCTCAGCAATCCCATTTTGGTGTGGAGAGTCCGGAAGCGTGAAGGTCTGGCGGATGCCTCGTGCCCGACAGTAGGCTCGCAGAAGGCCAGAGGAGAACTCTCCGCCTCTGTCAGAGTGCAGACGCAGAACAGGAAAGTACGAGCCGAAGCTCTGCCTGAGCCGGAGACAAGCTGCGCGGATCCAGTCGATCAAAGCCTCAGTGACATCACCCTTGCTGCGCAAGGGGAAGATTGTGGTGTAACGCGAGTAGTCGTCAACCACCAGCAGGAAGTAGCGCTCGTGACCCTGTCCACGGACGCGGGCCGGGCCCCACACGTCCATGTGAAGCGTCTGCAGCGGGGCCTCTGTCGGAGGAAACTGGGAGGAGTGAGGGGCAGCCCGCTGCCGCCCCTCGACACAGGGGACGCAGGTAGGGCTAGGCCCCGGAGGAAGGGGAGGGAGGGACCGGGGAAGACCAGAGACAAGGACACGAGAGGCCATGCCTCGGAGACGAAGCAGGGAGGGGTGACCAAGACGGTGGTGCCAAAGGAGAGTCTCGTGAGACAGGAGGCGACACGAGCAGGGGGCAGACTCAGGACCAGACCTGGACGCTGCAGCAAACACCTGACCCGGCGCAACTACCTGACCAGACGCAATGACTGGAGGAGACGCAGTGGTCAGTGTGTATAGGCTCGACCCCGGCCGGCGTGTAAACGTGGCCAGGTGTCGGCCTGTCCGAGCGTCCGTGTAGTGGGTCACTCGCTAACTCGCAGGAGTGAACTGGTGAACCCCCGCATCCTATAGGTCAGCACCACTCACCAAGTTCGTAGAGAACGAGGGGAGGTAAAGGCCAAACAGGGTGCCAGAGGGGGCCGCCGGACACGTGAGGACAGTGGAGAAGTGAGCAAGGACAGGACCCCCAGAGGGGTCTGCCAGAGAGACTGCAACTGGCCGGCCAAGTGGCGTGAGTATGGTGCGGTCTCGAAAGAAGGAGCGAGAAGCCCCCGAGTCAAGGGTGATGGGACTGTAAAGGGAGATGTACACCTTGCCAACATGTAACAGACAAAAACACCTTGTCCTCGCTGCACAGTAATTCCAGCTGTAGAACAAGACATTCGTATTAAATGCAGGGATCGAAGGGGACCTATGGCCCATAAGTAGACCGAGGGTAAAGGTTTCTGGTTTACCTCAGACCGAGGGCTGTGAACGACAATCTCTCATTCTGGAGTGGGTAATGATCTGGAATCCTAATGCGAATGATATGTTGGAGGAAAATGTCCCATGCAGTCAGCAATGTATTAGGACGTGGGCCCAATCACCGTTGATGGGTGCTGATCTGGATGGGTTGGATCTGATTGCATCGCTCGCTCCTAATCAAGGATGAAATTCCAAGAAATTCTAGGCGTGTACTAGGCCGCTGCAATAACATTACGTGAACTTAATACGAAGTTTTGGCAAGAGTAGAGATCAAACTTAATTTTGCAAGCGAATTGCTTCCTAGTAATATTAAAAACTCCACTCTCCATATGGATTTCATCATGGTAGACGGAAACTGCAAAAAAAAAAAATGAAGCTTGACGAGCTAAACGAGACTGTGCAATGTTTCGCAGATGTTCTTAAGTCCAGGGCTATTGCTAGGATTTTAGCCTACTCGGACATGTTGGGCCCCTTTGAAATTTACCATGTAAAATCCGGGACAGCGCCAAAATAGTCATCAAGAGTCCGAGCTCAAGATAGAAAAGGCATGAGAGAAGGTTTGAGTATCCAAAACTGCATCCCAATGTGAGAATTGTGGAATGAATGAACTCGGAAAGAGGTGGGTACAAGTAGGAAAACCTAGAAATGTTGTACCCCATATTGTCTACCCCACTACAGCCTACACAGACTATAGCATATAAGTTTGACACACCCCCATATGCAAAGTGGGGGAGAACAAGAGGTCACAAGACCAGTCAAGCAAAGCAAAGCAAGCTCAGGGTGGATCACAACGTCACCACACATTCCGAACACAAGAGCAAGGCCACAAGGCCAGCTCACATGCAAGATCATATATAAAGGTAAACAAGCAAGTGCAGGTATAGAAAGATCACAGTACAAGCAAGGTCAAGAAGTGAGCAAGTGAGGCCAAGTAGGCACAAGACCTAGCATCGTACAGAAGCGCTGATGATCACCAGGCGGAAGTGCCTTGGTAAAGATATCAGCAGTGTTGGCCTCAGAGGCCACGTAAGCAAGGCGCAGCTGACCACGCTGCTGCAGCTCACGAGCAAGGAAGTAGCGAAGAGCAATGTGCTTCGTTCTGTTCTCCAGTCTGTGCTCCCGACACAAGGCCAGCATGGCCTTGTTGTCTACATACAGAACTGGAGGAGAACGAAGCGGCTCTCCGAGGTCAGTCAGCAGGTAGGTGAGCCAGCGTAGCTCTTGTGCAGCCATGGCCCCCGCGTAGATCCCAGCCTCACAGCTGGAGCCGAGAACAGAAGACGAGCGGGTAGCCCGCCACGAAAAAGAGCCGGAACCAAGGCTGAAGGTGTAACCCTGTGACGACCGCTGCGTAGCCTAGTCGTCAGCCCAAGAAGCGTCTGCGTGACCTGTGAGGACCACTGGACGTCGCCCTCCAAGCACTAGCCCCATGCCCGACGTACTGCACAAGTAGCGCAACACCCTCTTCGCTGCAGCCATGTGCTCTTGTCGGTGTCTCCCAGGAGCAACATAGCGTGCCAAGATGCTAAGAGGGTATGCAAGGTCAGGTCGTATGCAGGTCATCAGGTACATGAGGCAGCCAACAAGCTCTGGGTACGAGCCACTCGGCTCTACCGACTCATCCGAAGGCAGAGCTGAGAGCGAGTGGCGAGTAGACAGAGGAGTGGCCTGAGGCGAGGAGTACGTGAAGCCGAAGCGCTGAAGGACCTGCTGCACCATGTGTGACTGAGTCAGGGTAATGGTGCGCTGTGCCCTGTCCCGGGTGATCTGCAAGCCAAGGTAGCTGCGCAGTTCACCCAGGTCTGTGCACGTGTGTCTCTTCTGCAGCTCGGACTTCACGTGGGCGAGTCCAGCAGTGTCAGCTGTGGCAAAGACCAAGTCGTCCACGTACACGAGGATGTAGAACAACAGCAAAGAGGTGTCGGTGCGCAGAAACAGCGACGAGTCCGCAGTAGAAGGAGTAAACCCAAGAGCCGCAAATGTAGTCCTCAGTGTGTCGTAATACTCACGGGGCGCCTGGCGGAGACCGTAGACTGGCCGCCGGAGGCTCCACTGGGTACCAGGAGGAAACGACCCAGTGAAGCCAGGTGGGCGGCGCAGAAAAGACCTCCTCGTGCTGGCTGCCCTACAGGAAAGCTGTGCTGAAGTCAAGAGAGTGAAGCTCGTTGTCGCGCTGAGCGGCTATGTGCAGCAGCACCTGAAGAGTGGTCATCTTCGGGGTGGGAGAGAAGGTCTAAAAGTAGTCAACTCCCTGCCGCTGACTGAAGCCTCGAGCCACGTAACGCGCCTTGAAGACAGGCGGAGAACCCGGCGGCCGCTTCAGCCTGAAAATCCACATGCCACTGACGATGTTCGCCCTAGGTGGGGGAACATCGTCGACGTAGGTGCCTGTGGACTTCCAGGAAGCCATATCTGCGTCCATGGCTGACTGCCACTGTGAGGAGTAGGGACCCTCGATCGCCTCAGCGTACGATCGAGGAGTCGGGATGTCTGGTGCATCCGGGTCTCCCTCAGGGGCAATCAGCGTGGACACGAGATGAAGCAAAGCAGCAGAAAAACACTGGAACTCCTCCTGCCTGTCCTCAAGGACGTCCGTGCTAAGAGCACACTCACCCCCGACGGACGGAGGACAGACAGACTCAGACTCAGCAACAAGACTAGCGGCGTAGTCTAGACGACAGCGAGCAGCAAAGTCGACAAGCTCAGCAACTAAGGCAGACGCAGCAATGGACTCAAAGGAAGGGTCAGTGACAACAGTAGCGAGAAGACGCGTGACAGTAGGACTGGCAGCACGAAGAGAGTCAGACTCCGGGTCAGCAAGAACAGGAAGAGAGGACTCTGGAGGAGACAGCAACGGGACACGCTGCGGAGCGGTGGAAGGACGCAGTGCCATCTGGTGTGTGCCTAGGACCGCAGGAGGACGCGGACGCGGAGCACGACCACTAGTGCGAGCAGCACGAACAGGCAACGCAGGACGAGACGCAGGCTCATGATGCTCAGCAAGACCTCTAGTAGGACCAGTGTAGGCAGAAGGAGTAGGTAGGGGGGAGGCAGGTTGTAACTGTGACCGCGACTGGACAGGCTGTGGACACTCTAAGTTAAGAGCAGGACCAGTAGAGGGCGGGAGACCAAGAACCTGCTCAAGGAGCGGAACGAAGTACGGCCGCGGCCGCGCAGCGCCGCCAGAACCAGCAGGGACAGCACCAGTACCCCCAGCGGCAGCACCAGCGCCAGCAGCACCTCCAGCTCCAACAGCGCCAACTCCAGCACCCTCAGAAGCACCAGCGCTAGCAGCACCACCAGCGCCAACACCCCCAGCAGCTCCAGCTCCAGCAGCTCCAGCAGCACCAACTTAAGCAGGAACGTCAGCTCCAGTACCGCTAGCAGCTCCAGCAGTACCTCCAGCAGGACTAGCTCCAGCAGCCCCAGTAGCACCCCCAGTCCCAGCAGCTCCAGTACCGCCAGTACGAGCACCTCCAGGACCAGCAGCAACAGTAGCACAGCTCCAGCGCCGGGCAAACCACTCGCGCAGCGCCTGCGGAGAGAGTAGCTCCCGCCTCGACGAAGCACCGCCAGAGGCCACACGAGCAGACCCAGCACCCTCGGGCTCCGCACCCCCAGGCTCAGTACCCCCAGGCTCAGCACCCCCAGGCTCCGCACCCCCAGGCTCAGCACCCCCAGACTCAGCACCCCCAGGCTCAGCACCCCTACACTCAGCACCCCTAGGCTCCGCACCCCTAGGCTGAGCACCCCCAGACCCGGCACCCGCAGGCTCAGCGCCCCTAGAAGCACCAGAGTCAACAGCTACCTCGACAGGCTCGACTGCGTCTACCTGGGTCACACCTGAGGGGGCAAGACCCTGAGGGGGGAGAGGGTCTACCGGGGGAGGACTTGGCGCAAGGAAGAGCGGCGCGGTAGGGGAAGAGACGGTAGTAAGGAACCGACTCGTCAAAGGTGACGTCCTGGGAGGACAGAACACGGCGCGAGGTGGGGTGGTAAAACTGCCAACCAGGCGCGTGAGGGGGGAAGCCAAGGAAGACGCAGGGAATAGCATGGGGGGACAGCTTGTCCGCAGACAAGTCGCGGACAAACGCCCGAGATCCCCAGACCCGAAACGCAGACGCATCGCCAACCTTCCCGGTCCACCGCAAGGTGGGGGAGGTCTCTGGCAAGGAGACCCGGGGCTGAAGGTTGATCTGATGCGCTGCGTACTAAACCGCAAACGACCACAGAAAATGGGGAGCAGCCGTATGGATCATGGACGTACGAGTGACGTCCATGACCATGCCAATGCGGCGCTCATCAATCCCATTTTGCTGTGGAGAGGCCGGAAACGTGAAGGGCTGGCGGATGCCCTGTGCACGACAGAAGGCTCCCAGACGGGCAGAGGAAAACTCCCCGCCTCTATCATAGTGCAGACGCAGAACAGGAAAGTCCGAGCCGAAACTCTCTCTGAGCTGGAGATGAGCCGCGCGGATTTAGTCGATCAACACCTCAATGACGTCATCCTTGCTGCGCAAGGGGAACACCGTGGTGTAACGCGAGTAGTCGTCAACCACCAACAGAAAGTAACGCTCGTGACCCTGGCCACGGACGCGGGCGGGGCCCCACACGTCCATGTGAAGAGTCTGCAGCGGAGCCTCTGTCGGAGGAAACTCGGAGGAGTGAGGGGCGGCGCGCTGCCGCCCCTCGACGCAGGGAACGCAGGTAGGGGCAGGCCCCGGAGGGAGGGGAGGGAGGGACCGGGGGAGACCAGAGACAAGGACACGGGAGGCCATGCCTCGGAGATGAGGCAGGGAGGGGTGACCAAGGCGGTGGTGCCTTGGCAAAGGAGAGTCTGGTGAGACAGGAGGCAACACGAGCACGGAGCAGACTCAGGACCAGACCTGGACGGTGCAGCAAACACCTGACTCGAAGCAGCTACCTGACTAGACTCAGCAACCGGAGGCGACTCAATAGTCAGTGTGTACAGGCTCGACCCCGGCCGACGGGTAAACGTGGCCAAGTGTCGGCCCGTCCGAGCACACGTACAGTGGGTCACCTGCTGACTCGCAGGAGTGATCTGGTCAGCCCCCCGATCCTGTAGATCAGCACCACTCACCAAGTTCGTAGAGAACGAGGGGAGGTAGAGACCTGACAGGGTGCCAGAGGGGGCTGCCGGACACGGTAAGACAGTGGAGAAGCTAGCAAGGACAGGACCCCCAGAGGGGTCCGCCAGGGAGACGGCAACCGGCGGACTAAGCAGCGTAAGCGTGGTGCGGTCTCGAAAGAAGGAGCGGGAAGCACCCGAATCAAGGGTGAAGGTGTGTAAGGCCTGAGCCGACGTGGTACCTGAGAGAGCAGACTCACCAGCACCTGGGGCAGCAGACGCACTAGCACCTAGAGCAGCAGCCTCACCAGCACCTAGAGCAGCAGCCTCAATGCCCGGGTCAGGCGGAACACACAGGTAATAGTCACCCTCATAACTAGTAGACACAGCATACATGGCAGCAAGAATAGCATCATAGTCAAGATCAAAGATAGCAACCCCCGCCCTAGACAGCTCTCCCCAGCGAGGGATTCAGTGGCGTCAGGGAACTGGTGACGCCACGCGTCCGTCAGGCGGCCGAAGCAGCGCTGGGTGGAGTGCGAGCCCCCGCACTGCTCACCAGCGCGGTCGCCGGTACGGAGGACGTAGGTGCAGGGACCAGTACCCCCACCTCGTTGACGCCCAGCGTACCATTCACGAAGCTGCTGGGGAGACAGGGACTCACGAGTGCGCTGTTGCTGCTGGCGCTGACCACCACTTAAGCCGCCCCGCTGAGCAGAGCCACCCCGACTAGCTCGACCTCCTCCTCCGCCACCTCCGCCACCGCCGCCACCGCCTCCTCCTCCTCTCCCACCGCCACGTCCGCCTCCGCCTCCGCCGCCACCGCCGCCACCGAAGCCCCCACCCCCGCCACCACTCCCACCACCACCCCCACTCCCTCCACCTCCTCCACCTCCACCTCCACCGCCCCCGCCAGCCCCTCCAGCGCCCTTGCCCCCCTTGCCCTTGCCGGTGTGGCGTCTCCCGCTAGAGGCAGACGCAGCGCAGACCGACTCGGTGCCAACGAAGTCGACGGCAACAGCAGAGGCAACAGAGGGCAAAAGAGGGGAGGGGGAGCACCCCTCGAAGACAGGGGCACGCGGGTCACCTTTGGAGGCTCCTACAGCGACTATACTCTTCTCAGCTGCCAGGAGGCGCTCCTCGAGGAGGTCAATGGTGAGTGTGGTGGGGCAAGCTGAGAGGAAGTGGTCCCTGACCGAGCGAAGGGAGTCAGGGAGCCGGGTGACTATGTAGTAGAGGGTGATGTACATTGGGGGGGGGGGTTCTTGGCGCAAAACTCAGCAGGAAGCGCAGCGCGGTAGCTGGTGTCACTAGTGCGAAGGTGCGTTACGAGGTCAGCGACAGTGGGAAAGGCAGCGAGGTCAGGAAACATGTACGGCAGTATGAGGCGGCTAAGAGCAGCAGTGGCAGGGGAAGAGTAGCGTGCTACTACAGCATCGTACAAGGTCTTAACACTCTTGTACTGACTAAAGTGCGCACGCTCAGCGGTCGGTAAGTGGCGACGCACAGCAAGACGCGCAGCAGCATCGCGCGTGGCCCACTGTGAGCGAACAGTGCTGTCAGCATCAGCAGGCGGGGCAGGAGAGGCACCAGAGGTGAGATCGAACAGGGAGAGTCCGTCTGCCCTATCGCACTGTAGGAAAAGCTGCAGGTCATCGACCCAGACCTTGAAGTCAACAGCACGAACCTCAGCATCAAAGGCAAGGACACTGGGGGTAGCCATGACAGCAATGGTCTAGCAGGGAGGGCTCTCACCAATCCGGGTGGGTAGGGCCGGGTTGCGCCGGGAGGAACAGGGCCGCAACAGCAGTGGCACCGGCTCGGCAGTGGCAGTGGCGGCCCGACGGCGGCTTCAGTGGCTCGGCGGCTCGGCTGCAGGCAGCTCGGCGGCTCGGCTGCTGGGCGGCTCGGCGGTTCGGCTGCTGGGCGGCTCGGCGGCTCGGGTGCTGGGCGGCTCGGCGGCTCGGGTGCAGGCGGCTCGGTTGCTCGGCTGCTCGGCGGCTCGGCTGCTGGGCGGCTCGGCGGTTCGGCGGTGAAGGGGCCAGGGAGGGGCCGAAAGGGGGGGCGGCGACGGGGCCGCAAGGGGTGGCGACGGGGCCGCTAAGGGCGCCGACGAGGCCGCTAGAGGGTGGCGACGGGGCCGGGAAGGGCGGCGACAGGGGCCGCTAGGGGCGGCGACGGGGCCGCGAAGGGCGGCGACGGGGCCGCGAAGGGGCCGCGAGGGGCCTGGGAGGGCGGCGACGGGGCCGCTAGGGGCGGCGAGGGGGCCGCGAAGGGGCCGCGAGGGGCCTGGAAGGGCGGCGACGGGGCGGCTAGGGGCGGCGACGGGGCCGCGAAGGGGCCGCGAGGGGCCTGGAAGGGCGGCAACGGGGCCGCTAGGGGCGGCGACGGTGCCGCGAAGGGGCCTTGAGGGGCCTAGAAGGGCGGGGATGGGGCCGCTAGGGGTGGCGACGGGGCCGCTAAGGGTGGTGCGAGGGGCCGTGAGAGGGGCCTCTAGGAGGCCTCGACAAGAGGGCGGCCCACGGTGCGCGCTTCGGGCAGGGGCGACTCGCGCTCCGGTCAGAAAAAAGAAGTCGATTTTCAGTGGTGGGCCCTAGGCAGTTCTCACTAGGGAACTGCTCTGATACCATGTGAGAATTGTGGAACGAATGAACTAGGAAAGAGGTGGGTACAAGTAGGAAAACATAGAAATGTTGTACCCCATATTGTCTACCCCACTACAGCCTACACAGACTATAGCATAGAAGTTTGACACCCAACTCATATTTCGGTCATTGCGACGCAGCTCAGCTTGTGCGTGGCGACTAAGGGAGAAAATAAGTAAGGGGAGGAAGCTGGTGAGGTCTTAAGGAACAGGTTTTGTTGGAAAAGCCTCGGTCCTGTTGAAATATTCCTGAAAATGTTTGGGATCGTACAAAAAGCACCCGGTAACTTTTAGGGCTCTCTGGAATGGCAGGAGCTAGACTATGGTGTTGGCACGAGTTATGAGTGATCGTGGCGTTCCTTAGCGTTCTCCAACACTTGTGCGTTTACTAGGCAAAACTGCAAGAGTTTCACTTTCAAAACTTAAGAACAACAATGATTGCAATAGCAAACGCAATAATCCCGATATCACATCATAGCAACCTAGCAAGCAAACTGGTCAACTGCCAGCGTAGCAATGTCAACTTCTGCTGGCGTTGCGTAGAGGCACCGCGCCAGCATTGCAAAAGAGCGATTTGCCAGCAAAGCAAGTCCGCGGCCCGCCAACACTGCACCAAGGCGGCTTGCCAACGTTGCAGCATAGTGGTCTGCCAACGTTGCAGCAGATCGCTCTACCAACGTTGCAACCGCAAGTGACAGTAGCGCATGTGCGTACTACAAAGAGTCACTACACAACGGGAGTGGACTACAGAGGAGGGCACGGGGTTGTGCGAGTGATCGTAGCTTGCACTAACGTTCTTACTTCTTGCTTGTGTTCACAAAGAAGTTTTGCAAGAGTTTCCACTAAGGAAGTTGAAAGACCAATTCGCATTGAAATGTTGATAGGAAGGGCATGCAGAAGGATATGACTAGGATGGCATGAAATACCTAGCAAGGGCAAAATCTGCCAGCGCAGCAGAAGAGCGGCTTGCCAACGCTGCAGCAGAGTTGTCTACTAGCGTTGCACTACGCGCGGTCTGCCAGCACTGCAGTCGCATGTGACTATCTGCAGTCCCAGGTTGTCTATCTGCGCAGATGTGCGCACCTACCAAGTAGGTGCAAGTTGGCGGTTTCACCGTCATGCACATTGCGCACGTGCCGGATAGAAAACGTGTCATCGGTTTTGCCAGGTGCACACCGTCGACCACGTGATGCCGTTCCGAAGGTAGAACTTCGCCTTAAACCTCCTGGGCGAAATTCCGCACGCCTCCGCAGAGTTTTGCACACCTCTGCGAATTCGGTCGATCAGCTTGACATCGCTCAGTCGAACAGCGTTCCCAGAGCAGAGCTCCTTGATTTGAACTCTTTGACCAGAGTTCCTCGACCAAGATCGTCGACCAACGCTCTTTGACGAGAGCTCGTGGAGAAGAGAACGTCGGCCATGCAGAGAGTCACTTAACAAAGGTAGTGAGCTAGACTACGGGGGTTGGCACGAACTACTAGGAGTGATAGTAGATTTTTTTTAAGTTTCTTGGTGCTTGTACGATTACGGGATAAATCGGCAAGAGTTTTCACTAGCAAAGTTGGAATTACAGAATAGTAGAGTTCACACAAGATAAGAATGACTACACCAGGCATCTCGCAACCCTGCAGCTAGCCTAGTCGACCGCCAGCACAGCTCGGTCGATCGCCTCCCAGCGTTGCGTAGAAGAGCCGCGCCAGCACTACAGAAGGGCGACCTGCCAACAGAGCATGTCGAGGGTGTGCCAACACTGCAGCAGAGCGGCTGTCCAGCGTTGCCTCGTAGAAGACAGCAGTACACATGCTCGCAGGTGCACGCGGCCCGACTTGCATTGCTGTGCATCTGTCGGCTGTTGCCTGTGCCTGATAAGCCACATCGACTTAGGGATACCAGCCCGAAGTCGCCTTTGCCATCGCGACCTCGACGACGTTCACGTGTCTCCGCAGAACTCGTCGAGCAGGTAGCCTGGTCGACCCGGTCGACAAGCAGGTGCTTCCAGTCGACCACCACTGCCTCTGGTCGACCACCAGGTGCCTGTGGTCGACCACCAGGTGCCTCTGGTCGACAACCAGGTGCCTCTGGTCGACCACAGCTCCTGTCGAGCTACCCCCTGGTCGACGGACCCGTTCCGTCGACCTGAACTGTCACCTGTTGCTGCCGAGCTCCCCTCGTCGACCGCTGCTCACATGTCAAGTCGACGAACTGCTCCATCGGCCTCCCGGTCGAACTGTAGGTCGACGGACTGCTCCGTAGTCCTCCCGGTCGAACTGCCCCTCCTGGTCGGCGACCCACCCGTCGCCCAGACCGGTCAGTTGCAACTGTTAAGCTCCCTGGTCGACAGCAACACTAGAGTAGTCCCCTGCAGCTCGATGAAGCCTGACGAGCAGCTCTCCCACTGTGAACGCTCGGCTGCTACCCCCAGACATCCGACCAAGTCGTCGGCGTTGCCCAAGCGAGGGCGGGGCCAACACTCCATTCTCGTTAACACTCCCCTGTTACGCTCACGCTTGGGCCTTCAGCCCACACAGCAGTACTCCACGGAGAAAACTCGTCCTCGGAGTGCAACCCACACAGAGCACGCTGTCACCGCACCAGCCGTGCAAAAGGGCACGGCACCTACTGCTGCACCTCGTCGTCGTCGTCGCCGACGTCGGCTAGACGAACTTGGCCGATGGTGACAGAGCACCGGTTGAAAGTTGGAAAATGCAGCGCCTTCGTCAGGAAGTCCGCCGGCTGCTCGATGGTCGGGATGTACTTCAGCACGAACTTCCCGCGCCTCACCATGTGCTGCAGCCAGGCGTAGCGTCGCTCCATGTGCTTGAGGTTGCCCGTCAGCCCCAAGCCCTCAGCGATAGTGATTGCCGACTTGTTGTCAACGTGTAGGATGGTCGGCTTCCCAGCGTTGAGCAATTGAATTCAGCAAGAAGGAAACGAAGTCGGCATCCCTCCTTGTGTGCATCCGTACTCCGACTCAGTTGACGTCTATGTCGCGCACTTGATGCGCGAGCTCGACCAGGAAACGGCGGCCCCTACGTAGACGAACACATAGCCTCCTGTGCTCGTCCGGTTCTGTTTGTCGCCCGCGTCGTCGGCATCCACGTAGCCAATCAGCTCCAGCGACTCTATTCCATCGCCGAACTCCAGGGCGGTGTCGCGGGTGTCAGCGAGGTAGGCGAAGTAGCGATCGACGTCGCGCCAATGCTAATCGCTCCTCAACTTGAGGCCACTCCCTAGCTTGCTGCAGGCAAACACAATGTCCGGCCACGTCATCGTCGCCGCGAACTGCAGCGAGCCGACCTTCCGCCGGTACTCCTCCTCACGCTTCTGGGCCTCCTTGTCGTCAAACGTCAGCTCACCGTAGGCGTCGACCAAGACTGGCGTCTTCGGGACTCGACTGCCTTGCTCCTCGTTGATGAAGCGCCTGTGCAGCTTGACGGCATAGCCCTGCTGGTGCAGCCACAGCTTCTTGGCCGGCCTGTCGCACATGATCTCCAGCCCAAGTTCACCACCGGCGAGATCTCACGCAGCTCGAAGGCGGCCTCCAGCAGCTCCTTCAGCTCCTTCAGCATCGCAGCGCTGCTGCTGGCGGCGAGCAGGTCGTGGACGTAGACCAGCACCCAGCAGGTCACTTCGTCGTCGCCGGCCTTGAAGTAGGGCACCTCGTCAACCAGACTCTTCTTCCAGCTAGCGCCCAGCTGCACACCGTGGAGAGCCTTGTACCACAGCAACGGCGATTGCTTCGGCCCGTAGAGGCTCTTCAGCACCTTACACACCCGGCTGGTCCCATTGTCGAAGTAGTCCGGCTGGTACATGTAGGGCACCCTGTCGAGCTTGCTCTGCAGGAAAGCGTTCTTGATGTCGAGCTGCATCAGGTTGAGGTCGAGAACGGCGACGATGCTGAGAAAGATCCTCAGCGTGACGTAGCTGCTCACCTGCGAGTACGTCTCGTCGTAGTCGACCCCGTACACCTACGTGAAGCCCTTTACGACCAGCCTCGCCTTCTCATGCTCGACGGTGTCGTCGATGCGGTACTTGGTCGTCAACACCCACCGGTTCTTCATAGTGATCACCCCGCGTGGGCGTTCGACAAGCTCCCAAGTGCCCATGCCGATGAGGCTGCGGATCTCTTCTTCCATGGCGGCCTTCAGCGCCTCGCCCTTCCAGCTCGCAAGCGCCCCCTTCACCATCATCATGGCGATGTCCCATCAGTGTTCGGGGCCGACATACACGTCGGGGTCGAGCTCCGGCAGTTCTTCATCCTCCTCGGCGTCGTCTTACAACAGGTCTTCGTCGACCTCTTCGTACACCGTGGTAAAGGCAGCTGGCGGTGGGCAGGTGTGGAAGCTCAACCGCTGCGGCGGCCGTCGAGCTTGACCTGTGCGTCGCAGCTCAGGCATCGTGATCGGCGCCTCCACCACGTCGCTGTCGGTGGACTCCTCACCCGCCGACTGCTCCCCTTCCTCGTCGACGTCCTCGTTATCGACCAGCTGCTTCGACCCTTCGACCGGCTGCTCGCATGCTGCTGACTTCGACAGCTCCCCTGTCAGCCACCCCGGCTGCTGCTCCCCTGTCGACTGCACCCTTGCTGTTGCCTCCTGTTTGACCGGCTCCCCTGTCTGGTGCTCCCTTGTTGTTGACAGCTTCCCATTTTGGTCGACGAGCTTGGCGCCTTGTCGAGCGCCGGCGATGCCACTGGCCGGCGCTGCAGGCAACGCCTCAAGGCTCCCCTCATCGCCGGTGGCCGACACAGGTGTCGACGCAAGCCGATCTGCGACGGGAGAGGGAGTAGGAAGAACAGGAGGAGGTGGAAGAACCTCCACAACATCCTCATCAGCAGGCTCGTTGACTTTGGCGAGCAGTGGAACCGTCGCCGTCGAGGTGTCCGTCGGCGGGTGTGCGTGCGTCCGCCTCGACGCCGGCCCATACTTTGCCTTCCACACCTCCAGCGACAGCGTCTCATAGAAGATCACCTCGACCGATGTGACCACCTTGTTGTCGGTCAGGTTGAGCATGGCGGCGTCGTCGACCGCTCCAAGCAGTTGCGCTCCCGGACAGCCTGTCGAAGTGCGGCAGCCCCTCCGTAGACAAACACGTAGCCTCCCGTGCTCGTTCGGTTCTGTTTGTCGCCCGCGTCGTCGGCATCCACGTAGCCAATCAGCTCCAGCGACTCTGTTCCACCACCAAACTCCAGGGCGGTGTCGCGGGTGTCAGCGAGGTAGGCGAGGCAGCGTCGATCGGCAATGCTAATCGCTCCTCACTGTGAGGCCGCTCCCTAGCTTGCTGCAGGCGAACACAATGTCCGGCCTCGTCATCGTCGCCGCGAAGTGCAGCGATGGCACCGACTTCTTCGTCTACCGTTCCACCACCACCAGCCAAATCTTGAACTCCCGCAGCACATCGCTCTTCTTAGGGACTGGCATTGCCCACACGAACCGAGTATGACGATCCTTCAGCAGCAAGAAGTACAAGCTGCCATCTTTGGCAGCCACCCGAAATGGCCTGCACAAGTCGATGTGCACGACAGCCACTTCCACCTCGGCGTCGGAGCCCTTGTCGGGGAAGGTGTGCTGCGCCAGATTCCCTCCGACGCACGAGACACACGGCGGGTCTGCTCCGGTCGACGGCGTGTTGTCAAGCCCAACAGCAACTCCATGCTTCGCTGAGCTCTTGATCGTGTCGATGCCGACATGCGCGAGCTTCCCATGCAATCGGTCAGGGGTCGACTTTGTTGCCGAGATGATCGTCCGCAGAGCCACCACCTCGGTCGACGGCGACCGCGTCAAGCAGGGGCGTAGGCCGGTGCAGAGGACCCGTCCGGTGTAGCGTGCTCGCAGAGCATGTCCCCGGTCGAGGCGACGAGCATCATCTCGTCGCCATCGCCCTGCAGCTGCACTCCGCTCTCCTTCAGCTGGCTAGCAGATAGCAGGTTTGCCTGGACGCCCGGAACGTAGAGAATGCTAGGGATGAGGACCCGCTTCCCGATCTCCCCATGCAGAGCAACGGTTCTGCGACCCTCGACAGGCTGCACCGCCTCGTTGAATCCACGCACGTGCTTCACCGCGTCACTCGGCGTCATGTGGTGGGAGCACCCGCTGTCGAGCAGCACCGCCATCGGGTTGGCCCTGCACAGCTGCCGCCGCCGCCTGGAAGTCCTCGCCAGCCTCCGGCGCCAGCGAGACTATCGGCTCAACCACGCCGACCATTGAGCATGACGCCTCCCTGTTGCCTCGGCCCTTTCCGCTGGAGGTGTCGAAGTCCTTCGTCGACGTCCGCTTCTTCTTGCGCGACTTTGCATCTCGACGGGGGCGACGACTAGCCGATCGACCGCGGCTTCCCTTGCTGTCGTCCTCGTCGCTGTCATCGCGTTCGGGGCATTCGTAGGAGAGATGGTCGGGGTCGTGGCAGATCCAGCACTCCCAACGTCGACCACCACCTCCTCGGCCCTTGTTCCGCGTTGACCTCTTCTCGTCGACGTCCTTCGTCGACCCCCCACCTCCGCTACCACATCCGTCCGGCTTCCCGCGTTGCCCTTGCTGCTTATTCAACTTCGTTGGTGCAGCGTACCTTGCCTACGGAAGGAGCTCGGTGGGCTGTTCGGCCTCCTGCATCGCCTTGTCTTGAAGGATGTAGCTGGTGATGGAGTCCTTGTTGAGGAACTCACGCGTGCCGGGCACCATCATCATCCTCTTCATGAGGATGTAGCTGCGCGGCAGGCCCTTGGCGATGTGGGTGATGTAGGACGCCGTCGAGTATTCGGCACCTGCCATCCGCATCTCAGCCAGGATCCGTTGAGCACGGTTGCAATAGTCCGTCGCCGACTCCTGCTCGCCCATCCGAATGTGTGTCATCTTCTCCTCCAGCTGTCTGATGTACAGGTCGTCCTTCACCTGGTACGTCGATAAGATGAAGTGCCATGCCTGGTGACCAGCATCCAGTCGCTCTCAGTAGCTCCTGAGCGCCAGCTGCACCACCGGCGAGCAACACCTCGAGATGACCATGAAGGTGAGCAAGTGAGCAGCACGAAACTCCCCGCGCAGCTCGGTATCCTCAACGTGCGGAATCGTCACGGTGCCGTCGGCGAAGCCCTTCAGCCTGGCGACTTCCAGCTGAGGTTCTATCGAGTCCCTCCAAGTGATGAGGTCCTGTCGACCTTGCAGCGGTGCGACGGTGATCCGGTCCAGCGAGAACTTGAAGTAGCCATACGCCGGTGCAATCCCGCCTGCAGTCACATGCGTCACTGCTGAGGGCCCTCCACCGCTTCGTAAAGGAGAGCGACGTCGAACATTGACGTCTGCACGCGAGCTGCCTGCAGCCGCCGTCGACCGCTGCACTCGTGCCTGTATTTCGTCGACGCCACCGTCAACCTTGATCACCCCTCTCTGCCTCATGCCTTCACTGCCGCTGACTCGTGCACCGCCGTCGACCTCGTCGTCGACACCACCTTCGTTCCGCACCGGTCGAGGAGATGCAGGATGGGAAAGGTGTTCCGTCGCCCACTGCGACCGGATGCCCAACTTGGCAATCACCAAGGGGATTGTCCTGTACTCGCCATCCGCGTGGCGTCTCCTTGCGTCAGCCAAACGTGCCTCCAAGGTGCCCGCTACGCCCGCATCAACTACGGGGTCGACCATGGCAACTAGCGCTGTTGCCAACCTACGAACGATTTAGTAGGTGCAAAAGTCGGCTCCTAAGTGAAGGTAATTTGCGGGGCCGTCCACGCTCACCGCACCATGCGGAGAGTCACTCGACAAAGGTAGTGAGCTAGACTACGAGGGCTGGCACGAACCACTAGGGGTGATCGTACAATAGCTTTCCTAGGTCCTTGGTGCTTGCACAATTACGGGAGAAATCGGCAAGAGTTTTCACTAGCAAAGTAGGAATTACAGAAGAGTAACCCTACAGCTAGCCTGGTCGAACGCCAGCACAACTCTGTCGACCACGTGCCAGCAATGCGTAGAGGAGCCACGCTAGCACTGCAGAAGGGCGACCTGCCAACAGAGCAGGTCGACGGCGTGCCAACGCTGCAGCAGAGCGGCTGTCCAGCATTGCCCCGTAGAAGACAGCAATGCGCATGCTCGCAGGTGCGCGCAGACGATTGGCCCGACTTGCATTGCTGTGCATCCGTCAGCTGTTGCCTACGCGTGACGAGCCACATTGACTTCTGGATACCAGCCCGAAGTCGCCTTCGCCATCGCGACCTTGACGACGTTTGCGTGCCTCCGCAGAACTCGTCGAGCAGGTTACCTGATCGACCCGGTCGACCACAAGGTGCTTTCGGTCGACCACCACTGCCTCTGGTCGACCACCAGGTGCCTCTGGTCGACCACAGCTCCTGTCGAGCTACCCCCTGGTCGACGGACCCCTTCCGTCAACCTGAACTGTCAGCTGTTGTCGCCGAGCTCCCCTCGTTGACCGGTGCTCACTTGTCAGGTCGACGGACTGCTCTGTCGACCTCCCGGTCGAACTGCAGGTCGACGGACTGCTCTGTAGTCCTCCCGGTCAAATTGTCCCTCCTGGTCGACGGCCTACCCGTCGCCCAGACTAGTCAGTTGCAGGTGTCGAGCTCCCTGGCCGACAGCAACACCATAGCGGTCCCCTGCAGCTCGACAAAGCCTGTCGAGCAGCTCTCCCACTGTGAATGGTCGGCTGCTACTCCTGTACATCCGACCAAGTCGTCAACGCTGCCCAAGCGAGGGCAGGGCCAACACTCCATTCCCGTTAACAGACTAGAGCTCGTCGCGCAGAGCTCGTTGACCAGATTCTGTCGAGCAGAACCTACTGGACCGCAACTTATGTCGAACTGCAAACGCCCATTTCGTTGACCAATCCGTCGTGAACTTCTCGTCGACGGCGAGATCAGCTGCGCCCAAGTGAGGGTGGGGCCTTTTCTCTTTGACACTCCCCTGCCCAGCTCACGCTTGGGCACCCACATACAAGGCCCACCCAGAACCCAGAGGGATAGAATACAAGGAGAAAAGTCCATCTGCGTGGACCCAACACATAGCACGCATGTCACCGCACCAGCCGTGCAGAAGGGCACGGCACCTATGGCTGCACCTCGTCATCCCCGTCGCCCACGTCGGCCAGACGCACTTGGCCGATTGCGACGGAGCACCGGTTAAAAGCCTGAAAATGCAGCGCCTTCGTCAGAAAATCCGTCGGCTGCTTGGAGGTCAGGATGTACTGCAGAGCAATTTTCCCGCGCTTAACCATCAGCTGTAGCTAGGCGTAGCGTCGCTCCATGTGCTTGAGGTTGCCCTTGAGTCCCAAGCCCTCTGCAACAATGATTGTTGACTGGTTCTCCACGTACAAAACAGTCGGCTTCCTTGCGTCAAATGGTCGCAATTCTGCAAGGAGGAAGCGCAGACATCGTGCCTCCTTGCCGGCTTCCGTGGCCGCGACATACTCTGATTCAGTCGACGAAAGCGTCGCCGCGCTGGCTCAACCAAGAGACTGCGGCTCCTCCAAAGACAAAAACGTAGCCGCTGTGCTCGTCAGATTCTGCTTGTCACCAGCGTCGTCGGCATCTGCATAGCCGACCTGACACAGCGACTCTGGTCCGCCGCCGAACTCTAGTGCGACGTCACAAGTTTCAGCGAGGTAGTGCAGATAGCGATCCACCTCACACCAGTGGTTTTCGCTCCGCACTGTCAGGCGGGATCCGAGCTTGCTGCAAGCAAAGGCAGTGTCGGGCCTGGTCGTGGTGGCCGCGGACTATAGCGAGCCGACCTTCTACCGGTACTCTCCTCCTCGCGCGACTAAAAAGCCTCGTCGTCAAACATCAGCTCTGCGTAGGCGTCGACAGAGACCAGCGTCTTTGGCACTCGCCCGGTCTGCTCCTCGTCGATGAAACGTCTGCGCAACTTGTCGACGTAGACTTGCTGGTGAAGCCATAGCTCCCTCGCCAGCCTGTCGCGCACGATCTCCAGCCCGAGATACTTCTCGACCGGCTTGATCTCGTGCAGCTCGAAGGCGGCCTCCAGCAACTCTTTCAACTCCTTTAGCATCGCATTGCTGCTGCTTGCGGTGACTAGATCGTCGACGTAGACGAGCACCCAGCACGCCACTCCGTTGTTGCCAACCTTGAAGTAGAGAGCCTCTTCGACCTGGCTCTTCTTCCAGCCCACGTCGGTTAGCACCGTGTCGAGCGCCGAGTACCACAGTAGCGGACTCTGCTTCAGCCCGTACAAGCTCTTCAGCAGCTTGCAGACGCGACCGGTTCCGTCGTTGAAGTAGTCGGGCTGGTACATGTAGAGGACGCGATCCAGCTTGCTCTGCAGAAACGCGTTTTTCATGTCGACCTGCATCAGATGCAGGTCGAGGACTGCAATAATGCTGAGGAAGATCCACAGAGTCACGTAGCTCCCCACCGACGCGCACGTCTTGTCGTAGTCTGCGCCGTAGACCTGCGTGAAACCTTTCACCACCAGGAGAGCCTTCTCACGGGTGACCGTGCCGTTGACGTGGTACTTCGTCATGAGCACCCAACGGTTTTTCATGACATTAACACCGCGTGAACGCTCGACCAGCTCCCACGTCCCGTTAGAAAAGATACTCTTGATCTCCTCGTCCATGGCGGCCTTCACCGACTTGCCTTTCCAGCTTGCCAATGCCTCCTTTACCGCCATGTTGGCAATGTCCCAGCGATGCTCTGGGTCGGCGTGGATGTCGAGGTCAAGCTCAGGCAAATCGACATTGTCCTCTGCGTCGCCGAGCAGAGTGCAGTAGGCCGTCGGCGGCAGACAAGCGTGATAGCTAAGCTTCTCGGCGGCTTGCTGATGTTGGGGCGGGCAGACCGTCATGGTTTCGCCTCTTCGACCGTGACCTCTTCCACTTCGTCGTCTTCAGACTGCTCCCCTGTTGACAGCTCCCCTTTACCGCCGCTTGCCACACCGACGACTTTCCACAACGTCGTCACTCGACGAGTCGTCGTTGAACTGCTCCCCTGTCGGCAGCTCCTCTACCGACTACTCCCTTAGGATCGGCTTCTCTGCCGACGGCTCCCCTGAAGCTGGCGCCTCTGCCGCTGGCTTTGCTGAAGTCGACTTAGACGCAAGCAACTTCCTTGTCATCTGCTCCCCTGCCGCTTGCCGCTGCCCGTCTACAATCTTCTCTGTGTCACGTCGGCCACCGGCGATGCAACCGGTCGGCGCCGCAGGCGACACACTAAGTCTCCCCTCATGGTCGGCGGCCGACGAGGATCCGTTCTGAGGAAGGTCGACAATGGGGGCACAATAGGAGGAGGGAGTGGGACCTCCTCTACGTCCTCGTCATCATGCTCATCGACGTCGGTGAGCAGGGGAGGCATCTCCGAGGAGGAATCCGGCGGCGGGGCAGACGGCGTCCTCGTCGACGCTGGCCCGTACTCTGCCTTCCTCAACTCCAACGATAGGGTCTCATAGAAGATCGCTTCGACCGTCGTGACGACTTTGTTGTCTGTCAAGTCGAGCACCTCCCATTCCTTGCTCTCTGGCGACACGCCAAGGTGGAGACCCCAATGAGCCTTTGGCGCCAGCTTCCCGCCACGCTGCTGCTCGGGGACCATGAACTGCACCATGCATCCCCACACCCGCGTCAGCGTCAGATCCGGCTTCTTCTCGAATAGCAGCTCGTGTGGCGTTGTCCCCAAAGGCTGAGATGCTCGTTTAAGGCAGTTGCGCACTCAGATGGGCTGCCGCAGAGCGAGGTGCCACCAATGATGCTTCACGCCCATGTGCAGAAGCATCGTTCGTATGGCCTCAACCACTGTGTGCATCTCCCGCTCTGCCATTCTGTTCTACTGCGGTGTGTAGGGGCACGTCAGGTCGTGGAGGATTCCCTTGTCCTCGACGAGGTCGGTGAAGGCCCAACCGAGGAACTCCCCTTCACGTTCAGAATGCAGTATCTTCACCGTCTTCAAAGTTTGCCGCTCCACCACCTTCAGCCATTTGTCGAAGACGACCAACACGCCGCTCTTCTTCGCGATCGGCCTCACCCACGCGTAGCGAGTCATCCGATCTTTCAGTAGAAGAAAGTAGAGGCTGTCATCGTTGGCGGCCACCCGAAATGGTCTGCAAAGGTCGACGTGCACCACGTCAAGCGCATTCTCTGCGTTTGATCCTTGGCTGGGGAAGGTGTCCCGCACAAGCTTGCCGCCGATGCAGGAGGCATACGGCAGATTCTGCGGTCGACTTCTTGATGTCCAGACCGGCGGAGACCTCATGCTTCACCGAGATTTTGATCGTGTCGACGCCGACATGCGCAAGCCGTGTGTGCCACATGTTCGAAGTCGACATCGTCGCCGAAGCGATCGTTTGCAGAGCCACAACCTCCATTGTCGTCGACTCGTCGAGAAGGGGTGCAGGTTGGTGCAGAGAACTCTGGCGGAGTAGCATGCTCGACCAAGGACATCGCCGGTAGAAGACACGAGCAACATCTCTCTGCCGTTGTCCTGTAACTTCACTTCGTTCTTCTTGAGCTGGCCAGTAGACAGCAGGTTCGCGTGCACACCCGGAACGTAGAGTACGTAGGGGACGAGGACCTGCTTCCTGGCCTCCCCTTGTAGAGCAACGGTGCCTCTGCCTTCAATGCTATGAAGTGCCCTATTGAAGCCGCGGACGTGGCGAATGTCGCCGCTCGGCTGTATGTCAACGAAGGCCTCCTTCGTCCCCATCAAACGGTGGGAGCAACCACTGTCGAGCAGCACAACAGTCAAATTGGCCTGCACAGCAGCAGCGACCGCCTTGAAGTCTTCGCCAGACTCCAGCGCTAGCAAGATCGTTGGCTCCACCACGCTGACCATCAAGCACGAAGCCTCCTCGCGACGAGCATTGCCGCCAGAGGACTCTGCATCCTTCGTCGAAGACGTCTTCGATGCTTGCTTCTCTTTGTGCGGCTGGTTGTCCCGACAATGATAGCCACCATCTCCCTTTCTGCGGTTGGCATCCTAGTCGTCATCAGAAGCGCCTCGGTCAGGGCAGTCGTACGAGAGGTGGTTGGGAGCATCGCAGATGTAGCAGCGACATCCTTCTCGACGCGAACCACTGCTATGCGATCTCCTCCTTTTGCCGACTTTCCGCGGTCTGCGCCATCCGTCGATTTCGCGGTCTGTGCCGAAGGCTCGCTCGCTGGGGGCTTCACCTGGGTGTGTCGCCTGAGAGCAAGGGCTGGGAGGTGCTGGACTTGACCGACAACAAGGTGGTCACGTCCGTTGAGGTGATCTTCTACAAGACGTTGTCGCTGGAGGTGTGGAAGGCAAAGTATTGGCCGACGTTAGGGCGGACGCAGGCACACCCCCCGACGGACACCTCGACAACGACAGTTCCACTGCTTGCCAAAGTTGACAAGCCTGCTGATCGGGACGTTGTGGAGGTTCTTCCACCTCCCCCTGTTCTTGCTCCTCCCTCCCCCGTCGTCGATCGGCCTGAGTCGACGCCTGTGTCGGCCACCGGCGATGAGGGGCGCCTTGAGGCGTCGCCTGTGGCACCAACCAGTGGCATCGCCGGCAGTCGACAGGGCGCCAAGCTCGTCTACTAGGATAGAAAGCCATCGACGACAGGGGAGCAGCAGACAAGGGAGCCGGTCGAACAGGAGGCAGCAGCAGGGGTGCAATCGACAGGGGAGCAGCAGCCGGGGCGTTTGACAGGGGAGTTGTCGAAGTCAGCAGGAGGTGAGCAACTCGTCGAAAGTTCGAAGTAGCAGGTCGACGACGAGGACGTCAACGAGGAAGGGGAGCAGTCCGTGGGTGAGGAGTCCACCGACAGCGACATGGTGGAGGTGCCGATCAAAAAGCCTATGCTGCAACGCACGGGTTGAGCTCGACGGCCGCCGGAGGGGCTGAGCTTCCACACCAATCTACTGCCAGCTGCCTTCACCATGGTGTACGACGAGGTCGACAACAACCTGTTGTACGACGATGCCAATGAGGATGAAGAACTCCCGGAGCTCGACCCCGACGTGCATGCCGACCCCGAATACCGCTGGGACATTGTCGCGATGACAATGAAGGAGGCGTTGGCGAGCTGGAAGGGCGAGGCGGTGGAGGCCGCCATGGAAGAAGAGATCCGCAGCCTCATCGGCACAGGCACTTGGGAGCTGGTCGAACACCCACGCAGGGTGAACATCGACCAAGTGGGCATGAAGAACCGGTGGGTGTTGACGACCAAGTACCGCATCGACGACACCGTCGAGCGCGAGAAGGCAAGGCTGGTCGTGAAGGGCTTCACGCAGGTGTACGGCGCCGACTACGACGAGACATACTTGCTGGTGAGCAGTTACATCACGCTGAGGATCTTCCTCAGCATCACCGCCGTCCTCGACCTCAACCTGATCTAGCTCGAAATCAAGAACGCTTTCCTACAGAGCAAGCTCGACAGGGTGCTCTACATGTACCAGCTGGACTACTTCGAAGATGGGACCGGCCGGGTGTGAAAGCTGCTAAAGAGCCTCTACGGGCTGAAGTAGTCGCCGCTGCTGTGGTACAGGGCTCTCAACAGTGTGCTGCTGAACGCTGGCTAGAAGAAGAGCCAGGTCGACACGACGCTCTACTTCAAGGCGAGCGACGACGGAGTGACCTGCTGGGTGCTGGTCTACGTCAACGACCTGCTCGCCGCTAGCAGCAGCACTGCGATGATGAAGGAGCTGAAGGAGCTGTTGGAGGCCGCCTTCGAGCTGCGCGAGATCTCGCCGGTGGTGAAGTACCTTGGGCTGGAGATCGTGTATGACGACACTGTCAAACTTATATGCTATAGTCTGTGTAGGCTGTAGTGGGGTAGACTATATGGGGTACAACATTTCTAGGTTTTCCTACTTGTACCCACCTCTTTCCTATTATAGAGCAGGTATAGAGCAGGTTCCCTAGTGGGAACTCTCCTTAGGGCCCACCACTGAACTCGGTTTTTCTTCTCCTGCCCGAGGCGCGCCCCGTTGGCCGCCCTCACGTCGCGCTCCCTTAGCGGCCCCTCTCACGGCCCCTCGTGCCCCCCCCTTAGCGGCCCCGTCGCCGCCCTATGCGGCCCCGTCGCCGCCCCTCTAGGCCCCTCACGGCCCCTTCGCGGCCCCGTCGCCGCCCCTCTAGGCCCCGTCGCCGCCCCTCTAAGCCCCTCGCGGCCCCTTTGCGGCCCCGTCGCCGCCCCTAGCGGCCCCGTCGCCGCCCCTCTAGGCCCCTCACGGCCCCTTCGCGGCCTCGTCGCCGCCCCTCTAGGCCCCTCGCGGCCCCTCTGCGGCCTTGTCGCCGCCCCTAGCGGCCCCGTCGCCGCCCTTCGCGGCCACCTCGCCGCCCTTCGCGACCATGTTGCCGCCTCTACTGACCCTGTCGCCGACCTTCACGGCCCCTTCACCAGCCGAACCGCCGAGCCGCCCAGCAGCAGAGACGCCGAGCCGCCCAGCAGCCGAGCCGCCGAGCCGCCCAGCAGCCGAGCCGCCGAGCTGCCAAGCCGCCCCGCAGCCGAGCCGCCAAGCCACCGAGTCACTGCCGAGCCGCTGTCACCGCGGTTCCAGCCCTGTTCCTACCGGCGCGCCCCGGCCCTACCCACTCGGACTGGTGAGAGCACTCCCTGCTAGACCACTGCTGTCACGGGTACCCCTAGTGTCCTTATCTTTGATGCTGAGGGTCGTGCTGTTGACTTTGAGGTCTAAGTTGATGACCTCCAACTTTTCCTACAGTGCGATAGGGCAGACGGACTCTCCCTGTTCGATCTCACCTCTGGTGCCTCTCCTGCCCCGCCTGCTACTGCTGACAGCACTGTTCGCTCATAGTGGGCCACACGCGATGCTGCTGCCCGTATTGCTGTGCGTCGCCACTTACCGACCGCTGAGCGTGCGCACTTTAGTCAGTAAAAGAGTGCTAAGACCTTGTACAACGCTATAGTTGCACGCTACTCTTCCCCTGCCACTACTGCGCTTAGCCGCCTCATGCTACCGTACGTGTTCCCTGACCTTGCTTTCTTTCCCACAGTCGCTGACCTCGTTACGCACCTTCGCACTAGTGACACTCGCTACCGCGCTGCGCTTCCTGTTGAGTTTTGCGCCAAGAACCCCCCCCCCCATGTACATAACCCTCTACTATATAGTCACCCGGCTCTCTGACTCCCTTCGCTTAGTCAAGGACCACTTCCTCTCAGTTTGCCCCACCACACTCACCATTGACCTCCTCGAGGAGCGCCTCCTAGCAGCAGAGAAGAGCATAGTTGCTGTAGGAGCCTGTCGTGGTGACCCTCGCACCCCCGTCTTTGAGGGGTGTTCCCCCTCCCCCCTCTTGCCCTCTGTTGCTTCTGCTGCTGCGGCCGACCTCGTTGGCTTCGAGTCGGTCGGCGCTGCGTCTGCCCCTAGCGGGAGACGCCGCACCGGCAAGGGCAAGGGGGGCAAAGGCGTTGGGGTGGCTGGAGGGGGGGGTTGAGGTGGTGGTGGAGGCAGTGGAGGGGGTGGGGGTGGTGGTGGGAGTGGTGGCGGGGGTGGAGGTGTCGGTGGCAGCAGTGGAGGCGGAGGAGGCGGCGGCGGTGGCGGAGAGAGCGTTGGCGGTGGAGGTTGCGGAAGCGGCGGAGGTGGCGGAGGCGGCGGCGGCAGCAGTGGAGCTGGTCGCGGCTCTGCGCAGAGGAGTGGTTCCGGTGGTGGTCCACGCCAACAGCAGTAGTGCAATCGTGAGACCCCGTCCCCCCAGCAGCTTCGTGAGTGGCACGCGGGCGTCAGCGAGGTGGGGGTACTGGTCCCTGCACCTACGTCCTCCCTACTGGAGACCGCGCTGGTGAGCAGTGCGGGGGCCCGCACTCCACTTAGCGCTGCTTCGGCCGCCTGACGGACGCGTGGCGTCACTAGTTCCCTGACGCCACTGAGATCCCTCGCTGGGGAGAGCTAACTAGGGCGAGGGTTGCTATCTTTGATCTTGATTATGATGTTATTCTTGTTGCCATGTATGCTGTGTCTACTAGTGATGAGGGTGACTGTTACCTGTGGGTTCCGCCTGACCCGGGCATTGAGGCTGCTGCTCTAGGTGCTGGTGAGGCTGCTGCTCTAGGTGCTAGTGCGCCTGCTGCCCTGGGTGCTGGTGCATCTGCTCTCTCAGATACCACGTCTGCTCAGGCTTTACACACCTTCACCCTTGACTCGGGTGCTTCCCGCTCCTTCTTTCGAGACCGCACCACGCTTACGCCGCTTAGTCCGCCGGTTGCGGTCTCCCTGGCGGACCCCTCTGGGGGTCCTGTCCTTGCTAGCTTCTCCACTGTCTTACCGTGTCCGGCAGCCCCCTCTGTCACCCTGTCAGGTGTCTACCTCCCCTCGTTCTCTAGGAACTTGGTGAGTCGTGCTGATCTAAAGGATTGGGGGGTTGATGAGTTCACTCCTACGAGTCAGCGGGTAACCCTAAACCCTAAACCCTGCGTCTTCCTTGGCTTCCCCCCTGACGCGCCTGGTTGGCAGTTTTACAACCCCACCTCGCGCCGTGTTCTATCCTCCCAGGACGTCACCTTTGACGAGTCGGTGCCTTTCTACCGTCTCTTCCCCTATCGCACTGCGCCCCTCCCTCCGCCGCCGCTATTCCTTGCGCGAGGTCCCCCCCTGGTAGACCCCCTCCCCCCTCAGGGTCCTGCCTCGTCATGTGTGTCCCAGGTAGACGCAGTCGAGCCTGTCGAGGTGGCTGTTGACTCTCGTGCTGCTAGAGGTGCTGAGCCTGGGGGTGCGGAGCCGGGGGGTGCTGAGTCTGGGGGTGCTGAGCCTGGGGGTGCTGAGCCTGGGGGTGCTGAGCCGGGGCGTGCAGAGCCTGGGGGTGCTGGGTCTGCTCGTGTGGCCTCTCACGGTGCTTCGTCGAGGAGGGAGCTACTCTCTCCGCAGGAGCTGCGCGAGTGGTTTGCCCGGCGCTGGAGCCATGCTGCTGGAGCTGGAGGTACTACTGTTGCTTCTGGTCCTGGAGGTGCTCGTACTGGCGGTACTGGAGCTGCTGGGACTGGGGGTGCTGCTGGGGCTGCTGGAGTTAGTCCTGCTGGAGGTACTACTGGAGCTGCAGGCGCTACTGGAGCTGACAGTCCTGCAGGAGTTGGTGCTACTGGAGCTGCTGGGGCTGGAGCTGCTGAGGGTGTTGGCGCGGGTGGTGCTGCTGACGCTGGTGCTTCTGAGGGTGCTGGGGTTGGCGCTGTTGGGGCTGGAGGTGCTACTGGCGCTAGTGCTGCCGCTGGGGGTACTGGTGCTGTCGCTGCTGGTTCAGGAGGTGCTGCGCAGCCAAAGCCGTACTTCGTTCCGCTCCTTGAGCAGGTTCTTGGTCACTCGCCCTCTAATGGTCCTGCTCTTCCCTTGGAGTGTCCACAGCCTGTCTAGTTGCGGTCACAGTTACAGCCCGCCTCCCCCCTGCCTGCTCCTTCTCCCTACTCAGGTCCTATTGGAGGTCTTGCTGAGCGTCGTGAGCCTGCGTCTCGTCCTGCGTCGCCTGTTCGTGCTGCTCGCACTAGTAGTCGTGCTCCGCGTCCGCGTCCTCCTGCGGTCCTAGGCACACACCAGATGGCACTGCGTCCTTCCACTGCTCCCCTGCGTGTCCCGTTGCCGTCTCCTCCAAAGTCCTCTCTTCCTGTTCTTGCTGACCCGGAGTCTGACTCTCTTCGTGCTGCCAGCCCTACTGTCACACGTCTCGTGGCCACTGTTGTCACTGACCCTTCCTTCGAGTCCACTGCTGCGTCTGCCTTAGTTGCTGAGCTTGTCGACTTTGCTGCTCGCTGTCGTTTAGACTACGCCGCGAATCTTGTTGCTGAGTCTGAGTTTGTCTGTCCTCCGTCCGTCGGGGGTGAGTGTGCTCTTAGGGCGAACGTCCTTGAGGACAGGCAGGAGGAGTTCCAATGTTTTGCTGCTGCTTTGCCTCATCTTGTGTCCACGCTGACTGCCCCTGAGGGAGACCCGGATGCACCAGACATCCCGACTCCTCGATCGTACGCTGAGGCGATCGAGGGTCCCTACTCCTCTCAGTAGCACTCAACCATGGACGCAGAGATGGCTTCCTGGAAGTCCACAGGCACCTACGTCGACGAGGTTCCCCCACCTGGGTCGAACATCGTCAGTGGCATGTGGATTTTCAGGGTGAAGCAGCCGCCGGGTTCTCCACCTGTCTTCAAGGCGCGTTACGTGGCTCGAGGCTTCAGTCAGCGGCAGGGAGTTGACTACTTTCAGACCTTCTCTCCCACCCCGAAGCTGCACATAGCCGCTCAGCGCGACTACGAGCTTCACCCTCTTGACTTCAGCACAGCTTTCCTACAGGGCAGCCTGCACGAGGAGATCTGGCTGCGCCGCCCACCTGGCTTCACTGGGTCGTTTCCTCCTGGTACCCAGTGGAGCCTCCGGCGGCCAGTCTACGGTCTCCGCCAGGCGCCCCGTGAGTGGCACGACACACTGAGGACTACACTTGCGGCTCTTGGGTTTGCTCCTTCTACAGCCGACGCGTCGCTGTTTCTGCGCACCGACACCTCTTTGCCGCCGTTCTACATCCTCGTGTACGTCGACGACTTGGTCTTTGCCAATGTTGACACTGCTGGACTCGCCCACGTGAAGTCCGAGCTGCAGAAGAGACACACGTGCACAGACCTGGGTGAACTGCGCAGCTTCCTTGGCTTGCAGATCACCCGAGATAGAGCACAGCGCACCATTACCCTGACTCAGTCACACATGGTGCAGCAGGTCCTTCAGCGCTTCGACTTCACGTACTCCTCGCCTCAGGCCACTCCTCTGTCTACTCGCCACTCGCTCTCAGCTCTGCCTTCGGATGAGTCGGTAGAGCCGAGTGGCCCGTACCCAGAGCTTGTTGGCTGCCTCATGTACCTGATGACCTGCACACGACCTGACCTTGCATACCCTCTTAGCATCTTGGCACGCTATGTTGCTCCTGGGAGACACCGACCAGAGCACATGGCTGCAGCGAAGAGGGTGTTGCGTGTGAAAATAGTGTGTAGAGTTAGGAGCCATAGCTAGGTAAGTCTTAGCTAGGCAAGAGAAGTTTAGGCAAAAGAAGAGAGGGTTCACTTGAAAGCAGCAGGATACATATAGGAAACCCTAAGGGGTTGTACTTGCTATAGAGTACCCCACTGCAGGCTAGAGAACAATAACATTCTGACACACCCCCATAGCCAAAGTGGGGTGTAATCAATAGAGCAAGCAAAGCAGAACAAGCTCAGGGTGGATCACAATGTCACCACACATTCTGAGCACAAGTACAAGAAGCAACAGTTAAAGTTCACAATTATGAGCAAAGCTAGTGGTAGTCACAACGAGCAAGTGAGGAGGAGGAGGGACAGTGAGAGGAGAGGAGATAGGAGGCGACGGCTGAAGCTGCAGACACACGGGCAACAGGAGTCACCATCGGGTGCAGACAACAGCCGATGGATGCACAACGGTGCAAGTCGGGCCCATCGTCTGCGTGCACCTGCGGGCGTGCACACTGCTGTCTTCTACGAGGCAACGCTAGACAACCGCTCTGCTGCAGCGTTGGCACGTCGACGACCTGCAGTGTTGGCAGGTCGCCTTTTTGCAAAGCTGGCGCGACTCCTCTACACAACGCTGGCAGGCGGTCAGCCATACAGTGCTGGCGGTCAACCACGCTAGCTGCAGGGTTGCTAGGTGCCTGATGTAGTCATTCTTGTTATTGTGAACTCAACTATCTTGTAATTCGAATTTTGTTTGTGAAACTCTTGCTAACTTCTCCCATGAATGCGCAAGTGCTAAGGAACGCAAGCAAAGCTATGATCACTCTTAGTAGATCGTGCCTTACCCCCCCCCCCCCTAGTCTAGCTCACTACCTTTGTCGAGTGACTCTCCGCATATTGTACACAGGTTACATAGCGAAATTGATAGACGATGTTAGAATAGGGCTATTTGGGCATCCAGTGCTTGAGAATGTTGCAACAAGCGTGCCCGGTTGAAGGCATCGACTTCTAGTCACAAGGAATATGTGGCCAGCAATTCGTGCAGCCCATGTGCGAGGGGGGGTTGTACCAGAGGTCACCAGGCTGCTCCTGGCCACTGGACAATCACGAGCATTTGTTTTGCTTGGGTTCATCGCGCTTGTTGGAGAGTCGCAGGAATCAGGTGGGGGTTGGGAATGTGATGCCCTTTTCTCCATGCCAGTCTTCCGCAAAGGCGTTGATCGCTTTGACTTCGGGATGGGGGAACTTCGAGAAGAAGTGTGGGAGCAGCGCGTCCCGTGCGTTTGCGAATAGGTCGACGGAATGGGGACCCCAATGTAGTTCGAGGAGGCAGAACCAGGGTTGTTTTAGCGCATAGTCGACGTGGTCTTGCATTTTAGACAGCTCGCCAGCTTTGGTGTTCTGCTCGTGGGGAATCTACTCGATGGCCAACCGCATCACGTTTATTGTTCATATGAACGCCATTCAATTCTCGTTGTGTACTAGATGTGTGTCGTGGGATGTCGGGCATGCATGCACTTGCTTCGACCATTGCTCCGCAGAAGGTAGAGAGGGTGGCTCCCTAACTGTGCGCTGGCATCCTCCTAAATAATCGCGTCAAAGTGACATGGCTGGCGGAATGGAGCACCGCTGAACTTGTCAAACTGCTCTTTCCAGAAGCGCAACTTGTTGATGGCTGCCTCTGATAAAGGCACCTTCGAGAACCGCTCGCATGAGAAACAACACACACCGCGTTCTTAGCATACAGTGCGTTTACAACTTTATTAATTCGCTTCTTTCCTTCCATTACTGGTCCCAAATCCACTTGTTTCTATCACAGACAAAGCAGCTCGACACTGGGATACCCTACACCCGTCTTCCCGCTCCTCTTCCCATTTCCCCTCCCTCAACTCTCTCCATTACCATTCCCCTGTCCCTGTTCCCTTTCCCTCTCCCCCCCATCTCCCCATCCCCCCCTCTCTCAATCCCCACTCTCCTCTCTCCACTCCCCTCCCATCTCCCCGTTCTCCCTCCCCTCCCCCAGTCCCCTTTTCGTACCCCCTCCAAATACTCGCACCCCTCCCTCCATCCTGTACCACAGCTATTTTTTGTGCAGCGACGGGCCCTTTATCGGTTATGTGCTCTTCAGCCATGAACTGACTTCTTGGCGCCGTAGGTGGGAGGGGCAGAGTCGCTCAGCCACCGTGCATAACCCTCTGCAATTCTGGTGAAGAGAGAAGGTGGTGGATAATCCTGGTCCCGGAGCATACCCCCCACTTCCCAACCCCCACTCCCTCCCCCCCTCCTTTCCCATCCACCCCTCCCCAACCCCTTCTCCTCCCCACTCCCCTCTCCCCATCCCCCAGTACCCACTCCCCAACCCCCATTACCCACTGCCCTCCCCAAACACGCACCCTCGTGTCGTCTACCTCCTTGTTTGACCCACCTCCCTGCATTGCCTCCTCCACCATCTCTTCATTGGATCATTGTTCTTTGTGTTTTGTGTGGGCCCGGCCCACCTTTTGCCTGCTGCCAGAAGGCTTGACAACGACTTAGGTCTGAATGTGCAAGTGAGAGGTGTAATGGTGATCATGGCATGTACGTTAGTTGTGACTGGTGTCGTGTAAGTTGTAACTGTGCAGCATCTGAGCAAGTTTATAACAAGGATTATCTGAGGGCCCAGGGGAGCTCTTGTTCACTGCAAAAGAAGTTCACATACCGGTAGCCAGCCATCAATTTGTTAATCAACCCTAAAACAACACAAATGTTCATCAATTCAGCATTGACATGTTGCCTATAGATGCCCCCTTCCCCATTCAAGGGCTTCAAGTCAAAATAAAGCAAGCCCACATCCACATGCATCTCCACTCTCCAACAATCGCACCATTGCATAAAACCCTGATGAAATCCTAGCCATGCACTTCCACCCAAATGCTTCTACTTCCTCCTCCGGTATTTTGACAACTTTTGAGACGTCTCAAACACCCTAGTAGTGCACTTCCACCCAAACACGTCTACTTCTTCAGATACCAGTAAAACACCGGGCCACACAGCGCCAACTTGTTACCCGCACGCCCTACAGTACCATATGCGTTCATCACAACCGCATCCAGTGCGGCTTTGCCGGCGCTTTGACTGGCTACGCTCAGCTCAGACTCGAACTTCCAGCTGAAGCGCTTGGCCTTCGGGCGTGTGATGTTAAGAAAGGGCAGCGTTGTCGCGGGAACTCCTGAGCAGGTAGCTGCAAATTCATACACGGGTGAATCGCCTCCCTTGAGGTTCAAAAGCAGTACCTTAATTTTCACGGTGTACGACGTTGGAGAGTACCTGTCAACAGGGGAAAGCAGAGGCACTTATTAGAGAGTATACTTGTCAGAATCCCAACCACTAGACCATCGGGATAAAAGGGCTTGTTTCAGTAGCGGGTCGGTGGGCCCATAACCCCCCAGGCGAACGCGCCTGCAACCCTCTCCAGGATCAATCGGGCATCCACAGTGCAGATCTACTGACACTCCCCCACACTGGGAGGCCCAGGACTAAGCACAGCGGCAACGGCCTACATGTGCATACACCGGGAATCGAACCCGAGACCGCTCTCATACCATGTGAAAACTGAAACGAGAATGAAGAAGAGAGGAGGGATTTCACTAGCAGCAACGAGGATACATATAGCAAACCCCAGATGGGTTGTACTTGCTATAGAGCACCCCACTACAGGCTAGAGAATAACATTTTGACACACCCCCATAGCCAAAGTGGGGTGTAATCAGCACAATGAGCAAGCAGGCATAAAGCAGGAGTTCACAATAGGTAAGTAAGGCTAGAGCTAATCACAGAGGGCAAGTGAGGAGGAGGAGAGACTGTGGGGGAGAGAAGATGGGAGGCGACTGCTGACGCTGCAGACACACAGACGAGCTGCGCGCTCAGTGGCTACCGAAGCAAAGGCCCGGACTACAGGAGTAACTGGCTCCGCGGCTAAAAGTAGCGGCAGACGAGCAACTGACCCACAGGCGACTGGCGACTATCGGAGATTGTAGCCTCCGGACTGCTGGTGCTGCTGACGACAAGGCTGCTGCCTCCACGCAACCTCCCCCAGCTGCCCAACGCCCCTCTCACACACCCCCTGCTCAAACCCTAACCCTACACCCACAGCACCCCCGTAAACCCTAAACCCCAGACGCCCACACATCCACCTCCCTCAAAACCCTAGCTCCACTCCCACAGTACCCCCCTTAAACCCTAAACCCCAGGCTCCCACACATCCACCCCCCTCAGCGTCACCTGCAGCAGTGGGAGACGAAGGAGGAGGAGCAGGGGAGACCACACACCCGTCACCCCCTTCTTGCCACCCCCAAACCCTAACACAGGGCAGGGCGGGATGGCGGGTAGGGAGGGGGGGGGGGGGGGGGGGGGGGGGGGGGGGGGGGCGACGCGCGGCCTCCCAGGGCGCCAAAGCAAGCGGCAGAAGGGGCGACGCTCGCCCCCCCCCCCCAGGTTCGGCCCCCGAAGGAGCCGCGACGGGCGACGGGAAAAGAAGGGGGGGGGGGGGGGGTGCACCGGTGCGCCGCGGCTGGCGGCGGGGCATGGCCGGGGCGGGGCCGGGGCCGCTGTAGGCGGCGACGGGGCCGAGGAAGGGCGGCGACGGGGCCGCGTAGGGGCGGCGACGGGGCCGCTGAAGGGCGGGGACGGGGCCGCTGGAGGGGTGGTGGCAACGGGGCCGCTGAAGGGGCGGCGACGGGGCCGCAGAAGGGCGGCGACGGGGCCGCTGAAGGGCGGCGACGAGGCTGCTGTAAGGGGCGGCAACGGGGCCGCGAAAAGGGTGGCGTCGGGGCCGCGGAAGGGCGGCGACGGGCCGCGAAAGGGGCGGCGACGGGGCCGCGAAGGGGCCGCGAGGGGCCTGGAAGGGCGGCAACGGGGCCGCGAAGGGGCCGCGAGGGGCTAGGAAGGGCGGCAACGGGACCGCTAAGAGAAGCGCGAGGGGCACGCCACGGGGCGTGCCGAGCACAGAGTAGCAGCGGAAGCAGTTGGGTCCTAGGATCGGAACCACTCAGATAACATGTGAAAATTGAAACGAGAATTAAGAAGAGAGGGGTTTCACTAGCAGCAATGAGGATACATATAGCAAACCCCAGATGGGTTGTACTCGCTATAGAGCACCCCACTACAGGCTAGAGAATAAGATTCTGACATGGATATATTTTACATGTTGTTGGCATTTCTATTAATGGGAAATCTGAATTGTTAATATTAATAACATTTGTGGAATGTCCAATAATAAGCAGTATGAAGCCAACATTCAAACTCACTGAAGACTACAATGCAATCAGATCTAGTTGTCAGTAGATCTGCACTGTGGTTATGGGCGCACTGACCCGCTACTGAAACAAGCCCTTTTATCCCAATGGTCTAGTGGTTGGGATTCTGACACTAGTCTCCAAAATCACTTCGCGAAAACTCATACCAAACGTCAGTCAAAGGTATTCAAGATGCAGTTTCGAACAGAGAAGCATTCGAGTACCATTTGAAAAGCATTCGACAAAGCATTTGGACAACGACCTATACTTTCTCAAAAAAGCGTTTGAAACCCTACGTTTATAAATCATTTGAAAAAGCTCCAACGAACCTCTTTTCATCGGCTTTCTGGACGCTGGATTTTTGTGATGACATCATTGCTCCCGCCGCTGCTGTCTCACCTTGGCGACTCTTCTACCACTTCTACCGCTTCTGTCGCTTCGGCCAGGCCCCTGATTTATGGAGGGAAGGCATTCTATAAGTATCCTTCCCGGTCGCTTCCCCTCGTTCTCGATCCCTAGCATTCCCGTTTTGTATGATGTTGACGTCAGCTCATAATCAGCAGCTACCAACCTTTTTCGCCTTCCCTGTCCGCCTGTTCCCTCTCGCCCGTGTCTAGTGACATACGTAGCCAAACTGCGTCCAACCGTGATCACCGGGCAAGTGGTCGGTGACGCAGGAGCGTGGGGGAAATTTGTGGTCAAGGCAGTGAGGTACGCCGTTGTCCCCTCGTTTAATTGTTCCACTGGTACCGAATCTTGGCGTGGCTAGTAAGCACCAAGCCTTTTCTCGGCTCAGTTGATTGCCATCAGGCCGTGGATGATGATGATTCTTGAGAGTTCTCAAATATCGCTTTAGAAGTTGCTCGCCAGCGTGGTAATATCCAAACTCATATCGGAATAGCTGCAAATCCTGAAGAAAACGCTTAAGCAACTGTAAGGAACGAGCTTGCTCGCCAGTATGGTAATACAATCCATCTTCTCACGTAATGACTGCAGGGTGGAGATGCATGTGGATCTGGGCATGTGAACTTGTAACAGCATGTGGGTGTGGTATGGGCATGTGGGCATTTGTCGATAAGATGACACTTGAGGCGCGTGGATCAGGTACTAAGGGTATTGCTCTGTGTGAGTACTTGTAACTGTGGTCATCTAGGGTCACACATCTAGCTGATAGTTATATGCCAATGATACTCTACTATTGAAGTGCAAGACTGGTGCCAGCTAAAGTCATTCCTTTTGCACTAACCAACCAGAAACCCCTAGCCCCTGACATAGCCACCGTCGTAGCAGTTGTTGAGATTCCTTAGCACTGACACACATCATGGACACAAAAGATGTCGAAGTGACCTGCTTTGTACCACCATCACCCTTGATCCGCAACTCTCCTTCCCATAAACTCAAGCCCTTTTGCACACAGCAAGAGACCTTGTTGTTGGGCTGAAAAAGCCCTTAGGATCTTTGCAGGAGTGAACTCTGGGTAGGACTGATGTAATAGCGGAAGCGTTTAATGAAGAGTTGTGAACCACCTTGCGCTAGTGTGTGAGGGCAAAGTTGATTAATTAAAGCAAAGAGATACAGGATTATATAAGAGTACAAGGAATACGAAGAGATACAGTTATAACTACTTTACTGTTGCTGTTGCGGTTCGATACAGTGACGACTCGGGCAACGGCTCTGAGATGTTGCTCAACCTCCGAGGGTTGAGCAAAGTCAAAACCGCGAGGGTTGACCCTCCATCAGTTGCTCAACCTCCGAGGGTTGACCCTCCATCAGTTGCTCAACCTCCGAGGGTTGACCCTCCATCAGTTGCTCAACTTCGGAGGTTTGACCCTCCATCAGTTGCTCAACCTCCGAGGGTTGACTCGCTGATGCTGCGATATGTTGTGCTTCGCTTGTGCCTTGGTGTTTCGACACGACAGAGGCGCTTAGAATTAGTTGTTTCCAACACTTGTCCCCTCAGATACTCTTCATTGTTGTGAAACTTACTGTCACACAGCATGGTCACGATGGTGTGCCCGCTCAAGCACCACCCCCCTCTGCAAATCTCCCACCCATAAACTCAAGCCCTTTGGCAGACGGCACAAGCCCTTGTTCTCTCAGATACCCCTCATTATGGAACTTGCTGAGATGCCGGAAGCCACTGTCACACAGCATGGTCACAATGGTGTGTCCCGGGCCAAGCTTTTCCGCCACTCGCACAGCACCCACACAGTTCATGGCCGAGGAGGACCCGATGAAGAGCCCGTCGCTGCGCAAGAGATAGCTGGGGCACAGAACGGAAGGGGGAGAGAGGGGGACGGGGAGGGAGCACAAGGGGTTGTGTTTTAGAGAGTGCTGCCTCCCCCACGCGCACGGCGCCCACACAGTTGGTGGGTGAGGAGGAGCCAATGAAGAGCCCTTCATTGCGCAGCAGATAGCTGAGGAAGGCAGGGAGCGGGGGTGAGGGGGAGGGAGGTGTGACTGAGAGAGAGCTTTTCAGCCACTCGCACAGCACCCACACTGTTCATGGCAGAGGAGGAGCCGATGAAGCAGAGCCTGTCGCTGTGCGAAGCAGGTAGCTGAGGCACGCAGGGGAGAGGGGGACACAGGGAGGAGGTGTCGCAGAGAGCGAGGTTCTCTGCCACGCGCACGGCGCCCACACAGTTCATGGCTGAGGAGGACCCGATGAAGAGCCGGTCGCGGTGCGAAGCAGGTAGCTGAGGCACAGGAGGGAGAGTAGGGGGGGAGAGGAGTGGGGAGGGAATGCAAGGGGGTGGTTCCAGAGAATGCTGCCTGCCCCATTCGCACGGCACCCACACAGTTCATGGCTGAGGAAGAGCCCGTCGCTGCGCGAGAGGTACCTGAGGGCAAAGGAGGGGGCGCGGAGGGAGGCGCAGGGGGCGTGTTTCAGAGAGGCCATTCTCTGCCTGCCACGCGCAAGGCGCCCACACAGTTGATGGCTGAGGAAGACTTGATGAAGAGCCCGTCGCTGCGCAAGAGGTAGCTGAGGGGAAAGGAGAGGGGTTTGGGGAGGGGGGGGGGGGGTGGTGACTGAGAGAGAGCTTCTCTGCCTCCTGCACGGCGCCAAACCAGTTGATGGCTTAGGAGGAACCAACACTCACACACACACAGCCACTCACACACAGCCACTCACACAGAGCCACTCACGCACAGCCACTCACACTCACCCCCCAAAACTCATACTCACCGAGCCATCTCAACGGCCTCTCTATCCGTCCCTCTGAAAGCTCCATCGATCCGCGCAGCATTGAAGTTAGCCGTCAGCCGGTTGATGCCGATGCCTTCTGTGATTGTATCGAAGGGGTTGCGCAGGCGCTTCCCCTCCGCCTCCTGCCGTGTGTACAGCACTCCGCGGGTGACCTTGTGAAAGAGACTCGACCCGGGAGGGTCTATCAGAAAGGTCTTCACTCCCGGGTTCTGCTCCTGCAGTGGGATAGAGAAGGAAGAGTTGAACGGAGGAAAGTTGTGCCACAGGTGGGGTTGCGCAGCCTCTTCCCCTCCGCCTCCTGCCAAGCGTACAGCAATCCCCGGGTGACCTTGAGAAAGGGACTTGACCCAGGAGGATCTACCAAGGAGACCCTCACTGATGGATTTTGCTCCTGCAGTGCAGTGGGAAGAGGATAGGGAGCGATACGAGGGAGCACAAGGTCCGTCTTTCTGATTCTGGCAGGCGTTTCCCCTGCGCCTCCTGCCGGGTGTACAGCACGCCGCGCGTGACCTTGTGGAAGAGGTGACTTTTGAGTCGACTCAAAAGTCGCACGCCGCGCGTGACCTTGTGGAAGAGGTGACTTTTGAGTCGACTCAAAAGTCGCACGCCACACGTGACCTTGTGGAAGAGACTCGACCCTAGTGGGTCAACAAAAAAGACCTTCACGGCTGGATTTTGCTCCTGGATGGCAGTAGGAGCAAGAGAGTGAGACGAGGCAAGGGGTCCTCTGAAACACTGAACACTGAACTCTACTCTGAAAGTTCAGTGTTCCTCAGTTTGGCTTTCCCCTCCGCCTCCTGCCGGGTGTACGGCACTCCCCGGGTCACCTTGTGGAAGAGACTTGAACCGGGAAAGTCAATCAAGTAGACCTTTACGGCGGGATAGGAGGGAAAGTATGGGAGGGACAAGTTGAGTCATAAGCAAAGGGCGTATCAGTAGGGGGCGGTTCACGTCGAAGGGGTTGCTTGCGCGACTGCCTGCCTCCCCTCCGCCTCCTGCCGGGTGAGCAGCACTCCCCGGGTCACCTTGTGAAACAAGCTTGAAACTGGTGGGTCGATCAAGTAGACATTCATGGCCGGATTACGCTCCTGCAGTTGGTGAAGCAGGGAAGGGAACATGGCAGAAAAGGTCGTGTCACATTGCATGGCTGGGAACATTGTGAAGCGGGAGCTTCCCCTCTGCCTCCAGCCAGCCGCGTGTGCAGCACTCAGCAGGTCACCTTGTAGAAGAGACTCGTAACCAACCAGTCCACCGATCATCACACAATGCACGCGTCACTAACATTAGTAACGTGTGACCACCACAAACGCGTCCACTGTGCCGCCGTCCACCAATGATCACACAATGCGCGCGTCACTAACATTAGTGCCTAGCTTACCTTCAAATAACACGACACCCCAGCAATGGACCCCCACGACACCCCAGCAATGGACCCACACGACACCCCAGCAATGGACCCACACGACAACCCAGCAATGGACCCACACGACACCCCAGCAATGGACCCCCACGACACCCCAGCAATGGACCCCCACGACACCCCAGCAATGGACCCCCACGACACCCCAGCAATGGACCCCCACGACACCCCAGCAATGGACCCCCACGACACCCCAGCAATGGACCCACACGACACCCCAGCAATGGACCCACACGACACCCTAGCAATGGACCCCCAGTGCCTGCCAGCAGCAGCCACAAACGCGTCCACTGCACCGCCCGTCTGCCTCCAGATCTCCGGGCCAGTGCCGAAGGCATCAACTGTGCCGAAATAGTGCGCTCGGTAGTTGGTCAGATTCAGCCACTCCCCTCACAAGCGCTCGCAACCACTCACCTTCAAATAGCAGGAGATCCCAGCAATGGTCCCCCCAGTGCCAGCAGCAGCCACAAACGCGTCCACTGTGCCGCCCGTCTGCTTCCAGATCTCTGGGCCAGTGCCACAGTAGTGCGCTCGGTAGTTGGCCAGATTCTCAAACTGGTCTGCAAAAAACCCGCTGCTGCTGCTGCTGCTGCTGCTCCCAAGAACTGTGATGCAACCATCAGTTCTGCCACGTGGCGCACCAGGATTGGCCACAGAGCCAAGCCCATCAACAGAGCAGCCATTGCTGGTACCTGCTGTGCCGACAGACTCTAATTCCAAGCAGCACCTGGCATCAACGCTGGTGCTGCAGCTAAGAAAACCAGTGCTGGCAGGAGCAGCGGAGGAACCTATGCTGCCATTGCAACATGTACTCTCCGTGTCCCTGCTGCCGCTGTCACTGCTGTCGTGACCGCTGCCGGTGCAACTGCCACTGCCCCTGCCACTGCCGGTGGCAGCATCAGTGGGGCCTCTGGGTCTGCTGAAGTGTTGAAGGGAGGTGAGAAAGGGGAGGAGGACGGGGGGAAGAAGGCAGGTGAGAAAGGGGAGGAGGACCGAGTTCATGTCTACTCGATGCTTTTCTGAGTGAAGGATATTGCAACAAGTAGACAAGACAAGCAGGAGAGATTCTGTAGGTGTCTGTGGGTGTGCGTGGGTGTCTGTATGTATGCGTGGGTGTCTGTAGGTGTGCCTTTAGGTGTGTGCAAGTGTGTGTGGGAAAAGGAAGGCAGCAGCAGGAATACCTACAACTGCTCTCACTAGTCACATTCTCTCCTCCTGTCGTCACTTCCCCCCGCCCGCCCCCCTCCTTTCCCATATCCTCCGCCTCCTCCCCTCCCCTGTTCACCTCTCCTCCCCCTCTCGCCTCCTCCTCGGCTCTCCGTCTTGCAACATTCACAAAGTGCATGGGGTGGGTGATGGACACAGGGCGCACACGCGCCACCTGGGAGGGAGAGGTAATGCAGGGGGGGGGGTGGGGGGGGGTGTGTGAATCTTGGGTGGGGTGAGTGGGTTGACTCAGTATATTCCCTCACCCACTCTCCGCCTTGCAACGTTGACAAAGTGCATGGGGTGGGTGATGGCCACCGGGAGCACACGCGCCACCTGAGGGGGCAAGCAGGAGCGAGGGGGGAGAGAGCAGCGCGGACTTGAGTCTCGGGTGGGGTGAGTTGGTCGACTCAGAAGAGTCGCCTCCTCGGCTCACCGTCTTGCAGCATTCACAACGTTCACAAAGCGCATGGGGTGGGTGGATCATGTGATGGCCACCGGGCGCACACGTGCTAACCTGGGAGGGATAGAAAGTGCAGGGGGAGGGGAGGGGGGACTTTGAGTCGCGAGGGGGGGTTGGGGAACTTTCAGTCAAAACCCGGTCCAGAATGCCTGATGCAAGGCACCCACCTCTGCACCCAGAGCTCGCATTGCCTCGGCCTTCTCCATCCACAGCAGCGCCGTCTTGCATCGCCAGAAAGCAACATCATCCAAGTTATACAAACCCTGAGCCCTAACACCCTGATGCAAGGCACCCACCTCTGCACCCAGAGCTCGCATTGCCTCGGCCTTCTCCACAGCAGCATCGTCCGGCATCGCCACGAAGCAGCGGCACCCAAACGCCGCGGCGACCAATGCGAGCGCGACACCTGTGCTGCCCGCACTGCCCTCCGTTATCAGCCCTCCAGGTTTCAACTGCCCAGACTCGAGAGCCTGGCGAGTGAATGGGGAGCAAAAAAAGGGAAAGACAGGAAAAAGTTGGAGTCAGTCTGCCCTTGCGCCAAGCGTCCCGTCACCTGCTTTCCTGCGCTGCACTCGTGGAAGCAGGTGAAGCCGGTGAGCAGGTAGGTGCGCCAAGCGTCACGTGCTTTCCTGCACTGCACTCGTCACTCACGTCACGTGTCAGGACTCAGGAGGACAAAAGCGAGAGTGCTGCCAGCCTGGCTTGCCATGTGACGAGTGCAGTGCAGCGATCGCCAGCTTTACTAGGGACCGCGACGCGTTCTACATAGTGCGGAATGGTTACCTCCTGCACGATCCGTAGCGCCACGCGGTCTTTAACGCTGCCGCCCGGGTTGACGAACTCCGCCTTGCCGTAGATCTCGCAGCCAGTCGCGGCGGACAGACTCGCGATGCGGATCAGCGGCGTGTTGCCGATCGCCGCCACCAGCCCGTCGCGGCCCTTCCGCGAAGCTTCGTGGCTCTTATGCCGGCCGATCGCAGCTCTTGGCCCGTCGCGAGTATGCGACGTGGGCTCCATGCGAGTCGCAGGGATCGCACGGCCGGTCGTAGGGGTCGTACGGCCAGTCGCACAGCAAGTCGCAACTGCTGCTGGGGGCGCTTTGAAGCCGTCGATATCAAGAGGAGCGACGACGAGGAGAGAATTGCAGCCGTCCATATTGTGGCGGCAGTGAGGCGCGGGGGGTGCATTTTGATTGGACGATGGGGGGAGCAGCGAGACTGGAAGCGCCGAGAGGACGGATCGCGTGTTATGGAGTAATCTGAAGCCAGAGCAATCAGGGAGGAAGGTGCGTGTGATGCGGCGCAGGATGCGGAGGAGGAAGGCATGGATGATCGCGGGAAGCGAGTGGAGCGGCCGCGAGAGGACGAGAACGGCGATTGCGGACGCGAATCCAGCGGTAGTTGCGGCGGCAAGTGCGGCGACGGTAGCGGGGATTCGCCGGGCCGCCATGGCGCGGAGCCAATGACGAAATGCCATGCCTAGAGAAATGGCGTGAAAATCTCCAGGCTGACGAAACTCGCTATGCTCCGCTTGTCGCTCCGCTAAAGCACAATCCACTTTGCTACCTCGATACTATTCATCATGGTAAGGCCTTATCAGGCTGAGCGAGCATCCATTGTCTCTAACGGCTCATTTGACATTAGAGACTAATTGACCTGCATTAATAAATGGGTGTAAGAATGTCTAGGAGTCTAATATGATTGCAAAATTTATATGATGGTTGAAAATGTATTATTACCAGTAGTAGGCTGGCCGTAAAAAAAAAAAAAAAAAAAAAAAAAAAAAAAAAAAAAAAAAAAACTGGTCAACTAACCCATTTTCTCTTTTGTAATTAATTGTTTTTTTCCTAGAACCAGATAATACTTCCCGATTATATTAGCTGCGCATGCGGATAGAGGGATTTTATTCCTATCCAAACCAACCAGAATGACCCACCCATCCATTTTGCAATTTACTGGTTGAAGAATTAACTGTTCTTGTTGTTACCACGCTGCATTCGAAATCTAGACGCCATTTATTGGAAGTTTGACCCTTCTACCGCGTATTTCTGGAACTTTGACCTGTCTAGCGCGTACAGATGATGCCCGGTTGAGCCCCCCAACCTTGCCTTACTCTCTGGGCGTTTAAGTAATTCTTGCACTTCCTAAATTTTAGTCATATCGCACCTAGCAAAACGGGCTTAAAAAAACATTTGTAACTCGCCTTGACCGTTTTACTTTGGTCTCTTCAGTCAAACTTCAGTTTCTGTGGTTCTCATTGCTCGAGGTGCTAGTAAAAGGGGTGCAACTTGCAAGCGCAAAATACACGGGTGCAGAGTTCCCGTCGCATGCACAGAAAATTTGCGTGCAGGGGCTGGGCATCACTTGTATCTTGAAAGTTTGACCTGTTTATTCGTTTTCTTGGAAGTCTGACCCTTGAGCGCGTTTTCTTATCTGTCCCATATGACACTAGTGTCTGTGAACCTCAACCAGTTATATGTGTTTTTCTTTAAAAAACAAATACAGCTAATGCCCGACCAGTGCACGCGAATTTGCCATGCACCGGATGGAAACGTTGCACCCGAGCTCACGCACCCTGCTTGCTGCTCCCACAGTACAAGCACCTGGATGGCTGGCTACAGTACACGCGCTGCGGCCACCAACCCACGTGCAGTCCCGAACAAGGCAGGCCGACCCTGGTTTGCCTTGTTTCTAGGCTAGAAGTCAACCAGGCGAAATGTAAGGACGAAACGTGAGTGGTTTCGTGAACGCATTCGCCCGACTGCCACGCCACCTAAGCGAGGTTCATCGTGCGTGTAACAGACATTTGGGCAGATTCACACTGCCACGTGTAGTCTGCACGTGTGGGATACAAGCGCATTATCAGCCAGGCATTGTTCGCCGACCCCACGTCAGACATTCCATCGTGTGGTTACCAAGCCACACAAGCGGAGATTCAAGACAGGTGCATGGAACTAACAACGGCCACACGACTAGGACGAGCCACACAGAACGGGCCCCACAAGTGACACAGCACGCCCGCCATCCGAAGTTAAAATCAGACCAACGAATTCACAAGAGCATCATTCTCACACACCCCCGCCTCTCACAATGCCCCGTTTCCATCGTCGTGACTGACACGATTTGCGGTAAATTAGTCAGGCAGAACCACATCCTGATTCCTGATTCCCCTAGGCGAAGCATCGGTCAGACCTTCTGTCATCCTCACAGCTCTTAGGAGTTCACAGGGTGTTGGTTCATAGCTACTAAAAGTATCCACGCAACTCGAAGATTCAACCTCTCTCGATCAAGTTCCACTATTTTTGTTTTCTGCCATTTCGCAAATGGTTAACCCGAAGCTTCCGCCGCGTTGGGTCGACAAATCAGACGCGTCATTGCAACTGAAAGAGCTGAGCCGCGATATCGAGCCGCTGTCACCAACGGCTCGTTCTTTTCTTTCTGACGAGTTCTACACGACAGTCCCATCGGCTCGTCCCATTTCAGAACACTACAAAAAAAATAGCTCGACCCGTCGATTCCCTCGTCCGTTCCAAACGGGAAACGCGCGATGCCATTTTTCGCATTCCAAATCACCACTTTTCACCAAGCCATTTCTCCGCGCGCTACTGTGTTTTCCTAACATGATCCTCGTGTCGAAGGAGCACCGTCGCCGTTGTAAGGGCAGCGAGCAGGTGTGGGTACGGACGACCGTCGATATGGCCTACCACGTCGTGGAAGGCACATAGCCCGACGGATGTGACAATAACAAAGTCGGTCCGGAACCCTCCATCACAAAAACAGACGAATGTGACAGTAAGTGTCGAAAAAGCGCGTGAGGAAGAAGCTGCTTCAAGACCGGCGGAATCGAAAGGAGGTGCAACGCCAGTGGCAAGAGCTGTCAGCTCGAGTGGGGGATTCGGCGTGTTATGAGGCGGGGAGCATGGAGTGGCACACCATGCAAGGCATCGTAGGCAATTTGTTGAGCACAAGTGTTCACTCCTTGTGCCCATTTGTGCGTGTTTCGATGTTTGTGTGTAATGGAGCTGGGGGCCATGTGGGAGAAGCTGATTGGTTGTGATTGGTGTTTTGGTTGTTTTGAACTAAGAGGAACATTTGATGAGGCTGCTTGTTTCGTTGTTCTTACATTCGTTGAGTAACCTGTAACACACATGTAGGACAAGTAGGGCCAACCATTACTGTTGCGAATCGGACAAATCGGGTGGTTACCATGTTCAGTTTTGAAGCACGCATAAAGCCTAACGAAATGTACGAACCCCACGCGAAATGCAGGTTTAGCTTACAGACCCCCTTCATAAGGCAACAGGGAGGGGCTCTAACGGGCATTAGCTGTACTCTTCGTTCACGGTCTTCTTCGCAAACTTTGTTTTGTGCGCCATTCGTATATGTCAACTCGTTCTTTGTCGCCATCGTTTTGGGTTTCGCGCGAAACTAGGTTTGCAGGTTACTATAGAACTTGTTAGAAGTGACTGTTGGAGCTAGGGTACGCAGCTGACTGTTGGAGGTCTAACGTGGTGCCCAGTTAGCACGATGTCGTCTTATTAGGCGCCGCGTGAGTGGCACGCTAGCCTCAGGTTCGGTTCGGTGGGATTCCGCTGGCAGTGGTCCAGTGATGGATAGACCTCAGGTTGCGCTGTTACATCGTATTAGACAGTGGATACTAAACGGTTTATCTTCAGGCCACCGAACTTATTTACGGTACGTGTCACTTGCCGAGTGGCTATGAAGCGGCCCAATCGGCCCGTGTCACTGATATGCAACGAGTGAAGGGAAAGCTTTCTGTCTTCCACACTCTCTCCTCCGCCAGCCACCCACTGAGTGGTTCCGACTCGGAAACTAGGGCGATCATGTGCCAGTACAATATAAATTGTCGAATCATCATGAATCACATAAGTTGTCTTTTTGGGGAGCCACCAGTGCGATGTGCCAGTGACTTTCCAGTAGTTCTGCTGGAACCCTAGCCGACCAAGCTAGTGGGTATTGAGATCAGCGTCATGGAGCGGTGAGCATTATCACCTCTCGTCTGCCGCCTGCTGCTCTGTAAGTCTTTTGAGAATTTCTGCTGAGTGCCGCTGGCTTTTTGTGAAGAGAAGACGTTCAAGTGAAGACGGTCTTTTGATGAACTGTGCAGCTCGCCGCTGATTGATGTTGGCTGCAAATGAGTGCTTGCTGCATGGATTGTGTGCAGCATCCGAAGCCGTTTGCTGCCACTGATGCGTGTGATATCATTCCCTTCCCCTCCTTCCCTTCCCTGTGCATTCCCGTCTATACTAAGGATGATGAGGATGATGAAGTCACTCTAGTATTTGCAGATACCATGTAACGCCTGACGAGGTGTTATACACCAACTCTTTCGCTCAGAATTATCAGCTTTGCTTCTTATTTCCCTGTTTTCACAACCTTTCCACAGAGCGCAAGCTTGTTACCTGCGCGTCCCACAACCACATGTGACACTGTTGCTATCGTACCTATAGCCGCTAAAGGGTCAGACGACTGAGAAAGAAACTGCACACCATAAAACCGAAAGCTGTATCGCTTACGGTGAGCATTGGGTCTTGTGATGTTTATGAGAGTTGGAGTATCATCGGGAACAGCCGTGGAGCAGGAACTTCCGTAAGCAATGGTGGGTTGATCTCCTCCCTTGAGGTTCATAAAAAGTAGCTTATAGTCCAAGAAGTACGATGTTGGAGAGTCTGAGTACCTGCCATTGGGGCAAGGGAGGGATATCTATCAGAGAGTATTGCTGCCAGTGCACTGGCAAAAATGCTCCCTCTGAAAGTGCTGCATCTGATTCATAGCAGACAGTTGCAAGAGCACACAGTGGTTGGTTGTGCGGGCGCCTAAATGACTGAGAATGGGCCTAACTCGCACGACTCGCAGAAGTCACTGTAATCCCACACCATAGGACTCGTGTGTCAACACCGCCGTTGGAACAGGGGTACGAGGGGAGAATTGAACGCGAGAGGAAGTCAACGAGGGGGAAGTCAACGAGGGGGAAGTCAACGAGGGGAGGAGTCAACGAGGGGGAAGTCAACGAGGGGAGGAGTCAACGAGGGGAGAAGTCAACGAGGGGGAGGAAAGTCAATGAGGGGAGAAGTCAACGAGGGGAGAAGTGAAGGAAGGGGGACGCGAACGAACGAACAAGTGAACAAGGAGAGAAGTGAAAGAGGGGGAAGAGGGCATACCTCACTGCCTTGGACACAAGTTTCCCCGAAGCTCCTTTGTCACCGAGTAATTTCCCCTTGAGCCTGGTAGGGCGCAGAGTGACTGCGTATTTTGCTAGAAATGAGAATGGGAGGGATGGGATGGGAAGACGAACAAGTTGGTAGTTGGCTGCTGAGTACGGGCCGGCTTGAGCTGGCATCAAAATCACAAACGGGAATGCCAAGGATGGGAATGCTAGGTTAGTGAATGGTGTAGCATACTCACACATCAGATGCAACAAACAGATGAACTGACGTCATCAGAAAAGGGAATGCAAGGACCGGAGAAGAGAGCAAGTGAATTATTCAGTACACACTGAGCTGCCTGATCATAAGGCATAAGGCGGCGGCTTCTAAGAAAGTGAAGTACCCGCAAGGGATTCTATGCGCTCGGCGATCATACGGCCAGCGCTGGGCCGCGCCGCCTATTGAAGAAGCGGCCGCAGCTGGAAAACGGAGAGTCGTTTAAACATCTGACGGTTGAGACTCTTACTCATGATCTTCCCATTATAGATCAGAGGCTTGGCCTAAGCGGTAGAAGCGGCAGAAGCTGCGGAAGAGCCGCTATCGTGAGAGAGGAGCGGCGGGAGCAGTGATGTGGCCGATGCGCCGTAGGCAGTGCAGACCGCCGCACCTGCAGCCAGACAGACAAGCAGGCAGGCAGGCAGGTAGGTAGGCAGGCAGGCAGGCAGGCAGGCAGGCAGGTAGGCAGGCACGCAGGCAGAGAGCACGATTTGAGACGTGGGCGCGAATGTTGTGTAACACCCAGGAACTTTATCAACGACCAAAATTGTAAACAGCAGCCTCGGTGACAGCTTGAATGCGAAATCGACTCAGAGGCCAGCAGCAGCGGCAGCAGCAGCAGCAGTAGCCCAGTTGAAAGGCTTACAGAGCAGCAGGCGGCAGAGGAGAGATGATAACGCGCGACGCTCCATGATGATGTTGATGCTCAAATGCTCGCTTTCTACTACCGTAGGTTTACTGCAAATCGAAAATTGTGTCACTGGCTCGCTGGCCGGACCCCCAGAGAACACTAATACCTCTTGAAAACACCTTCAGGTTTCAGGTTTTATACAAGTCGAAGAAACCGCCTCATGACATCCCCAAGGTCGTACCGTCCAACGCCTTGAAACCTGGCATCAGCGAGGCACCATGGGGAGGGGAGGGAGCTTTCGCTTGATGATCAACGCGGTAGAACTCTGAAGATCGTGGTACGGTAGAACTCTGAAGATCGTGGTACGGTAGAACTCTGAAGATCGTGGTACGGTAGAACTCTGAAGATCGTGGTACGGTAGAACTCTGAAGATCGTGGTACGGTAGAACTCTGAAGATCGTGGTACGGTAGAACTCTGAAGATCGTGGTACGGTAGAACTCTGAAGATCGTGGTACGGTAGAACTCTGAAGATCGTGGTACGGTAGAACTCTGAAGATCGTGGTACGGTAGAACTCTGAAGATCGTGGTACGGTAGAACTCTGAAGATCGTGGTACGGTAGAACTCTGAAGATCGTGGTACGGTAGAACTCTGAAGATCGTGGTACGGTAGAACTCTGAAGATCGTGGTACGGTAGAACTCTGAAGATCGTGGTACGGTAGAACTCTGAAGATCGTGGTACGGTAGAACTCTGAAGATCGTGGTACGGTAGAACTCTGAAGATCGTGGTACGGTAGAACTCTGAAGATCGTGGTACGGTAGAACTCTGAAGATCGTGGTACGGTAGAACTCTGAAGATCGTGGTACGGTAGAACTCTGAAGATCGTGGTACGGTAGAACTCTGAAGATCGTGGTACGGTAGAACTCTGAAGATCGTGGTACGGTAGAACTCTGAAGATCGTGGTACGGTAGAACTCTGAAGATCGTGGTACGGTAGAACTCTGAAGATCGTGGTACGGTAGAACTCTGAAGATCGTGGTACGGTAGAACTCTGAAGATCGTGGTACGGTAGAACTCTGAAGATCGTGGTACGGTAGAACTCTGAAGATCGTGGTACGGTAGAACTCTGAAGATCGTGGTACGGTAGAACTCTGAAGATCGTGGTACGGTAGAACTCTGAAGATCGTGGTACGGTAGAACTCTGAAGATCGTGGTACGGTAGAACTCTGAAGATCGTGGTACGGTAGAACTCTGAAGATCGTGGTACGGTAGAACTCTGAAGATCGTGGTACGGTAGAACTCTGAAGATCGTGGTACGGTAGAACTCTGAAGATCGTGGTACGGTAGAACTCTGAAGATCGTGGTACGGTAGAACTCTGAAGATCGTGGTACGGTAGAACTCTGAAGATCGTGGTACGGTAGAACTCTGAAGATCGTGGTACGGTAGAACTCTGAAGATCGTGGTACGGTAGAACTCTGAAGATCGTGGTACGGTAGAACTCTGAAGATCGTGGTACGGTAGAACTCTGAAGATCGTGGTACGGTAGAACTCTGAAGATCGTGGTACGGTAGAACTCTGAAGATCGTGGTACGGTAGAACTCTGAAGATCGTGGTACGGTAGAACTCTGAAGATCGTGGTACGGTAGAACTCTGAAGATCGTGGTACGGTAGAACTCTGAAGATCGTGGTACGGTAGAACTCTGAAGATCGTGGTACGGTAGAACTCTGAAGATCGTGGTACGGTAGAACTCTGAAGATCGTGGTACGGTAGAACTCTGAAGATCGTGGTACGGTAGAACTCTGAAGATCGTGGTACGGTAGAACTCTGAAGATCGTGGTACGGTAGAACTCTGAAGATCGTGGTACGGTAGAACTCTGAAGATCGTGGTACGGTAGAACTCTGAAGATCGTGGTACGGTAGAACTCTGAAGATCGTGGTACGGTAGAACTCTGAAGATCGTGGTACGGTAGAACTCTGAAGATCGTGGTACGGTAGAACTCTGAAGATCGTGGTACGGTAGAACTCTGAAGATCGTGGTACGGTAGAACTCTGAAGATCGTGGTACGGTAGAACTCTGAAGATCGTGGTACGGTAGAACTCTGAAGATCGTGGTACGGTAGAACTCTGAAGATCGTGGTACGGTAGAACTCTGAAGATCGTGGTACGGTAGAACTCTGAAGATCGTGGTACGGTAGAACTCTGAAGATCGTGGTACGGTAGAACTCTGAAGATCGTGGTACGGTAGAACTCTGAAGATCGTGGTACGGTAGAACTCTGAAGATCGTGGTACGGTAGAACTCTGAAGATCGTGGTACGGTAGAACTCTGAAGATCGTGGTACGGTAGAACTCTGAAGATCGTGGTACGGTAGAACTCTGAAGATCGTGGTACGGTAGAACTCTGAAGATCGTGGTACGGTAGAACTCTGAAGATCGTGGTACGGTAGAACTCTGAAGATCGTGGTACGGTAGAACTCTGAAGATCGTGGTACGGTAGAACTCTGAAGATCGTGGTACGGTAGAACTCTGAAGATCGTGGTACGGTAGAACTCTGAAGATCGTGGTACGGTAGAACTCTGAAGATCGTGGTACGGTAGAACTCTGAAGATCGTGGTACGGTAGAACTCTGAAGATCGTGGTACGGTAGAACTCTGAAGATCGTGGTACGGTAGAACTCTGAAGATCGTGGTACGGTAGAACTCTGAAGATCGTGGTACGGTAGAACTCTGAAGATCGTGGTACGGTAGAACTCTGAAGATCGTGGTACGGTAGAACTCTGAAGATCGTGGTACGGTAGAACTCTGAAGATCGTGGTACGGTAGAACTCTGAAGATCGTGGTACGGTAGAACTCTGAAGATCGTGGTACGGTAGAACTCTGAAGATCGTGGTACGGTAGAACTCTGAAGATCGTGGTACGGTAGAACTCTGAAGATCGTGGTACGGTAGAACTCTGAAGATCGTGGTACGGTAGAACTCTGAAGATCGTGGTACGGTAGAACTCTGAAGATCGTGGTACGGTAGAACTCTGAAGATCGTGGTACGGTAGAACTCTGAAGATCGTGGTACGGTAGAACTCTGAAGATCGTGGTACGGTAGAACTCTGAAGATCGTGGTACGGTAGAACTCTGAAGATCGTGGTACGGTAGAACTCTGAAGATCGTGGTACGGTAGAACTCTGAAGATCGTGGTACGGTAGAACTCTGAAGATCGTGGTACGGTAGAACTCTGAAGATCGTGGTACGGTAGAACTCTGAAGATCGTGGTACGGTAGAACTCTGAAGATCGTGGTACGGTAGAACTCTGAAGATCGTGGTACGGTAGAACTCTGAAGATCGTGGTACGGTAGAACTCTGAAGATCGTGGTACGGTAGAACTCTGAAGATCGTGGTACGGTAGAACTCTGAAGATCGTGGTACGGTAGAACTCTGAAGATCGTGGTACGGTAGAACTCTGAAGATCGTGGTACGGTAGAACTCTGAAGATCGTGGTACGGTAGAACTCTGAAGATCGTGGTACGGTAGAACTCTGAAGATCGTGGTACGGTAGAACTCTGAAGATCGTGGTACGGTAGAACTCTGAAGATCGTGGTACGGTAGAACTCTGAAGATCGTGGTACGGTAGAACTCTGAAGATCGTGGTACGGTAGAACTCTGAAGATCGTGGTACGGTAGAACTCTGAAGATCGTGGTACGGTAGAACTCTGAAGATCGTGGTACGGTAGAACTCTGAAGATCGTGGTACGGTAGAACTCTGAAGATCGTGGTACGGTAGAACTCTGAAGATCGTGGTACGGTAGAACTCTGAAGATCGTGGTACGGTAGAACTCTGAAGATCGTGGTACGGTAGAACTCTGAAGATCGTGGTACGGTAGAACTCTGAAGATCGTGGTACGGTAGAACTCTGAAGATCGTGGTACGGTAGAACTCTGAAGATCGTGGTACGGTAGAACTCTGAAGATCGTGGTACGGTAGAACTCTGAAGATCGTGGTACGGTAGAACTCTGAAGATCGTGGTACGGTAGAACTCTGAAGATCGTGGTACGGTAGAACTCTGAAGATCGTGGTACGGTAGAACTCTGAAGATCGTGGTACGGTAGAACTCTGAAGATCGTGGTACGGTAGAACTCTGAAGATCGTGGTACGGTAGAACTCTGAAGATCGTGGTACGGTAGAACTCTGAAGATCGTGGTACGGTAGAACTCTGAAGATCGTGGTACGGTAGAACTCTGAAGATCGTGGTACGGTAGAACTCTGAAGATCGTGGTACGGTAGAACTCTGAAGATCGTGGTACGGTAGAACTCTGAAGATCGTGGTACGGTAGAACTCTGAAGATCGTGGTACGGTAGAACTCTGAAGATCGTGGTACGGTAGAACTCTGAAGATCGTGGTACGGTAGAACTCTGAAGATCGTGGTACGGTAGAACTCTGAAGATCGTGGTACGGTAGAACTCTGAAGATCGTGGTACGGTAGAACTCTGAAGATCGTGGTACGGTAGAACTCTGAAGATCGTGGTACGGTAGAACTCTGAAGATCGTGGTACGGTAGAACTCTGAAGATCGTGGTACGGTAGAACTCTGAAGATCGTGGTACGGTAGAACTCTGAAGATCGTGGTACGGTAGAACTCTGAAGATCGTGGTACGGTAGAACTCTGAAGATCGTGGTACGGTAGAACTCTGAAGATCGTGGTACGGTAGAACTCTGAAGATCGTGGTACGGTAGAACTCTGAAGATCGTGGTACGGTAGAACTCTGAAGATCGTGGTACGGTAGAACTCTGAAGATCGTGGTACGGTAGAACTCTGAAGATCGTGGTACGGTAGAACTCTGAAGATCGTGGTACGGTAGAACTCTGAAGATCGTGGTACGGTAGAACTCTGAAGATCGTGGTACGGTAGAACTCTGAAGATCGTGGTACGGTAGAACTCTGAAGATCGTGGTACGGTAGAACTCTGAAGATCGTGGTACGGTAGAACTCTGAAGATCGTGGTACGGTAGAACTCTGAAGATCGTGGTACGGTAGAACTCTGAAGATCGTGGTACGGTAGAACTCTGAAGATCGTGGTACGGTAGAACTCTGAAGATCGTGGTACGGTAGAACTCTGAAGATCGTGGTACGGTAGAACTCTGAAGATCGTGGTACGGTAGAACTCTGAAGATCGTGGTACGGTAGAACTCTGAAGATCGTGGTACGGTAGAACTCTGAAGATCGTGGTACGGTAGAACTCTGAAGACGTGGTACGGTAGAAACACTCTGAAGGGTCTACGAGCGGTTCGACTGAACGGCCTACGATTGCCCGACATGCACCGAACTGATGCGTTGCCGCGCATCGAGACACGTAGGCCTGATCGCAGGCCACTGATCGGCCTACGTCGTGAGTGACACCTTACAACGTCGGTGCCCGAAGCGGTTCAGGATGCGGACTAATAGACAGTGCTGTGCGAGACAGATCTGACATGTCGTTGCTTTGCATGGCACCTGAGGCTAGCTGACTTTTGAGTCGACTCAAAAGTCAACCCGACATGTCTTTGCTTTGCATGGCACCTGAGGCTAGCTTGCCAGGGGACGCCAAACAAGACGCGCAATGGCCAGGCAAACCGCAAGATGATGAGCTAACAGGAGCAAGAAGACGGCTAAGGGCGGCGTGCATCATGCTAGCTGCAGCGTGTTGAAACGGGTAGTAGCAACAGCAACCCTAATTCTGGAATCAGGACTGTTGGCAGGGTGGTGGCTGGGGGGTGCCGTGACCTTGTGAGATGAACCAACAATGGAGGCGATATTGTGCTCATCGACCCGATTATTCCCTACGGGTAAAATGTGGAGCTCAGTGTATAACTCGCTTACGAATACGAGAGCCAGAAGTGTAGAAGAATCATTACACTGACAGGTCAGGGATATTCTATTATTAAAAAACAGAGCCAAAAGTGTAATAACTCAAAACCACCCTGATAATCAGTGTACAAGGGAAATTTACACTGATAGTTTGGCCTTGTGAACTATACTTTTAGAGAATACCAGGTGCTCTTGTTCACTGCACGGATGTGTTTCTGTAGCAGGCACCAACCTATTCTCCACTTATCAAAAGAGAAGTGCAGCATTGGCGTGGCATGTTACCAAGATACGTCTGGACGAGATAACATCCATCATTGACGTGTCGTGTTATCTACAGCAGATGGAAATTTGCTCTTCATTAGTCACACTTACCACCGCATGAATCCCAAAAACACTTCCTATTTCACCTTAATCGCCTTTCCACAGAGGGCAAACTTGTTCCCTGCGCGTCCTACAACCAGGTGTGATGACACCAATTGGGCAATAGCCGCACGCATGTTCGCGTCTGACGTCACCGCCTGGTCAATACGAGCTCGGAAGCTGTACCGCTTACGGTGAGACTTGGGGTTCGTGATGTTGATAAAGGTGAACGTTAACGGGGTGGCTCCTTCAGAGCAGGAAACTACAGAGTCATAGACGGGTTGCTCTCCTCCCTTGAGGTTCAACACAAGAAACTTAATGATCAGATTGTATGACAATGAAGAGTACCTGTCAACAGGGCAAGCAGAAATACCGGGTAATGATTATAGAGAGTACAGCACTGCCAGCGTACTGGTAGAGCCAGTGCAAACACCTGGAGACTAGGACGAGCGGACAGTGGTTGGCTGGTGGTTGTGCGGACGTCTCCAAAACATGAGGACCAAACTCGCAAAACTTGCAAAGGACCATGTGACTTTACAGGATGCATGTCAGGAGAAGTGTTTTGAGACGTCTCAAAACACTTCTTCATACAACTCGCAAAACTTGCAGAGGACCATGCGACTTTACAGGATGCGTCATGCGTGCCAGCGCGGACAGTGGAACAAGTGCCCCTCTCACGATTCGTAAAAGGGATTGTGACTCTGCAGGACTCGCTCAGGTCCTTAAGCGACTCAAAAGCTCCCCTCTCAAGTCAACGTGACTTGAGAAACTTGAGAGGGACCTGAGCGAGTCATTAAAAAGCTTTTTGAGGGGTGTTTTTATAATGACTCAAGTTTTTTGAGGGGTGTTTTTTTTAATGCCTCAAGTTTTTTAAGGGGTGTTTTTTTAATGACTCAAAAGCTCCCCTCTCAAGTCAGTATGACTCCGCAGGACTTGTGTTAGAGCCAATGGAACAAGTAAGGTAGGGGACAAGTGAATGAGGGGACAGGGCCGTACTTTATTGCCTTGATCGAAACTTTCCCCGAAGCTCCTGCGTCACCGACTAACTTCCCGTTGAGCTTGGTAGGACGCAGTTTGGCCTTGTATTTCCCTATAAACGGGAGAGAGGGAATGCAACCAGTAGGGATGGAGGGGAAATGCATAGCAGCACACACTTTAACTGCAGCACACTGTAGCACACTGCAGCACACAATTCAGCTGCAGCAAACAACATCCATTAACAAGCTGTTCAGTTCTTATGATGAATAAAGCATGACGAATTCTCTTGGTATCATTACGACCTGCAAAGTCTCTATGCACACAAACAAATCATACAGCCAACGGTGGGCGCCCCATTTAGAAGCGATCACTGCTGGCAACGCTTGGGTTAATCCTAACGCACTTACCGTATCTCTTTCCCTTATAAATCAGGGGCATGGCCTGAGCAGTAGAAGCGGCAGAGCGGCAGAAGAGCCGCCTTGGTGTGCGAGGAGCGCGTCGAGAAATGATGTGGTCGATGCTCCGTAGGCAGTGCAGACCGTCGCACCTGCAGGCAGGGGGGGGGAGAGAGCAGGATTTGAGGTGGGACGTGGGGAAGGAATGATGCTCGTTGTTGACCCGACGGATGTGCGGCCTCTGCTCTGTTATCCGACGAATTCTCGTCAGAAACTGTAAGCAGCGGCAGCGCAAGTGACAGTGTGAGTGACAGTGTAAGTGACAGTCTAAGTGACAGTCTCGATGCGGAATCGAACCCAACAGCAACCCACTCAGGTGGCTTTGCTATTTAGGTGACTGCTGGAAAAGCGCAGCAGCAGGGCTTACAGAGCAGCAGGAGGCAGAGGAGAGTCAACGCGCGGCGCTCCATGATGCCGCCTGGTCTCGAATGCTCGTCCGCTAGGGTTTTGTTAGAACCACTAAAAACGAGTCACTAGCACAGTTGCGCACTCAGTAAGCATGCCTCTTGAAACACCTTCTGATTGAAACGGCGTGGTACTACTACTTATAGTACCCTAGGGTCCTTGCATGAAGTTGGTGGAAGCATTTTGAGGAGCCTTTTTTTCTAGAGGTCGGGCGAAGCGGCCTATAATCGGCCTACGTGCACGAACTGACACGTTGCACATCATAGTGACACGTAGGTAGATTGTAGGCCGGTTTAAACCACTCGACGAGTGATACATAACCAGTAAGCCCGATTGTTAGGCAATGCAACCAGTCAGCTAGTGACACCTAAACAATCGGACGCCACTGAAGATAAGGCGTTTCGGATCCACACGTGGGCGCCTTCGAGAAAAATGCATCGTGCATGAGTTGACTTTCGACTCGAAAGTCAGCTCACGCAACCATAAGCTATCGCGTAGTCATAAGCTGAACTGGCAGTGCGGAAACCTAATTTTAGCCAACGCACGACGCAAACCGACAGTGCAGTACGACGGCGACTTTCGACAGCGCGCATCTCGAATCGCTAGGTAGGTACAAGTCGTCATCGTGGACGAACCACATCACACGCGCCGCTATTACGGAATAGCGAACGTGCATGATCAGATTGTACCTCAATGCTTCGAGGAATTTAGTTTCGCCGCGCTGCTTCGACGAATTGAAAAAGGCCGCGTTACTTCGACGACTTGAGGGGGGGAATGGGGATGACGTCAAAACTTTGAAATCTCGTACAAGTTTGGATTTCTTACTGGGTCAAGCTGTACGCGTACATCCCCGGTTTTCAGAAAACTAGGCTCGGTCCGCCGACCTCGCCTTCCGAGCCACCACCGCGTCGCCTTCGGGTTTTCCAACCCCGAACCTGCACCCAACCATCTCGCAACCCCGGCCTATCTAGCATTGCTATATTAGTTATAGGCCTCGTTGTTTTCTCAGACGTTGTAATCACTTCCGCGTTATTGAATTCTGCGCACTCATCTCTTTCACAACTCATAACACTTGGTATCAGAGCCTACTTTCCTAGGTTACCCTCGCGTTTCCGGGGTAGTTTGTAGAAGGGGAGCGATAGACTTGGTGGGCTGTAAATGTTGGAAACAAAGCGACTTAAACGCTTCTGATGTGTCGAAACACTGAACTGCAAGCGAAACGAATTACAACGAAGCAACGGCGAGTCAACCTTCGGAGGTTGACAGAAAATGTAACTGTTGGAGGTTACGCGAAGGTCAAAGGTCGTTGACCTTTGATTTGACAAATACAGCGCGACAGCAAGGACAAACAACTGACTCGATACTGAGCAGTTGCCCGAGTCGTCACTGTATCGAGCCGCTATAGCAACAGTAAAACAGTTATTAGTTACACCCTTTCATATTCCCTGTAATCTTATAAAAGGTTTGTATTACTTTCTTATAATCTATCTATCTTGCCCTCACATATTAGCGCAAGGTGGTTCAACACTTGTTATTAAAACGCTTCCGCAAGTACAACACTCCTACCCAGAGTTTAGCCTTGCAAAGATCCTAAGGGCTTTTCTCAGCCCAACATGGTATGAGAGCTGTCAGGGCAAACTCAACTACTTCCAACATCAGAAGGCATGGCAACACAGAAGGAAAGAAGCTCCTCTAACGGCTCTCCCGGCACTACTCCTACTCCACCTCCAGCCTCTGGCCTGCAGACAGAGGGAGGTACAACAACAAGACCAGCAGCTGAGTCTACTGAGACTCCCACGAACCAAGCGACAGGCTTCGACCCAAGTATGATGGAGAAATTCTTCTCCTTCATGTCCTTCTACGAGCAGCATCAGCAAACGACACATGCGCAATCAAACAACAGCAACAACAACAACGACGTTACACCGATGAGCCTCGACGGTTCGTCCTATGCGCGCGGAAATCAGCAGCAACTACCTACCTTTGCTCCGTACGAGCCCCAGCGCAGCTCCATCAGCCTCATGCCGCAACAGCAGTCTTCACCTGAACAAGAGAAGACATTGGATGCACTTCAAGTTCAGTCGCAGTTCGCGCACGTCTTAAAGCTGCAAACGTCAAGACCTTTCGACGGGAAGGACTTCTTTACCTGGTCGTTCGTTTTGAGCTGATAATGGAAGGCGCGCAAATTCTCGGATTCTTTGACGGGTCCCTGCCATATCTAACACACGGGACGCAATATGACAAGCAGCAGTCTACATATCAGTCGAATGGCGTATACAATTCCGCTACGAAACTTAACGCCGAACGAGCAGCAGATTATTCGGTCTTATCGCGGATACGGAAACTCCGCTGAGCTTGCGTACAGCCACCTGAAGAACCTGTATCAAGCAACACACAGCGTCAATCAGAGTCGACTCATGGCACAACTGACAACAGTGGAAATGAAACCAGAAGAAAAAGGGGATGGCATATGTCAGCCGTTGTCGCGATTTGTGCGACAGACTCCTTCGGTGCGGAGGAACAATATCTGAAGAAGCCTTCGTGACAGTCATCATCGGCGGCCTCGGTCTTCATTGGCGCTCCACTCGAGCCATTCTACGAGCCCACGGGAAGATCTCCAAAGCAGCACTCTGCGCCGAGATTCACGCTGAGCAACAAGACATGGACCTGCACGAGGAGCGGCACAAGAAGAAAGTGACAGTACCCGAATTTGCATTCTACACTCAACGGCGCTACAACAACAACAACCGGCATCAACCAGAACCCGTATCTCCGTTTTGTCATCTTTGCAAGACGTCAGGACACCCTCGCACACACTGCCTGAATCGCAAGCAGCCAATGCCGCCGCGACGTCAACTTCGTCGTTCAAGCAGCCAAGTGGCATCCACACAGGCGCACCCCACAAGTCAGACGCAGTCTTCAACAACATCGCCGACAAAACCTGCACAAGGAGTAAGAAACATCGTCAGCTGCATGGCAAGATTGACTGATTCCTGCATCACCAAGTCACCCCCGCACTACTCACCAGAAGAACAACTCAACGAAAGCACCCCGCGACGTGAACTACTGGAGCCGAACCCAACGTACGCAGCCATCGCCCAAAGCGAGCCTTCCGGAAAAGACACTTGGTTCTTAAACAGTTGCTGCGGACATCACATGTGCTCCTCGGGTCACTTCGTTCAACGGGAACATCAACTTCAGCGCGACGTCGTCATCACCGCAGCCAACAACTAGAACCTGCGCACACGACGACAGGGGATAGTGCAACTTCAGTCACGAGAAACCAACGTCATCTTGCAAATGTCCAAGGTCTTAATCGCGGAGGGACTCGGCTATAGCTTACTAAGTGTCAGTTAGCTGATGGCGAAGGGCATTCACCTCGAAGCAGACAGCACCACCCAGGAATTTAAGCTGTATCACGGGAGAGGAGGACTTTACATCGGGAAGGTGGTATTGAAGAACAACGTCTTCGTCCTCGACTTTGTTCCAGACTTGGGTGTTAAGATAGAGGCGAGGAATGAGTGCACTATGAAATGAAACAAGTACAAGTACCAACCCTAATTGGGTTGTACCCCCTATGGGCTACCCCACTACAGCCTAAATATATGCATCAGTAATATAATCATCTAACACACCCCCATAGGCAAAGTGGGGGAGAGCAAGGGGTCACAAGACCAGTCAAGCAAAGCAAAGCAAAGCAAAGCAAGCTCAAGGTTGATCTCAAGGATACCACACAAATTCCGAGCACAAGGTCAAGGCCACAAGGCCAGTTCACATGCAGCAGGGCATATATATATAACAGTGCTAAACAAGCAAGAGCAAGGATATACTGTATATATTTGCAGCAGTACAAGCAAGGTCAAGAGGTAAGCAAGTGAGGCCCAGTGGGCACAAGGCCTAGCAGAGTGCAAAAGCGCTGATGGTCACGAGGCGGAAGTGCCTTGGTGAACACATCAGCAGTGTTGGCCTCAGTGGCCACGAAACGCAGGCGAAGCTGACAACGCTGCTGCAGCTCTCGAGCAAGGAAGTAGCGTAGAGCAATATGCTTCGTCCTGTGCTCCAGTCTGTGCTCCTCACACAAGGCAATGGTTGCCTTGTTGTCAACGTACAGCACTGGAGGAGAACGAGGCCGCTCTCCAAGGTCAAACAGCAGGTAGGTGAGCCAACGAAGCTCCTGGGCAGCCATGGCCGTGGCGTAGATCTCAGCCTCACAGCTGGAGCTGAGAACCGGAGAAGAGCGAGTAGAGCGCCAAGAGATAGAGCCAGAGCCAAGACTGAAGGTGTAACCCTGAGACGACCTCTGAGTAGCCTGGTCGTCAGCCCAAGAAGCGTCTGAGTGCCCAGTGAGCACAGGCCGCTCACGCCCTCCAAGCACTAGCCCCATGCCCGACGTACTGCACAAGTAGCGCAACACCCTCTTAGCTGCATCCATGTGCTCCTTCCGGTGACGGCCGGGAGCAACATAGCGTGCTAAGATGCTGAGAGGGTATGCGAGGTCAGGTCGAGTGCAAGTCATCAGGTACATGAGGCAGCCCACAAGCTCTGGATACGGACCACTCGACTCTACGGACTCATCCGAAGGCAGAGCTGAGAGCGAGTGTCCCGTAGGCAGAGGAGTGGACTGAGGCGAGGAGTACGTGAAGCCGAAGCGCTGAAGGACCTGCTGCACCATGTGTGACTGAGTCAGGGTAATGGTGCGGCGTGCTTTGTCCCAGGTGATCCGCAGGCCAAGATAGCTTGTCAGTTCACCCAGGTCTGTGCACGTGTGTCTCTTCTACAGCTCGGACTTCACGTGGGCGAGTGCGGCAATGTCCGCAGTGGCAAAGACCAAGTCGTCGACGTACACGAGGATGTAGAAAGGCGGCAGCGAGGTGTCGGTGCGCAGAAACAGCGACGGGTCGGCAGTAGAAGGAGCAAACCCAAGAGCCGCAAGTGTAGTCCTCAGTGTGTCGTGCCACTCACGCGGCGCCTGGCGGAGACCGTAGACTGGCCGCCGGAGGCTCCACTGGGTACCAGGAGGGAACGACCCAGTGAAGCCAGGTGGGCGGCGCAGCCAGATCTCCTCGTGCAGGCGGCCCTGCAGGAAAGCAGTGCTGAAGTCAAGAGAGTGTAGCTCGTAGTCACGCTGAGCAGCGACGTGCAGTAGAACCCGAAGAGTGGTCATCTTCGGGGTCGGGGAGAAGGTCTGAAAGAAGTCAACTCCCTGTCGCTGACTGAAGCCACGAGCCACGTAGCGCGCCTTGAAGACAGGCGGAGAACCCAGCGGCCGCTTCACCCTGAAGATCCACATGCCACTGACAATGTTCGCCCCAGGAGGGGGAACAGCGTCAACGTAGGTGCCTGTGGACTTCCAGGAAGCCATCTCTGCGTCCATGGCTGACTGCCACTGAGAGGAGTAGGGACCGGCCATCGCCTCTGCGTAAGAGCGTGGGGTCGGGATGTCTAGAGCATCCGGGTCTCCCTCAGGGGCAACAAGCATGGACACGAGATGGGGCAAAGCGGCGGCAAAGCACTGGAACTCCTCTTGCCTGGCCTCAAGGACGTCCGTGCCAAGAGCACAGTCACCCCCGACGGACGGAGGACAGGCAGACGCAGACGCAGCAGACGCAGACTCAGCAGACTCAGCAGACTCAGCAACAAGACTGGCAGCGTAGTCCAGACGATACGCAGCAGCAAAGTCGACCAGCTCAGCAACTAGGGCAGACGCAGCAGCGGACTCAAAGGAAGGGTCAGTGACAAGAGAAGCAAGAAGACGCGTGACAGTAGGACTGGCAGCACGGTGAGAGTCCGACTCCGGGTCGGCAAGTGTAGGAAGAGAAGACTGAGGAGGAGAAGGCAAAGGGGCACGCAGAGGAGCAGTGGACGGACGCAGAGACATCTGGTGCGTGCCAGGGACAGGAGGAGGACGCTGACGCGAACCGCGACCACTAGGGCGAGCAGCTCAGACTGGCGACGCAGGGCGGGACGCAGGCTCACGACGCTGAGCAAGACCTCCAGTAGGACCAGCGTAGGGAGAAGGAGAAGGCAGGGGAGAGGCGGGCTGTAACTGTGACTGTGACGGGACAGGCTGCAGACACTCTACGGGAGGAGGACTAGTGGAAGGCGGGAGACCAAGAACCTGCTGAAGGAGCGGAACGAAGTACGGCCGAGGCCGCGCAGCACCGCCAGAGACAGGAGGGACAGCACCAACACCTCTAGAGGCAGCACCAGCACCAGTAGCAGCTCCAACTCCAGCACCACCAGCAGCTGCAGAAGTACCCGTAGTAGGACCAACAGTCGTAGCCTCAGCGCCAGCACCCGCAGCAGCTCCAGCTCCAGAGGCACCCCCGGGCCCGGCAGCTCCAGTACCCTCAGTACGAGCACCTCCGGGACCCGTGGTACCAGCTCCCTCGGCAGCAACGGAACCTCCAGCACCCGCAGTACCCCCAGCTCCAGCAGCTCGCCTCCAGCGCCGGGCAAACCACTCACGCAGCTCCAGAGGAGAAAGCGGCTCGCGGCGTGAGGAACGGTCTAGAGAACCACCACGAACAGAAGCAGCAGGCGCAGCACTCCTAGACGCAGTACCCCCAGGCTCAGCACCCCCAGGCACAGCACCCCCAGGCTCAGCACCCCCAGGCTCAGTACCCTCAGGCTCAGCACCCCCAGGCTCTGCACCCCCAGTCTCAGCACCCCCAGGCTCAGTACCCCCAGGCTCAGCACCCCCAGGCTCAGCACCCCCAGTCTCAGCACCCCCAGGCTCAGCGCCCGCAGCAGCACCAGAGTCACCAGTGACCTCCACAGGCTCGACCGCGTCTACCTGAGACACACCTGAAGGGGCAGGACCCTGAGGGGGGAGGGGGTCTACCGGGGGGGGACCTGGGACCAGGAAGAGGGGCGGGGGGGGAAGGGACGGAGTGCGGTAGGGGAAGAGCCGGTAGAAGGGAACCGACTCGTCGAACGTGACGTCCTGGGAGGACAGAACACGACGAGAGGTGGGGTGGTAAAACTGCCACCCAGGTGCGTCAGGGGGGAAACCCAGGAAGACGCAAGGAGCAGCACGAGGGGACAGCTTGTCCGCAGACAAGTCGCGGACAAACGCCCGAGATCCCCAGACACGGAACGCCGACGCATCGCCAACCTTCCCCGTCCACAGCAAAGCTGGGGAGGTCTCCGGTCTGGAGACCCTGGGCTGAAGGTTGATCTGATGCGCGGCGTACCGAACCGCAAACGGCCACAGAAAATGGGGGGCAGCCGCATGCACCATGGACGTACGGGCGACGTCCATGACAATGCCGATGCGGCGCTCAGCAATCCCATTGTGCTGCGGATCGTCCGGAAGCGTGAAGGTCTGGCGGATGCCTCGTGCCCGACAGTAGGCTCGCAGAAGGCCGGATGAGAACTCTCCGCCTCTGTCCGAGTGCAGACGCAAAACAGGAAAGTCCGAGCCGAAGCTCCGCCTCAGCTGGAGACGAGCTGCGCGGATCCAGTCGATCAACACCTCAGTGACCTCACCCTTGCTGCGCAAGGGGAAGATTGTGGTGTAACGCGAGTAGTCGTCAACCACCAGCAGGAAGTAGCGCTCGTGACCGTGTCCACGGACGCGGGCTGGGCCCAACACGTCCATGTGAAGCGTCTGCATCGGGGCCTCCGTCGGAGGAAACGGGGAGGAGTGAGGGGTAGCCCGCAGGCGACCCTCGAAACAGGGGACACAGGGAGGGCCAGGCCCCGGAGGAAGGGGAGGGAGGGACCGGGGAAGGCCAGAGACAAGAAGGCGAGAGGCCATGCCCCGGAGACGAGGCAGGGAGGGGTGACCCATCCTGTGGTGCCACAGGAGGGTCTCGTGGGACAGGAGGCGACACGAGCAGGGGGCAGACTCAGCACCAGACCTGGACGCTGCAGCAAACACCTGACCCGACGCAGCTACCTAACTAGACGCAGGAGGATGAGACGGAACAGTGAGTGTGTACAGGCTCGACCCCGGCCCACGTGTGAACGTGGTCAAGTGTCGACCCGTGTCCGCGTCCGTGCAGTGGGTGTCCCGTCGGCGTGCAGGGGTGAACTGGTCGACCTTTGCATCCTGTAGGTCAGCACCCGCCACCAAGTTTGTAGAGAACGAGGGGAGGTAGAGACCGGACAGGGCGCCAGACGGGACCGCAGGGCACGGCAGGATAGTGGAGTAGCGAGCCAGAACAGGACCCCCAGAGGGGTCCGCCAGGGAGACCGCCACTGGCCGACTAAGCGGTGTGAGTATGGTGCGGTCCCGAAAGAAGGAGCGAGACGCCCCTGAGTCAAGAGTGAAGGTGAGAGAGGGCGGAGCCGACGCAGTACCTGAGAGAGCAGACTCACCAGCACCTGAGGACACAGACTCACTGGCACCTAGAGCGACAGCCTCACCAGCACCTGGAGCAGTAGCCTCAACAGCACCTAGAGCCGCAGTACCAATGCCTGGGTCGGGCGGGAAACACCGGTAACAGTCACCCTCCTCACTTGTAGTCACAGCATACATGGCAGCAAGAATAGCATCAAAGTCAAGATCAAAGATAGCTACTCCTGTCCTAGACAGCTGGTCCCAGCGAGGGATCTCAGAGGCGTCAGGAAACTGGCGGCGCCAAGCGTCAGTCAGGCGGCCGAAGCAGCGGTGGGCGGAGTGTGGACCACCACACGGCTCACCCGCACGGTCGCCAGTGCGCAAGACGTAGGTGCACGGACCAGTACCCCCACCCCTCTGACGTGCAGTGTACCACTCACGGAGCTGCTGTGGGGAGAGGGTGTCCTGACCACGCTGCTGCCGCTGCTGCTGGCGCTGACCGCCACCGGAGCCACTCCTCTGCGACGAGCCACGACCTCCTCCGCTGCCTCCTCCGCCGCCGCCGCCACCACCTCCGCTGCCACCGCCACTCCCACCGTCGCTGCCGCCACCGCCGCCTCCACCTCTACTCCCACCACCACCGCCGCTGCCACCCCCGCCTCCACTGCCGCCGCTGACACCTCCACTCCCGCCACCACTCCCGCTACCACCCCCACCTCCTCCGCTGCCTCCACCGCCGCCTCCACCGCCCCCGCCGCCGCCACCACCTCCAGCCCCCCTTGCCCTTGCCAGAGCGACGTCTCCCACTGGGGGCAGACGCCGCGCCGACCGACTCAAAACCAACTAGGTCGGCCGTAGCAGTAGAGGCGACAGAGGGCAGGAGGGGGGATGGGGAACACCCCTCAAAGATGGGGGTGCGCGGGTCACCACGAGAGGCCCCTACAGCGAGAATGCTCTTCTCGGCTGCTAGGAGGGACTTCTCGAGGAGGTCAATAGTGAGAGTGGTGGGGCAGACTGAGAGTAAGTCGTCCCTGACTCCGCGAAGGGAGTCAGGAAGGCGGGCGACAATGTAGTAGAGAGTGAAGTACTGGGGGGGGGGTTCTTGGCGCAGAACTCAGCAGGAAGCGCAGCGCGGAAGTGAGCGTCACTAGTGCGCAGGTGGGTAACGAGGTCGGCGAGTGTGGCAAAGGAAGCAAGGTCGGGAAAGAGGCACGGTAGTATGAGGCGGCTCAATGCAGCAGTGGCAGGGGTGGAGTAGCGTGCAATAACGGCGTCGTACAAGGTCTGAGCACTCTTGTACGACCCAAAGTGTGCACGCTCAGAGGGAGGGAGGTGGCGACGTACAGCAAGACGTGCAGCAGCATCGCGTGTGGCCCACACTGAGCGAACAGTGGCATCCTCAGTAGCAGCAGGGGCGGGAGAGGCACCAAAAGTGAGATCAAAGAGAGAGAGGCCGTCAGCTCTGTCGCACTGTAGGAAAAGCAGCAGGTCGTCTACCCACACGTCAAAGTCGATGGCTCTGCCCTCAGCGTCGAAGGTGAGGACACTGGGGGTAGCCATGACAGCAGTAGGGTGAGGGCAGTGCGCAGAGTAAAGCTCAGTGCTCACCGGACAGGGCAGTGCAGACGGCTCGGGCGGCTCGAACGGCTCGGGCGGCTCGGGCGGCTCGGGCGGCTCGGCGACTCGGCTGCTGGGCGGCTCGGGCGGCTCGGCGGCTTGGGCGGCTCGGGCGGCTCGGCTACTGGGGCGGCTCAGCTGCTGGGGCGGCTCGGCTGCTGGGGCGGCTCGGTTGCTGGGGCGGCTCGGCTGCTGGGGCGGCTCGGCTGCTGGGGCGGCGCAGTTGCTGGGGCGGCGAGGCCGGGAGATGCAGCTGCGGGGCCGTTAGGGGTAGTGGCGGGGCCGGTAGGTGAAGCGGCGGGGCCGTCAGGTACAGCAGCGGGGCCGGCAGGTGAGACGGCGGGGCCTGCAGATGAGGCGGCGGGGCCGGCAGGTGCAGGAGCGGGGCCGTCAGGGGTAGCGGCGGGGCCGGTAGGTGTAGTGGCGGGGCCGTCAGAGGGGACGGCGGGGCCGTTAGGTGCAGTGGCGGGGCCGTCAGAGGGGACGGCGGGGCCGTCAGGTGCAGCGGCGGGGCCGTCTGAAGCAGCGGCGGGGCCGGCAGAGGGGACAGCGGGGCCGGTAGAGGGGACGGCGGGGCCGTCAAGTGCAGCGGCGGGGCCGGCAGAGTGGACGGCGGGGGCCGTCAAGTGCAGTGGAGGGGTCGGTAGAGGGGACGGCGGGGCCGTCGCAGGCGATCGCGGGGCCGTCAGAGACGGCGCCGGCGTCGCGAGGGTCAGAGGGGGCGGCGCGCGACTGGAGGGCGGCACGCGCGACGCGGCGCGGCCGTCTAGGGGCGGCGCGACGAGGTCGCGTAGGTGGCGCGCCAAAAAAAAAATCGCGGGCGGCTCGACGCGATCGGGCCGCCAAAGGAAAAAAAAAGGCCCAGCGCAACTCGGGCTAGGGCAGAGCGCGCTCCGGGCAGGACGGAATAGTAGGTGGGCCCTAGGAACAATTCCCACTAGGGAACCTGCTCGATACCATGTTAAGATAGAGGCGAGGAATGAGTGCACTATGAAATGAAACAAGTACAAGTACCAACCCTAATTGGGTTGTACCCCCTATGGGCTACCCCACTACAGCCTAAATATATGCATCAGTAATATAATCATCTGACATTGGGCACCGCCGACAGCGACGCCATCGTCAACTTCACCTCCTGGACACACCCACCAGATCTCGACCCCGACTTCAGTCCTGGAGGATTATGGTATTCACACACCATACCTGAAACAGAAAGAACGAGAGCATTAGCAACAGTTCAATCGGCAGCAGCGGAGACAACATCGGCAACAACAGCATCGGCAGCAGCAGAGACAACATCGGAAGCAGCAGAGACAACATCGGCAGCAGCTGAGACATCATCGGCAGCAGCAGAGACAACATTGGCAGCAGCAGAAACAACACCAGCACAAATCGCTGGCCCTTCAACGGCACCGGTCTTCTTTGACAATACACCATCGACTCTTGCGCAACAGCTGAACCCCACTCCACGAGAAGTCCACCGAAGCACCAACTTCACCGCGGGCTTCTACTCCAACTCCGACATGTACAGACCTTCACCTGGACATCGCGCCACCGAAGGCACCTGGCACGCAAGAATGGGACATCCAAGCAACACGACGCTAAATAGCACGATAAGAGCAGGCGTGCTTGACAAAGATTCATTACCTCTAACTAACGCAAGAGAACTCCAGCGAGTCCGCGGAACATGCTTCACGTGTCCTGAAGCAGACTTACTGCACCAATCGTTCGTCTCGCATCACAATCCAAGCGCACCAGCATACGCACCTCTGGAGAAAGTGTACAGCGACATCCTGTACAACCGCAAACCTGGACAAGGGGCGTATAATTACGTCATCACGTTCATCGACGCCGCCACACACTACGACTGGCACTGCAACCTCCCAAGCAAGGACATGGCACTCGACGCTTTTGTGAAACTATGAGCAGAGGAATGTGTGAACTAGAAGTGAAATGAGTACAAGTAGTAAACCCTAGAATTGTGTACCCCCTATAGGCTAACCCACTGTAGCCTACACAAGCATAACATATATAATGTTTGACACACCCCCATAGGCAAAGTGGGGGAGAACAAGGGGTCACAAGACCAGTCAAGCAAAGCAAAGCAAGCTCAGGGTGGATCACAAAGTCACCACACAGTCCGAGCACAAGAGCAGGGCCAGAGGCCAGTTCACATGCAGGAGTACAGACATATATATAAAACTAGACAAGCAAGAGCAGGTATATATATATGTCACAGTACAAGTAAAGTCAAGAGGAGAGCAAGTGAGGCAAGACAGACACAAGACCCAGCTGGGTGCAAAAGCGCTGATGATCACAAGGCGCGAGTGCCTTGGTGAACACATCAGCAGTGTTGGCCTCAGAGGCCACGTACGCAAGTCGCAACTGACCACGCTGCTGCAGCTCACGAGCAAGGAAGTAGCGGAGAGCAATGTGCTTCGTTCTGTGCTCCAAGCGCTGCTCTCGACACAAGGCCAGCATGGCCTTGTTGTCTACGTACAGCACTGGAGGAGAACGAGGCGGCTCTCCAAGGTCAGTCAGCAGGTAGGTGAGCCAGCGAAGCTCCTGTGCAGCCATGGCCCCGGCGTAGATCTCAGCCTCACAACTGGAGCCGAGAACCGAAGACGCGCGAGTAGACCGCCACGAGACAGAGCCGGAACCAAGGCTGAAGGTGTAACCCTGTGACGACCGCTGCGTAGCCTGGTCGTCAGCCCAAGAAGCGTCCGCGTGGCCGGTAAGGACCACTGGACTCCGCCCTCCAAGCACAAGCCCCATGCCCGACGTACTGCACAGGTAGCGCAATACCCTCTTCGCTGCAGCCATGTGCTCTGGTCTGTGTCTCCCAGGAGCAACATAGCGTGCAAGAATGCTCAGAGGATATGCAAGGTCAGGTCGTGTGCAGGTCATCAGGTACATGAGGCAGCCAACAAGCTCTGCATACGGACCACTCGACTCTACGGACTCATCCGAAGGCAGAGCTGAGAGTGAGTGGCGAGTAGGCAGAGGAGTGGCCTGAGGCGAGGAGTACGTGAAGCCGAAGCGCTGAAGGACCTGCTGCACCATGTGTGACTGAGTCAAGGTAATGGTGCGGCGTGCTCTGTCCCGAGTGATCTGCAAGCCAAGGTAGCTGCGCAGTTCACCCAGGTCTGTGCACGTGTGTCTCTTCAGCAGCTCGGACTTCACGTAGGCGAGTCCAGCAGTGTCCGCTGTGGCAAAGACCAAGTCGTCGACGTACACGAGGATGTAAAACGGCGGCAGGGAAGTGTCGGTGCGAAGAAACAGCGACGGGTCAGCAGTAGAAGGAGCAAACCCAAGAGCCGCAAGCGTAGTCCTCAGTGTGTCGTGCCACTCACGCGGTGCCTGGCGGAGACCGTAGACTGGCCGTCGGAGGCTCCACTGGGTGCCAGGAGGGAAAGTCCCAGTGAAGCCAGGCGGACGGCGCAGCCAGATCTCCTCGTGCAGGCTACCCTGCAGGAACGCAGTGCTGAAGTCGAGAGAGTGAAGCTCGTAGTCGCGCTGAGCGGCAATGTGCAGCAGCACCCGAAGAGTGGTCATCTTCGGGGTGGGAGAGAAGGTCTGAAAGTAGTCAACTCCCTGCCGCTGACTGAAGCCACGAGCCACGTAACGCGCCTTGAAGACAGGCGGCGAGCCCGGCGGCCGCTTCACCCTGAAGATCCACATGCCACTGACGATGTTCGCCCCAGGAGGGGGAACCGCGTCAACGTAGGTGCCTGTGGACTTCCAGGAAGCCATCTCTGCATCCATAGCTGCCTGCCACTGAGAGGAGTAGGGACCCTCTACGGCCTCCGCGTAAGAACGCGGAGTCGGGATGTCTAGTGCATCCGGGTCTCCCTCAGGGGCTAGCAGTACAGACGCGAGACGAGGTGAAGCAGCGGCTAGACACTGGAACTCCTCCTGCCTGTCCTCTAGGACGTCCGTGCCAAGGGCACACTCACCCCCGACGGACGGAGGACAGGCGGACTCAGACTCAGCGACAAGACGAGCAGCGTAGTCTAGACGACAGCGCGCAGCAAAGTCGACAAGCTCAGTGACAAGGGCAGACGCAGCAGACGACTCGAAGGAAGGGTCAGTGACAGCAGTAGCAAGGAGACGCGTGACAGTAGGACTGGCAGCACGAAGAGAGTCCGACTCCGGGTCGGCAAGAGCAGGAAGAGAGGAAGCAGGAGGAGAAGGCAAAGGGGCACGCAGAGGAGCAGTGGACGGACGCAGTGACATCCGGTGCGTGCCAGGGACAGGAGGAGGACGCTGACGCGACCCGCGACCACTAGCGCGCAGAGTACGAACAGGCGACGCAGGACGAGACGCAGGCTCACGACGCTCAGTAAGACCTCCAGTCGGACCAGCGTAGGGAGAAGGAGCAGGCAAAGGGGAGGCAGGCTGTAGCTGTGGCTGTGACCGGACAGGCTGCGGACCCTCTAAGGGAGGAGGAGGAGGTGTAAGACGAAGAACCTGCTGCAGGAGCGGAACGAAGTACGGTCGAGGCCGCGCGGCGACGCCAGAAACAGCAGGAACAGCACCAGCACCCCCGGCAGGAGCACCCACTCCAGCAGCACCTCCAGCAGAACCACCAGAAGCTCCAGAACCTCCAGCAGCAGCACCAGGAGCACCGTCAGTCGGACCACCAACCGCAGGCTCAGCGCCAACGTCCTCAGCAGGACCAGCTCCAGGAGAACACTCAGACCCAGCAGCTCCAGCACCCACAGGACGAGCACCGCCAGGTCGCGTGGCAGCAGCGCCCTCCGCAGCCGAAGAACCACCAGCACCAGCGGCACGCCTCCAGCGCCGGGCAAACCACTCACGCAGCTCCTGTGGAGAGAGCGGCTCCCGGTGAGACGAAGCACCCCCAGGCACAGCACCTCCAGGCTCGGCACCTCCCGGCTCAGCACCCCCAGGCTCAGTACCCCCAGACACAGCACCCCCAGGCACAGCACCCCCAGGCCCAGCACCCCCAGACTCCGCACCCCCAGGCTCCGCACCCCCAGGCTCAGCACCCCTAGACTCCGCACCCCCAGGCTCAGCTCCCGCAGCAGCACCGGAGTCACCAGTGACCTCGACAGGCTCGACCGCGTCTACCTGAGACACACCTGAAGGGGCAGGACCCTGAGGGGGGAGGGGGACTACTGGGGGGGGACCTGGTACCAAGAAGAGGGGGGGTGGGGGGAGGGACGGAGTGCGGTAGGGGAAGAGGCGGTAGTAGGGTACCGACTCGTCGAACGTGACGTCCTGGGAGGACAGAACACGTCGAGAGGTGGGGTGGTAAAACTGCCACCCAGGGGCGTCGGGGGGGAACCCGAGGAAGACGCAGGGAGAAGCACGAGGGGACAGCTTGTCCGCAGACAGGTCGCGAACAAACGCCCGAGATCCCCAGACCCGGAACGCCGACGCATCGCCAACCTTCCCCGTCCACAACAGAGCTGGGGAGGTCTCCGGTCGAGAGACCCTGGGGTGGAGGTTGATCTGGTGCGCAGCGTACCTGACCGCAAACGACCACAGAAAATGGGGAGCAGCCGCATGCATCATGGACGTACGAGCGACGTCCATGACCATGCCAATGCGGCGCTCAGCGATCCCATTCTGCTGTGGTGAGTCCGGAAGCGTGAAGGTCTGACGGATGCCTCGCACACGACAGTAGGCACTCAGGAGGGCCGAGGAGAACTCTCCGCCTCTGTCCGAGTGCAGACGCAAGACAGGGAAGTCAGAGCCAAAGCTTCTCCGAAGCTGAAGACGAGCTGCGCGGATCCAGTCGATCAACACCTGAGTGACCTCACCCTTGCTGCGCAAGGGGAAGACGGTGGTGTAACGCGAGTAGTCGTCAACCACTAGCAGGAAGTAGCGCTCCTGACCCTGTCCACTGACGCGGGCTGGGCCCCACACGTCCATGTGAAGCGTCTGCAACGGGGCCTCTGTCAGAGGAAACTGGGAGGAGTGAGGGGCAGCACGCTGGCGCCCCTCGACACAGGGGACACAGGCAGGGCCAGGGCCCGGAGGAAGGGGAGGGAGGGACCGGGGAAGACCAGACACAAGGACCCGCGAGGCCATGCCTCTGAGCCGAAGCAGAGAGGGGTGGCCAAGGCGGTGGTGCCAGAGGAGGGTCTCGTGAGACAGACGACGACACGAACAAGGGGCAGACTCAGGACCAGACCTGGACGCTGCAGCAAACACCTGACCAGACGAAGGGGCCCTACCAGACGCAGTACCTGGAGGAGAAGCAGTGGTCAGTGTGTACAGGCTCGACCCCGGCCGACGTGTAAACGTAGCCAGGTGGCGACCTGTATCCGCCTCCGTACAGTGGGTCACCCGCTGACGAGCAGGGGTGAACTGGTGGACACCTGCATCCTGGAGGTCAGCACCACTCACCAAGTTCGTCGAGAACGAGGGGAGGTAGAGACCAGTCAGGGTGCCAGAGGGGGCCGCCGGACACGGGAGGACAGTGGAGAAGCGAGACAGGACAGGCCCCCCAGAGGGGTCCGCCAGGGACACCGCAACAGGCCGACTCAGCGGCGTGAGAGTGGTGCGGTCCCTAAAGAAGGAGCGAGACGCTCCAGAGTCAAGGGTGAAGGTGTGAGAGGCCGAAGCCGACACAGTACCTGAGAGGGCGGACTCACCAGTACCTGAAAGCACAGACGCACTGGCACCTAGAGCAGCAGCCTCACTAGTACCTGACGCGGCAGTACCAATGCCCGGGTCGGGCGGGAAACACCGGTAACAGTCATCCTCATCACTACCAGTCACAGCATACATAGCAGAGAGAATAGCATCAAAATCAAGATCATAAATAGCTACACCAGCCCTAGACAGCTCTCCCCAGCGGGGGATCTCAGCGGCCTCCGGAAACTGCTGACGCCAGGCGTCGGTCAGGCGGCCAAAGCAGCGACGGGCTGTGTGGGCGCCTCCACACCTCTCCCCTGCACGGTCACCAGTGCGAAGAACGTAGGGGCAGGGACCAAGCGCACCACCGCGCTGACGCTGCAAGTACCACTCACGGAGCTGCTGAGGGCCGGGGACGGTGCGAGAGCGCTGCTGCTGCTGCGGCTGCTGCTGTGGCTGCTGCTGCTGCTGCTGCTGGCGCTGACCACCCCCAGAGCTGCTCCGCTGGGACGAGCCACTCCGCCCCCCTCCTCCACCGCCACCCCCGCCTCCACCGCCACCCCCGTCGCCACCGCCACCTCCCCCACCAGGACCGTCGCTCCCACCGCTCCCACCGCCTCCTCCGCTACCACCTCCGCCGCCACCTCCGCCTCCACCGCCGCCACTACTACCTCCACTCCCGCCACCACCCCCCCCGCCACCCCCACTCCCCCCTCCACCCCCACCGCCTCCTCCACCGCCCCCTCTGGCTCCACCCGCTCCCTTGCCCCCCTTGCCCTTGCCAGTGCGGCGTCTGCCACTGGGGGCAGACGCCGCGCCGACCGACTCAAAACCAACGAGGTCGGCCGCAGCGGCAGAGGCGACAGAGGGCAGCAGGGGGGAGGGACCACACCCCTCAAAGATGGGGGTGCGAGGGTCACCCCGAGAGGCCCCTACAGCGACAATACTCTTCTCAGCCGCTAGCAGGGACTCCTCAAGGAGGTCGACAGTGAGAGTGGTGGGACAGACAGAGAGAAACTGGTCCCTAACGACACGAAGGGACTCAGGAAGACGGGTGACGAGAAAGTAGAGCGTGATGTACATGGGAGGAGGGTTCGCAGCGCGGAACTCAGCAGGAAGGGCAGCGCGGTAGCGGGTGTCACTAGCGCGGAGGTGGGTAACGAGGTCAGCGACAGTGGGAAAGGAAGCGAGGTCAGGGAAGAGAAACGGTAGCATGAGGCGGCTAAGGGTAGCGGAGGAAGGGGAGGAGTAGCGCGCAACTACAGCGTCGTACAAGGCCTGAGCGGTCTTGCACTGACTAAAGTGGGCACGCTCAGAGGAAGGGAGGTGGCGACGCACAGCAAGACGTGCAGCAGCATCGCGGGTCGCCCACTTGGAGCGAACGGCAGAGTCAGCATCAGCAGGCGGGGCAGGGACAGCGCCAGAGACAAAGTCAAAGAGAGAGACCTCATCTACCGCATCACACAGTAAGTACAGCTGCAGATCCTCGATCCAGACGGCAAAGTCAATGGCCCTCCCCTCAGCGTCAAAAGTGAGAACATTGGGGGTGGCCATAGCAGCAGCTGAAAGTCTCACCGGGATGGGAGAGTCGGGTAGGTCAGCAGCAGGCGGCTCGGGTTGCTCGTGCAGCTCAGGCGGCTCGGGCTGCTCAGGTACCGGGCGGCTCGGCTACTGCGGGGCGGCTCGGCTACTGCGGGGCGGCTCGGCTGCTGCTGGGCGGCTCGGCTGCTGCTGGGCGGCTCGGCTGCTGCTGGGCGGCTCGGCTGCTGCTGGGCGGCTCGGCTGCTGCTGGGCGGCTCGGCTGCTGCTGGGCGGCTCGGCTGCTGCTGGGCGGCTCGGCTGCAGTGCAGTGGCGGGGCCGGGACAAGGCCGGCGGTAGGGCCGGCGGTAGGGCCAAGTAGGAGCCGGCGGCGGGCCGAGTAGGAGGCCGGCGACGGGCCGAGTAGGAGGCCGGCGGCGGGGCCGAGTAGGAGCCGGCGGCGGGGCCGTGTAGGAGGCCGGCGGCGGGCCGAGTAGGAGGCCGGCGGCGGGCCGAGTAGGAGGCCGGCGGCGGGGCCGAGTAGGAGCCGGCGGCGGGGCCGTGTAGGAGGCCGGCGGCGGGCCGAGTAGGAGGCCGGCGGCGGGCCGAGTAGGAGCCGGGGCCGGGCCGTGTAGGAGGCCGGCGGCGGGCCGTGTAGGAGGCCGGCGGCGGAGCCGAGTAGGAGCCGGCGGCGGGGCCGTGTAGGAGGCCGGCGGCGGGCCGAGTAGGAGGCCGGCGGCGGGCCGTGTAGGAGGCCGGTGGCGGGCCGAGTAGGAGGCCGGCGGCGGGCCGTGTAGGAGGCCGGCGGCGGGGCCGAGAAGGAGGCCGGCGCGGGGCCGCGTAAGGGGCCGAGTAGGAGCCGGCGGCCCAGGGCCGCGTAAGGGGCCGGCTCGGAGCCGCGTAAGAGGCCGGCGCGGGGCCGCGTAGGAGCCGGCGGCGCAGGGCCGCGTAAGGGGCCAGCGCGGGGCCGCGTAAGGGGCAGGCGGCGGGGCCGCAGGGGAGAGGGCGACCCGAAGGGTCGCTAAAACAAAAAGGGCGCGCCTCGGGGCGCGCTTCGGTGGGCCCAAAAAAAAAAAAAAAATTCGGTCCTGGAGGGACCTAGCTCTATACCATGTGAAACTATGAGCAGAGGAATGTGTGAACTAGAAGTGAAATGAGTACAAGTAGTAAACCCTAGAATTGTGTACCCCCTATAGGCTAACCCACTGTAGCCTACACAAGCATAACATATATAATGTTTGACAGCTTTCGCTGCCTGGCTCCCAGCAGCAGAACGAGAATCAGGAGTGAATCTAAAAAGCTTCCAGTCAGACGGAGGAGGGGAATATCAGTCACAAAGGTTCAAGGACTACTTGGCAGAAAGAGGCATCAAGCGGCTCATCTCCCTTCCCTACGCTCACCAATAGCAGGGCGTGGCAGAAAGAATGAACAAGACCCTTCAAAACACCATGCGCAAGCTGCTATGTGGCATGCGGCTATCCAACTACCAGTGGCCCGAAGCAATGGACCACGCTGTCATGCTGCACAACTTATTCTCGTCATCATCGCTCCTGAACAACGCATCACCGCATCTGCTGTGGACAGGAAAATTGGGCAGCACAAAAATGTTAAGAGTTTTTGGGTGCATGGTACAATACGGAACCCCAGCTGCACGAGCCGGCCGATTCTCCCAACGCGCACAGTGGGGGCTACACCTGGGCATCAAGAAACATTACAACGCATGGAAAATATTTGACATCAACACGAAGGAAACAGTGGCAGCACGTGATGTCATTTTCTACGAAAACCTCACCCTTCCGACATACCTTGCCAACTTTCAAGGAGGAAATCCGGACCTCTCGTATGGATTTCTTGGCACCCGAGCCTTCGCCTCGTCAGAAGATGAAGCTGACTGGGACGAGCAGAACGTGGACAGAGCCTCGGAGGAAGCCGGACCTTTACCTTACTGCTCAGTCGACGTACCGATGGACGACGAAAATCCTCGCGAAAGCATCAACGCCGAAGTTTACTACCACTTCGCCGACAACAGTTACGTTACCCCTGCAAGAGTCGACACCAACGAAGCAGAACACGTAGGACCCAATTTCATACCTGATCCAGAAGCGGGAGACGAAGCAGTCTATCCCGAGGACACAACTCTTCCTCGCTACACACAGAGCGGACTGCAGATACTTGGCCTCGTCACCGCAGTCCACGGCTCAGCGCCACCCAAGGAGCCTGCCACGGTTCAGCAGGCTCTGGAAGGGGAACACAAAGAAAAAGGGCTCAACGCCACCTAAGGAGCCTGCCACGGTTCACAGATCAATGCGCTGGAAGAACGCAACACCTGAAAATTGTTCCCATCGGTGTGTCACGCAACAAGACAACCCTCACCAGAAAATCGGTTTTCTGTGTAAAAACCAAAGCAGACGGCACCATCGACAAGTTCAAAGCACGCTGGGTCGTACGCGGCTTCGACCAAGAGCACGGACGCGACTTCACCAAGACATTCGCGCTGGTCAGCCGACACACTTCACTATGAATCCTCCTCGCGATAGCTGCCATGAAGAAGAAGAAAGTACGCCAAATCGACGTCGACGCAACTGTCGACGCTGAGATCTTCGTCGAGCAACCACACGGCTCTAACACAAACCCCAACCAAGTCTGTCAGCTACTGAAGTCACTGTACGGTATCAAGCAAGCCCCGAGACTGTGGCAGTAGTACCTACACGCCCGACTCATTCGCATTGGATTCCACCAGCTACCGCACGACCAAGGCATGTACCGGCTTACAAAGGGCACTGACTGCATTCTACTCATCGTCTACGTAGACGATCTCCTCTACATCGGCTCGACCGACGTCGTCACAACCTGGTTCGAAGGAGAGCTGCAACAGGACCTCACGCTCACGGTCTCATCTTCCGTAACACAATGTCAGAATCCCAACCACTAGACCATTGGGATGAAAGGGCTTGTTAAGTAGCGGGTCCTTGCGCCCATAACCCCCCAGGCCAACATGCCTGTAACCCTTTCCTAGGATCAAACGGGGATCACCAGTGTGTGAAAGAATGAGGAATGATGGACTAGGAAATTAGTTGGGTACAAATATGTAACCCTAGAAAACTGTACCCCATACTGTCTACCCCACTACAGCCTAGAAAGACTATAGCATAAATGTTTGACACACCCCCAAAGGCAAAGTAAGGGAGAACAAGGGGTCACAAGACCAGTCAAGCAAGGCAAGCTCAGGGTGGATCACAACGTCACCACACATTCCGAGCACAAATTCAAGGCCACAAGGCCAATTCACATGCAGGATTATATATAAAGGTAAACAAGCAAGTGCAGGTATAGATAGATCACAGTACAAGCAAGGTCAAGAAGTGAGCAAGTGAGACCAAGTAGGCACAAGACCTAGCATCCTACAAAAGCGCTGATGATCACAAGGCTGAAGTGCCTAGGTAAAGATATCAGCACTGTTGGCCCAAGAGGCCACGTAAGCAAGGCGCACCTGACCACGCTGCTGCAGCTCACGAGCAAGGAAGTAGCGAAGAGCAATGTGCTTCGTTCTGTGCTCCAGTCTCTGCTCCCGACACAAGGCCAGCATGGCCTTTTTGTCTACGTACAGAACTGGAGGAGAACGAGGCGGCTCTCCTAGGTCAGTTAGCAGGTAGATGAGCCAGCGTAGCTCCTGTGCAGCCATAGACCCAGCGTAGATCTCAGCCTCACAGCTGGAGCCGAGAACAGAAGACGAGCGGGTAGACCGCCACGAAACAGAACCGGAACCAAGGCTGAAGGTGTAACCCTGTGACGACCGCTGCGTAGCCTGGTTGTCAGCCCAAGAAGCGTCTGCATGACCAGTGAGGACCACTCAAAGCCGCCCTCCAAGCACGAGCTTATGCCCGATGTACTGCACAAGTAGCGCAACACCCTCTTCGCTGCAGCTATGTGCTCAAGTCTGTGTCTCCCAGGAGCAACATAGCGTGCCAAGATGCTAAGAGGGTATGCAAGGTCAGGTCGAGTGCAGGTCATCAGGTACATGAGGCAGCCAACAAGCTCTGGGTACGGGCCACTCGACTCTACGGACTCATCCGAAGGCAGAGCTGAGAGCGAGTGGAGAGTAGACAGAGGAGTGGCCTGAGGCGAGGAGTACGTGAAGTCGAAGCGCTGCTGCACTACGTGAAGGACCTGCTGCACCATGTGTGACTGAGTCAGGGTAATGGTGCGCTGTGCTCTGTCCTGGTTGATCTGCAAGCCAAGGTAGCTGCACAGTTCACCCAGGTCTATGCACGTGTGTCTCTTCTGCAGCTCGGACTTCACGTGGACGAGTCCAGCAGTAGCAGAGACCAAGTCGTCAACGTACACGAGGATGTAGAACGGCGGCAAAGAGGTGTCGGTGCGCAGAAACAGCGACGAGTCGGCAGTAGAAGGAGCAAACCCAAGAGCCGCAAGTGTAGTCCTCAGTGTGTCATGCCACTCACGGGGCACCTGGCGGAGACCGTAGACTGGCCGCTGGAGGCTCCACTGGGTACCACGAGGAAACGACCCAGTGAAGCCAGGTGGGCGGCGCAGCCAGATCTCCTCCTGCAGGCCGCCCTGCAGGAAAGCTGTGCTGAAGTCAAGAGAGTGAAGCTCGTAGTCGCGCTGAGCGGCTATGTGCAGCAGCACCCGAAGATTGGTCATCTTCGGAGTGGGAGAGAAGGTCTGAAAGTAGTCAACTCCCTGCCGCTAACTGAAGCCTCGAGCCACGTAACGCGCCTTGAAGACAGGCGGAGAACCCGGCGCCCGCTTCACCCTGAAAATCCACATGCCACTGACGATGTTCGCCCCAGGTGGGGGAACCTCGTCGACGTAGGTGCCTGTGGACTTCCAGGATGCCATCTCTGTGTCCATGGCTGACTGCCACTGAGAGGAGTAGGGAACCTCTATCGCTTCTGCGTAAGAGCGCGGAGTCGGGATGTCTGGTGCATCCGGGTCTCCCTTAGGGGCAATCAGCATGGACACGAGATGAGGTAAAGCTGCAGCAAAACACTGGAACTCCTCCTGCCTGTCCTCAAGGACGTCCGTGCTAAGAGCACACTCACCCCCGACGGACGGAGGATAGACATACTCAGACTCAGCAACAAGACTAGCAGCGTAGTCTAGACGACACCGAGCAGCGAAGTCGACAAGCTTAGCAACTAGGGCAGACGCAGCAGTGGACTCAAAGGAAGGGTCAGTGACAATAGTAGCCAGAAGACGCGTGACAGTAAATGGGGAGCAGCCGCATGGATCATGGACGTACGAGCGACGTCCATGACCATGCCAATGCGGCGCTCAGCCCATTTTGCTGTGGAGAGGCCGGAAGCGTGAACGTCTGGCGGATGCCAAGTGCACGATTGAAAGCTCGCAAAAGGTCAGAGGAAAACTCTCCGCCTCTGTCGTACTGCAGACGCAGAAAAGGAAAGTCCGAGCCGAAACTCTCTATGAGCTGGAGACGAGCTGCGCGGATCCAGTCGATCAACACATCAGTGACTTCACCCTTGCTACGCAAGGGGATGACAGTGGTGTAACGCGAGTATTCGTCAACCACCAGTAGGAAGTAACGCTCGTGACCCTGGCCACGGACGCGGGCGGGGCCCCACACGTCAATGTGAAGAGACGAGGCAGGGAGGGGTGACCAAGGCGGTGGTGCCAAAGGAGAGTCTGGTTGGACAGGAGACAACATGAGCAGGGAGCAGACTCAGGACCAGACCTGGACGCTACAGCAAACACCTGACTCGACGCAGCTACCTGACCAGACTCAGCAACCGTAGGAGATTCAGTAGTCAGTGTGTACAGGCTCAACCCCAGCCGACGGGTAAACGTGGCCAAGTGTCGGCCCGTCCGAGCACACGTGCTGTGGGTCACTCGCTGACTCGTAGGAGTGAACTGGTCAACCCCCCCCCGTCCTGTAGATCAGCACCACTCACCAAGTTCGTAGAGAACGAGGGGAGGTAAAGACCTGACATGGTGCCAGAAGGGGCCGCCGGACACGGTAAGACAGTGGAGAAGAGGGCAAGGACAGGACCCCCAGAGGGGTCTGCAAGGGAGACCGCAACTGGCCGACTAAGCGGCGTGAGTGTGGTGCGGTCTCGAAAGAAGGAGCGGGAAGCACCCGAGTCGAGGGTGAAGGTGTGTAAGGCTTGAGCCGACGTGGTACCTGAGAGAGCAGACTCACCAGCACCCGGGGCAGTAGACTCACCAGCACCTGGAGCAGCAGACGCACTAGCACCTAGAGCAGCAGCCTCACCAGCACCTAGCGCATCAGCCTCAATGCCCGGGTCAGGCGGAACACACAGGTAACAGTCACCCTCATCACTAGTGGACACAACATACATGGCAGCAAGAATAGCATCATAATCAAGATCAAAGATAGCAACCCCCGACCTAAGCAGCTCGCTCCAGCGAGGGATCTCAGTGGCGTCAGGGAACTGGAGACGCCAAGCGTCCGTTAGGCGGCCGAAGCAGCGCTGGGTGGTGTGCGTGCGACCGCACGGCTCACCAGTGCGGGGGGGGGGGGTTCTTGGCGCAGAACTCAGCAGGAAGCGCAGCGCGGTAGCGGGTGTCACTAGTGCGAAGGTGCGTAATGAGGTCAGCGACTGTGGGAAAGGCGGCGAGGTCAGGGAACAAGTACGGCAGCATGAGGCGGCTAAGGGCAGCAGTGGCAGGGGAAGAGTAGCGTGCAACTACAGCGTCGTACAAGGTCTTAGCACTCTTGTACTGACTGAAGTGCGCGCGCTTAGTGGACGGCAAGTGATTACGCACAACAAGACGGGCAGCAGCATCGCGTGTGGCCCACTGTGAGCAAACAGTGCTGTCAGCATCAGCAGAAGGGGCAGCAGAGGCGCCAGACGTGAGATCGAACAGTGAGAGACCGTCTTTTCTATCGCACTGCAGGAAAAGCTGCAGATCATCAACCCAGACCTCAAAGTCGACAGCCCGACTAAGGGTAGCCATGATAGCAGCAGCAGCAAGCTAGCAGCAGTAGCAGCAGGCTAGGAGCAGCTCAGTAGGAGAGGCGCGGCTCGGCGGTGCTCTTACCAGGGCGGGTGGGTAGAGGTCCGCAAGTGGTGGGGCAGGGCCGAGGCGCGCTGGCAGGGACAGGGCCACGACACGGCGGCAGAGGAGTGCCGCGCCCGAGCTGCAGGACAGGGCCGGGACGGCGGCGGCGGCTTCCGCTGTCGGCGGCGGCGGCTTCCGCTGTCGGCGGCGGCGGCGGCGGCTGCAGCCCCGGCAGTGGCGGCGGCGGCTGTCACTGCAGCGATTGTCACGGCAGTGGCGGCAACGGCTGCTGTTGTCGGCGGCGGCGGTGGCTGCGGCCCCGGTAGCGGCGGCGGTAGCTGTCACGGTGCGACGGCAGCTGCTGCTGGGGCAGCGACGGCGGGGCGGCAGGGCCGTGAAGAGCCGGGGAGGGGCCGTGAAGGGGCCGCGGCGAGCCGCGAAGGAGCCGCGGAGGGGCCGTGAAGGAGTCGCGAAGGGCCACGGAGGAGCCGCAAAGGGGCCGCTAAGGGCGGCGAAGGGGCCAAGAAGGGGCCACGAAGGGCCGTTAAGGGGCCGCGAAGGGCCGTTAAGGGGCCGCGAAGGGCGGCGATGGGGCCGAGAAGGGGCTGCTAGGGGCCGCGAAGGGCGGCGATGGGGCCGAGAAGGGGCCGCGAGGGGCCACGAAGGGGCCGCGAGGGGCCGCGAAGAGCGGCGAAGGGGCCGTGAGGGGCCGCGAGGGGCCACAAAGGGCCGTGATAGGGGCCGCGACGGGGCCTTAAGAGGGCGCGACGGGCCGCTAAGTGCAGGGGACGCGACGGGAGGGCAGGCACACGGGGCGCGACTAGGGCAGGGGCGAAGCGCGCTCCGGGCATGTAAATTTTTTTTTTTTTTTTTTTTTTTTTCGATTTCGTGGTGAGCCCTAGGAAACGTTCCCACTAGGGAACCTACTCTATACCATGTGAAAGAATGAGGAATGATGGACTAGGAAAAGAGTTGGGTACAAATATGTAACCCTAGAAAACTGTACCCCATACTGTCTACCCCAGTACAGCCTAGAAAGACTATAGCATAAATGTTTGACACAGTGGACCTCTGACACCCCCCTGCACTGGGATGCTCGAAGTGCATACACCAGGATTCGAACCCGAGACCTTCGCTCTGATACCATGTCAGAATCCCAACCACTAGACCATTGGGATGATAGGGCTTGTTAAGTAGCGGGTCAGTGCGCCCATAACCCCCCAGGCCAACATGCCTGTAACCCTTTCCTAGGATCAATCAGGGATCACCGGTGGACCTCTGACACACAATACCTCGGCCTCAATATCCAAGAAGAAGAAAACGCGATCTACCTCAGCGCTGCGAAGTATGCCGACACTATCGCTAAGCGATTCGGATTAACGCCAGCCGCTATCTCCACACCGTAACTGCTACACCACAGGAAGTCATAAGGAAGTCTCCGCTCCACTCAAACTCGCCGGCATACGCAATGACCAACGGAAGCTGGGATGCCTCCTCTTTGCAGCAGTCACCTGCTGACCGGACCTATTGTTCTCTGCGAGCCAACTCGCCACCTACCTCAAGAAACCTGAAGCAGAGCACATGGCGGAGCTCGACCGCGCACTGCACTACCTCGTCAGCACTCCGTCGATCGAACTAACCTACTACAAGACCAGAACTACAACACCCAAGTTAATCGGCTACGTCGACGCTGACCACGCCGGCGATTCTGACAACAGGCGCTCGCGCACCGGCTACATCTACCGACTCGAGCCTCTCGGGCCTATCTCGTGGCAGTCGAGCAAGCAGGAATTCATTGCTCTCTCCTCAGCTGAAGCTGAATATATTGCACTCTGCTCAGCCACCAAGGAAGGACTGTACCTTCGCGAACTGCTGGAAGAAGCAAAGCTAGCCCAGTTATCCAGCTTCTTCCTGTTTTGCGACAATCAGTCAGTGATTCGCATAGCGAACAAGAGCGGATTTGCGAACAGGACAAAGGACATCGCCCTGCGATATTTCTTCGTCAAGGACGAGATCGAGAAGGGGAGACTTGAGCTGTCCTACTGCCCCACATCCGAGATGGCAGTTGACTACTTGACCAAGAACCTCGTAAAATAGAAGTTCGAGTACTGCATGCTGCTGACTGGACAAGGCCACGTCACCAGCAGCGACACTCCAGAAGCGAAGGGGAGTTTTGGAAACAAAGTGACTTAAGCGCTTCTGATGTGTCGAAACACTGAACTGCAAGTGAAGCGAATTACAACGAAGCAACGACGAGTCAACCATCGGAGGTTGACATAAAATGTAACTGCTGGAGGTTACGCGAAGGTCAAAGGTCATTGACCTTTGACTTGACAAATACAACGCGACAGCAAGGACAAACAACTGACTCGATACTGAGCAGTTGCCCGAGTCGTCACTGTATCGAACCGCAACAGCAATAGTAAAACAGTTATTAGTTACACCCTTTCATATTCCTTGTAATCTTATAAAAGGCTTGTATTACTTTCTTATAATCAATCTATCTTGCCCTCACATATTAGCGCAAGGTGGTTCAACACTTGTTATTAAAACGTTTCCGCAACTACAACACTCCTACCCAGAGTTTAGCCTTGCAAAGATCCCAAGGGTTTTTCTCGGCCCAACAGTAAAGCGGTCAACCCGTGAAATAGATACATTTATTTCACTCCGACTACGATAGCGTTTACGCCTTCACCGAAAGTCAGAAAAATCGCTAGCCACCCCGTGCCCGTTAGTCGAAGCCTGCGACACATGGATCAGGCGGAGTTCAACGAGTTCATGCAACAGTTCCGGACGATGCAAGCTAGCTTGCAGACCATGTTTGGAGAAGTGGAGCGTCTACGGAAGGAAAACGCCGAACTACACGCGTAAGGAGTTGCCTGTCGTTGAGGACGCAAGTAGCAGCTCCACACCAGATAAGCGGGTCTGGAGCGAGTTGGAAGGCTCCATGGATGCGGACGATGCGAGGATGGCACAGCAGCAACAGTCACCACAATAGTCGCAAGCAGCGCCGGCACGTGCAGCAGCGACAACTCTTGTGACGACAGCAGCAGTGCCAACAGTCAAAGCAGCAATAAAGGCTTCAACAACTGTCAAAAGCCAACAAACCCGCCCCCGTTTAACCCAAGTGACAAGTTTGTCACTGTTTCTACATGGTTGTTTGATGTGGAGGTGTTTTTTAATGCTGCCATGATTAATGACGATGTCACCCGCATTAACTTTGCAGCTTCACTATTAAGGGGACCTGCGCTGGACTGGTGGCGACGAACGTTGCAAGACGAAGGGACTTCGGTAGGAACAACACGTGCGAACAACGGGACTTCGACACCTGTCACGCAACGAGCAGCTTCGATTTTTGGGACGGCTACGATACGCACATGGAAGGAGTGGGGCGCCGCCCTGCAAACCAGGTTCGAGCACATATCCGCCTTGGCCTCTGCTCGCATGAAGCTGCGTGCCTAGAAGCAGCTGACTTCGGTCCAAGACAACACCAGCACATTTTGCAACTTGGCGGACCAAGTGGACGACATGAGCGATACGGAGCGGTTGGATCGCTACGTGGCGGGCCTGAAATATGAGATACAATACGAGGCCCGACGAACGCGGCCACGCAGATTAACGACAACGTCCGGGAAGCCGAGTCAACAGATGAAATGATGCAGTGGGCGAGATCGAGCTCCCGGGAGGGCCCTCGATTTCGTGGATCGACTCAGCAGCCCACCATCAACGGTGTGGATGCGCCAAGCCGAGCCATCGGGCCGTGCTTTGCATGCAACCAGCTGAGCCACCTAAGAAAAGACTGCCCGAAGCTTAAGCAAGGGAAGAAGAACGACGGAGAAGGGTCGGGAAAAGATGCGAGTCAGTAGCAGACGGGCGCCCTACTGACGAGACCCTGTCGCCCGACAATTACCATCCACACCGGGTCGTGGTACCGATCAGGGCGATCAACCGCAACCTAACGAATAACGTGGGTGAACATGTGGACCGTGCTGGTGGTGGGGAGGGTTAATTGTTATAAAATAAAAATATTCGTTGACGGTGGGGCGAGTCACAGTCTCGTTAACCTGGCAACGGCCAAAAAAATCGAGGTGAGGCTGAACAGGTGTCTGCTGGAGATTGATGCAAGGTTGGTGGATGGAACGCCGCTGACAATCCGAGATGAGGCGAGAAAAAATTGGATTAATTGTGGCGACAAATTCGGGTTCGGTATGAAGATGTTGGCGACGACGCTGGACGGCTGCGATGTATTGCTGGGACGAGACTGGCTGCAACGATTCAACCCGACAATCGACTGGACGACAGGAGCGTGTGCTGTGCGAGGACATGTAGGGCTGATGACGCTTCCGAAGTGGACGGACCCAGAGCCGGTGACGACACGTGTCAACGCCATCAACATGCGGCGGGCGATCAAGCCTATGCAGTGCATTTGTACGAGGTTGCAGCCTCCGAAAAAATCGCGGACATCGATACGCTCTGCGCGGCAGTCCCTGAGGAGCTGGCGAGAAAATCGCGGACATCGATATGCTCTGCACGGCAGTCCCTTAGGAGCTGGCGAGCATTATTCGGAAGTATCCCAAAATTTTCGCGGATGACCTACAGGATGGCTTGCCCCCTCAGCGTCCAGAAGACCATCGGATTGAGAAAACTGAAACGAGAATGAGTGAACTAAGGAATGGAATGTGGTACAAAATATGCAACCCTAGAAATGTGTACCCCATATAGGCTACCCCACTACAGCCTACAGAACATTATAATTTGACACGGATCCAGCTGGAACCCGGCGCACAACACACTGTGCAGACGCAGTGGCGGCTCAGCCAACCAGAACCCGACGAGCTGCAAAGTTAGCTGGATTACCTGTTAGCCAAGGGATTCATACGGCCAAGCACGTCGCCACTTGCAGCACCGATACTATTCACGCGGAAGAAGGACGGGGGCCTACGCATGTGCATTGATTATCGGGCGCTGAATCGGGTTGCGATAAAATCGCGTTGCCCGATCTCGCGAACGGACAATCTGCTGGATCAGCTTCGCGGAGCTCGTTACTTTTCAAAGATTGACTGTCAGATTATAATGTTGTCTAGGCTTTAGTGGGGTAGCCCATATAGGGTACACATTTCTAGGGTTACATATTTGTATCACTTTCATTCCATAGTCATTCATTCTCGTTCTAATTTCCTCATGGTATCGAGCAGGTTCCCCCGTGGGAACTGTGCCTAGGGCCCACCACATCCAGTTTTTCTTTTCCTGCCCGAAGCGCGCTCAGCCCGAGTCGCGCTCCGGGCTCTCACTTCGTCGAGCCGCCCTAGCGGCCCCAACGCCCTAGCGGCCCCGCAGCCCGTCGATTCGGCCCCGCCGCCCTTTGCTGCGGCCCCGCCGCCCTTCGCTGCGGCCCCGCAGCCCTTCACTGCGGCCCCGCCGCCCTTCACTGCGGCCACGCCGCCCGTCTCAGCGGCCCCGCCGCCCTTTGCTGCGGCCCCGCCGCCTCTCTCGCTGCGGCCCCGCCGCCCTTCTCAGCGGCCCCGCCGCCCTTCGCTGCGGCCCCGTCGCCCTTCGCTGCGGCCCCGACGCCTCACATTGCAGCCCCGCCGCCCTTCCCTGCGGCACCGCCGCCTCAAACTGAGGCCCCGCCGCCCTTCGCTGCAGCCCCGCCGCCCGTCTCAGCGGCCCCGCCGCCCTTCGCTGCGGCCCCGCCGCCTCTCTCGCTGCGGCCCCGCCGCCCTTCTCAGCGGCCCCGCCGCCCTTCACGGCGGCCCCGTCGCCCTTCACTCCGGCCCCGCCGCCTCTCCCACTGCAGCCCCGCCACCTACATTGCGGCCCCGCCGCCCTACGAGCGGCCCTACCGCCCTACACCGCCCGCGCCGCCCGAGCCGCCCGAGCCGCCCGAGCCGCCTAAGCCGCTGTGGAGCCGAGCCGCCTGAGCAGCCCGAGCCGTCCGACCTTCCCGAGCCGCCCGAGCCGCCTAAGCCGCTGAGGAGCCGAGCGGCCCGAGCCGCCTGAGGAGCCGAACCGCTGGTGCCGCGGAGCCGCAGTTGCTGCTGAGCCGTCCGAGCAGCCGTGTTGCCGTGTTGCTGTGCTACTGAGCTGCCCGAACCGCCCTGTCTGGTGAGAGCAGCGCTTCTGTCACTGCACTGCCCCTGTCCAACAGTTGGTACTGCTAGTCTACTGTTGTCATGGCTACCCCTAGTGTCCTCGCGTTTGACGCTGAGGGTCGAGTCATTGACTTTGAGGTCTGGGTCGACGACCTGCAGCTGTTCTTATAGTGCGATAGGGTAGACGGTCTCTGTCTCTTTGACCTCACCTCTGGCGCCTCTCCTGCCCCTGCTGCTGATGCTGACCCCACTGTTCGCTCCCAGTGGGCCACGCGCGATGCTGCTGCACGTCTTGCTGTGCATCGCCACCTGCCTACCACTGAGCGCGCGCACTTTAGTCAGTACAAGAGTGCTCAGACCTTGTACGACGCTGTAGTTGCGCGCTACTCTTCCCCTGCCACTGCTGCACTGAGCCGCCTCATGCTACCGTACCTCTTCCCTGACCTTGTTGCCTTTCCCACAGTCGCTGACCTCATTACGCACCTCCGCACTAGTGACACTCGCTACCGCGCCGCGCTTCTTGCTGACTTCTGCGCCAAGAACCCCCCCCGCATGTACATCACTCTCTATTATATAGTCACCCGCCTCCCTGACTCCCTTCGTGTAGTCAAGGACCACTTCCTCTCAGTCTGTCCCACCACTCTCACTGTTGACCTCTTAGAGAAGGCCCTCCTAGCAGCGGAGAAGAGCATAGTCGCTGTAGGAGCCTCTCGTGGTGACCCTCGCACCCCCATCTTTGAGGGGTGTTCTCCTTCCCCCCTTATGCACTCTGTCGCCTCTGCCGCTGCGGCCGACCTTGTTGGTCTTGAGTCGGTCGGTGCGGCGTCTGCCCCTAGCGGGAGACGCCGCTCTGGCAAGGGCAAGGGGGGCAAGGGCGCGGGTGGAGCTAGCGGGGGCGGTGGAGGTGGCGGTGGAGGCGGCGGAGGGAGTGGGGGTGGCGGTGGGAATGGTGGCGGGGGTGGAGGTGTCGGTGGCAGCAGTGGAGGCGGAGGCGGCGGAGGCGGCGGCGGTGCTAGCGGAGGCGGCGGTGGTGGCGGAGGTGGAGGAGGCGGTGGTGGAGGAGGTGGCGGTGGTCGAGGTGGCGCTTCGCAGCAAAGCAGCCCTGGTGGTGGTCAGCGCCAGCAGCAGCAACAGCAGCAGCGTTCTCGGGACATTCCCCCCCCTCAGCAGCTCCGTGAGTAGTACGCGCAGCGTCAGCGTGGTGGGGGTTTTGGTCCGTGCACCTACGTCCTTCGCTCCAGGGACCGCGCGGGTGATCAGTGTGGGGGTGCCCACCCCACCCAGCGCTGCTTTGGCCGCCTGACGGACGCTTGGCGTCAGCAGTTCCCGGAGGCCAGTGAGATCCCCCGCTGGGGAGAGCTTTCTAGGGCAGGCGTAGCTATCTATGATCTTGATTTTGATGCTATCCTTGCTGCCATGTATGCTGTGACTATTAGTGATGAGGGTGACTGTTACCGGTGTTTCCCGCCCGACCCGGGCATTGATACTACTGCTCTAGGTGCCAGTGCGTCTGCGCCCTCAGGTGCTGGTGAGTCTGCGCTCTCAGGTACCACGTCGGCTTCGGCCTCCCTCACCTTCACACTTGACTCAGGGGCTTCTCGCTCCTTCTTTTCAGACTGCACCACACTCACGCCGCTTGGTCGGCCGGTTGCAGTCTCCCTGGCAGACCCCTCTGGGGGTCCTGTCCTCTCTCACTTCTTCACTGTCCTCCCGTGTCCGGCGGCCCCCTCTGGCACCTTGTCTGGTCTTTACCTCCCCTCGTTCTCTACGAACTTGGTGAGTGGTGCTGACCTGCAGGATACGGGGGTTCACCTGTTTACTCCTGCGAGTCAGCGGGTGACCCACTGCTCGGACGCTCGCAAAAACCGGCACCTGGCCACGTTTACGCGTCGGCCGGGGTCGAGCCTCTACACCCTCACCACTAGGTCTCCTCCTGTCCCTTCGTCTAGCCAGGTAGCTGCGTCGGGTCAGGTGTTTGCTGCAGCGTCCACGTCTGGTGCTCAGTCTGCCCCCTGCTCGTGTCGCCTCCTGTCTCACGAGACTCTCCTCTGGCACCACCGTCTTGGTCAACCCTCCCTGCCTCGTCTCCGAGGCATGGCTTCCCGTGTCCTTGTCTCTGGTCTCCCCCGGTACCTCCCTCCCCTTCCTCCAGGGCCTGGTCCTTCCTGTGTTCCCTGTGTCCAGGGGCGGCTCCAGGCTGCCCCTCACTCCTCTCAGTTTCCACCGACAGAGGCCCCGCTCTAGACGCTTCACATGGACGTGTGGGGCCCGGCCCGCGTTCATCGAAAGGGTCACGAGCGCTACTTCCTGCTGGTGGTTGACGACTACTCGCGTTACACCTCAGTCTTCCCCTTGCGCAGCAAGGGTGATGTCACTGAGGTGTTGATCGACTGGATCCGCGCAGCTCGTCTCTAGCTCAGGAGGAGCTTCGGCTCGGACTTTCCTGTTCTGCGTCTGCACTCTGACCGAGGCGGAGAGTTCTCCTCTGGCCTTCTGCAAGCCTATTGCCGTGCGCGAGGCATCCGCCAGACCTTTACGCTTCCGGACTCTCCACAGCAAAATGGGATTGCTAAGCGCCGCATTGGCATGGTCATGGATGTCGCTCGTACGTCCATGATGCATGCGGCTGCCCCCCATTTTCTGTGGCCGTTTGCGGTTCGGTACGCGGCGCATGAGATCAACCTTCACCCCAGGGTCTCCATGCCGGAGACATCCCCAGCTCTGCTGTGGACGGGGAAGGTAGGCGATGCGTCTGTGTTCCGTGTCTGGGGATCCCGGGCGTTTGTCCGCGACTTGTCTGCGGACAAACTGTCCCCTCGTGCTGCTCCTTGTGTCTTCCTAGGCTTCCCCCCTGACGGACCAGGGTGGCAGCTCTACCACCCCTCCTCTCGTCGTGTTCTGTCCTCCCAGGACGTCACGTTTGACGAGTCGGTCCCCTACTACCGTCACTTCCCCTACCGCACTCCTTCCCTCCCCCCGGCGCCGCACTTCGTTGTGCCAGGTCCCCCCAAGGTAAACCCCCTCCCCCCTCAGGGTCCTCCCCTTCAGGTGTGTCCGAGGTAGACGCAGTCGAGCCGGTCAAGGTTGCTGGTGACTCTGGTACTGCTGCGGGTGCTGAGCCTGGGGGTGCTGACTCTGGGGGTGCTGCGCGAGTGGGTGCTGAGCCTGGGGGTACTGAGCCTGGGGGTGCTACGACTCGGGGTGCTGAGCCTGGGGGTCCTTTGCCTGGGGGTGCTGCATCTGGAGCTGCTTAGCCTGGGGGTGCTGCGTCTGGAGCTGCTGAGCCTAGGGGTACTGAGTCTGGAGCTGCTGAGCCTGGGGGTGCGGAGCCCGCGGCCGCTGGACCTGCTCGTGTGGCGTCTGGCGGTGCTGGGCCTGGTGGTTCTCCGGGTGCTTCGTCTCGGTGGGAGCCACTCTCTCCACAGGAGCTGCGCGAGTGGTTTGCCCGGCGCTGGAGGCGTACTGTTGGAGCTGGTGCTTCTTCGGCTGCTGAGGGTGCCGTGAGCGTCGTGAGCCTGCGTCTTGTCCTGCGTCGCCGGTTCGTGCTGCTCGCGCTAGTGGTCGCGGTTCGCGTCAGCGTCCTCCTCCTGTCCCTGGCACGCACCGGATGTCTCTGCGTCCGTCCACTGCTCCTCTACGTGCCCCTTTGCCTTCTCCTCCTGAGTCCTCTCTTCCTGCCCTCGCCGACCCGGAGTCGGACTCTATTCGTGCTACCAGTCCTACTGTCACGCGTCTCCTTGCTACTGTCGTCACTGACCCCTCTTTTGAGTCCACTGCTGCGTCTGCTCTTGTTGCTGAGCTCGTCGACTTTGCTGCTCGCTGTTGTCTAGACTACGCTGCTAGTCTTGTTGCTGAGTCTGCGTCTGTCTGTCCTCCGTCCGTCGGGGGTGAGCGTGCTCTTGGCACGGACGTCCTTGAGGACAGGCAGGAGGAGTTTCAGTGTCTGGCTGCTGCTTCACGTCATCTCGTGTCCGTACTGCTTACCCCTGAGGGAGACCCGGATGCACCAGACATCCCGACTCCGCGCTCTTACGCGGAGGCCGTAGAGGGTCCCTACTCCTCTCACTGGCAGGCAGCTATGGATGCAGAGATGGCTTCCTGGAAGTCCACAGGCACCTACGTTGACGCGGTTCCCCCTCCTGGGGCGAACATCGTCAGTGGCATGTGGATCTTCAGGGTGAAGCGGCCGCCGGGCTCTCCACCTGTCTTCAAGGCGCGGTACGTGGCTCGTGGCTTCAGTCAGCGACAGGGAGTTGACTTCTTTCAGACCTTCTCTCCCACCCCGAAGATGACCACTCTTTGGGTGCTGCTACAGATAGCGGCTCAGCGTGACTACGAGCTTCACTCCCTTGACTTCAGCACTGCTTTCCTGCAGGGTAGCCTGCATGAGGAGATCTGGCTGCGCCGTCCACCTGGCTTCACTGTGACTTTCCCTCCTAGCACCCAGTGGAGCCTCCGACGGCCAGTCTACGGTCTCCACTAGGCACCGCGCGAGTGGCACGACACACTGAGGACTACGCTTGCGGCTCTTGGGTTTGCTCCCTCTACTGCTGACCCGTCGCTGTTTCTACGCACCGACACCTCTTTGCCGCCGTTCTACATCCTCGTGTACGTCGACGACTTGGTCTTTGCCACTGCTGACACTGCTGGACTCGCCGATGTGAAGTCCGAGCTGCAGAAGAGACACACGTGCACAGACCTGGGTGAACTGCGCAGCTACCTTGGCTTGCAGATCACCTGGGACAGAGCACGCCGCACCATTACCTTGACTCAGTCACACATGGTGCAGCAGGTTCTTCAGCGCTTTGGCTTCACGTACTCCTCGCCTCAGGCCACTCGTCTGCCTACTCGCCACTCGCTCTCAGCTCTGCCTTCGGATGAGTCCGTAGAGTCGAGTGGCCCGTACCCAGAGCTTGTTGGCTGCCTCATGTACCTGATGACCTGCACACGACCTGACCTTGCATACCCTCTTAGCATTCTTGCACGCTATGTTGCTCTTGGAAGACACAGACCAGAGCACATGGTTGCAGCGAAGAGGGTGTTGCGCTACTTGTCCAGTACGTCGGGCATGGGGCTAGTGCTTGGAGGGCAGAGTCCAGTGGTCCTCACTGGGCACGCGGACGCTTCTTGGGCTGACGACCAGGCTACGCAGCGGTCGTCACAGGGTTACACCTTCAGCCTTGGTTCCGGCTCTGTTTCGTGGCGGGCTACTCGCTCGTCTTCTGTTCTCGGCTCCAGTTGTGAGGCTGAGATCTACGCCGGGGCCATGGCTGCACAGGAGCTTCGCTGGCTCACCTACCTTCTGACCGACCTTGGAGAACCGCCTCGTTCTCCTCCAGTCCTGTACGTAGACAACAAGGCCATGCTGGCCTTGTGTCGAGAGCAGAGACTGGAGCACAGAACAAAGCACATTGCTCTTCGCTACTTCCTTGCTCGTGAGCTACAACAGCGTGGTCCGTTGCGGCTTGCGTACGTGGCCTCTGAGGCCAACACTGCTGATGTTTTCACCAAGGCACTTGCGCCTTGTGATCATTAGCGCTTCTGTACTCAGCTTGGTCTTGTGCCTGTCTTGCCTCACTTGCTCACTTCTTGACCTTGCTTGTACTATCACATATATATACACCTGCTCTTGTTTGCTTAACCTCTTATATATATATATGTGCTCCTGCATGTGAACTGGCCTTCTGGCCTTGAACTTGTGCTCGGAATGTGTGGTGACTTTGTGATCCACCCTGAGCTTTGCTTTGCTTTGCTTGACTGGTCTTGGGACCCCTTGTTCTCCCCCACTTTGCCTATGGGGGTGTGTCAAATTATAATGTTGTTTAGGCTTTAGTGGGGTAGCCCATATGGGGTACACATTTCTAGGGTTGCATATTTGTATCACTTTCATTCCATAGTCATTCATTCTCGTTCTAATTTCCTCATTGACTTGCGAGGAGGCTACCACCAAATTCGCGTGTTCGCCGACGATTGCCCGAAGACTGCTTTTCACACACGCTACAGTAGTTACGAATATGCAGTGATGCCGTTCGGACTGACCAACGCGCCCTCGACGTTCCAGCTGACGATGAACGGGATCTTCTGGGACCTGCTGGACAAAAAAGTCATTCTGTATCTCGACGACATCATGGTGTACAGCAAAACAAAGGAGGAGCATTTACGGGATTTGGAGGAGGTGTTCCGGCGTCTACAGGAAAATCGGCTGATTACGAAGGGGTCTAAGTGTGAGTTCCTGAAGTCGGAACTGGAGTTTTTGGGCCACGTGGTTTCCGGTGACGGCATTAAAATTGACCCTCGTAAGGTGGACACCATCGTTAAGTGGAACCCGCCGACTAATATTCCTGAATTGCAGAGTTTTTTGGGGTTTGCTAACTACGTTCGCCGTATTGTACCTAATATGGCAGGGATAACCAAGCCGCTGACCGACTTGCTGCACAAGGACACTCATTTTTGGTGGGGGGAGAGAGAGCAGTCCGCCTTCGACGCACTCAAAACCATTTTGAGTTCACCCCCGGTTCTCTGCCTCACCGACCCATCTCGACCGTTCGAAGTCATCACGGACGCCAGCGATTTCGCTGTTGGTGCCGTCCTGCTACAGGACTTCGGCAAAGAGCTGTAACCCATCGCCTACGAATCATGCAAGATGCAGCCACCCGAGCGCAACTACCCGCTCCACGACAAAGAAATGTTGGCCATCGTCCACGCATTTCGTACCTGGTGCTGCTACCTCACGGGAGCCGACGTGACAATCCGAACCGACCACATATCGCTACAGTACATGCGCACGCAACCAACACTCTACCCGCAACTACAAGACTGACAGGTTTTTCAAGAACCGGCACCAACAGCCTACTACGCAACATGGCAATTATCACCAAAAAACCGGTACGAACTGGATTTAGGTGCCAGCCTACCAGCCTTTACAAGAGTTGCTGATGCAGGAGGTACCTCCTTTCCGGGCATTTCGGCATCGACAAAACACTGAAGCTGCTGCAGCGGGATGGCCGGATATGCTCACCGACGTGTAGCGCTATGTGACAACTTGTCCGACCTGCCGAGCAATGAAGTTGTCGCGACAAAGGCCAGCCAGACTGCTGCAACCCCACGAGCCACCCGAACGACTGTGGAAACAGATGACAATGGATTTCGTCACGAGGCTTTCAGCTGCCGCGAGTGGCAACGACTCAGTTATGGTCGTCGTCGACCGACTAACGAAGATGGCGCACTTCGCACCATGTCGCACGACGATGACAGCCGAAGATACGGCAAAACTCTTCGTCATACGCCTACACAAGTTACCTTCCGCGATCATCAGTGATCGGGACCCGAAATTTACGTCAAGTTCTGGCAGGAGACATGGGCACAGTACGGCACCCGCCTGCAGTTTTCATCGTCATACCACTCGCAGACAGACGGACAGACAGAACAGACAAATGAAACTATGGAGCAGCTGATTCGCACAAACTACCCGGACCTTCGCAAGTGGGAGGACTCGCTGCCGATGCAGGAATTCGCAAACAACAATGCCCCTTCGGCCACGACTAAAAAATCGCCCTTCTACCTGAATTACGGGATAGGCCCCGTGGCACCCTCATCAACGACCGTGGACCACTTGGTACCACGCTCGCAGCAGTTTGTCATGGAACTACAGACAGTCCGCAAAAAGGCAGCTGATTTTATTTGTAAAGCTAATACAACGGCCAGCCGCCAAGCGGACAAGCACCGACGGGATTTACCCTTTCGTACTGGGCAAGTCGTCCTTCTGGACACAAAAAACCTCCGACTGCCGCAGCCGGCGAATTTACGGCCTAGATACATGGGACCATTTCGAATCGTCCAGATGGTGACACCTGTCACCGCGAAGCTGTTGTTGCCCGACGACTGGAAGTTACATGACGCATTCCACGTCAGCCTGCTGCGCCACTATGACCAACCGCAGTCGCCAGCTGTTGCTCGGCCAACCATCGCGCCGACCACACGCCCCGTGGCTGAACCCACCCTCGAGCCTTGGAAGATTCTGAACCATCGCGTGAAGCTGAGTGCCACCGGCCGCTCAGTAAAATTCCTGCTTCGCTGGAAAGATCGCACAAGCCAATACGACACGTATGTCGCCGCTGACTCTGTCAGTAGATGTGCACTGTGGATGCCTGATTGATCCTGGAGAGGGTTACAGGCGCGTTCGCCTGGGGGGTTATGGGCGCACTGACCCGCTACTGAAACAAGCCCTTTTATCCCAATGGTCTAGTGGTTGGGATTCTGACATGGTATCAGAGCAGACTCGGGTTCGATTCCCGGTGTATGCACATGTAGGCCGTTGCCGCTGTGCTTAGTCCTGGGCCTCCCAGTGTGGGGGGGTGTCAATAGATCTGCACTGTGGATGCTCGATTGATCCTGGAGATGGTTACAGGCACGTTCGCCTGGGGGGTTATGGGCTCACTGACCCGCTACTGAAACAAGCCCTTTTATCCCAATGGTCTAGTGGTTGGGATTCTGACAGACTCGCTACAGGGACATCCGGTTGTGGATACTTACCTGGCACCCGAGGTGTCTCGGATATCCACCACCTTTCTTAAGGGGGGGGGGGGGGGGTAGTGTAAGGAATGTTCTCGGATTCCTTACTGGGTCACACTGTACGCGTACATCCCCGGTTTTCGGAAAACCAGGCTCGGTCGGCCGAACTCGCCTTCCGAGTAACCACCGCGTCGCCTTCGGGTTTTCCAACCCCGAACCTACACCCAACCATCTCGCAACCCCGCGACCTCGGCCTAGCTAGCATTGCTATATTAGTTCTAGGCCTCACTGTTTTCTCAGACGTTGTAATCACTTCCGCGTTATTGAATTCTGCGTGTCAAACTCATATGCTATAGTCTTTGTAGGCTGTAGTGGGGTAGACAATATGGGGTACAACACTTCTAGGTTTTCCTACTTGTACTCACCTGCTTGCTAGTTCATTCATTCCTCATTCATTCACATGGTATAGAGCAGGTTCCCTAGTGGGAACGCTTCCTTGGGCCCACCACTGAAATTTTCCTCTCTGACCGAAGCGCCAATCGCTCCTGCCCGAGGCGCGCCTTTTTCGCCGCCCTTTCCAGGCCCCTAGTGGCCCCTAGCGGCCTCGTTGCCGCCCTCCACGCGGCCCCGTTGCCGCCCCTAGCGGCCCCGTCGCCGCCTCTCACCCTACGCGGCCCCGTCGCCGCCCCTACGCGGCCCCATCGCCGCCCCTACGCGGCCCCGTTGCCGCCCCTAGCGGCCCCGTCGCCACCCCTACGCGGCCCCGTCGCCGCCTCTTACCCTACGCGGCCCAGTCGACGCCCCTACGTGGCCCCGTCGCCACCCCTACGCGGCCCCGTCGCCGCCCCTAGCGGCCCCGTCGCCGCCCCTATCGGCCCAGTTGCCGCCTCTCACCCTACGCGGCCCCGTCGCCGCCCCTACGCGGCCCCGTCACCGCCCCTAGCGGCCCCGTCGTCGCCCCCAGCGGCCCCGTTGCCGCCTCCCACCCTACGCGGCCCCGACGCCGCCCCTAAGCGGCCCCGCTGCCGCTCCTAAGTGGCCCCGTCGCCGCCCCTAAGCGGCCCCGACGCTGCATCTACGCGGCCCTGTCACCGCCCCTAGCGGCCCCGTCGCCGCCCCTAGCGGCCCCGTCGCCGCCCCCCCCTTCCTGAGCGGCCCCGTCGCCGCCCCTAGCGGCCCCAACGCCGCCTCTACCGAGCAGCCCAGCAGCAGAGCCGCCGAGCCGCCCAGCAGCAGAGCCGCCGAGCAGCCCAACAGCCGAGCCGCCTAGCCGCCGAGCCGCCCAGCAGCCAAGCCGCCGAGCCGCCCAGCAGCCGAACCGCCGAGCCGCCCAACCGCCGAGCCGCCCAGCAGCCGAGCCGACGAGTCGCCCGACAACCGAGCCGCCCAGCACCCGAGCCGCTGAGCCGCCGAGTCGCCCTGCCGTCGAGCCGCTACCAGTCCTACCGGCGCGCCCCGGCCCTACTTACACGTACTGGTGAGCTCACTCCTTGCTAGACCTCTGTAGTCATGGCAACCCCCAGTGTTCATACCTTTGACACTGAGGGTCCTGCTGTTGACTTTGAGGTCTGGGTCGATGACCTCCAGCTGTTCCTCCAGTGCGATAGGACAGACGGCCTCTCTCTGTTCGACCTCACCTCTGGTGCCTCCTTTGCCCCGACTGCTACAGCTGACAGCACTGTTCGCTCACAGTGGGCGACAAGCGATGCTGCTGCCCGTCTTGCTGTGCGTCGCCACTTACCGACCACTGAGCGTGCACACTTTAGCCAGTACAAGAGTGCTCAGACCTTGTACGATGCTGTAGTTGCACGCTACTCTTCCCCTGCCACTGCTGCACTGAGCCGCCTCATGCTACCGTACCTCTTCCCTGACCTTGCTGCCTTTCCCACAGTCGCTGACCTCATTACGCACCTCCGCACTAGTGACACTCGCTATTGCGCTGCGCTCCCTGCTGAGTTTTGTGCCAAGAACCCCCCCCCCCCCAAGTACATCACCCTCGACAACATTGTCACCCGGCTCCTTGACTCTCTTCGCTTAGTCTAGTACCACTTCCTCTCAGTTTGTCCCACCACTCTCACCGTTGACTTCCTCGAGGAGCGCCTCCTAGCAGCAGAGAAGAGCATAGTAGCTATAGGAGCCTCTCGTGGTGACCCTCGCACCCCCGTCTTTGAGGGGTGTTCCCCCTCCCCCCTCTTGCCCTCTCTTGCTTCTGCTGCTGCTGCCGACCTCGTTGGTTTCTACGGGGTCGGCGCTGCGTCTGCCCCTAGCGGGAGGCGCCGCACCGGCAAGGGCAAGGGGGGCAAAGTAGCTGGAGGGGCTAGCGGGGGCGCTGGAGGTGGTGGTGGAGGCAGTGGAGGGGGTGGGGGTGGTGGTGGGAGTGGTGGCGGGGGTGGCGGAGGCAGTGGCAGCAGTGGAGACGGAGGAGGCGGCGGTGGTGGCAGAGGGAGCGGAAGTGGCGGAGGTGGCGGAGGCGGCGGCGGCGATGGAGCTGCTTGCGACTCTACGCAGAAGAGTGGGTCCGGTGGTGGTCCGCGCCAGCAGCAGCAGCGCAGTCGTGAGACCCTGTCCCCTCAGAAGCTTCGTGAGTGGTACGCTGCTCGTCAGCGCGGTGGGGGTACTGGTCCCTGCACTTACGTTCTCTGCATCGGCGACCGCGCTGGTGAGCAGTGCGGGGGCCCGCACTCCATCCAGCGCTGCTTCGGCCGCCTGACGGACGCGTGGCGTCACCAGTTCCCTGAGGCGTTAGAGATCCCTCGCTGGGGAGATCTATGTAGGGCGGGGGTTGCCATCTTTGATCTTGACTATGATGCTATTCTTGCCGCCATGTATGCTGTGACTGCTAGTGTTGAGGGTGACTGTTACCTGTGTGTTACGCCTGACCCGGGCATTCATGCTGCTGTTCTAGGTGCTGGTGAGGCTGCTGCCCCAGGTGCTAGCGCGTCTGCTGCCCCAGGTGCTGGTGAGTCTGCTCTCTCAGGTACTACGTCGGCTCAGGCCTTCCACACCTTCACCCTTGACTCGGGTGCTTCCCGCTCCTTCTTTCGCGACCGCACCACGCTTACGCCGCTTAGTCCGCCGGTTGCAGTCTCCCTGGCGGACCCCTCTGGGGGTCCTGGCCTTGCTAGCTTCTCCACTGTCTTACCGTGCCCGGTAGCCCCCTCTGGCACCCTGTCAGGTCTTTACCTCCCCTCGTTCTCTACGAACTTGGTGAGTGGAGCTGACCTACAGGATAGGGGGGTTGACCAGCTTACTCCTGCGAGTCAGCGGGTGACCCACTGCACGGACGCTCGGACAGGCCGACACTTGGCCACGTTCACCCGTCCGCCAGGGTCGAGCCTGTACACACTTACTACTGAGTCTCCTCCGGCTGCTACGTCTGGTCAGGTAGCTGCGTCGAGTCAGGTGTTTGCTGCAACGTCCAGGTCTTGTCCTGAGTCTGCTCCCTGCTCGTGTCGTCTCCTGTCCCACCAGACTCTCCTTTGGCACCACCGCCTTGGTCACCCCTCCCTGCCTCATCTCCGAGGCATGGCCTCCCGTATCCTTGTCTCTGGTCTCCCCCGGTCTCTCCCTCCCCTACCTCCGGGGCCCGCCCCTACTTGCGTCCCCTGCGTCGCGGGGCGATAGCGCGCCGCCCCTCACTCCTCCGAGTTTCCTCCGACGGAGGCTCCGCTGCAGACTGTTCACATGGACGTGTGGGGCCCCGCCCGCGTCCGTGGACAGGGGCACGAGCGTTACTTCCTGTTGGTGGTTGACGGCTACTCGCGTTACACCACAGTCTTCCCCTTGCGCAGCAAGGGCGACGTCATTGAGGTGTTGATCGACTGGATCCGCGCAGCTCGTCTCCAGCTCAGAGAGAGTTTCGGCTCGAACTTTCCTGTTCTGCATCTACACTCTAACAGAGGTGGGGAGTTTTCCTCTGCCCGTCTGGGAGCCTTCTGTCGAGCACAGGGCATCCACCGGACCTTCACGCTTCCGGACTCTCCACAGCAAAATGGGATTGCTGAGCGCCGCATTGGCATGGTCATGGACGTCGCTCGTACGTCCATGATCCATACGGCTGCCCCCCATTTTCTGTGGCCGTTTGCGGTTCAGTACGCAGCGTATCAGCTCAACCTCCAGCCCCGGGTCTCCTTTCCAGAGACCTCCTCCACCCTGCGGTGGACAGGGAAGGTTGGCGATGCGTCTGCGTTTCAGGTCTGGGGATCTCGGGCGTTTGTTCGCGACTTGTTTTCGGACAAGCTGTCCCCCCGTGCTGTTCCCTACGTCTTCCTTGGCTTCCCCCCTGACGCGCCTGGTTGGCAGTTTTACCACCCCACCTCGCACCGTGTTCTGTCCTCCCAGGACGTCACCTTTGACGAGTCGGTGCCTTACTACAGTCTCTTCCCCTACCGCACCGCGCCCCTCCCCCCGCCGCCGCTCTTCCTTGCGCCAGGTCCTTCCCGGGTAGACCCCCTCCCCCCTCAGGGTCCTTCCCGGTCAGGTGTGTCCCAGGTAGACGCAGTCGAGCCTGTCGAGGTAGCTATTGACTTTGGTGCTGCTAGAGGTGCTGAGCCTGCGGGTGCCGGGTCTGGAGGTGTTGAGCCTGAGGGTGCGGAGCCTGGGGGTGCTGAGTTTACGGGTGCGGAGCCCGGGGGTGCTGAGCCTGGGGGTGCTGAGTCTGGGGGTGCTGAGCCTGGGGGTGCTGAGTCTTGGGGTGCTGAGCCTGGGGGTACTAGGTCTGCTCGTGTGGCCTCGCGCGGTGCTTCTTCGAGGTAGGAGCCACTCTCTCCGCAGGAGCTGTGCGAGTGGTTTGCCCGGCGCTGGAGCCGTGCTGCTGGAGCTGGAGGTACTACTGTTGCTGCTGGTGCTGCTGGAGGTACTGATGGAGCTGCTGGCGGTACTGGAGCTACCGGTCCTACTGGAGTTGGTGCTGCTGGAGCTGCTAGAGCTGGAGCTGCTGGGGGTGTTGGCGCTGGTGGTGGTGCTTGCGCTGGTACGTCTGAGGGTGCTCGAGTTGGCGCTGTTGGAGCTGGACGTGCTGCTGGCGCTGGTGCTGCCGATGGAGGTAGTGGTGCTGTCCCTGCTGTCTAGAGGCGCTGCGCGGCCGAGGCCGTACTTCGTTCCGCTCCTTGAGCAGGTTCTTGGTCTTCCGCCTTCTACTGGTCCTGCCCCTCCCTTAGCGTGTCCACCGCCTGTCCAATCGCAGTCACAGTTACAGCCCGCCTACCCCCTGCCTGCTCCTTCTTCCTACACTGGTCCTACTGGAGGTCTTGCTGAGCGTCGTGAGCCTGCGTCTTGTCCTGCGTCCCCTGTTCGTGCTGCTCGCACTGGTGGTCGTACTGCGCGTCCGCGTCCTCGTGCGGTCCCAGGCACACACCAGATGGCACTGCGTCCTTCCACTGCTCCTCTGCGTGTCCCGTTGCCGTCTCCTCCAGAGTCCTCTCTTCCTACTCTTGCTAACCCGGAGTCTGACTCTCTTCGTGCTGCCCGTCCTTCTGTCACGCGTCTCTTGGCTACTGCTCTCACTGACCCTTCCTTTGAGTCCACTGCAGCGTCGACTTCGCTGCTCGCTGTCGTCTAGACTACGCTGCTAGTCTTGTTGCTGAGTCTGAGTCTATCTGTCCTCCGTCCGTCGGGGGTGAGTGTGCTCTTAGCACGGACGTCCTTGAGGACAGGCAGGAGGAGTTCCAGTGTTTTGCTGCTGCTTTGCCTCATCTCATGTCCACGCTGATTGCCCCTGAGGGAGACCCGGATGCACCAGACATCCCGACTCCTCGATCGTACGCTGAGGCGATCGAGGGTCCCTACTCCTCTCAGTGGCAGTCAGCCATGGACGCAGAGATGGCTTCGTGGAAGTCCACAAGCACCTACGTCCACGAGGTTCCCCCACCTGGGGCGAACATCGTCAGTGGCATGTGGATTTTCAGGGTGAAGCGGGCGCCGGGTTCTCCGCATGTCTTCAAGGCGCGTTACGTGGCTCGAGGCTTCAGTCAGTAGCAGGGAGTTGACTACTTTTAGACCTTCTCTCCCACCCCGAAGATGACCACTCTTCGGGTGCTGCTACACATAGCCGCTCAGCGCGACTACGAGCTTCACTCTCTTGACTTCAGCACTGCTTTCCTGCAGGGTAGCCTGCACGAGGAGATCTGGCTTCGCCGCCCACCTGGCTTCACTGGGTCGTTTCCTCCTGGTTCCCAGTGGAGCCTCCAGCGGCCAGTCTACGGTCTCCGCCAAGCGCCCCGTGAGTTGCACGACACACTGAGGACTACACTTGCGGCTCTTGGGTTTGCTCCTTCTACAGCCGACCCGTCGCTGTTTCTACGCACCGACACCTCTTTGCCTCCGTTCTACATCCTCGTGTACGTCGACGACTTGGTCTTTGCCACTGCTAACACTGCTGGACTCGCCCACGTGAAGTCGGAGCTGCAGAAGAGACACACGTGCACAGACCTGGGTGAACTCCGCAGCTACCTTGGCTTGCAGATCACCCGGGACAGAGCACAGCGCACCATTACCCTGACTCAGTCACACATGGTGCAGCAGGTCCTTCAGCGCTTCGACTTCACGTACTCCTCGCCTCAGGCCACTCCTCTGTCTACTCGTCACTCGCTCTTAGCTCTGCCTTCGGATGAGTCTGTAGAGCCGAGTGGCCCGTACCTAGAGCTTGTTGGCTGCCTCATGTACCTGATGATCTGCACAAGACCTGACCTTGCATACCCTCTTAGCATCTTGGCACGCTATGTTGCTCCTGGGAGACACCGACCAGAGCACATGGCTGCAGCGAAGAGGGTGTTGCGCTACTTGTCCAGTACGTCGGGCATGGGGCTAGTGATTGGAGGGCGACGTCGAGTGGTCCTTACAGGTCACGCAGACGCTTCTTGGGCTGACGACCAGGCTACGCAGCGGTCGTCACAGGGTTACACCTTCAACCTTGGCTCCGGCTCTGTTTCGTGGCGGTCTACCCGCTCGTCTTCTGTTCTCGGCTCCAGTTGTGAGGCTGAGATCTACGCGGGGGCCATGGCTGCACTGGAGCTACGCTGGCTCACCTACCTGCTGTCTGACCTAGGAGAGCCGCCTCGTTCTCCTCCAGTTCTGTACGTAGACAACAAGGCCATGCTGGCCTTGTGTCGGGAGCACAGAACGAAGCACATTGCTCTCCGCTACTTCCTTGCTCGTGAGCTGCAGCAGCGTGGTCAGCTACGCCTTGCTTACGTGGCATCTGAGGCCAACACTGCTGATATCTTTACCAAGGCACTTTCGCCTGGTGATCACCAGCGCTTCTGTACTATGCTAGGTCTTGTGCCTACTTGGCCTCACTTGCTCACCTCTTGACCTTGCTTGTACTGTGATCTTTCTATAACTGCACTTGCTTGTTTACCTTCATATATGATCTTGCATGTGAACTGGCTTTTTGGCCTTGCTCTTGTGCTCGGATTGTGTGGTGACGTTGTGATCCACCCTGAGCTTGCTTTGCTTTGCTTGACTGGTCTTTTGACCTCTTGTTGTCCCCCACTTTGCCTATGGGGGTGTGTCAAACTCATATGCTTTAGTCTGTGTAGGCTGTAGTGAGGTAGACAATATGGGGTACAACACTTCTAGGTTTTCCTACTTGTACTCACCTGCTTGCTAGTTCATTCATTCCTCATTCTTCACACTGCGCACTCTTCTCTTTCACAACTCATAACAGGAAGCATGTCCGAGAAATAATTGTAATGTATTCATTTGCAGTGATGCTTTTATTGAAGTTTGCATACTTGATGAAGCCACGCCTACATAAGGGAGTAATTATACATTTGTATTCCGAACAAATTTCTTGAACTATTACTGATTTGACGGGTTCAACAGCAGAATTTTGAAGTATCAAGAGATATAGTTTTTTATTCATAGCAGCATATTGTATACCTTGTTAATACACCACATCAAGCATTGGAGGAACCATCTTATCAAGCTCGCTGCACAACAATATCAACAATGCACTGAATCGCTCATCGGAATTGAGGGTGACGCACCCCTTTTGCCTGGGACGACGCGGGGGGGTGACGGTCGACCGAGCGTCGGGGCGGCCAGCTCCCTCGCGTGAGTCCCCCGCCAGGCTGGCGCGGGGCGGGGCTCTGCCCACGACCCCCGCCCCGCCCCCCCACCCCGAATTCCTACAGAACCCCACGTTGCAGCCGACGGGTGGCGAACTCGCGCGTGAGCGACGAGGGGCCTAGTTACCCCTTCACGGAGGCGGACATTCGCTTCGCGTTGCCCGCGAGGCCCTAGTAACCCTCTCGGGCTGCCCTCGCCGGGCAGGCGGGTTGGTTGCGATTTTCAAAGGGCCCGACCCCACCCTCGTCAACATCGCTGGCCCCTCGGGAGGGGACACGTGGCTCGCCCTCGCCACCCCGACCACCCCCACGCACGGCCCACACAAACCACCCACCTCCGCCCCTCCGAACCCCGCCCTCGAGGGCATGCCCGGTACGGGCCGAAGCCAGAGGCTCGCCCTCGGCCACGACGACCTGCCTCGTCCGCCGAGCTGCATACTAGGCGACCGACCGACGGCCCACGACCCATTTCTTGATGGGGGGTCCCACTCCATCCCTCATTTCTCCTTTCCACCTTCGCTTTCCGATTTCCTCTGCCTCCCTGTCAGCTCTCCGCGCTCCTCCCCAAACCTTCCGTTATACCGACCGTGGTGTTAGCATGGCGACCAGTAGGATAGCACTACCTGCGACTGAATTCCCCCTCCACGTGCCAGTGGGCGTCGGTGGGTACGGGGTGACGCTTGAGATGAAGGACTACGAAGTCCTTCGCGACGAGAAGGCCGAGTTCACAGAACCTTGCTTCGACCTCGGCCTCGCGTGAGCGCGCATTCCTAGGTCGCGCTGTCAGTTGTTTAGGGTTCAGTGCGTTTTCGTCGGCGTCCTTTCTAGGTCGACGTTGGCCTTGTCGATTTCCCGTGTGGTCGACGATGTCCATCCGCGATGGACGTTTTAGCTGCGTCGTCTTATCAACTAGTCGACCATTGGCCCTACGTCGGTGACGTCCGTCATGCTTCCGGCGACATCGCCGTCGTGCTTTACCTTCGTCCGGCATGGATTGTAGCTCACCGCGCAAGTGTTTCGCTCCCGCCTTTTCGCCCCCGCTTGTCCCAGGTACGAGCTCGATCGTCTGGGAAAAGGCGACAGCATGATCCTGATCCGCGGTGCGAGTCTTCGCGCCGCCAGGACGGCGTCGAAGGCGGACTATCTGGTTTTCGGGTCGGCCTTCGGCTTCGAAGCCCTCGCCATCCCCCTGTGCACCGGGTGAGTGTTCCGCGCCCGCGAGGTTTGATCCACGCCGACCGAGTTGCTTGTTGTTCCTGGACAGAACCCTGAATGTCTCCGTCGTGCTTGTGTGGGCAGGGGCGGACCTCTTCCCAGCAGGCACTGCAGCGTCCTGCTTGTTGTGCGCCCTGGCGACCTGCTTTTGCCCGACGAGGAGGAGATCGGGACGTTCTACCGCCACCTCGACCCCAAGACCTCCTCCAAGCGGCACGAGGAGGAGGCGGCCAACGTTATGAGGTGGGACAACGTCGACGGCTAGCCGCGCCGCTCTTTAACGGCGTTCATGCCGCCTTGTCTGATGGCTCTTTCCCTTCTCGTAGCGCAGGTTTTTCGCCGAGTGCGCGAAGGCGGAGTTGAACCGTGAGGGAAGGCAGTGGACGGCTGCGCCTCCTTCCGCCGAAATCCTCTCCGAACGTCTGGAGAGTCTTGCCGCCCCCATCCGTGATGTGAGTTTCCAACGTCCATGTCGCCTTGTCGCCTGGGCTATCGTCGTCGAGGCGTCGACTCACCCTTTTCGTCGTCGCCATGTGCTTCGGATGTTGATGCAGAAATTGCCCGACATCCTCAAGGAGGAGGTCGCCGGCTCGGGGCTGTTGGCGGTCAACGCGTTCGCGTGGTCTTTGGAGCATCTCGACGACGTGTTTCGCAGCTACGATCCGCTCATCGTCGAGAACCCGAAGATGGTCGGCTTGAAGGCGCTCCGACTGGAGCTGCTGCACCACGCGGAGAAGGCCGCGTCGAACAGAGGGGAGGCGGCGTCGACCGTGGCCCGTGGCGTCGAAACCGGCATCGCTATGGGTGGGGAGGAGGAGCACGAGAGGGAGGACGTTGAGGGGGGCGGGGAGCACGACGGTGGCTCGGAAGAAGAGGAGGAGGACGTGGAGCGTGAGGAGGACGACGTGGTTGTCACCGGCGAAGAGGAGGCAGTGCAGTTCGCCGGTGAGAAGGTTGCGGATATGGGCGGCGGCAGCGGACCCAAGTTGGGCAAGAAGGCCCGGGGCAGCAGTGGCTCGACCCCGCCTAGGATGGCGTCAAAGGCGGCTATCGAGCGTCTGAAGGCGGCGGAGAGGGAGATCAAGAAGCTGAGGGAGGAGAAGCTGGTGGCGGAAAAGAGGCTGGAGTTCCAAACGGCCCGGAATGACACGATTTACGGCGTGGTCACCTCGGCCGTGAACAAGCTCACTACAGTCGCCGAGGGCGTGACCCATCTCGAGCAGACGTCGGGGAGGAGCATCCAAACGGCGGTGGACGGTGTGAGGGCGGTCGTGCAGGAGGCGGTGAGCTATCGCGGCTCCACCCTCGAATTCATGAACACGCAGTGGCTGCCCACCGTGCAGGCCCTGCACTTGACGGCTACTGCTGCACAGGGTAGGCGACGGGAGGACGACCTCCTGCTGCTTCGAGGTGTGGCAGATTCTCTCGGCCAGAACATCAAAACAGTCGTGTCTGCCGAGGTGAAGGCCGCCATGGAGGGCGAGGCGCAGCGGATCGCCGCTGCCGTGACTGCGAAGGTCGTCCAAGAGCTTAGGGACGACCTGGTGAAGGCGGTCACCTCCGCGACCCAACAGGGCATTGGCACCGCCGGGTTTAGCCTCCTCCCAACTGCTTTCGCGTCGGTGATGCACGGCGGTCGCGCAACCGCCGAGGAGAGTGGGCCGGCCCCAAGGCAGTCGGGGAAAAGGGTCGCCGACGAAAAATCCCTGACCGGCGACCAGACCAGCGGCTCTAAGCGAAGCAGAGGACCTGCGGTGAAACGCGGTGTGGGCGTGGATCCTCCTGCCCCTCCGTATGTTCGTATCCCCGGCGTCCACGACTTGCTGAAAGATGGACTTGGCGCGCGACCGAGCGAACATTTTCGACAGGTCGACGTCGCGCTCGAGGATCCTCAGTCGGTGGTCGGGAAGACCGGTGGGCAGCCCGTGGGGGACAAGCAGCCACAGGCCCCGACCGATCCGCCGAGCGCACACGACGCGCCACCGAGCTGCGAGCAGGTGAGTCTGGCCGACGAGCTCATGGGTCCGGCGACTGCACAAGGCGCTCGACCGAGCGGTGGCACGGCCCAGACGGCAGACGACATGCACGTCGCAGCGGTGGTCGGCCAGGCGCGCAGGGAGCCCGTTGCGGTCCAGCATGTTCAACCCTCGACGAGTACGCCGACTGCGCGACCGACCGGCGTCACAGCGCAGCTGCCCGACGACCTCCTGCGCCCCGCAGCGGTGGTCGGACAGCAGGGCGGGCCGGCCGGTGCGGGCCAGCATCTTCACCCGTCGACGAGCACGCCGACCGCACAAGACGCGCGTCCGGCTGGCGTCACGGCGCTGGTCGACGAGCTCTTGCGCCCAGCAGCGGTGGTCGGACAGCAGGGCGGGCCGCCAGGTACGGGCCAGCATACCCCCACCGCGACGAGTCCGGCGACTGCACGGGACGCGCGTTCGGCTGGCGCCACGGCGCTGGTCGACGAGCTCTTGCGCCCAGCATCCGTGGTCGGACAGCATGTCCAGCAGGCCGCGGCGGGCCAGCATCCGCACACCGCGACGAGTCCTGCCACTGCACGTGACGCGCAACCGGGTGGTGTCACGGCGCTGGTCGACGAGCTGTTGCGCCCAGCAGCGGTGGTCGGACAGCATGTCCAGCAGGCTGCCGGTGCGGCCAGCTTACCCGTTCATGGGGCCATGGTCGCCGCGGAACCCATCCCGATCCCAACGGCTGTTGAGTCTCGGGCGGTCGAGGCCCTAATCACTCAAAAGCCATCTTACGACGAGTATCTGAAATGGCTCGAGGATCAGGGTCACAAAACCCCGGTAATTCCTCCGACTCACAGCAACCAGGTGGTCGACCAAGGAGCAGAGGCAGCGAACGTCGCGGCGGCGACTGCAGGGCCGAGTGGGTCAACGGTGGAGGCGGCTGTGTGGAGAGCGGCGGAAGAGGCCGGCGGGGTGGACGAAGAGATCCTCGCCAGCATCGTGATGCCGGACCCGGAAATCGAGGTCATGCGGGAGAAACTACAAGCAGCAGCTCCCACCGTGGGAGCGCAACAGGGTGCACCAGCCGCCTCGACTGCTCCTGCGGAGGACCATAGCGCGGCTGGCGCCAAATCTCCCCCGGCCACAACCGGTGAGGTCGGCGATGGGAAGCAGAGGCGCAAGGGCAAGGACAAGGCGAAGGGCGGCCCGCCGAAGGTCGGCTCTTCCAAGGGGACGTCCAAAGCGGCCGCGCAGGGTCGGAAGGGTTCAGGCGTCCGCGTTGACCCTTCAACTGGGCTGGCCGTCTCGGAGATGAAGTTAGGGAAAAAGAGCCGTTCCATCTGCCGGTCGATGGACAAGTCCGAGGCCGCCTACTGCATCGCTGTCGCCGTTTCGTCGTTCGACGGCTTCGTCAGCGACGTGGTTCTCGACGAGTTCGGTGGGGTCAAGGAGGAAGTGATGGCGCAGTATAAGGCGGACTGGAATGTGGCGCGATTGATTCCGGGGGGCATGTGGATGGTCATGTGGAGCCGAGGGGCGAACGTCTTCCGCGACAGGTAAGCTTGGCGAATGCTCAATTTGGTGCTCGTTTCGGTCGGTACGCGTGGGCCGGTCGGTGACGGTGGGTATTCCTGCTGTGTTTCGCAGGTTCCAACAGGTGGTCGCGGAATACAACAGGATAACTGGAGCCGACCGCGCAGCTCTCATGTTGGCTCTTCGCCCGGCGGTGTGGTTCGGCGACCTTCCGGAGTCGACCGAGCCCGAGAAGGCCGCGAAGAAGAAGGTGGCGAGCGACATGATCGCACGCGTTTCGATGTGTGCCGCCTTCGCACCGGTGGCCGCGAAAGTGTTGCCCATTCCGGGCGTCGGGTCGGAGCGGTTGTCCGAGATCCTCGCCGGTACTGCGGCCGCGGTGTGGTGTTTTTCGGAGACCAATGCCACGGCGGAAGTAGCGGCCGGCGAAGGGGGGGCGGCAGCGACCGTGCGCGGAGCGTCCAACGAGTTCGCGAGTCGGTGTCGGACCGTCATCGAGGCGGTGCTTAAGCGGGCGGCCTCCCGGGAGGTCGTCGTAGGGGAGGTCGCCGAAACGGTGACGAAGGACCTGCAGGCGGCTGTGCTGAGGTCGCTGCCTGAGGTCGGAGAGGAGCGCGAGCACGACGAGCTGATCGCCCGTGTCATGATAGAGAACCTCGCCTTCTGGGGGGACTGCAATGTCGGAGGCCCGAAGCTCAAGGCTCGCGGCGTCGATTTGCCTATCGACCCCCAGATGAAGGTTATCATTCGGGACAGGGGGGCGAGGGGGCAGCAGCACAAAGGGAAGCAGGTCGCCGACGCCTAGGTCGACGAAGGCTGGCCCGCCTGCTCGTAGCATGGTCGGCGTGGGTGCAAACGCTGCAGGCTTGTTGACCGCTGTTTTGTTGTTTTGTTGTGCCTCTCCGGCTTAGTGATGCTGAACTTGTTCGTCGGTAGTTTTTCAGAAACGTTGTGACGTAGGTTTTGTGGTGTGGAGTCGGTTTGATGCATGAACAACGGACAAACTTCAACTAATTTACAAGTCGAAACAAAGTTGCCAGTAAAAGAAAACCATATAGAGTCACTAGAACAGCTCGGACACGCTCAGCACATCCCCAGCCCACCCTCAGCCCGCCCTCAGCCCGGCCTCAGTCACACCACGCTCAGCCAGCAGCACAAGTCGGACCCAGACGCAGTACCCTCAGCCCGCCCTCTTGCGCTTCCCTGCGCCGATGGCTCCCACCGTCGCCTCGGCCTCCAAGCCGGCCTTATTGGCCTGCTCATCCCACAAGTCGCCGAAGAGCCTCTTTCCCCAGTCAGCGTCCATGTAGCCCGCCGTGACCACGCCCCACGCAACGGCGAGCTTCCTCGCCAGCGGCTTGTCCAGACCCTTGATGCCGACCGACTTTCCGTCGGCTGTGGTGGGGACCTTGATGGGCGGGGTTGCACGGAGGACCAAGAGCGCGTCGCTGAAAGTGGAAAGCCCCGCTCGCCCCAGGTGGTCGAGTAGCTTGATGACGGCGGCGGTGTCAGCGGCGTCGTCGCTCCGCCGCAAGTCGTGCACCGCTTCCATGATCCGCCTCATCCGGCGAGTGCAGTGCTGCAGCGCATCGTTTTTCCCCGTCTCACCCACCTCGGTCGTGGGACTAGAGCTCTTCGCCGACTTCGCCGACGCGGCGGGTTTGTCGCCCTTTTCGACCTTGCAGATCATGCGCGTGTGTCTGACGAGGAATCTGTGCTCGTCGAAACGTTCGCGCAACGGACGCGAGTCGAAGTTGGACGGGTTGTTCCACCAGCGCCATGCAACCTCGACCGTCTTGGATGTGCGCCAGGGATGCACGACGTTGACCTCGTACGTCAGGTCATCCTCCTGTTCCTTCTCGATCTTGACGGACGCTGCCTTCTCGGCGGCCGTCATCGGCCTTGACGGTGCGGGCGCAGACGGCGTCGGCCGTGCCTCGGCCAGCTTGAGAGCCTGCATCAACTTCGCGATCTCCGCGTCCTTCTCCTCCAACTTCTTCTGCATCTCAAGCTTCTCGATCGCGGCATCCTCCCTCTGGCGGTGCAGCATCATGGTGAGCTGGTCGACCTGATATTCGGCGTCGATTCGCGCGCTGAATTCCTGCGATCCAAGGGGGATGGTCGGCAAAAGGTGAGCCAATGTTGCAGGACGACTTGTTTTGCAGGTCGCCGGAACGCGCACGCCGTACCTCTTGGGGGTTCTCGCTCGGAGTACTGCGCGTCGCGATGGTTTCGAGGTCCACCCGGTTGACGTCCTTGGCCCATTTTTGGAAGTCGGGGTCGCGGCAGAGCTTGGAACTCTGGACGTACGGGTGCCACGGTTCCCGCATCAGCATGCACGCAAGATCCTCGGCGACGATTCGGCGGCCGAACTCGATGAGCGATTGCAGGAAGTGCACCCCGGCCGTGTTGGGCTCTCTCGCGGATGCGCATTTTACCGCCTGCGAGTCGAACACAAACACAAACACAATCAGCCGTCGGTATAATGTCGTCGTGGAAATGGTCGGCGGGTTGTCGGCGTTATTGCCGTCCGAAATGCTCACCTTGGCCAGTTCCGCTTCAGCCCACGGAAAGATGTGCTGGGCGATGAGGGCCACCACCTTGTCGTCGGGCTTCACCATGCTCCGGCCGAGGTGGTAGTCGCCGCGCTTGCCCGTGTAGCCGGCCTTTCTCAACACCGCCGCCTTCGGGATGGTCGTGATGTAGCTCTTCGCGAGCTTGTCGAGCGCCCAGTGGCCCAAGTCGGCGATGTCAGATCGCGGAACGCCGTCGTCGGCCAGCTCCTATGCCCCACCCGCCCGGGCGGCGTGGGTGTTGCGCGTGATGAAGATGTTGTTCGTCCGCCACATCTCTTTCGTGATCCGAGAATGAGATGACGCCGGCAGCTCTTTTTGTTCCTTGTCGTTCCGAGCATGAAAGAGGTGCTTGTGATACCAGCTGTACGGAGTCGTGAAGTCGAGGGGCGGCACACATCGAGAAGTGGGCGATCGGCTGAGCTGGTCGTACACGAAGTGCAGCCACAACAGTGTGTGACCGACGGCGCACATCTCTTGGTCCAGGTGTCTCGCCGCGTAGCTGTGATGCAGACGAGCATCCTTGTTCGTCTTGGAGTTTCGTGACGCGACAACCATGACAACCGGCCGTCGAGTGGAGTGCTCGGGCGACGCGCTCCCCATTCTGTACAAAAACAGGTCGGGGAGCTCGATCGCTCGGAGACTGGCTCCGCGGAGAAGGGTGTGGTGACCCAAGAGGGTCATCGTCTTCATCAGCAGAAACTTCCACAGTGTCTGGGAGGGGGTGGCCGCTTTGGGTTCGTACGCCCGAGCTGCCCAGGTCGGCAAGACCTTGAACATGAGGTGGCGGATCTGGTCGGTGGTGTACGTGTCGCCGAGCGTTCCGCGGTGCCGGTCGACGCAATCCCTGCACATCAGTTTCCACGAGGACTGGGTTAGCTGGGCGAACCGGGAAACAGGCGCGGGACGACTTGCCGACTTACCTGTCGTCCCTGTGCCACTTCTCTCTGACCATCGCGCGCACCTCCGAGCGGACCTCGGAGATGTCGTACATGATGTGGAGCTCCTTCACCCCAAAGAGCGTCCCCTCGACCTTGCAGGCTGTCTGGAGCGCTTTGATACGGATGAGCAGCATCGAAACCGATGTCGGCTTCAGGGGCTGGACACGGACGTCGGGATTCAGCTCCTCGAGCTCCTCGGCCTTTGCAATACCATACTCCCTTGCGATTGACAGAATGTACGCCCTGATCCGCGTGGCGTTGACGCAGGGACCGTGCATCCATTGTAGGTCGCCCTTGGCGGTGTGCCACTGATCACCCATGTCTTCGTCGATGTACCTCCCTATCTCGTCCTCGTGTTCCAGCACGCCGTCCCCCTTGACTCTGGCGGTTGGCTGTCTTGGAAGGTTCGCGCAGCACCATCTCCTGAAGTCGAGCAGCGCCCGCAGGTACTGAACCCGGGTCGTTCTCGCCTCCAGCGTGTCCAGATGCCGGAAAGCCCACATCATCCTCAGCAATCTGTTCTTCTTGGCGAGCTCTTTGTTGATGTCGAAGGCGGCTTCCGCAAAATCGTCGCGAGGAATGTTATGCAGGAAGGCGTCATCTTTCTCGTCGGCTGCCAACAAGTCCTCTACGGTCAGATACATGTAGTCGTTTTCTGGAAATGGTCCAATTGGCGGCGGCTGCTCCGTGTCCGAACGCGGCGAGTACCGGTCCGGCCCGGGTTCGGGAGCCCCTTTCGTCCCTGGCGGTAGGGGGATGGTCGGGTCGGCGGGAATTTTTGCCCTAGCGGCGTCTACGTCGACCACCATGTCGGCGGGAATATTTGCCCTAGCGGCGTCTACATCTTCCTCCATGAAAGGCTCGTTCAGGTCGGGAATCGCGCTGCTCCGCGCCGGCGGAGCGACGCCAGCCATCTCGGCGGGTAGAGTTGTTCCCGTCGGCCTCTAGTTGTCGCCGCGATCTCGCTGCGGTACGTGCTCAGCCCACCAAAGTCGATACTGCACAATCGCTGCCGTGTATTGCCTTCGCACCGTGGCCCTAAAGGCCGCCCGTCTTTCGGCCCTCTCAACGTTCTCGGCGATCGTCAACTCCGCGGCAATGTCGGTCAGTTCGGGAATTTCGGGAAGTAAGGGCGGCGGATTGGTGTTCTGCTGGGTGATGTTCGGAGTGGCCGTGGTCGGCGGCACAATGGTCGGCGGGGTGTGAAGTGGCAATGTATCGTTCGGCGGGGTGTTGTGCGGCGGGATGTTGTTAGACTGGTCCCTGACCATTGGAGGCCGCACGGGGGATCACCGGCGATGACAATACTGGTTGTGGGTTTGAAGAAAGAGGTCGGCGACTTTCGGTTGTTGTCGACCTAGTCAGTCGTCCTAGTCGGAATGATCCTAAGTCGGAAGCCCGTAAAGTTTGCCGACCTAAACGCACTCTACACCGGCGTGGCTCGTCGTCGACCCTGCACCGCGCGTGGTCGGTCGGTCTCCGAGAAGCGTGAAAATGAGCAAGGGAAATGTGGCCCACCAGAATGGAAATGAATGCAACGCAACAAACAAGTGTCGAAATGCCATGGACACTTGGCCGTCAGGGGGTCATAGCATAGAGAGGCACAGTCGCGGTTCGGGCGGACAGGTGTTGGCGGGCGATCCGTGGGCATGTCTCCAACTCTGCATGCAAGGCAGAACGGCACGGCGGCGCAATGGTCGACGTTGCACGGGGCACTCATGTCTTTTACGCAGCCGACCGTCCGGTGTTCCCGTCACGGTGAACCGTGCTTACACGTCGGCGTGACGCAGCAGTGCTCATGGCGTCGCCCGACGATGGTATCCCGCGGGGACGTTCCCGCCAGCAGGCCGGCGAAGGCTTGATCGCCGCGTGGACAGACGTTTGCCGATCGATGTTCGCCGCGTGGAATGTTGTGTTTCGGATGGGCGACGTGTGGCTCTGCGCGCCAGCGCAGTGGCCGGCCAGAAATCGCGGTGGGCCTCACGTCGCAGTCCGCGCCAATGGCTAGGTGGACGTCGTGGCACGCTGACCGCGACCGGCGTCGTCGAGGTGTCGACCTCGTACGGAGGGTCCGTTGAGAGGTGCTATCGGGGTATTTTTCATCGGGATTGCCGGGCGACGCAGGGTGACGCTCCTCGCCCAGGACGTGCACTCAGTTAGCCGGACAGGATGACGCAGGGTGGCGGATCCCTTTCCCGAGCCGCGTCGTTTTTGCACCCGGATGTGGTCGGGGCGTTGAGATATACCATGCTGTATCGCTCGCCTACAAGCTCCGCTCCATCCAGGCCCCGTGCTAGGATTTGGGGCACCCTGAGGCCTCAGGGCACTTTTCCAGAATCGTAAAAAATGCCCTGATTTGTCAGGGCAAATTTTCGAAGCCTTCCTGTATGTTCAGGGCTTTTTCAGAAATCAATCCTGACCTGTCAGGGCAAAAAAAAGAGAGTTTAAAGTTCAAACTGGGTGGTTGAACAGGTAGTAGTTAAAGATTCTCGTGATCCTCAATGGGGCTCGACCCCGGGACGTCATCTCTCGAAAGTGCTTTTCTACTGACTAGGCCACTTCAATTCTGCGAGATAAGCTACGGAGACATTAAACACGTCAGGGCAGGCCTCGGCATTCATCCTGACGCTACAAGGAAGAACACTACGATCATTCTGAATGTTCAGGGCATTTCATATAAAAACATCCTGAGACCTCAGGGTTAAAATTTTCACTATTCTGAAATGACAGGGTAAATTCAAAACTGCATCCTGAATTCAGGGCAATCAGGATGTTTTGCCCTGATAACGTGGGGCCTGGCTCCATCCCCCATTATTCATTCATCCTTGCACCATGAGCAACAGGGGACCAGCCCTGTGCTTCTCGCTCACACGGCGACTGGCGGTGGTGTCTCGCTACCCGCGGGCGACGTGACATTGCTAATTGCTGCGCCGAATTCGGCATTGCTGTTCGCGGAGGCCATAAACCTTCCGAGATCTCTCAAACGCGAACGCCACGGCGTTGCTTGCGGCGTATAAAAATCCGGCAGGTTTCTCCTTCGCTGCACGATGGTCTGGGGGGGACCGGCCCCAGGCTCGTCGCTCAGACGCCGCGCTGTGGCGACGAGTCGCTACCCGTGGACGACCCGGCAGTGCCTCGTGTGCGTGCTGGCAGTCGCCGCTCTCAACGTACTGCTCTTCCACCTTCACGGTTCGTGTCAACTGCTGCTCTTCCACCTTCACGGTTCGTGTCAACAGAAAACGTGAATCACTTTGACAAATTCTCAGAAGTTACTCGACTCAATGATGCCTGAATCTAAGCAAGTGGTCCCAGGCGGAGAGTGGAGCTCGGAGCTCGCATCACAGGAACAACAGGTGATTTTTGAGACGTCTCAGAACAGCAGCTGATGTTGTCAATGTCGTCGACGGAACCTTAAGAAGTATAGCTACCAGTGCGGTGCAGTGCGGTGCGGTGAGGCGAGGCGAGTCAGCCCTGCGGTGCCACTCAGCCAGTCCAGTACTCAGCTGATTTATAATCCTCGCAGCCAGGCTGAGGACGTGCAGTGAGGTTTGGTAAGGTGAGGTGTGGTGCAACGCAACGAGGTGCGGTGAGGTGCACTGAGGTGCGATAAGGTGAGGTGCAGTGTTGTGAGGTATGGTGAGGTGCAGTGTTGTGAGGTATGGTGAGGTGCGGTAAGGCGAGGTCAGAAATCGAGAAGTTCCACACCTGGGATCACAAAGATGAGGAGAAGGTGGTGCTGTGAGTGGCATCTGTTCCATAATGGCCTGCAGCGAAGCCTGTTCTTAACGCGAATGTGGTTCCTGCTAGATCCTCATCCTCCTATCCCTCCTTTCTTCCCATTACACGCTGATCCCGCTTGCAGGAGACAGTATTGAGGCAGCTTCTAGAGGGTTCCGTGCGCTGATACTAGAGAGCAGTGGGCGCAGGGATGTGACAGTGGGGGGAGAGGATGCAGACTGGGAGGGGGACTCGGCCTGGGATGCTGATGGGGTGGATGGGGAGGGGTTTGAGAATTCTCAAAAACACCCTGCAACAAAGGGGGGTGGAGAGGCCGAGCCAACAACGGACATCAACATGAAGCGGGTTTACGATGGCATCACGTTTGCCAATGAGAAGGGCGGGAAGTGGACCCAGGTGAGGGTTGTGCTCAAAGAATCCCTCCTAGCATGTATTTCTTTCTTTCCTTCTTTCTTCTTTCTTTCTTCTTTCTTTCTTCCTTTCCTTCTTCCTTCCTTCCTTCCTTCCTTCATTCCTTCCTTCCTTCCTTCCTTCCTTCCTTCCTTCCTTCCTTCCTTCCTTCCTTCCTTCCTTCCTTCCTTCCTTCCTTCCTTCCTTCCTTCCTATCTTCTTTCAATGTGTTTCTGTTTTGTTTGTGTGCGCGCGCGCGCGTGTGTGCGTGTGTGTGGTGTGTGTGTGTGTTACCGTTTTTGCTGATTTTTACGTTTCTGAATCTCCTCCTCCCCCCCCCCCCCCCCCCCCATCTTCCTCATCCTCCCCATCCCTCCCATCAACCCCATCCCTCAGGGGTGGAAGCTGCAGAACTGGGGGTGGGAGATGAGTGGGACGTGGGTGTTTCTGGTGCCTCACTCCCTCCCCACCCTTCCCACACCCCCCGCCATTCTCCCTCGCCCCCGTCCCTCAGGGGTGGAAGCTGCAATACAGGGGGGACGAGTGGGACGAGGAGCCGCTGAGGGTGTTTGTGGTGCCGCACTCCCACAACGACCCTGGCTGGCTGCTCACAGTCGAGCAGTACTACGCCAGGAGCTCGCAGCACATCCTGCACACCATCCTGCACTCTCTCTCCAAGGTCAACACCTCCCTCTCCCAGGTTACTCCCCTCTCTCGCTCCCTCTGCTCATTTCTCCATCTTTCATTCCTCGTTGGTAGCAGCACAACATGCACTCCCACAGCACATCACAGCACTCCCACAACGACCCTGGCTGGCTGCTCACAGTCGAGCAGTACTACGCCAGGAGCTCGCAGCACATCCTGCACACCATCCTGCACTCTCTCTCCAAGGTCAACACCTCCCTCTCCCAGGTTACTCCCCTCTCTCGCTCCCTCTGCTCATTTCTCCATCTTTCATTCCTCGTTGGTAGCAGCACAACATGCACTCCCACAGCACATCACAGCACTCCCACAACGACCCCGGCTGGCTGCTGACGGTCGAGCAGTACTACGCCAGGAGCTCGCAGCACATCCTGCACACCATCCTGCACACCATCCTGCACACCATCCTGCACTCTCTCTCCCAGGTGAATATCCTCTTTCGCGTCCTCTGCTTGTGTCCCTGACTCTCATCCGTCGCTGGTAACAGCGCAGCACAGCACTCTCGCAAGCACCCCGACTGGCTGCTGACCAAGATTGAAAACTACGACCGAAAATTTGTAATTTTACTGTATAATACGACCGTTTAAAACGGTGAAGGTGCAGTGCTATGCCAGGAGCTCTCAGCACATTCTCCATACCATCCTGCTCTCTCTCTCTCTCTCTCTCTCTCTCTCTCTCTCTCTCTCTCTCTCTCTCTCTCTCTCTCTCTCTCTCTCTCTCTCTCTCGAATGGTCCGTGTATTAGTTGAAGGGTGATACAAAGGTTTGAAGCAGACACATGCATACTAGACAAACAAGCAGACCTATCAACCATCACCTACCCCACTCCCCCCCCCTTCTGTCCGACCCTAGTGGTCGGACGGGGGCTCAATCAGCTGGTGCAGCTGCCCCTCATTGAGAGGGGCCCACGGCCCTTGCAGGCTGAGCTCGTCCGCTTCCAAGGCCTCATTGGTCTTGGTGCGGAGGGCGTTGGCCTGCGCCCTCTGGAGGCACACGCTCCAGCTCTGGCGGTACTCCGTCAGCAGCTTGGCAGCCTCTCGAGAGGTAGGGGCCGCGTTGTAGCGGAGCTTCGCAGCCAGCTCCGCGCACTGCCGAAGTTAAGCCAGCACCCCCGGCGACGGGTAGCCGTAGGTCTCCACGGCTAAGGCGTGGAACCCCACCCACTCGTTCCGTCCCGCATATTTCTCCTCCTTCCGAGCAGCTGCCGCCCTAGCCGCCCAACCAGGTGCGCGGTTGCAGTTCTCGTCCTGGTAGGACATCGGGTCAGTCACGGTCACATCACAAAACCACACTTCTCCAGTCAGGGGATGGCGGATGGAGACATCCGCTTTAAGGTTTTCAACCAGAGAATAGGCATAGGTCTCCTTGTGAACCGTGAAGCCCGCTTCCGCCCCTATCCTTGCGATTTCATCCCTGAGAGCATGATGTGTGGCAGTCCTCCCCTTCCCCTTCTCGCAGCGCATAAGGTGATTCGGGAGGCGGTCATCAGGGAAGGTGGTGCGGTATCGGCAGTCGCATCGCCTCCGGACAGGGAGGGGGAGGCCTAGGCGGAAGGAGGAAGCAGTAGAGTGTTGGGAGGGGCCCAGCCTCAGCGCACAAGAGAGTGGGATTGCCAGCAGCCAGTCCCCTGCTCCCGGGCCCAGCAGGGACTGCATCCGCTGGGCATGCCCTGAGAGGGGGTTTGGGCACATCCGCCGCGCCGTGTTCAGCACTCGGAGGTAGCGGCGGGTGTGGACTGCCAGGGCCAGGGACTGCTGGAGCTTCAGTCCCTTGGGGTCACTTTTAATGGCCTGAAGGGCCTCGAGGCCGTCTGGAGGCAGGGCCGCTTCGGCTGCAGCTAGGCGCGAGGGCAGGGCAGCTACGGAGTCCGGGATGGAGTCCATAAGGGGGAGCAGTGCGGCTATGGCGGGGTGTAGGGAGTCGGCTAGCGAGTGCAGGAGGTGAGCCGCGCCGATCACCGACGCGAGGTACGCGTAACTCCCTTCCACGGCCGGGTCCGTAATGCCCAGACCCCCCAAGGTAACGGGGAGCGCTGCCTGCCGCCAAATACGCCTCCTTTCCGCGTTGCTCCTTGGCGCGACAATGTGCGCAGCCTCTAGGAACGCGAGGAGCAGCCGCTCCCCCCATGCCGACCATTCTGTTGTGGGCAGGACCTCCAGCGGGGTTGTCCTTGCCAGGAAGGAGGCGCGGCGGCTGACACAGCGTGTGAGGAGGAGGAGGCAGAGCTGCGGGTCCATTTACGCTAGCAACGGGAGCGGTTCAGCTGCTGCCGTAAGTCTGTCCCTGACTGCCGCGGCGCAGCCCTGCGTTGTGCCGACGGGGCTGCCGAGGAGTTGCAGCCCTTCGGTCGAGATGGTGATGCCGGGGGGGACGGAGTCAGGGTCAATTGGGGCGGTGGACCAAGCCGCGCACTTAGCAGGGTTGTGGAGGAGCCCCATGGAGGCGAGCGCGGCTGTGAGGTGGTCGAAGGCCGCGGCGCAGGCAGACGCATCACCGAGCAGCGTGATGTCGTCGGCATAGGCGAGTAGGACCACCTGCGGGTGTGCCGCTGCCATCGCAACGAGGCAGGGGTGGATGCTGGCGGCGAATAGAAGGGGGCCGAGGGGATCTCCTTGGCGGACCCCCCTGGCGCTTTGCAGTGGAGCCGCTGCGAACTCATGGTCGAGGAAGAGCGAGGAGGGGACTCCGTAAGACAGGCGGACCAGGGGGGTGAGGCTCTCGAGCGCTTCGTTCCTCAACCCCTCGAACACCGCTCTCCTCTCGACCGCGTTGAACGCGTTCGCGAGGTCGATCTGCAGCGCCACTGCCGCGGGATGGACCTCCAGGTAAGTACGTGCCGTGTGTATAGCGGCCTCAATGCCCCCAGCTACCGCCACGCCGAACTGAAGGGGGACGAAGTGGGATCTCGCGGCTGGCGTGATCAGGAAAAGGGTAGCTTTGGCGATGATCCGTAGTAGGCATTCCCCGACCGCGATTGGCCTCGTCCCACCGTGCGGTTTCGTGAAGGCCAAAAGGCGAGAGGCGGTAAGTAGCTCTCCCGCAACGGCTGGTAGTTTCCCCGTTAGGGCCGTGTTGGTGAGGGCTAGGAGGTGGGTGAAGACTTCGGCGTTGCCTAGTGCTGCATCACGGAGATGTTCGAAGGTAGTTCCTGAGGGGCCCGCCCCCACTCCATTGGGGAGCTTGGCGATGATCCTTCTGAAGTCGCGGGCTTCGATAGCGAGAGGGTTTTCCGCTGTGGCAGCGTGCAGCCAATCAGGTAGCGGTTGGGATGCAGGTGGGTGTCTCGTCGTGAGGGCCTCGAGAACTTCAGGTGAGGCAGGCGACACGGGCGTGGCTTGCAGGGATTGCAACGACTTTGAGAGGTTACCACGCTTCGCCAGGCCCTCCGCTCTGGCGAGGATTCCAGTTGTGTCAGGTGCGTGGCGAGGCTGCGGGGGGAGGGAGATCGCCTCGGCAGCTTCTTCGTAGAGGCCGGCCCAGAGCCCTTGGCGAAAGCGCAGGAGCCTGCTCATCATTGCGCTCCAGTCAGGCTTACGAGCTGTCGAGGAGCGAAGAAGTAAGCGCGGGAGGAAGGTGAGTAACATCCAGCCAGGTTCTGACTCGGGGTTGGCTGCCAGGTGGAGTAACGGTGTCAGCAGGCAAATCGCGAAGGACTCGCGAAGGTCTTTTGGAGGGTGGCGGGCTAGTGGGGGCTGGCGACTGTCGCGCAGCGGGCCAATGTCCCAGTCAGCAACCTGGGCGAACAGGTCAGTATTTCGCCAGGTCGTCAGGTTTGAGCATTGGGGGGGTCGGAATTGGGGCTGCTGAATTCTCATTGGCTGCAGAGTCAACTCCAGTCTCTGTCGCGGCTCGATTTCCCCTCCTTGCTTGATTTCCCCCCGCGGCTCAGTTCTGGGCTGTGGTCCGGTTGGCAGGTTCGCCTCGGACATTTGGGCTGGGGAGCTCCTCTCCTCGAAGCAAAAGTTCTAACTCCTCCTCGTCCTCCTCAGCTTCTGCTCCCAACATCCCCTCTCTTTCAGGGTTAAAAGCAGGGTCACCCTCGTCACCTTCCTCATTCTCCACTTCCTCCTCTGCCTCCTCGCTAAGCGGTTCCTCGCCGCCCTCCGCGCCGTTTCGCATCAGCCTTTCCGCATTTCTCGCGTAGCCGCTTGCACCAGTGCGGCGCCTGTTTAAACCCCGTGTTCCACCACCTCTTCGTCCTCTCTAGTTTCCTCGACGTCCGCGGCGACTGCCGCGTCCCACGCGGATTCCACGCGTTGCTCTTCCAACTGCAGCTCCCTCGCGCCCTGTCTGCGGCGCCGCGACCGCCTCGTTTTCGCTTCGTCGGCGCGCTGGCGTCGGCTGCGGTACGATCGGGGGTGATGGACCCATCCGCGAGAAGGGATCCGGAGCTGGAGGGTTCCGCGGAGAGCGCGCTGCCGGAGCCTGCGCCTGCTGGGCCTCGTCCGCGTCTTCTTGCGCACCCCTCCGCGAGCGAGCCCGTCCGCCGCTTCGAGCGGGTGCTAACTCTTCCCCATCGGCCAGCCGCGCGCCCCACCTCGCCGGAGTATTCGTGGGCGCCTGCACGTGTTGCGTCGAACCGCCCGGACGGTCAGCCGCGGCAGGAGCGCGGGCGCTCGCCTCCACGTCAGCCTCCTCGGCAGCCCTCTCCCCGCCGCCCTTCTCCTGAGCATCGCGAACATTATCAGCGCGGGGAGGGGGATCAGCGCTCCCCTGCGCGTACTCGCTCCCCTCGCCGCCCATCCCCCCGTGGTCGGGCAGGCCAGCGCTCACCCCGAGCGCGATCCCCCGCGCAACGCTCTCCGCGGCGATCTCCGGCGACGCGGGGGAGGGGGTCGCCTGGGCGTCGCTGGGATTCGGGTCGCCGCGAGCAGTCCCCCCCGCGTCCACATTAGGCTGGTTCCGGGGGTCGGCGGGGCCGGCGGAATGGCGGAGGGCGAGGCGGGAATGGCCGCCAGCCAGATCCTGCCCTCAATCGCGCCGCGAACACGTTCGTGGAGGTGGTGAGGCAGGCCCGGGCGAGTGGGGCGCCGACTCACGTCCACATTGAGGTGACCAACGGTCCCCCCTTCGCCGCGGACCCCGGCCAGGTTGCTCCTCTGCGCGCGCCGACTCTGCGCGAATATCTGCCCGCGCGTGAGGGGAGGGCTCAGTTCCACACCCCTCGTCAGGTCCCCGGCTTCTCCGCGCCGCGCTTAACTGTTGGCCGGACTCCTGGCTGGCCGACGGCGTTTCCGCGTGAAGCGCTGACTGCACCTCCCCCCACTCGCGCGGGGAGAGACCCCATGCTGACCATGTGCCGGATTCTGAATCTGGCGGAGGCGTGCGAGGTGGTGGCGAACTTGCAGCTGGCGGTGTGTGGGGCCACGCGGAACTTTCCGAGCAGTTTCGGTCCAGGATCCCGAGGATCCTGCGTGACTTTGGCAGAATCACTCGAGTCACCGTTGGCACCCGTGTCGGATGCGCCCGCCGGGGTAGCTCCCTTAGCCCGTACATTCCCCCGCCACGTGGGGGATCTTGTAGGGGCTGCTCAAGCCGGGACCCCTTTGGACACGCTCCAGTCATCGGCGCATCTCCTTCTTGCAGTATCGGCGTGCATGCGCTCGATGCTTGAGGTGGAGGGGGCGGAGCCGTACACGATGTAGGCCTCCGCCGCGTGTAGAATTGCATGCCGCGCCTCTTGCTCTTGCCCAGCTCCTTGCCTTTGTGTGTGTGGGTGCCCTTTATAAGCCGAACCTCCGTTTTGTGTCTTGCCACCAGGAACGCGCGGCCGAAGGCCGCCGGCGCGAGCCGCCGAAAATGAAACACCCACGAAATAATGAGGCTGGGAAGGCACAGAGGGCCCCTTAAATAGGCTCAGAGGGAGAGGGCAGAGGGAAGAGGGAGAGGGCTGGATGCTAAGGCCTTCTCTCTCTCTCTCTCTCTCAGGTCACTCCTCTCACTCCCAGGTTACCCCCCTGTTCAGGTATTGTATTAAAGTTTTTTCAGATGCTTCATATTGTTCTGTCACTGTGACCTTGTGACCTTGGTGCTTTGGTTGTTTATCTTCCAGAACTTTGGTCCTTCGAACTTTGTGCTCTGGCCCCGTTCCTTTCGTACTCCCCACCCCACCAGTCCCCTGCTCGCCGCTTCATCTGGGAGGAGATGTCGTATTTGAGCCGCTGGAGGGTGAGAGGGAGAGGACTGGTTCTTCACTCACAGCCCTCCCTGTAACCTTATGGACCTCTAAACCTGCCCTAATTCTTACAACCCAACCCCACCCAACTCCTTTCTTTTCCAGTCCCCCTCTCGCCGCTTCATATGGGAGGAGATGTCGTATCTGAGCCGCTGGTGGATGGACGCCACAGAGGAGGAGAGGCAGGGAATGCGGGCGCTGGTGCAGTCAGGGCAGCTGGAGATTGTGGGGGGCGGGTGGGTTATGAACGACGAGGTGAGCTGTGCAGGAGGGGAAGGAGGTGGTTATGTGATCTATTTAAGGATGAGGAGGGCGCTGGTGCAGTCAGGGCAGCTGGAGATTGTGGGGGGCGGGTGGGTCATGAACGACGAGGTGAGCTGTGCAGGAGGGGAAGGAGGTGGTTATGTGATCTAAGAGGGCGCTGGTGCAGTCAGGGCAGCTGGAGATTGTGGGGGGCGGGTGGGTTATGAACGACGAGGTGAGCTGTGCAGGAGGGGAAGGAGGTGGTTATGTGATCTATTTAAGGATGAGGAGGGCGCTGGTGCAGTCAGGGCAGCTGGAGATTGTGGGGGGCGGGTGGGTCATGAACGACGAGGTGAGTGGGATGATGGGGGGAAGAGGGTAACTTTGTGAATCGATTTATTAAAGGATGAGGAGGGCGCTGGTGCAGTCGGGGCAACTGGAGATAGTGCGGGGAGGGTGGGTCATGAACGACGAGGTGAGCTGGGGATTGGTTGGAGGGAAGAGGGCTGTGAATGGAATGGAAGCTGGAGAAAGCGAGAGCTTGAGGCCGCTGGTGCAGTCGGGGCAACTGGAGATAGTGCGGGGAGGGTGGGTGGGTCATGAACGACGACGAGGTGAGCTGTGGGAGAGGGGGAGGGGTTAGGCTGGCTGCTTACTTGTTGAGCGAAGCTGTGAAATGGAGAGCTTTATGGTGCCGTGCCGTGTGTACGAGCGCTTTTTTTGAGACGTCTCAAAAATTCACTTGTTACACGTGGCTTGAGGGACGCTGTGAAAGGGAGAGGTTTATTGTGCCGTGCCGTGTGTACGAGAGCTTGAGAGAGCTCTGGTTGTGCGGACAATGTAGCTGGAGATTGTGTGGGGGGAAGGAAGGGTGGGTCATGAATGATGAGGTGAGTAGGAGAAAGGAGGTAATGGGGCAGCTGCACAAGTTGTCAAAGGCATGTCCTTTAAATCGGCGAGACCAACTTTTGAGGCGCCTCGTTTTTTTTAGAAGCGCCTAGAATCTTTTGAGGCGCCGTCTTGGTTGGGGAGCGATGCTGTAAGGCATGCCCTTTTAGAGCGATGCTGTAAGGCATGCCCTTTTAGAGCGATGCTGTAAGGCATGCCCTTTTAGAGCGATGCTGTAAGGCATGCCCTTTTATTCAGCAAGACCAATCCAGTCTCCATGCTTATTTTCTTGCTTTCGTAAAATAACAGAATCAACCCCACCATCTCCCCCACGCTGTGCTTTCAACTCCATTCCATTGCAGGCCAACTCGCACTACTATGCCATAATTGAACAGGTGCGTGGAGCGAGCCTAGCTTGCAGTCAAGAGGGCGTTTGAGGGAGAGCAGGTGAGAGCGAACAGGTGAGAGCGAACAGGTGAGGGAGAGCAACTTGAGACTGAGGCTCAACTTCACCCATGAGGCTCAACTTCACCCATGAGGCTCAACTTCACCTATAACTAAACAGTTTAATAGTCAAGGCCAGCTAGTTCTTTACGCGGCCCTAAAACAGGTGAGCCTAGAGCCAGAGTAAGCTCTGGAAGCACAGCATTCAGCTTCCAGACTTTGACTGCAACAGAACCTACCCCATTCACCTCTTTCCCCATCGCCATCCCCTTGCCTTAAGTTTCTCTTGTCAGGATAAGAACCATACTGAAATTCATCCTCTCCTCTCTTTCTTCCCCCATCCCCACACCTGCTCTCCCCCTCCTCCGCCCCAGCTCACAGAGGGCAACACATGGCTGTATGACACGCTAGGAGTGACGCCCACCAACAGCTGGGCCATCGACCCCTTTGGCCATTCTGCCACCATGCCATACCTTTTGAAAAGGTGGGTGGGGTGGGGGTCGGAGTTGGAGTGACGCCCACCAATAGCTGGGCGATTGACCCTTTTGGCCACTCCGCCACCATGCCATACCTTTTGAAAAGGTGGGTGGGGCCATTTTGTGGCTCTGGTGGTGCTGGGTATCTGGGTTGGTCTATGTGTACGACAAGATTGGAGTTGGAGTGACGCCCACCAACAGCTGGGCCATCGACCCCTTTGGCCATTCCGCCACCATGCCATACCTCCTGAAAAGGTGGGTGGGGTGGGGCCCTTTAGTGGCATTGGTAGTGGTGGGTAACTGGGCTGGTCCGTATGTACGACATACTCGCAGTGACACACACACACCAACAGCTGGGCGATTGACCCTTTGGCCATTCCGCCACCATGCCATACCTCCTAAAGAGGTGGGTGGGGGGCTTTTGTGGCGCTGGGAACTGGGCTGGTCTGTATAACATGCTTGCGTGACACTCCCGGAATGACGCCCACCAACAGCTGACTTTTGAGTCGACTCAAAAGTCACCTTTTGTGGCGCTGGGAACTGGGTTGGTCTGTATGACATGCTTGCATGACACTCCTGTAATGACGCCCACCAACAGCTGGGCCATTGACCCTTTTGGCCATCCTGCCACCATGCCATACCTTTTAAAGAGGTGGGCCTCCGATCCGAACCTCCCTTGTCCTGCTCCAAACCTCCATTGTGCTGCTCCGACTCTCCCTACCCTCGTTCTAAGAAGTCAAATCGGCGCTTTTTTTATCCAACTTGTGCTGTCCCTCGTACACTTGTGCTGTCCCTCGTACACTTGTGCTGTCCCTCGTACATTTGTGCTGTCCCTCGTACATTTGTGCTGTCCCTCGTACATTTGTGCTGTCCCTCGTACATTTGTGCTGTCCCTCGTACATTTGTGCTGTCCCTCGTACATTTGTGCTGTCCCTCGTACATTTGTGCTTTCCCTGCTTATCCCCGTTTGCATCAGATCCGGGTTCGGCAACATGCTCATTCGGCGCACGCACTACGAGGTGAAGAGAAGACACCTACTGAATCCATTTGTGCTGCCCCTTGTTATCCCCGGTCCTGTCCGGTCCTATCAGGTCCGGGTTTGGCAACATGCTGATTCAGCGCACGCACTACGAGGTGAAGAGAAGACACCTACTGAATCCATTTGTGCTGCCCCTTGTTATCCCCGGTCCTGTCCGGTCCTATCAGGTCCGGGTTTGGCAACATGCTGATTCAGCGCACGCACTACGAGGTGAAGAGAAGACACCTACTGAATCCATTTGTGCTGCCCCTTGTTATCCCCGGTCCTGTCCGGTCCTATCAGGTCCGGGTTTGGCAACATGCTGATTCAGCGCACGAACTACGAGGTGAAGAAGGCACTCTTGAATCCACTTGTCCCGCCCCTTGTTATCCCCGTTTGCATCAGATCCGGGTTCGCCAACATGCTCATTCAGCGCACGCACTACGAGGTGAAGAAGGCCCTGGCGAGGCAGAAGCACCTCGAATTCTTCTGGCGCCAGGCATGGGACCACACAGGGGGTGCCATGGGCCAGTCAGGGGATGCGATGAACGATGAGCAGTCCGGAGGCACGATGGGTGATGACCAATCAGCGGCAGCAGCAACAGGGGCGGCAGAGGAGGCGGCGGCGGCGGCAGCAGCGGCAGCAGGGGGGTTGGAGGAGGAGGGCAGCACGGATATTCTATGCCACATGATGCCTTTTTACTCGTATGACATTCCACACACCTGTGGGCCCAACCCAGGTGTGTGCTGCCAGGTGCGTCCCTGTAACACACATGTGAGGCTAGTGGAACTGATTCAGCAGCGTATATACACTCGTATGTTTCCAAGCATGGCTGGTTATTGAGTTGACAAGGCTTCTTGACTTGTGAAGAGCCTGTGAAAGGCACATTCTGAGGTGCAGTTTGCTCCATTCACTTGTTCTCTCATCCCACTGCTGAGTTCCCATCAACATCATAAGCAAGTGCAGTTTGCTCCATTCACTTGTGCTCCCACTTCGCAGTTCCCATCACCAGGAACAAACCTCTCCTCGTTCTCTCTCCCTCTCCCTCACCTCTGTGTCCCATCTGGCAGTTTGACTTTCTGCGGCGCACAGGCACGCAGCACTGGTGCCCGTGGGGGCAGGACGCCATGCCCATCACCAGGAAGAACATCGCTCAGCGCGCACAGCTGCTCGTGGACCAGGTGGGATGGGATAAGTTGGTAGGTGGGGCAAGGTGGGGGGGCAGGACGCCATGCCCATCACCAGGAAGAACATCGCTCAGCGCGCACAGCTGCTGGTGGATCAGGTGGGATTGGATTGTGCAATGGGATGGACCAGGTGGGATGGGGATGGGTGCTAGGCGGGTCCAGTGGGGGGACAGGACTCCTCTCCATCCCCATCACCAGGAACAACATCGCTCAGCGCGCACAGCTGCTGGTGGATCAGGTGAGATTGATGGTGGGGTGGGGATGAGTGGGTGGGATGGTGCCATTTCCGCTTTTACACACGCATAGGGGACTGGTGCCCGTGGGGGCAGGACGCCATGCTCATCACCAGGAAGAACATCGCTGAGCGCGCACAGCTGCTCGTGGACCAGGTGGGATGGGATGAGTGGGCAGGGATGGTGTCTTCTTGGGGATGAGTTATTATGTGCGGATGGTGAATCAGTCAGCCAACCCCCTCTTGTAGATAGGTTATTTTTTACCACAGCTACGAGCTGCTCTTAGCCTTCATCAACGCAAGAAAGTCCCGTTCCTCCCTCCGACCTTTGCTGCTCCCACTGTTCCCCCGTCCTGCTCCTCCCCTGCCCGCTTCCCCCTGCCTCTCTTCCCTCTGCCCCTCTCCCCATCCCCAGTGGCGCAAGAAATCGCTTCTCTTCCGCACCAACGTGCTCCTGGTCCCTCTGGGGGACGATTTCCGTTACTCCTCCATGCTCGAGGCCCAAGCTCAATTCCAAAACTACGAGCTGCTCTTCGCCTTCATCAACTCACGAAAGTCGCTCCGAGTCAACGCCAGCTTCGGCACGCTCGACGAGTACTTCACCGCCATGCGCGCCGCCTCCGCCCGCCAGAGGGTCTCCGTGGAGACTGCAAACCACCAGAAAGCAAACCGGCTCCGTGCCCAGCTGCTGAACCCAGACTTGAAGCTGAACAAGCTGAACGCCAGTGAAGCGACTCAAGAGCCGTCATTCAACCTACTAGACTCATCAGATCAGCACTCACTAGTAGACAGCCAGGAAAACCAGCACCAGGAGGAGATTCAGCGCCGCCGGCTCTTAGCTAGCAGAGACCCCTACCTAAAACTAGCCGCTTCCACCGACGCTTACCTAAAAGTGGGAACTTCAGCACCCGGTTCTCTCAGCACCACCGGTCAGCTGCGCCCTCTTCTCCCGTCTCTGTCGGGGGATTTCTTCACGTACGCGGATCGCGATCACGACTACTGGAGCGGCTATTTCTCCTCGCGCCCCTTCTGGAAGGCCGTGGACCGGGCATTGGAGGCGAACATGAGGGCCGCTGACATGCTCTACGCTCTCTGCTGGGCCGACTGGGCAGGACGAGGCGAGCGTTCAGCAGCCAGGGCTGCTCGCATCACATCCGCAGAGCTGCCCTTCCCACTCAAGTAAGTGTGGGGAAGGTGAGAGAATGTGTGACACAGTGAGCGGTTGATTTTGAGAATTCTCAAAATCAAACTTAAGTAAGTCTGGGGAAGGTGAGAATGTGTGACACAGTGAGCGCTGGCGGGCAGCCTCAGGGCCGCTGACATGCTGAACGCGCTCTGCTGGGCTGACTGGGTGGGAGGAGGCGGTCATGGAAAGGAGGGCTCCGGCAGTGGTGGAAGCTTAGCAGCGGCAAGGGCAAGCCAGAGCACCTGCTGCCGTTCCCACTCAAGTAAGTGTTGGGGGCAGATGGGTGGGTGGTTCTGAGGCAGGTGGGTGGGTGGTTCTGAGGCAGGTGGGTGACTGAGCTTTCTCCGTGGTTGCTACTGGAGTGGAGTAGCTTCCCCGTGGTGTGGTGGCTTCCTCTCCTCGCGCCCCTTCTGGAGGGCCGTGGACAGAGCGTTGGAGGCGAGTGTGAGGGTGGCTGGCGTGCTCTATGCGCTCTGCTGGGCGGACTGGGTGCGTGGAGTGGAGGTGAATGCGTAGCAGCCAATTCTGGTAGCAACGCGTCCACAGAGCTGCCTTTCCCGCTAAAGTGAGTGTGGGGCAGGTGAGAGGGGCACAGGCAGGGGTCTTTGGCAGAAGCGGTTGGTCCCATCCCATCGTTCCTTGCTCCCCACACTCACCTACCTGGCCCCCTCTCCTTCTCCCCCCTCTCCCCCATTCAGCTTCGCAGAGCGATTGGTCTTGGCACGGCGCAACCTGGCGTTGTTTCAGCACCACGACGGTATCACAGGGGACGTGTGAATTGCTTCAACATACATTCCTACCCCACCCCACCCCACCGCTTCCCACCCCTCCTTGTTTCACCCTTCTTCCAGCTTCGCAGAGCGACTGGTGCTAGCACGGCGCAACCTGGCGCTGTTTCAACACCACGACGGCATCACAGGCACGGCGAAGCACCACGTGGTGAAGGACTACAGCCTGCGCATGCACCAGGCACTGACCGACCTCAGTGTGAGTGCATGTCACAGGTCAACGCAAGTCAATGTGAGTCAGCGCAGGTCAATGGGTTGTGTGAAGCACCACGTGGTGAAGGACTACAGCCTGAGGATGCACCAGGCGCTCACAGACCTCAGTGTGAGTCAACTCAGGTTCTATTTCTACTCCACATTCCCCTCCTTGTTGCTCCTCTGTCACTCACCTCAATCCTCACTCCTCACTCCTCTCTTCTCTCCTTTCTCTCCCCTTCCCACCTATCACAGGACTTCATGTGTGCTGCTGTCGCTGCCCTTCTGCTCAAAGTACCCAAGCCTTCTGCACCAACTGCCACCGCTCTCAACTCCTCCGTTTTCCAGCAGCCGCCACCTCTCGAAGCAGAGCGGTGGCGGTCGGTGCATGACGGTCCGTGGGAGCGGAGAGTGGTGGGGAGCGGTGTGGAGGGGGAAGAAGGGGCGGGAGCAAGGAGAGTGGTGGTGTTCAATCCCTTGGAGGAGGAGAGGAGGGAGGTGAGTGAGAGGAGGAGGGAGGTGAGTGAGAGGAGGAGGGAGGTGAGTGAGAGGAGGCTTCTTCCCAATTTAAATCACATTGAATCAAAAGTTCCACTCATCAATCAATATTGTGCATTCCACTTCAAGCTATCCCATCTCGTTCCATTGATTCCTCCTCTTAACTTTGTCTCATTCAATCTCCCACTCTCTTTCTCTCACTTTCTTGCTCGCCCTTCTTCCCTCAACCCCAGATCATTTCAATCCTCGTCAAATCTCCAGCCGTTGCAGTCATCGGGCAGCACGGAAAATGTCTCCCCGGGCAGCTGCTGCCCGACTGGTCCAAAGGCAACATGAGCCTAACCCCGTCCTCCGGCCGGCACCGTCTTTTCTGGGAAGCTTCCATGCCACCCCTAGGCCTGTCCACCTATTTCATAGCGCCCCACGCTGCTGTGCCTGCCTGCCCTGCGCCTGTTCTGTCGACCATTGAGGTGTTTAATCCCCCACGGGGGTTTGTGTGTCCCGAGCCATATGTGTGTGCCATGGTGGGGGAAGGGGAGGAGGGCCCTCGAGGAAGGGAGGGGGGTGCTGCTGTTGCTCATGGTGCTGCTGCTGCTGGTGGTGATGGTGTTGGTGCTGCTGCTGGTGCTGGTGCTGGCACTGGGGCTGGGGACAATGAGGACACATTTTCCATATCGAACGGCAACTACCGAGTGCATTTGGGTCGCATGGACGGGCTAATAAAGGGGATACAGGTGAGCTGCTGCTGCTGCTGCTGCTGCTGCTGCTGCTGCTGCTGCTGCTGCTGCTGATGGTGCTGCTGCTGCCATGCAACCATGTGTTTGCTTGCATATATGTGACACTGCTTGCTTGCATGCATGTGAACTCGCATGCCTGTTTCGCTTCACATGCTGCTTTTTTCTTTCTTTCAACCACGAGGTAGGTCCACTTCACTCAACCACGAGGTAGGTCCACTTCACTCAACCACGAGGTAGGTCCACTTCACTCAACCACGAGGTAGGTCCACTTCACTCAACCACGAGGTAGGTCCACTTCACTCAACTGTTCCCCCTCCCCTCTTCTCATTCCTCCACCTCATCCCCCTATCCCGCCTCTTCCTCCCGACTTCCCCCCTCGCCCCACCTCTCCCACATGCGTGCCCCTCTGCCAGTCAGCAAGCAGTTCACGCTCTATGCCGGCTCAGGGGGGAGCCTATCTCTTATTTCCTTCGTCCGTCCTCTTCCCTCACCTCGCCCCTCTCCATGCCCTCTCAGCCTTTCCATCGTGCCCCCATTCCCCCCACCTCTCCCACATTCCTGCCCCTCTGCCAGTCAGCTAGCAGTTCGCGCTCTATGTCACCGAATATGCACGGTTGTGCATATAAGGTGCCAGTTATGTTGCGGTGTAGTGTGGGGTGTAGCATTACCGAATATGAGCATTTGGGGTGTAGGTACTTGGGGACCAGGGAGAGTGCCGCGAAGTTGATAGGAGAGCTCCGAGGGGTGAAATCCAAGGAACCAACCCAGGCTCGAGGCGCACATTGAGAAATGCACGCTTCGAGCCAGGGACAGGTAAATTCACTAACACACACTCACTCGTTGCTTTTCTCTTGTGGATCGTTGTTGCCTTCATCCTTCGGCTAGGTGACACACCACTCAGGGAGGACCCTTGGGGTGGGAGCTTTGTCTCTTTCATAACAAGAGAAAAGGGTGCGCGCGTGCAAGGATGGACGGGTATGAGCTGCGTTATGGCAGGACGTATGGTCGTCGCGAGGAGGATCGCGCGTGGCGCGGACACTCGCGTGAGCGTGGGCGATCGTTGGAGAGATCGCCGCGGAGGCCTGCCTTTCGCGCGGACCAGGTGCCTCTCGCGCCCAAGCGCCGAGAGGGCGGATCCGCACGAGCAGGAGCGGGCGGATCGGGATCGGCCCTGGCGGGAAGTGATCCGTGGCGGACGGAACCGCGCCAGGAGAAGGTGGCGATCTTGGGTATCGTCAGGAGACGGGAGCGTATCGCTCGCCGGAGGCAGGCTATCGCCGTCGCGAAGATCGGAGTCGCGGGCGAGGCTTGGAGGAGTTGTTTTCGGGCCGAGAGGGAGACCTCAACGCCGACAGAGATGGAGTGGAAGAGAGCACGGACACGTTGCAGGGATCCGAGCGTGAAGACGTGGCTGAGGTTGACGGCGAAGCCCAGGAGGAGGGCGCAAGCGAGCAGCGCGACATGCCCGCGGAAGCAACGGAGGCAAACCCTGCTAAGGCAGGCGAGGCGGAAGAGACAGGCGGAACTGGCGGCGTACGAAGCGCGCGTAAGGAAGCGCACGTTTCTGGACAGCAGGCGCACGGCGGGGAGCAGGGCAACGGCCCGTCGCGCGCGCCAGATCTGCGCCAGCAGAATGACGGAAAGCGGGGAAGCGGTCCGCGCGCGCCAGATCTGCGCTCGCATCATGACGAAAGGCGGGGAGGCGGGTCGCGTTCGCCTGAGCCACGTCAACATCGTGACGGGAGACGGGGAAGTGGATCGCATTCGCCGGATCCGGGGAGGTATCACAGCGGGAGACGGGAGGGCGGATCGCGTTCGCCGGATCCGTGCAGGAATCGCAGCGGGAGGCGGGGAGGCGAGTCACGCTCGCCGGATTCGTGGAGGAATCGCAGCGGGAAGCGGGGAGGCGAGTCACGCTCGCCGGATCCGTGGAGGAATCGCAACGGGAGGCGGGGAGGCGAGTCACGCTTGCCGGATCCGCGTCAGCAGCATCACGGAGCGCGGGGAGGCGGGTCACGCTCGCCGGATCGGCGCCAGCGCCATGAGGGAAGGCGTGGAGGCGAGTCGCGTTCGCCAGATTCGTATCGCCAGCATGACGGGAGGCCGGGAAGTGGGCCACGCTCGCCGGATCTGCGCAAACATCAGGAGAGGAAGTGGGGAGGCTAGTCAAGTTCGCCAGATCGGCACCAAGAACGGGGTATGAGCAGGGGAAGCAAGCATCGCTCGCTGGATCAGCGTCCGCAGCGTGAAGAGAGATATGGAGGCGGGCACCGCTCGCCAGAACGTGATCTGCAGCGAGGACAGAGAGGGAGATGGGAGGAGGAGTGGCGTCACCGAGACAATCGTTATGGGCAGGAGGGAAGGAGAGCTCCGCGATCCCCGACACCTGAGAAGCGCTGGCAGCACCAAGGGCGAGGGGAAGATTGGGCGCGGGCGAGTTACTCACCAGATCGGCGAGGGAGGAAGGGTTAGGAGGAAAGGTGATGGGAAGCAAAGCAGGAGCAGCACAGAAGCAAAGGTGTAGGCAGCGGTCTGGCATATAGCATGGAGCGCGCCAGAGAAGCAAGGAAGGGGATCGAGCGGGCTAGAGGAGGAGGGACGTCAGGAAGGCAGGAAAGGGGAGCAAGTGAGTCATGGGGCGAGGGGCGTGGAAGTGCAGCGATGGCCACACGTGTGGAAGTGCCGGCGCGGTTCTCAGGAGACCAGCGCATGGGGCCTACACTGAAGAACTACTTGATGCAAGTGGGGAATGTGAGATACAGATGTGAGCAGAGCGGCATGGATGCGGTGGATTTCTTCCTAAGTCTGCCAAATACATTGGAAGGGGAGGCAGAGACACTGTACAGAATGAGGATGGATGAATTGCTTGAGAGGGCGGGCAGGTATGGGGAAGACCCCACAGAGGTATTTCTGAAGCGGCTGCAGCGGCAGTTTCCCGGGCATACTGCAGAGAAGATAAGGGAATTTCAGGAGTTCCGGAGAGGGAGTAGTGAGTCGTTGCTCACCTATTACAATCGGCTGATCAACTTGGCGGAGGATGTGACGTGTGGGGACATGGGCCTCTTGGTGAGCAAGTTCTTGGATGGGCTGGACAACACCATGGGAAACGGGCTGCGCATGAAGGTGTATGAGCTGGGGGCAGACACAACGCTGGATGAGGTATTCGAGTTGGCAGAGAAGATGGAGCTAGCACAAAGAAAATATGAGGCATATCGGCCCAGGACCATGGAGCGAAGCCGTGGGCCGACTTGGGCAGCAGCGATCATACCTGAAGAAAGGGAGAAGGCAGTGGGTCGAGGAGAGAACAGGCCAGAGACACGGACATGCCACAGATGCGGACAGCCGGGACACATTCGCAAGGACTGCAAAAACTTTTACAGTTGCGGGAAACCAGGGCATCGGCGACGGGAATGCCCTGAAGCACCGAAGTGTGAAATCTGTGGAAGAGGAGGACATGCGGCAAAAGACTGCTACCAGCGAGAGGGAGCAGCAAAGAAGAAGCTGGAGGAACAGGAGAAGCAGATCAGCCGGCTGCAAGCGCAGCTGCAGGCACTAGGTCCGCGACGCGAAGCAGAGGCAGGGATGTATGCCAGGGATGAGGAGGAAGAAGATGTAGCACAGGAAGAGCAAGGAGCACTCATGGCGTGGGGAGTGAGGGAGGAGGATGAGGTAGAACATGAGGAGCAACCTGCATACATGGCATGGAGAGGGAGAGAAGAGACGGGGCTGCGCAGCGGAGGCAAGGATGGGCGAAGGGAACAGGTGAGGAAAGAGCGGGAAAGGGGGCAGAAGCCGGAAGAGAAGGAAGAGAGATGCACAGCTGCACGTCACCCGCAGGAGCGGCTGACATGTCAAACATCGATGCTGCTGATCCAGAATGGAGCGCTGACGGTGGAAGGGGAGAAGGCAAAGACAGCTATCATAGACACCGGAGCACAGAGTGTCATACTAGGGAAGGGGATGGCCGAGAAGCTGGGACTGTGGGCACCGGACAGACATGTGATGTGATGAAGGGGATGCTAGTGATGACGGCAGAGGGTGGAGAGTCAAAATGGATGCCCTGCACGAGGACTCCGATGGAACTAATGGTGCTGAAAGGGGAGAAACATGAGACGCCAGTCAGAATTAGATGCGGGATTTCAGAGTCGGAAGATTTTGATGTGCTGGTGGGCACGGAGATGATTTTTGCATTGGGCATGACCATCTGCTTTTGGAAAGAGACAGTGGAGTTCCGAACTAGGTGGTGGAGGAAGGGTGAACCGCTAGGGCAGCTGCCGGTGCAGTTTGTGAAGACAGAGCCAAAGAGGGCCTACCGTGCAGGTCAGAAGGAGGTGACGGTGAAGCAGGGGGCACAAGAGCGAGTGGCTGGCAAAGGACAAGGCAGGGAGCCCAGGATGCGCCACATGGATGAGCCTAGCCAACAGACCGATTGGCAGCAACCCATCCGGCTGGTGGAACTGTTCGGGGGAATAGGGGCGGGGCTAGCAGCAGTGGTGCGGAATGGAATAGCGGTGAAACAGTGCATCTACGTGGAGCAGGCAGCGGAAGTGAGGAAGATAGCGGAACATCATGCGTGGGAGCTGCATAGAGAGTTTCCGGAGCTGCTGAGGGGAGACGTGATCAAGGCAGCGATGAGCAGAGGAGTGAACGATGTAAAAGCAATCACGGAAGCTGAAGTGGCAAGCTGGGGGCACGTGGACCTGCTGGTGGCAGGGTGGGAATGCCAAGGGGTATCATGGGCGGGAAAGGGCAAGGGTGAGCTAGACTAGACCCCAGGACCAAACTGATGGAGGAGTTGTTCAAGATTATGGAGTGGGTGTGTCACCAAATATGCACTTCGTGCATATGCGATGACAGTGATGCGCAGGTGTAGATTGAGGTGTAGCAGATGTTGTAATGGGATTCGAGGTGTAGTAAGGGGGAGGACGAATTTGACGTTGGGAATGGGAGGGAAGCACCGAGGGGCGAAATGCATTGAACCAATCAGGGAGGACCAGCCCAAACTCGAGCCGCACATTGTGAAATGTGCGACTTGAGCCTGGGCAAGGTAAGTTCAGTCACGAACACACAATCCATGCTTTTCGCTTGTTATTCTCTCGTCATAGTGAAATCAGTTGCTTTAGATCCTACATCCAGCAGCACGCCACTAGGAGGGAACCTACGGGGTGAGGGAGGGAACTCCTTCATAACAAGCGAAAAGCATCATCGCGTGAGCATGGACAAGCACGAGCTGCGATGGGGCAGGCAGTATAGTCGTCGTGAGCAGGAGGAACGGCCGCGGTGCGAGCGCTCGCTGGAACGATCGCCGCGGAGGCCGGCTTTCCGCGCTGATCGGGTCCTCCAAGCGCCAGATGGACGTGGAGGAGGTTCGGCCGGGGATGAAACCGGTGGGGTGGGATCCGCCATCTCGAGAGGCGATCCGTGGCGGACGGATGCGCGCGACGGATCTGGAGGCGATCGTCGATATCGCCGTGACACGAGGGCACATCCCTCGCCGGAAGAAGGGTACCGCCGACGCGGAGAGAGCGACCGCGCGCAAGCCCCGCCAGGAGGGCATCGTGGTCGGCGAGGAGATCTCGAGACGGACAGCGAAGAGGAGAATTCCCCCGTGGGGAAAATGCGGAAGGAAGGCCGCGGAGAAGGCGCTGACGAGGGCAGCGAGAACCAGCAGCGCCAAGAGGAGGACGCCAGCGGGAATCACGGCTCTACTGCTGGAGCCGACGAGGCTGACTCCCCGCTGGCGGACAGCACGGCGGACGAGAGCGAGGCGAAGGCCAACGGGCCAGAGGGCGTGCAAAAGGAGCAGCGAGAGGTACGCTGCAACCGTCAGGAGGAAGATCCCTCGCCCGATCGGCGATCGCAGGACCGAGGAGAGCGGAACACGGAGTCGCGCATGTCCGGGCAGCGAGGACGACGCGGAGGAGGACGAGATGAACGGTCGCGCACGCCGGAAAAGCGTTGGCAGCGTGGAGCAAGGCGAGGCGAGGGATCGCGCTCGCCCGATCCGCAGCAGCGACGCGAAGGGTGGTGCGGCGGCGGGGAGCGCTCGCCAGATCCGCATCCGCGACGCGAAGGGTGGCGCGGCGGCGGGGAGCGCTCGCCAGATCCGCATCCGCGACGCGAAGGGTGGCGCGGCGGCGGGGAGCGCTCGCCAGATCCGCATCTGCGACGCGAAGGGTGGCACGGTGGCGGGGAGTGCTTGCCAAATCCGCATCCGCGATGCGAAGGGTGGCACGGCGGGGAGCGCTCGCCAGGTCCGCATCCGCGTCGCGAAGGGTGGCGCGGCGGCGGGGAGCGCTCGCCCGAACTGCAGCAGAGACGTGAAGGATGGCGTGATGGCAGGTCCCCCTTGCCAGATCTGCGCAGGCAGCGGGAAGGAGCACGTGATGAGGAATGGCAGTCGCCGTACGCCCGTCGGCAGCGTGGAGGAAGGAGAGACGAGCGGTCACCGTCGCCAAGGAAGCATCGGCGCGGGACGCGGCGGGAAGAACGGGCGAGGGAAGACCACTCGCCGGATAGGCAAGGTCAACGCACGGAAGGGCGCACGAGCTCGAGGGACCTGCAGAAGGAGGCGGGATGGGACCAGCGGGGAAGCAAGGTCGGGGGCGGGAGTTTGGCATATAGTGCGGAACGAGCCAGAGAGGCGAGGGAAGGAGTGGAGAGAGCAAGGAAAAGGGGGACACACGGAAGGCAGGCCAGAGCAACAAGCGAGTCCTGGGGAGAAGGTCGAGGGAGTGCGGCTGCGGTACCACGTGTGGAGGTCCCGGCGAGGTTCTCAGGAGATCAGCGTACGGGGCCCTCGCTCAAGAATTACCTCATGCAAGTGGGAAAATTGCGGTATCGGTGTGACAGGAGCGGCATGGACCCGGTAGACTTCTTTCTGAGCTTACCTAACACGCTGGAGGGAGAGGCGGAGACATTGTATCGGATGAGAATGGATGAGCTGCAGCGGAGGGCGGGAAGGCACGGTGAAGACCCCACGGAGGCGTTCCTCCGCCGGCTGCAGCGACAGTTTCCGGGACACACTGCAGAACGGATAAGGGAGTTTCAAGACTTTAAGAGGGGGCGGATGGAGTCATTGCTCACCTACTATAACCGATTGATCAACGTGGCGGAGGACGTGAGTGACGTGCACGGACACTAGCCTCCTGATTTGCAAGTTCTTGGGGGGGCTGGACGAGAGCTTGGGGGGTGGCTTAAGGATGAGGGTGTATGAGTTGGGGGCAGATGCGAGCCTAGAAGAGGTATTCGAGCTAGCGGAAAAAGTGGAGCTCGCACAAAGGAAGTACGAAGCATACCTGCCCAAGCCGTCAGAGCGCAGCCGCAGGCCAACATGGGCAGCAGCGATGATTCCCGAGGAACGAGGGAGACCAGAGGGTCGAGGGGAGGGCAGGACTGATACTCGGACCTGTCACAGATGCGGGCAAGTGGGGCATCTTCGCAGGGACTGCAAGAACTGTGATTGCTGCGGGAAGCCAGGGCACCGAAGGAGAGACTGTCCTGACGCCCCAAGCTGTGAGATTTGTGGCAAGAGGGGGCACGAGGCGAAAGATTGCTATCAGCGGGAGGGAGGAGCAAAGAGGAACCCAGCAGACCTGGAGCGGCAGATCAGCAAACTGCAGTCGCAGCTGCAAGCATTAAGACCGACACGGGAAGCAGAGGCGGGAATGTACGTCAGGGATGAAGAGGGAGAAGAGGTGGAACAGGATGTGCAGTGTGCCCTCATGGCCTGGAGAGGCAGGGAAGAGAGGGGGCTGCGGAGCGGGGGGAGAGACGGCACACAAGACCATGTGAGGAAGGAGCGGGAGAAGGGGCGGAAACTAGAGGAGCAAGAGCAGGAGAATTTGCCAGCGCGCCACCCACAAGAGAGGCTGGCTTGTCAGACCTCCGTGCTGCTGGTAAAGGGGGGTGCAATGAAGGTAGAAGGAGAGAGGGTGAGGACTGCCATCATAGATACCGGGGCACAAAGTGTGATGCTGGGCAAGAGCATGGCAGAAAAGCTTGGATTGATGGCCCCAGAGAAGCACGTAGCGAAAGGAATGCTAGTGATGACGGCAGAAGGGGGGGAACCGAAGTGGATGCCGTGCACACGGACACCCATAGAGTTGACATTGCTGCCGGGGGAAGAACATGAGACCAAAATCAGGATGAAGTGTGGAATCTCAGACTCAGAGGACTTCGATGTCCTGATGGGCACAGAGATGGTGTTTGCGGTGGGGATGACGATATGCACGTGGACAGAGAGAGTGGAGTTCCGAACGCGATACTGGAAGAAGGAAGGGCCCTTGGGGCAGCTGCCCGTACAATTCGTGAAGGTGGAGCCGAAGAGAGCGTACCGGGCGACTGCAGGGCAGACGCCAGGGGAACAGCAGGCAAGGGGACAGAAGGGACCTAAAGGAGCAGAGGAAGAGCCCAAGATGAAGCTCATGGATAAGCCGAGGCACCAGACTGACTGGCGGCAGCCCATCCGACTGGTGGAGCTGTTCGGGGGAATCGGGGCAGGATTGGCAGCTGTGGTGAGAAGTGGAATCGCCGTGAGACAGTGGATATATGTGGAACAGGCACCAGCAGCGAGGAAGATGGCGGAACACCACGCGTTGAAGTTACACGCAGAGTTCCCAGAGCTACTGAGCAGGGAGGTGATCCGGGAAGCAATGGGCAGAACCATTCATGATGTGAGGAAGGTGACAGAGACAGAGGTAGCCAGCTGGGGGCAGGTGGACCTGCTGGTGGCAGGGTGGGAATGTCAAGGGGTGTCATGGGCCGGAAAGGGGAAGGGAGAACTGGACCCCAGGACGAAGCTGATGGAGGACCTGTTTCATATCATGGACTGGTTGCAGGAGAGGCAAGGCAGGGTGGCATACCTGCTGGAGAACTTGGACCTGGAAAGGGACAGCCGCGAGCCAATTCGGCTAGTGAGGGAGAAGATTAAGAGACAGTTGGGCAAAGGGGTGACCTCTGATGCAGCAAGGATGGGGTCGTATGCACACCGGCTCAGGATGTATTGGCAAAACGTTGTGCCAGTGCAAGACCTGCAAGAGGAGGCGGATGGGGTGAGGAGAGCTTCGGAGAGAAAGGTACAGGACATCCTGGAGCCCGGGCGGACCCCAGCACCAGTGAGCAGGAAGAGCTACAGCAGGCATTACCCATGTAATCAGGTGGGACAAGACAGACGGGCGCTGCCCACCCTGGTCGCCTATCAGGGGGCAGCCGGCTATAAGTGGGAAGCAGGGAAGCCGGTGCCGGGGTTAATATATGACCATAAGAGCCGGCAATGGGAGGAACCAACCGCGCTGGAGCGAGAGCTGGCCATGGGATATGGGGAGGATGTCACAGCAGCCACCGGAGTGAGCAAGGAAGAAAGGAGGAGGGCGTTAGGGAATGCCATGGACGGCAACATGCTGAGGTGGCTGGTTCAGCGGATGTGGAGAGAGACGGTTCTGAACTGGGGGCACCGGGAAGATGAGAATGAAACTGCGCCTGTCCCGCAAGGAGCATGGAGCTGCCGGGAGGGGGAGAAAGAAAGGTGGACAATGGGGGACCAGATGAGTGAGGAGGGGAAGGAGGCCATGCAACAGCTGCTGGCCAAGCATAGGAAATGCTTCGCCTTCACCCTGCAGGAGTTGGGACGGTGCAAGGTGAAGGAGATGGAGCTGAAATTGAGCAGCGCAGAGCCCGTGTTCCACCGAAGTAGGAAGATGCCACCTGGGGATGAGGAGATTTGTAAGGAGAAGATCAAGGAATTGCTGGAGGCAGGGCTGATTAGGCGGTCAGAGTCGGAGTATGCCACACCGACAGTGGTAGCCGCATGAAAGGACTTGACGGGGGAGATTCTGAGCAGGAGGATGTGCGGTGATTATAGAGCACTCAACAAAATCACCGTACCGGACAGGTACCCGATGCCAATGGCTGAAGAGATTTTTGATAAGCTGGCGGATGGGGTCTTCTTCACGACGCTGGACCTGCGACAAGGGTTCAATCAGATTAAGATCAGAGAGGAAGACATCAAGAAAACTGCGTTCCATGGGCCAGACGGGCTGTACGAGTGGTTGTACATGCCCTTCGGTCTGAGGAACGCATCAGCCGTGTTCCAGAGGGTCATGGATTCAGTGTTGCGTGATGTGGAGTGTGCTGCATGCTACATCGATGACGTAGTAATCTTCAGCGCCACGGAACAGCAGCACTTACAGGATGTGGAGAGGACGCTGAGTGCAATAGAGGGGGCAGGACTCACCTGCCACCCGAAGAAGTGTAGATGGGGAGAGCAGACCGTACTGTACCTGGGGTACGAGGTGACAGGGGGGCAGATTGGGATTCAACAGGCCAAGGTGGAGGTCCTGGACAAGCTACGGGAGCCCAAGGATAAATCGGGGCTGCGGGCAGTGCTGGGCTTCCTAAGCTACTACAGGCGGTTCGTGCCTAATTTCAGCAAGCGAGCCACCGTGCTGAATGGGATGCTGAGGGAGGACAAGGCGTGGGAATGGGGAGAAGCACAGAAGGAGGCTTTGAAGGATTTGATGACAGCGGTTAAGACGGCAACGGTGCTGCAGCTCCCGGTAGCGAACCAGCCGTTTACCCTCTACACCGACTGGAGCAGCCAAGGAATGGGGGCCATACTCTGCCAAGAAAAAGAGGGGGAGGAGAAAGTGGTAGCATATGCGAGCAGGAGCTGTAACTCGGCAGAGGCACAGTATAGCTCCTACATAGGGGAAGGACTAGCAGCAGTATGGGCCGTGGGCCACTTCAGGGTGTACCTGCAGGGCCATGAGTTCACATTGGTGACGGACCACCAGCCACTAACGTGGCTGTTGACCACACCGGGGCTGACGGGCAGGAACACACGGTGGGCCATGAAATTACAGGAGTATGACTTCAAAATCCGGCACAGGCCCGGAAAAACTCTGCAGCACGTGGATGGCCTCTCCCGCAATCCGCCACCACCAGAGCCCACGGCGACACTGATCCTGCTAGCAAAGCAGGTCGAGCTAAAGGGGGCTAAGGGGAGCAGAGGGCCGGCAGACATCTGGGAGGATGAAGCAGCCATGAGGTGGGTGAAGGGGGAAACGGAAGAGGATGAGGAGATGACGGAGAGGGTAAGGGCAAGGGGGCACCACTACAGGTGGTACCAGCAGCAGCTGCAGATACAGACAGAGGATGGATGGAAGCTGGTGCCAGCGCCAGGCGAGAGGGAGGCGGTGATCCGAGAAGTGCACGCAAAGCTAGGCCACTATGGGCATGAAAGGACGGTACAGTTGCTAAGGACGGGATGGTGGTGGGAAGGAATGCGAGGGCAGGTGAAGAAGTGGGTGGAGAGCTGCGAAGCATGCCAGAGAAGCAGGGCGAACCTGACGCAAGCCAAGGCCGAGCTGCAGTCGCTGCCCATCCGCGGCTTGGGATTCAGGTGGTCCCTGGATTTGGCGGGAGAACTGCCGCTGAGTAGGGGAGGGAAACAGTACATCGTGCTCATGGTGGAGCACGTGAGCAAATGGTTAGAGGTCAGGGCGATCCCAAGCAAGAACTCAAGGCACGTAGCAGCAGCGTTCAAAGAGCTAGTGCTGTGCAGATTTGGGGCGTGCGGAGAGGTCCTCACGGACCAGGGAAATGAGTTCCAAGGGGAGTTCAAGAAGATGTTAGAGGAGGCGGGCATTACCCACCGCCGCACCTCCCGCTACCATCCTCAGAGTGACGGGTTGACTGAGCGCTTGGTGCAGACCATAAAGAGAGGACTGCGCGCATATGGGGAGAAGAGGAAGAGGGACTGGGATGACGAGCTGCATTGGATTGCAGCAGGGTACCGGTTTGGGAAGCAAGCAGCCCTGCGAGATCACTCACCGTACAGCCTCTTGTTCGGATGCGAGCCAGTACTGCCGGTGGGAGCTCCACGGGTCCTGACAGACACAGTGACGGCGGGCACCATAGAGAACTGGGTAGCACTATCTGAAGTCAGAGCAAGGTACCTGCGAGTCATGATGCCAGCGGCCTTGGAGAACCTCCACACCGCGCAGCTGAGAGATGCGAGACGCTACGAGCAGCGGCAGCAACAGGGATCGGGAAAGGCAAAGAAGGGGGTCAGCGAGGGTCAAGAAGTGTACCTGAAACGGGCGAAGCAAGACACGCTGGATGTGGGGGTAGGGACAGAAAAGTGGAGGGTGAAGGAAGTGCGCCCATCCGGGGTACTGGTGCTGGAGAATGAGAAGGGGATGCGGCTGAAGGAGCATCAGACCAACACGGCTGTGATCCGAGGAGCTAAGCCTCAGCAGGGTGGTCCTGTGACCCGAGCTCAAGCTGCTCGAGCACGGGCACAGGAGGGGGCAGGGAGAGGCTGAGCGAAAAGCATGGATTGTGTGTTCGTGACTGAACTTACCTTGCCCAGGCTCAAGTCGCACATTTCACAATGTGCCGCTCGAGTTTGCACTACAGCACGTCGACGGTCTCTCCCGCAACCCACCACCACTGGAGACGGAACAGGAGGCACTGGAGACTGAACGGACGGAGCAGGAGCCAGCGCATACCTTGATTTTGCTGGCGAGGGAGGTGGAGCAGAACGGTGCGAGGGGGAGTAAGGGGCCAGCTGACATTTGGCAGGATGCAAAGGCAATGGAATGGGTGAAGGGAGAGACCGAGGAAGATGAGACAGTGTCTGAAAGGGTGAGGGCACGAGGGCATCACTACAGGTGGTTTCAACAGCAGCTGCAGATAAAAACAGAGGATGGCTGGAAGCTGGTGCCAGCGCCAGAGGAACGTGAAGCAGTGATCAGGGAAGTGCACATTAAGCTGGGGCATTTCGGACACGAGAGGACCGTACACCTGCTGAAAACGGGCTGGTGGTGGGAAGGGATGCGCCGGCAAGTGAAAGAATGGGTAGAAGGGTGCGAGGCTTGTCAGAGGAGCAAGGCGAACCTCACTCAGGCCAAGGCAGAGCTGCAGTCATTGCCAATCTGTGGTTTGGGGTTTCGATGGTCCCTGGACCTAGCGGGAGAACTGCCGCTGAGCAGGAGTGGGAACCAGTATATAGTGCTCATGATTGAGCACGTGAGCAAGTGGCTGGAGGTGAGAGCCATCCCTAGCAAGAGCGCGAGGCACATTGCAGCGGCATTCAAGGCCCAGGTAGTGTGTCGATTCGGAGCGTGCGGGGAGGTACTCACAGATCAGGGCACAGAGTTCCAGGGAGAGTTTAAGAAGTTGCTGCTGGAATCTGGCATCACGCACCGACGTACCTCCCGCTACCACCCGCAAAGCGACGGGCTGACTGAGCGCATAGTACAGACCATCAAGCGAGGGCTGCGGACCTACGGGGAGCAGAGAAAGAGGGATTGGGATGATGAGTTGGACTGGATAGCAGCTGGGTACAGATTCGGGAAGCAGGCAGCACTGAGGGATCATTCCCCGTACAGCCTACTCTATGGACGAGAGCCAATTCTGCCAGTAGGGGCACCACGGGTTCTGACAGACACCGTGACAGCGGGCACGATCAAGAACTGGGTAGCCCTGTCTGACGTGAGAGCGCGCTACATGCGCTTCATGATGCCAGCTGCGCTGGAGAACCTGCACACCGCCCAGCTGCGAGATGCCAGGAGATACGAACAGAGGCAGCGCAAGGGCGAAGGGAAAGTGGCAAGAGGCGTATGGGAGGGGCAGGAAGTTTATCTGAAGAGAGCGAAGCAAGATACTCTGGATGTGGGATTGGGGACAGTGCGTTGGAAGGTCAAGGAGGTGCGCCCCTCTGGGGTGCTGGTCTTGGAAAACGACAAGGGGGCACGGTTGTGCATATAAGGTGCCAGTTATGTTGCGGTGTAGTGTGGGGTGTAGCATTACCGAATATGAGCATTTGGGGTGTAGGTAGTTGGGGACCAGGGAGAGTGCCGCGAAGTTGGTAGGAGAGCTCCGAGGGGTGAAATCCAAGGAACCAGTGTGAACAAACCAACCCAGGCTCGAGGCGCACATTGAGAAATGCACGCTTCGAGCCAGGGACAGGTAAATTCACTAACACACACTCACTCGTTGCTTTTCTCTTGTTATCCTTTCGTATAGTGGATCGTTGTCACCTTCATCCTTCGGCTAGGTGACACACCACTCAGGGAGGACCCTTGGGGTGGGAGCTTTGTCTCTTTCAGACACAAGAAGCTTGGGGAGTGGCTGAGGCAACACAAGAAGCTTCAGAGAGGAAGAGAATCAGAATGAAGGCAGATGGCAGGCAGAGCTGTTTCTCCGACATCTATGCCGGCTCAGGGGGGAGCCTATCTCTTTGCCTTCCGTCCTGTCACCTTTTCCCATCCCCCTCTCCATCTCCTCCTCTCCTCTTCATATTGCCCCTCCCCCATCTCCCCCTCTCCTCCTCATATTGCCCCTCCCCCATCTCCCCCGCTCCTCCTCATATTGCCCCTCCCCTCCAGCTGCCCCACATGGATGCCCCTCTGCCAGTCAGCGAGCAATTTGCGCTCTATGCCAGCTCACGGGGAGCCTATCTCTTTGTTCCGCATCCGCGTGTAATGAGTCGTGTTTTGAGTCGACTCAAAACACGACTCAAACCTCATCCCCTCTGCCACTCCATCTCGCCCCCTCTTCCCGTCCCTCCCCCCAGCGCCCCCACATGGATGCCGCTTTGCCAGTCAGTGAGCAATTTGCGCTCTATGCCAGCTCAGGGGGAGCCTATCTCTTTGTTCCGCATCCTGTCAAACCTCATTCCCTCTGCCGCTCCATCCCGCCCCCTCTTCCGTTCCCCCCCCAGCTGCCCCACATGCGCGCCCCTCTGCCAGTCAGCGAGCAATTCGCCCTCTATGCCAGCTCAGGGGGAGCCTATCTCTTTCTGCCACATGGCACTGCCGTTCCTATAGTGAAGGAGCAGCAGGGTGCGGGTAGCAGCAGGAGCACGGGGAAGGAAAAGCACAGGCACGGGGAGAGGAGCGGGAGTGGGTATGGGGGAGACAGGGAGGAGGAGAGAGGGGGAAGGGGTTCTGGGAGAGTTAGGGGGGAGAGGAGGGGGAAGGGATATGGACGGATTGAAGGGGAGCGAGGGGGGAGTGGTGTGCATGGGATGGTTAAGGGGGAGGAGGGAGGGTCGACCTCGTTGGTGTGCAGAGGGCCGCTAGTGGAGGAGGTGCATACACGGTTCAGATTCACCCATCCGAATGATTGGACGGCTGAGGTGCAAGCTGAGGATGTTGACCCTTGGGCGGGGGGGGGAGGGGAGGGGGAGGGGACTGGGGAGGGGGGAGGGGAAAGGGAGGCAGGCACGACTGCCAATGTGGCAGAGGAAGCTTTTTCTGCTACAGCCCGAAAGCTGCTAGTTGATGATAGTGAAGCTGACAATAGCGAGGATGAAAGAGATGTTTCTGGGAGTGAGGATGAGGAGGATAGACAGGGAACGAGTGAGAGAGGGGCTGTGGGAGAGAGTGAGGGTCAGGATGAAGGAAGACACTTGGAAGAGGGAGAGTGGGCGAGCAAAGGAGTAAGTGTGGCTGAGGGAGCAAGCGGGGGAGTGAGTGAGGGAGCGAGCGAGGGAGTGAGTGGGGAGGAGCTAGACGTGTTGCATCCGCGCCATTTTGAGGGGAAGGAAGCGGCGGGAGGGTTGGTGTGGCTGACTGGCGAGCAGCAGCGAGTGTTTGGTAAGCTGCTGGAGCAATCACAGAGGGAGGAGCAGGGGGAGGAGAAGATTCAGAGAGCGAGTGAGGGAGTGAGTGAGGGAGGGAGGGAGGGAGCGGGTGGGGGAGCGAGTGGGGGAGCGAGCGGGGGAGCGAGTGAGGGAGCGAGTGAGGGAGCGGGTGAGGGAGTTAGCGAGGGAGCAGGCGAGGGAGTTAGTGAGGAAGCAAGAGAGGGAGCGAGTGAGAAAGTGAGTGAGGGAGTGAGTGAGGAGGAGCTAGACGTGTTGCATCCGCGCCATTTTGAGGGGAAGGAAGCGGCGGGAGGGTTGGTGTGGCTGACTGGCGAGCAGCAGCGAGTGTTCGGTAAGGTGCTGGAGCAATCACAGAGGGAGGAACAGGGGGAGGAGGAAATTCAAAGAGCGAGTGAGGGAGTAAGTGAGGGAGTGAGTGAAGGGGTGAGCGAGGGAGCGATTGTGGGAGGTAGTGAGGGAGCAAGTGAAGGAGAGAGCGAGGGAACGAGCGAAGGAGCAAGTGAGGGAGCGAGTGAGATGGCGAGTGAGGGAGTGAGTGAAGACGAGCTAGACGTTTTGCATCCGCGCCATTTCGAGGGCAAAGAAGCGGAGGGAGGGATGGTGTGGCTGACTGGCGAGCAGCAGCGAGTGTTTGGAAAGGTGCTGGAGCAGTCGCAGAGGGAGGAGCAAGGGGGGGAGGAGATTCAGAGAGTGAGCGAGGAAGTGAGTGAGGGAGGGAGGGAAGGAGGGAATGAGGGAGCGAGTGGGGGAGCGAGTGGGGGAGCGAGTGAGGGAGCGGGTGAGGGAGTTAGCGAGGGAGTTAGTGAGGGGGTGAGCGAGGAGGAGCTAGACATATTGCATCCGCGGCACTTTGAGGGCAAGGAAACAGCGGGAGGGCTGGTGTTTCTGACTGGCGAGCAGCAGCGTGTGTTTGGAAAGCTGCTGGAGCACTCACAGCGGGAGGAAGACCAGGGGCAGGGGCAGGGGCAGGGGCAGGGGCAGGGGCGGGGGCAGGTGCAGGGGCAGGGGCAGGGGCAGGGGCAGGGGCAGGTGCAGGGGCAGGGGCAGGGGCAGGGGCAGGGGCAGGGGCAGGGGCAGGGGCAGGGGCAGGGGCAGGGGCAGGGAGAGGAGGAGACTCAGCACACGCAGCAACGAGAAGAGTCAGAAGGCGAGCGGTTGGCTGCAATACAGAGCGGTGAAGAAGCAAAACTCCTGGCAGATCTTGCATCACCGAACCTCGCATCACCAGACCTTGCCTCGGCACGTGCAGCAGCGGAGCAGCGGCGAGAGGAGCGGAGGAAGCAGCGGTTGAGATGGATGCAGAGGGTGCGGGGGACGCAAGGGGCAGGGCGGCCGCCGTGGTTAGACGATGATTTTAACTACACACTGCTCTCGCCTGCTGATGCTGCCAGTCAAGAGGCGTTGGATGCGTTGTTTGGGGGTGAGGGGCACGGGGAGGAGGGGGAGAGGGGTGGGGGGAGGGAGGCGGGAAGAGAGGGGATGGGGGCCGGGAAGAGGTGGAGGGAGAGTGTGGCGAGGGAGAGGAGGGAGTGGATTGAGGCGAGGCGCAGGCAGAGAGGAGGGTATGGGGCTGCTGGTGGTGATGATGATTCTCCTGCAGCTGCTGCAGCTGCTGCTGGTGCTGCCATGGGACTTGGTGAGGCTGAAGGGCCGGAAGAGTCAGAGGAAGATGATCAACCCGACAGCTTCGACCAACAGTCTCACCCCTCATTGCAGCAGCAGCAGCAGCAGCAGCAGCAGCAGTCTCAAAGTTACCAGCAGCAGCAGCAGCGGCGGGGGGCACCAGAGCCAGTGGTGCGGGTGGTGAGGCTGTACAGGGTGCATTCGGTGCAGGCTCTGCTGGTGGAGGTGCAGCACCGGGTGGACCTCACCAGCCGCATGTGGCTCGGGAACAAGGAGCTCGTGGTCCGGTACCGAACCGGAATCAGGTATATGGTGTGGCCTGGCCTGCCCTCATGCCTGCCCTCATGCCTGCCCTCGCCCTCACATGTCCTCCCGTGTTATCAATCCTCAGACCTAGTCAACTCTCACCCGCCATGCTGTCCCTCCCCCATATTGTCTGCAACCCCCCCCTCCTCCCCCACCACTACCCCAGGTCCGGCAACGTCTTTCACACGGACCTGAATGGCTTTCAGATGGTGCGCAGGGAGACCCTCGCTCGCATCCCCCTGCAGGGCAACTTCTACCCCATGCCCGCCCTCGCCTTGCTGCAAGACCCCTCTGGGCTGCGCTTTTCTGCTCACACACGCCAGGCCATGGGATGCGCCAGTCTCAAGGTGAGCTCTTCCCTCGCCTGCTTTCACCCCGTGGCTCTCCCTCTCACCCCTTTGCCATGCCTCCCAAGCCCACGTCTACCCCATGCCCTCCCTCGCCTTGCTGCAAGACCCCTCTGGGCTGGGCTTCTCCTTGCACACACACACGCCAAGCCATGGGCGCTGCCAGTCTCAAGGTGAGACCGCTCTTGCCCGCCTTCTCAACGTGAGTCGTTTCTTGGTGTCGCTATCTTGGTGTCGCTATCTTGGTGTCGCTATCTTGGTGTCGCTATCTTGGTGTCGCTATCTTGGTGTCGCTATCTTGGTGTCGCTATCTTGGTCTCGCTATCTGCATAACAGCCTCTCCTCACTATGCCCTCCTCCCCCTCCTTCACCTTCCTTTACTTCTCTCCCTGCTCCTCCCCCTCCCCTCCCCCCAGTGCGGCTGGCTGGAGATGGTGTTGGATCGGCGGCTGAACCAGGACGATGGGGAGGGGGCTCACACAGGGAGTGTCTGACAACCAGCCTCTGCTCTCCCTGCTCCACCTCTCCCTTGAAACCAACACCTCCCCTCTTCCCACTCCCACGCCCCTCCTTCCTCCCCCAGAGTGGTTGGCTGGAGATGGTGTTGGATCGACGGCTGAACCAGGATGATGGGAGGGGGCTCACACAGGGAGTGTCAGACAACCGCCCGCTGCTCTCTATCCTCCACCTCTCCCTCGAAGCCAACACCTCCTCTCGCCCTCCCCCCTCCCCCTCCTCCTCCACCCCGCTCAAGCCCTCCCTCCTCTCTCACTGCGTCTCCTCCCGGCTCAACTACCCGCCTGTTCTTTTCATCGGGCAGCCCGAAAATTCTGCGGCTCTGCGCGAACTGGTGCCGCAGGGTGGTGCGGGCAGGGAAGAGACAGGTGGTGTTCGGGGCAGGCAGGAGCGAGATGGAGTGGAGGGTGCTGGGATCTGGGAGCAGCAAGGGGGCCGGAAGGCAGGTTCGGGGAAGAGCTTGGGGAAAAACACAGGAGGGGGTTCGCGAGTAGGTTCGGTGCAGGTCGGGGCGAAGGTGGGGGGGTGGGAGTGGGGGTATGCGCCCCTGTTGCATCCTCTGCCCTGCGACATGCACATCGTGTCATTCAAAGTCCACCGCCCACTGCCCAACGCCTCTGTGAGTGCCCAACGCCCTAAAAGACTGGACCTTCTATCGTGTTACTGCTTAGGGTACATTCCTAGCTCGTGTCTGACATCAGGTCAGACACGAAGTGGAGACTCGGAAGACCCGAAGTGGCTTGGAATAGGGGCAAATCAACATTCGGAAAAGGCAAATCAGAGACTAAGGGCTTATGACCTGATGTCAGACACGAGGTAGGAATGTACCCTTAGTCGCTTTACTGCTTTGCTCAATGCCTCTGTGCGTGCACAAGGCCTTGCTTGTTACGACCATCCTCTCCTCTTTTATGTACTGTACATGTCTACAGTACAAGCGATACATATTCCTCAATCTAGTTGTTGAGTTCACTTTGAAACCATTCAAATGCCTCCTCACTGCCATGCAGGCCTCTGCCGAGCCTCCGATTGCACTGCTGCTGCATCGGCAAGGCTTTGACTGCAGCTTCGCTCCTCCTCCGCAGCTACGCCGTTCCTGTCGCCCCCCTCAAGCTTCTGGCGACGTGTCCCTGCAACAGCTGTTCTCAGACAGGCTGGTGGAGGGGGTGGAGGAGTTCCCTTTGAATTTAGTTCCAAAGAATGGGATTAGTCTGGTAAGGAATGAAAGTGGTGCTGGTTCGGGGAAGGGTGGAAATGGCTCGGACGTTCGAGAAAGGAGGAGCGAGATCGAGCACATCGAGCCCATGGAAATAAAGGCGTTCAAATTCTGGCTGGGGAGAAGGCACAGAAATGCCTAGACTTGTGTAGCGTGTTACCAAACTAATGGTTTTTATTCTAATGAGCTTCGACGTCTTACACTAGAGCTGTGTTCTGTTTAGTCTTATTACGAGTGCAATTGAGTGAACGAACGAGAATTGCACTATCGAAGCAAGAGTACAATGAGCGAAGGCATGAGCGAAGAATATATAGCGAAACTACAGTGGTAACGGTAATGGACTGTGGTTGTCGCGCGACGGGCCTGGGACTGAGGTTGGGAAAAGTGTCGAAGCGGAGGCCGGAGTGCGGGTTACCCGGCGAGCCGTGAGGTCGGGGTGCGACGTGCGAAGGTGGCGGGCGGATTGTCGATGCGAGGATTGCGAGTGGTAACGGTGCTGACTGTGGTGCTACAATGGTGTATGCGTTGAGCAGGGACGCGAAGTAAGGAAAAGGAGATTTTCCTTACACTACCCCCACCCCCCCCCCCCCCCCCCCCCCCCCCCCCTCCTTAAGGAGGTCCTCCGAAAGTGCGTATACATCCCTGAAATTCCGGCTGCGCAGATACTCGGTGAGGACGGGGTGGTGTTCGATTCTGTCCAGGGGAACCCAATTGTCTTCGGTGGGTGTACGTTCCTTCCAGCGGAGTAAGAACTCGATCCTTCGGGCTCCTCGAGGGTCACGAACTCTGTGGCTCAGGATTTTTTCGGGGGTGATGATTGGTTCAGTCGGCGGTCGTGTCATGCTGGCTGGGCGATTGCGTGGGAGTTGGCTTGTGGACGGGACGTAGGGGCGAAGCAGGCTGACGTGGAACGAGGGGCTGACGTACCAGTCAGCAGGGAGGAGGAGGTGAGCGGTGACGGGTGTTATCATGTGGCTTATGCGAAATGGCCCGCAGTATCGGGGGCGGAGTTTCGGGGTGATGGGCAGTCGGAGATTTTGGGTGTCGAGTAAAACTAAGTCGTCGGGCTGGTAAGTGACAGGTCTGCGGTGGCGGTCGGCGTTGCGTTTAGCGATAATGTTAGCTTGTTTAATTGCGTCTGCTGCCCTGGTCCGTGCTGCTTGCAAAATTTCGGCGAACTGTTGCGCGCGTGGAACCGGGTTGTCGGGATTCGGGGTCATGGGTACTGTTGGGTCTTGTCCGTAATTCAGGTAAAACGATGACTGTTGGGTCATGGCGGATGGGGCGTTGTTGTATGCGAATTCGATGAGTGGCAGTTGTTGTTCCCACGTGTTTGGGTCGTCGCACGTAGCCCGGATGAGCTGTTCCATGGTCTGATTTGTCCGTTCTGTCTGTCCGTCTGTTTCGGGATGGTACGATGAACTAAATTGTAGTCGTGTGCCGAACTGCTGCCACAGGTTTCGCCAGAAGTTGCTGGTGAATTTCGTGTCTCTGTCGCTGATGATTGATGCTAGTATCCCGTGCAGTCGAACGATGGTAGAGATGAAGAGGCGGGCTGTTTCTTCGGCTGTGATTGATTTTTTGCAGGCTGCAAAGTGTGCCATTTTCGTCAGTCGATCGACGACGACCAGGATCGCGTCATTTCCACTCACCCCGGCCGGTAACCCCGTGACGAAGTCCATCGTCACCTGCTGCCAAGCACGCTCTGGAGGTGGGATTGGCTGCAACTGTCCCGCCGGCCGCTTCCGTGTTGACTTCATGATCTGGCAAGTGGGACACGATGCCACGTGACGCTGTACGTCAGTCAACATTTCGGGCCAGTAATAATACCGCTGCAACTGCTGCCGTGTTTTCTCTACCCCGAAATGTCCCGAGGTAACCCCGTCATGTGCCTCCTGTAGTAGTAATTCCCGTAACAGTGTGTACCCTGGTACCCAGATGCGCTCGGTCCCGGCTTTTACGTAATAGACTCCCTTGGCTGCTGCGAACTGCTGCGAATTTCCTCCTGTGAAGAATGGGTCCGTTTGATATCCGTGGGTAAATAGTCCTGTCAGTAGCGGGCTGGTCTGGGCGAGTAGTATCTGTCAATAATCTAGCAAGGCTTAGGAGCCATAGCTAGTGAGGTAGGAAGTTGAGTTCGAGTTGGAGGAGGAAAGTAGAGAGAAGAGAGGGTTTCACTATAGGTTCAAGGGTACAAATATGAGAGAACAAGCAAGAAAGGTGCACCACCAAATAGGAAAACGCTATAACTACAGTAACCAATCCTACAGGCAGTTACATATAGAAAATATTAAATTAAATTTTCCGACACGCCCCCATAACTGGCTGTAGGAGATGAGTATGCAGTTAGCGCCCTCTGAAGGGGTACATCATGTCACCGAATAGATTGTTGTTAGCAATATATTCAGTTACTCGCTAGTGTAGGTGTAGTAGGATTATTCGAAGCACTGTAGAAGGTGAGTTTGGTGCGTGGGTAGTGACGCGAAGTAGTGACCCAGGGACTTGCGAGGTGCAGGGTGGGACAGATTCAAGGGCGAGCCCTGGGCAATCCGAAGGGCCAATCCTGAAGCCTGGCGGGCGGAGCCCAATGTGCCTTACGGGAAACTGCACGGCACGGGGTAGCTGCTCAAATAGGCTAGGAACTCACTGTTTAGTTCGTTCTCTTGTTTGTTTGCTCGTAATAGTGGATATAGGTTGCCGTTTGACAGCTAACTCCAGCTTAGGCGACTAAGCCACTGTGGGCAGCCATACGTGGGGGAGGCAGAATCCCTCACAAACTAGAGAACGAAGATCGCGCAGAATGGACTACCATGAGCTGCAGTGGCAGCAGACGTACTCGCGTCGGGAGTTACCACCGCCGCGAAGGATGCGCTCAAAGGAGCGGGGAAGATCGCCAAGTCGCTCGCCTAGGAGAGAGGCGGATCGGGTGGATCGGATGGCAACCAGCGACGGACGGCGCGGCGAAGGCGAGCTCGGTCTGCAGACGAGATCGGCGCCACGACCCCAGCCGCCGAGGAGCGATCCCTAGAATCTGGCAAGAGGCCAGCGGGGCGCGGGAGTAAGGCGTCAGGACGATGCCGACGAGACGGACTCGCTGATGTCGGCAAACGAGGCCGACGGCGAGGAGACGGCGGAAGATGATCCAAGGAACGCGGGAGCAGATCGCTCGCCGGACGACATGCGCGAGGGAGGCGAGATGCACCGCGGAGAGAAACGCGAAGAGTGCGGAAAGGCGACGGGATCGAGTCGCTCAACAGACGAAGAGCGCGGCGAATGGAGCAAAGACGCAGGCAAAGATGGCTCGCTGGTAGGGATGCGCGGAGGCTGCGCGAAACAGCGCGGGAGCGCGGATATAGGTCTCTCGGCGGACGAATTACGTGAGAGCAGCACAGAGGCAGATCGCGCGCCAGGGGAGGTGCTCGGGAAGGGCGCAAGGCGCCAGGGGAGCAGCGCGGAGGCAGATTGCGCGCCAGGGGAGGTGCTCGGGAATGGCGCAAGGCGCCAGGGGAGCAGCGCGGAGGCAGATCGCACGCCAGGGGAGGTGCTCGGGAATGGCGCAAGGCGCCAGGGGAGCAGCGCGGAGGCAGATCGCGCTCCAGGGGAGGTGCTCGGGAATGGCGCAAGGCGCCAGGGGAGCAGCGCGGAGGCAGATCGCGCTCCAGGGGAGGTGCTCCGGAATGGCGCAAGGCGCCAGGGGAGCAGCGCGGAGGCACATCGCGCTCCAGGGGAGGTGCTCGGGAATGGCGCAAGGCACCAGGGGAGCAGCGCGGAGGCAGATCGCGCTCCAGGGGATGTGCGCGGGAGTGGCGCGAGGCGCCACAAGAGCAAGGAGAATGACCGCGCGACAGGGCGCATGCGTGGGGAAGATGGACCGCCATAGCCACAGCCGGAAACTGAGAGGAGGAGGCGTATGGAGATGGGAGCTCGACGATCGCCAGAGCCGTGGGAGGAGGAAGAGGATAGACGGGAGCTGCGAAGGCGGAATGCACTACCATGGGAGGTACCTGAGGAGGAAATCAGGGGGAAGGCGGAAAAAGAGGAGCTAAGAAGGAGAAATGACGAGCAATACAGAAGGAGGGAGAGGTCGCCTGAAGGGAAGACAGGAAGTGAGAAAGAGGAGTATGAGCGAGGGAAACCAGCGGGTCGAAAGGGACCTGATGCATGGGAGCGAGAGAGGCTATATCAGGAGAACTTGCCTGAGAAGAAAGAAGGGCGATGGGAGGAATCAGAAAAGCGGAGGGAGGCTTATGAGGGTGAGCGAGGAAGGAGTCCACTGGGGCCGAGGAGGCCATGGCAATCAAAGGAAGCTAGAGCAGCCCGGGAGGGGCTAGAGAGAGTGTTGTACGGGACGAGCTCGGGGAGAAGAAAGGAGCAGCGTAGACGGCGAGAGTTGACGCCTGAGCATGACAAGAAAAACGAGGAAGGAGAGTGTGGCAGACCTGCACGCTACGGATTTGGCCGAAGGGAGAAGCCATGGGAAGAATATTCCCCTGAAAAGAGAGAGAGTCCGGGGCGGGAATCAGAGGGATATAGGGAGACTCGTGAGAGAGAGCGGGGAAAGAGCCCAAGTCAGAGCTGGCAGGGAAGGCCGCAGCAGTCATGGTTGGGCTCGGGAGGAGCCAGAGCAGCCAGGGAAGGTGTCTATCGAGTGCTGTATGGGACAGAGTCAAGGAGCAGGGAGTCGAGGGAAAGGAGAGGAGAGAGTAGCAGGAGGAATGAGATCTCAGGGACTTGGGAGACGGGAAGGTGGAGTGTGCAGGCCCCACCTCAGGTGGAGGTGCCGGTGCGCTTTACGGGGGGAGCGGGATCTAGAAGCAACCTGAAGAATTACCTGATGCAGATCGCTAATGTGAAGTACCGCTGCGATAGAAGCGGGATGGACCCGATAGAGTTTTTCTTAAGCCTACCGAGTACGTTGGGGGGCGAAGCTGAAACGCTGTACCGAATGAAGATGCCGGAGTGGCTGAGGCGGGCAGAGGAGGATGGAGATGATCCCACGACGCTGTTCCTAGAGCGGCTGAGAAAGCAGTTTCCAGGGCACACGGCCGACCGTATCCGAGAGTTTCAGGAGTTTAAGCGGGGTAAGGCAGAGTCACTACTCACATACTTTGGGAGGCTCACTAACCTAGCAGAGGATGTGGCCTGCACGAACAGCAGCATGTTGATTAGCAAGTTCTTGGGGGGTTTAGATGTAGGACTGAGTGGAGGGCTGAGAATGAGAGTGTATGAGTTGGGAGCTGAAGCAACATTGGAGGAGGTGTTTGAACTGGCAGAGAAAGTGGAGCTTGCGCAGAGGCGGTACGAGGCATACCTGCCAAGGGCGTCAGGTAAAGGGCGGCCCAGCTGGGCTGCAGCAATGATAACCGAGGACGAGGATAAGGAGGAGCAGTGGCAGGAGAGGCGAGCAGATACACGCACGTGCCACAGGTGCGGGCAGCAGGGGCATATCAGGAGGGAGTGCAGGAACTGTGATGTGTGCGGAAGATCGGGGCACCGCTGAAGGGACTGCCCAGATGCACCGATCTGTGCGATGTGTAGAAAAAAGGGGCATAAGGCCAGGGTCTGCCATGATAAAATAAGGGAGGCAAGGAGATCACCCGAGGAGATTGAGGGACAAATCGAACAATTGCGAGCCCAACTGCAGGCGCTGGGAGAAAGAACTCAGGGGCAAGCGGGGTTGTACGCGGAGGAGGAAGAGGAGCAGGAGCCAGAACACTCCTGTGCGGTGCTGCGTAGCCATGCAGAAATGCGGCTACGCAGTGGGGGCAGGGAGGGACGAAGGAAGCAAGTGAGTAAGGTGGGGGCATGGGCGTGTATGTTAGTAACGCCAGCAGCAGCAGGAGCAGAGGAGCGGGACGAGCCGGCGGGGGCAAAAGCGTGTGTAGTAGCAGCGGCGGAAGCGGAAGGGAAGAAAGAGAAGGTGGGGGCATGGGCGGATGAACCAGAAGCGGCAGGCACGGAAGGGAAGAACGAGAATGTGGGGGCATGGGCGGATGAACCAGAAGTGGTAGGGACAGAAGGGAAGAACGAGAATGTGGGGGCATGGGCGGATGAACCAGAAGTGGCAGGCACGGAAGGGAAGGACGAGAAGGTGGGGGCATGGGCAGCAGCAGAAGGGGAAGAGAGGGACGAGAAGAAGGGGGCAGGGGCGTGTGGACTGGTAGCAGCCGGCGCGGAAGGGAAGAACGCGCAGGTGGGGGCAGGAGCAAAGGCAGAGGAAAAGGAAGAGCAGGTGGGGGCGGGAGCGTGTGTACCTGCAGTAGCAGAGGCAGAAGGGAAGGACGAGAAGGTGGGGGCACGGTCGTGTGTACTAAAGGCAGAGAAGCAAGTGCAGAGAAGTGGGATGGCGAAGCAGCATGTGAGAAAGCTGAGGGAAGAACATCCACAGCTGCCGGGGGAGGAAATGGTGAAAGAAGCCGTGAGAAGAGCTGAGACGGGTGTGAGGAGCATGAAAGTAGAGATGACGTGCGATTGGGGGCAAGGAGACCTACGGGTAGGAGGATGGGAAGGTCCAGTGTGGGACAGAGCGCAGGAGCAAGAGGAAGCAGAGAGTGAGAGCAAGGAAGTGGGGACATGGGAGTGCCAGCCTGCGGGGGAAGAGGTAGGGCATACAATGGGAGTTGCGATGAGTCAGGAAGGAAAAGAGGCCGTGAAGACAGTAAGGTGGAGTACGCGAGGAATATGGGCAGATGAGCTGATGCAGCCAGCAACACAGGTGCTGCCAGGACCAGCGGGAATGAAAGGGGCTGAGAACTGGGTGGCATGGGAGGGAACCAAGGCAGCAGAATACCTGGAGGAGGAGAACACAGCAGCGGCGGAGGTCATGCGTGCAGTAGAGTTGAGAAATGCACACGCACAGGCACAAGCAACGACTGCAGCAGGGCGGCAAAACCGACAGAGACATCAGTGGCAGGGGGACAGGAAGCCTACCTGCAGAGGGGGAAACTCGAAAAGTAGCACCGGACACACAGCACAGGGAGACGAAGGACCTGAGGGGTCTAAGAGTGCTGGTGCTGAGGAATCAGAGAAGAGAGTAGACAGGGCACCACCTGACAAATGCTGCTGTGGTGAAAGGCAACCGGCCTCAGCAAGAGTGTCCAGTGACACGTGCATGGGAGACCCGAGCACGAGCTCTGGAGGGGGCAGGTAGTGGCTGAGGCAGAGCAGGTAAGGTATCACAGGAACAGAGCTCAGAAGAAGGGAGCGAGGGTGAGTCCAGGAAGGAGAAGGCAAGCCACGGGATGCAACAGAGGATGATTCTCCGACAATCACGATTGCGCAGGAGGAGAAAAGTGTTTCAATAATACCACTCCTCTGGCTCCCCCACACCCTCACACCCTCCCACCCTCCCCCCCAGCGGCAGCTGCAGTAGTGGGAACGAAAGGAGGAGGCGGGCTGGCGCTGGCTGGTCTCCCACTCCATCCCCTCACCCTCCCCCTCCCCCTCCCCTTCCCCCTCCCCCACACACTGCTACAGGAGCAGCAGAGGGGGGGAAGAGAGGAGAGGTGGAGGGACGGCTGCTGGGTGGTCTCACACCCGCCACCCCAGTGCCACTCCCCGGGCTCCCCCACACCCTCACACCCTCCCCCCCAGCGGCAGCTGCAGCAGTGGGAACAAAAGGAGGAGGAGGGGGGGGGGGGGGGGGGGGGGGGGGGACGCACGGCCTCCCCGGGCGCCAAAGCAGGCGGCAGAGGGGGCGACACCTGCCCCCCCCTTCCAGGTCGCCCCTCCCGTCACCTGTCGAGGCGACCTGAGGGGGCCGCGTGCGGCCCCCAAAGGAGCCGTGACGGGTGACGGGAAAAGGGGGGGGGGGGGGGGGGGTGCACGTGCCCCCGGTGTGTCGCGGCTGGCGACGGGGCATGGCCGGGGCGGGGTCGGGGCCGCAAGTGGGCGGGGCCGTAGGTGGCATCGGGGCCGAAGTGGGCGACGGGGCCGCAAGTGTGGGCGGGGCCGCAGGTGGCGACGGGGCCGTAGGTAGGCGACGAGGCCGGGGCCGCAGGTAGGCGACAGGGGCCAGAGGCCGCAAGTAGGTGACGTGGCCGGGGACGCAGGTAGGCGACGGGGCCGTAGGTAGCTGTAGGGTGGGCTCACAGGTCAGGACCTTGGTCACTCCGATAACATGTCAATAATCTAGCAAGGCTTATGAGCCATAGCTAGTGAGGTAGGAAGTTGAGTTCGAGTGGGAGGAGGAATGTCGAGAGAAGAGAGGGTTTCACTATAGGTTCAAGGGTACAAATATGAGAGAACAACCAAAAAAGGTGCACCACCAAATAGGAAAACGCTATAACTACAGTAACCAATCCTACAAGCAGTTACATATAGAAAATATTAAATTATATTTTCCGACAGTATCCCGTGGATCTGGGCAGTGGGGCGGGTCAGTGCGTCGGCGATGTTCGAGGTTACTTTTTTATAGGTGACTGTGTAGTGGAAGTTTGACTCGAGGAAATCGAGCCACCGAATCTGTCGTGGGTTGAGGTAGGGCTGTGCGCGGAGGTACTGTAGTGATCGGTGGTCTGTCCGTACTGTCATGTCTGCGCCGGTCAAGTAGCAGCGCCACACTTTGAACGCATGCACGATCGCGAGCATTTCGCGGTCGTGTATCGGGTAATTTCTCTCGGGCGGATGCAGTTTTCGTGACTCGTATGCGATGGGCTGTAGGCCGTTGCCGAAGTCCTGTAGCAGTACGGCTCCAATGGCGATGTCGCTTGCGTCTGTAACAACCTCGAAGGGGCGGTGTGGGTCGGCGATGCGCAGGACGGGCGGTGAACAGAGAACATTTTTCAGGGCAGAGAAGGCAGCATGCTCTTTCTCCCCCCACGTAAAAACGACCCCCTTTTGCAGTAAATCCGTCAGCGCGGCGGTCAATTGTGCCATGTCGGGAACGAACCGACGAACATAATTAACGAACCCTAAAAAACTCTGCAGTTCCGTGATGTTCGTCGGGGGACGCCACGCTTTCACCGTACCCAGCTTCTTTTTCGTCGATTTCAACTCCAGCCTCCGAAAGAAGGTGCCCCAAAAATTCTAGCCTGTCCCGGAACAACTCGCACTTAGAGCCCTAGGTGAGTAGCCGATGTTCCTCTAAAACTTTAAATACTGCTTCGAGATCCGCTAAGTGCTGCTGCTTGTCGCGACTGTAGACAAGGATGTCGTCGAGGTAAACTATCACGCATTTATCTAAGAGTGGCCTAAACGCCTCGTTCATGGTCATATGAAATGTTGCGGGCGCGTTGGTCAGCCCGAAAGGCATCACCGTGTACTCAAACGACCCGTACCTAGTCCTAAATGCTGTCTTGGCGCAGTCTGTCACCAAATATAATGGTAAGAGCATCATATTGGAGACATGTGCTAATTAGGTGTAGAAGTGGTGTACCGAGTGTTATTCAATCTGCATGTGGGGTAGTTGGGTTATAGAGAGTAGCGAGAAGTTGGGTAGCATCGGGGGTTACAGGGCGCGTCAGGGACAATTTTAGGAACCTCGGGAGACAGAAAATCTGGCGAGGGCCACTCCAAGGCCTAGGCGGCTCGAGCTCAACCCAGAACGCTGAGTTACTCGCGACTGGGCAGCCAAGCACAAATAGCCTAGCCTAGCATAGCAAACCTGTTCTCTCGTCTTGTTTGCCTCATATAGTGGATAACGTTACCGCAGTAAGGCTACGCTAGCTAGGTGACTAAGCCACTGTGGGCAGCCATCTTGTGGGAGAGTAAACTTCTCACAAGACGAGAGAAACAGATAGGCAGTATGGACTGCCATGAGCTGCGGTGGCAGCGGACGTACTCGCGGCGGGAGATATCGCCGTCGCGAAGGATGCGCTCAAAGGAGCGGGGAAGTTTGCCAGGTCGCTCGCCTAGCAGAGAGGCGGGTCGGGCGGATTGGAAGGCGACCAGTGACGGACTGCACGGTGAAGGCGAGCTCGGTCTGCAGATGAGATCGGCGCCAAGACCCCAGCCGTCAAGGAGCGATCCCTGGGATCGGGCAAGAGGCCAGCGGGGCGCGGGAGTAAGGCGTCAGGAGGATGCCGATGAGACGGACTCGCTGATGTTGGCGAAGGAGGCCGACGGCGAGGAGTTGGCGGAGGGTGATCCCATGGACGAGGAAGAAGATCACTCACCGGGCGACATGCGCAAGGCAGGCAAAAGGCGTCGTGGAGAAAAACGTGAAGAACGCGGAGAGGCGACGGGATTAAATCGCTCGACAGACGAAGTGTGTGGGAGTGGCGCAAGGCAACGCGGGAGCGCAGAGGCAAATGGCGCGACCGACGGAATGGGTGGGGGCGGCGCGAAATGCCAGGGGAATCGCGCGGAGGCAGATCGCGCGCCAGAGGAGGTGCGCGGGAGTCAAGCGAGGCGCCAGGGGAATCGCGCGGATGCAGATCGCGCGCCAGAGGAGGTGCGCGGGAGTCAAGCGAGGCGCCAGGGGAATCGCGCGGATGCAGATCGCGCACCAGAGGAGGTGTGCGGGAAGGAAGCGAGGCGCGAGGGGAATCGCGCGGAGGCAGAACGCGCGCCAGAGGAGGTGCGCGGGAGTGAAGCGATGCGCAGCAGGAGCAAAGCAGCTGAGCCCTGGTCAAGGGAGCGAGGGGAGGAGGAGAAGAGGCGTGCTGCACCAGCAGGAGTGTATCATTCGCCCGAGCCAGGACAAGGCCGTACGGGCAGGAGGCGTATGGCGATGGGAGAAGGGAGATCGCTGGAATGGTCAGAAGAGGAGGAGGACAAGGATCACAAAGGAAAGCGCGTTCAGCACTCGCCAGCAAGGAGGCGGCGGCCAGCGGCGAAGGCGCAAGGCATGGGTAGCATACGATCGCCACCCAGCGCCTCAAGGGAACAGGCGGGAGCGCGCCGTGAGAAAGCAGAAGAACACCTGTGGGCAGAGAGAAGGGCTGCAAAGGAAACAAGCAAAGAAGCAAGAAGGTGGCCCGAGAGAGAGAGCCGTGAGAGGAGGGGCGAAGGAGAGCGATACCAAGGGGGTGAAGAGGCAGGAAGAAAAAGGGAAAGGGGGAAACGGGACCAGGAACGCCGAGGCTGGGAAGAGTGTGGAGATTATGAGGAAAGAGACAGGTGGGACTCACCGGAAAGAGGAAGGGAGTGGAGGCGCGAGGAGGACTGGCGAGGCAAGAGAGAAGGTGTGCGGACACCAGAAGTCTCGAGGGCAGTAGAGAAGGAGCGACAGCGAGAGGACAGAGGGCGACGGTACGAGGAGCGGTCCCCTGCAAGGGGAGAGAAGTGTTGGGAAGATGCAAAGAGGCGCTGGGAGGAGCGTGAAGATGCGCGAGGGAGGAGCACTAGCCCGATGGGCCCGAGGAGGCCGGGGCGTCACGGCGAAGGATCTGCGGGAGCAAGAGCGGCTAGGGAAGGATTAGAGCGAGTGCTGTACGGAACCAGCACAGGCAGCAGGGGAGAACAGGAGAGGAGGAGAGGGGTTATGGTGTCTGAGCGAGGAGGGACGGAGAGCTGGGAAACAGGGAAGTGGGGCGCAACAGCACAGCCGCGAGTGGAGGTGCCAGTACGCTTCACGGGAAACGAGAAAACCGGCCCAAGTCTGAAAAATTACTTGATGCAGATCAGCAGTGTTAAATACCGATGCGACAGAAGCGGGATGGACCCGATCGAGTTCTTCCTGAGCCTGCCAAGCACGTTGGGAGGGGAAGCAGAGACTCTGTATCGCATGAAGATTGGTGAATGGCTTAGGAGGGCAGAAGAGGATGACGAGGACCCAACGGTACTGTTCCTGGAGCGCCTAAGAAAGCAGTTCCCTGGGCATACGGCGGTGCGCATTCGGGAATTTCATGAGTTTAGGCGAAGGGATGAGGAGTCACTGCTGACATACTACGGACGGTTAACGGACCTGGCGGAAGATGTGGTGTGCACGGACAGCAGCATGATCATTAGCAAGTTTCTGAACGGTTTAGACAAGGGATTGGCAGGAGGGTTGAGAATGAGAGTCTATGAGCTAGGAGCAGATGCAACACCAGAAGAGGTGTTCGAGTTAGCGGAGCGGGTGGAGCTCGCGCAGAGGAAGTACGAGGTATACCTGCCAAGGACGATAGAGAAGAAGAGTCCTACCTGGGCAGCGGCGATGATACCAGGGGAGGGAACAGGAGAAGAGAGCAGGCTGGAGAAAAGGACAGAGACACGCACTTGTTACCGCTGTGGGCAGCCGGGGCACATAAGGATGCACTGCAGGAACCGCGATGTATGTGGGAAGCCAGGGCACCGCCGAAGGGACTGTCCGGAGGCACCGACATGTAAAGAGTGCGGGGAAAGGGGGCATGAGGCAAGGGACTGCGATAAAGGGACAGGCGGAAGGAAAGGGTCAACAGAGGAGATTGAGAGCCAGATAAGGAAATTGCGGGCGGAGTTGCAGGCCCTGGGAGGAAGTAAGGAGAAGGAGGCTGGGTTGTACGTGAGGGAAGAAGGAGCAGAAGAGGAGGAGGGGCAGGAGCCAGAGTACACATGCCTGGCGTTACGTAGCCATGAGGAACTGGGTCTGCGCAGTGGGGGCAGAGACGGAAGGAAAGGGCGGGCGCTCAGAGAAAGAACAGAGGGGCAGGTGGGGTTGTATGTAAGGAAGGAAGAGGAGGAAGAGGAAAAGGAGCAGGAGCCAGAATATGCCGGTGCAGTGCTTCGTTGCAGTGCAGTCATGGGGCTACGCAGTGGGGGCAGGGACGGAGGAAGGGAGCAAGCAACGAAGGTGAGGGCATGGGCAGTGGCAGGAGAGGAGGAGAAGGATGAGAAGGTGAGGGAATGGGCAGTGGCAGAAGGGGAAGAGAAGGACAAGAAGGAGAAGGCGGGAGGGTGTGAATTTGTAGCAGCAGACACTGAAGGGAAGAATGAGAAGGTGAGGGAATGGGCATTGGCAGAAGGGGAAGAGAAGGACGAGAAGGAGGAGGCGGGAGTGTGCGAATTAGTAGCAGCAGGCACTGAAGGGATGAATGAAAAGGTGAAGGAATGGGCAGCCACAGAAGGGGAAGGGAAGAATGCGAGGGAGGGGACCTGGGCGTGCGTACCAGCAGCCGCGGAAGCAGAAGAGAAGGACGAGCAGGTGGGGGCAGGAGTGAGCGAAATTGCAGCACGAGAAGTAGAAGAGAGGGACGTAGAGGCGGGGGCAAGGCCGTGTGTACCAGCGACAGCAGATGCGGAAGGGAAGGGCGAGAAGGGGGGAGCGGTGAAGAAAGGAGGGAAGAAGGAGCTGAGCAGTACAGACATGGGAGGGAGTGGTTGGCAGCCAGCGCTAAGGACAGCGGAGTTGTTCGGGGAAATCAGGGCAGGGGCAAAGACTGGCGTGACAATGAAGGATCGGATGCAAGCAGAGGAGCAAGCGCAGGGGAACAAGCTGGCGGAGCAGCATGTGAGGAAGCTGCGGGAAGGAAGGCCAGAGCTGCTGGGGGAAGCAGAGCAGGAGAGTGAGGAAGTGGGGGCAGGGGAGCCCCTAGCAACAGGGGAAAAGGCAGACCATGCAATGGAAGAAGCGGAGAACCGGGCGGCATGGGAGCAAGCTAAGGCAGCGGGACACTTGGAGGAGGTGATACCGGTATCGGTGGAGGACCTACATACCGTGCAGTTGAGGGATGCGTGCAGCCGTGAGCAGTGGCAGCAGCAGGAAGGCAAGGGGATAAGGGCGGCTAGAGAGGTGGGACGGGAAGAGAGGGGCAAAGAAGGATACACTAGCTGTGGAATAGGGAAGAGTGAAGGGGAGGGCGCGAGCAGTGCGAGGCGTGGGAGTGCTAGTGTTGGAGAAGAAGAAGGGAGAACAGACCGGGGACCACCAGACCCGCACGGCAGGACTGAAGAGCAGCCGTCCTCAGCTGAGAGTCCTGTGACTCGCGCCCGAGCAGCTCAAGCACGAGCATAGGAGGGGGCAGGTAGTGGCTGAGAACGCAGAAGGGAACAGGGTAACAGGAATGGGGACAGCACAAGGTGGGGAAAGGCCAGAATAAGAAGGAAGGGAAGAAGGTGAGGACAGAAGGCAGGGAAGAGGCAGGGGCAAGGGAGGAGTGAGGAAGGAGAAGGGAAGAACTCCGACAACTGTCACCAAATATAATGGTAAGAGCATCATATTGGAGACATGTCCTAATTAGGTGTAGAAGTGGTGTACCGAGTGTTATTCAATCTGCATGTGGGGTAGTTGGGTTATAGAGAGTAGCGAGAAGTTGGGTAGCATCGGGGGTTACAGGGCGCGTCGGGGACAATTTCAGGAACCTCGGGAGACAGGCAATCTGGCGAGGGCCACTCCAAGGCCTAGGCGGCTCGAGCTCAACCCAGCACGCTGAGTTACTCGCGACTGGGCAGCCAAGCACAAATAGCCTAGCCTAGCATAGCAAACCTGTTCTCTCGTCTTGTTTGCCTCATATAGTGGATAACGTTACCGCAACAAGGCTACGCTAGCTAGGTGACTAAGCCACTGTGGGCAGCCATCTTGTGGGAGAGTAAACTTCTCAGCAGGTAGTGGCTGAGAACGCAAAAGGGAACAGGGTAACAGGAGTGGGGACAGCACAAGGTGGGGAAAGGCCAGAATAAGAAGGAAGGGAAGAAGGTGAGGACAGAAGTCAGGGAAGAGGCAGGGGCAAGGGAGGAGTGAGGAAGGAGAAGGGAAGAACTCCGACAAGTCCGATGGTTCGACCCGAATCTGATGGTAACCCCCCCGTAAGTCTATTTTCGAAAACACCCGTGCTGTTCGCAGTTGTTCGATTAGTTCGTCGGCGCGGGGAATGGGGTACCTCGACTTGACTGTTACCCTGTTGAGCGCTCGGTAATCGATGCAAATGCGAAACCCTGTCAGAATGTTATCTTATGCTCTAGCCTGTAGTGGGGTGCTCTATAGCGAGTACAACCCTTCTAGGGTTTCCTATTTGTATCCCCATTCTTGCTAGTGCAGCCCTCTTCTTTCTTCTAAACTTCCACATGCTATCAGAGCAGGTCGATCCCCCTTGGATCGATCCTGTGGGTGGGCTTACCACCTCCTTGCTTCCGCTGCACCTACCACGACTACACTCGGTGCCGCACGCCCCGTGGCGTGTGGCAGTTTTCTTCCCGCCGTGCGCCCCGAGGCGCGCGGCGGTTTTCTTCCCGCCGTGCGCCCCGAGGCGCGCGGCGGTTTTCTGCCCGCCGTGCGCCCCGAGGCGCGCGGCGGTTCTCTGCCCGCTGTGCGCCCCGAGGCGCGCGGCGGGCTTCGGCCCCGTCAACCGTCGCGTCGCCCTCGGGAGGCGCCGCGACGGGCGACGGGGACCCGTTCGTCGCCCCCCGTCGCCCGTCGTGGCCTGCGCGCGGCCCGTACAGGCAGCGCGCGGCCCGTACGGGCTGCGCCTGGCCTGCGCGCGGCCCGTACAGGCAGCGCGCGGCCCGTATGGGCTGCGCCAGGCCCGCGCGCGGCCCGTATGGGCGGCGCCAGGCCCGCGCGCGGCTCGGGCCGCCTGCGCGCGGCTCGGGCGACCCTACCTGCGGCCCTGGCCCCGGCCCCGCCGCCCTACCTGCGGCCCCGTTGTCCCGCCGCCCTACCTGCGGCCCCGTTGCCCTACCTGCACCTCGGCCCCGGCCCCGTCGCCCTACCTGCGCCCCGGCCTCGTTGCCCTACCTGCGTACCGGCCCCGTCGCCCTACCTACGGCCCGGCCCCGTCGCCCTACCTACGGTACCGCCTCCCCCCCCCCCCCCCTTTTCCCATCGCCCGTCGCGGCTCCTTCGGGGGCCGCGACCTGGGGGGTGGCGGGTGTGTAGTCTCCCCTGCTCCTCTGTCTCCCACTGCTGCAGCTGCCGCTGAGGGGGGTGGGTGTGTGGGATTCGACGGAGTGGTGCTAGGGGGTGGGGTGGGAGTGGAGCTAGGGGTGTAGCAGCGGGTGTGTGTCAGGGGGAGTGGGATAGTTTGGGGAAGCTGAATGGAGGTTGCCGTCGTGTCGCCAGCAGCACCTGTATTCCGGGGACTTCGTCCGGTAGCCCAGTCGTAGCCAGCTGTGCCAGCCGCCCGTGTGAGAGTAGTAGGTATAGTGAGGAGCCATAGCTAGGGTTTACCTAGCTAGGCAAGAGAGAGTTAGGCAAAAAGAGAGGTGTGCACTAGCAAGAATGAGGATACAAATAGCAAACCCTAGAAGGGTTGTACTCGCTATAGAGCACCCCACTACAGGCTAGAGCATAATATTCTGACACACCCCCATAGCCAAAGTGGGGTGTAATCAGTAGAGCAAGCAAAGCAAAACAAGCTCAGGGTGGATCACAATGTCACCACACATTCTGAGCACAAGTTCAAAAAGCAACAGTTTAAAGTTCACAAATGTAAGCAAAGCTAGAGGCTATCGCAGAGGGAAAGTGAGGAGGAGGAGGCGAGACTGTAAGAGGAGAGGAGATAGGAGGCGACGACTGAAGCTGCAGACACACGGGCAACAGGAGGCACACTAGCACAGCGGCTACCGGACGAAGTCCCCGGAATACAGGAGTAACAGGCCCCGCGGCTAAAGTAGCAGCAGACGAGCAACGGACCCACGGGCGGCTGGCATAGCTGGCTACGACTGGGCTACCGGACGAAGTCCCCGGAATACAGGTGCTGCTGGCGACACGACGGCAACCTCCATTCAACTTCCCCAAACTATCCCACTCCCCCTGGCACACACCCGCTGCTACACCGCTAGCTCCACTCCCACGCACCCCCCTTGCACCACTCCTTCGGCTCCCACACACCCACCCCCCCTCAGCGGCAGCTGCAGTAGTGGGAGACGGAGGAGGAGGAGGAGCAGGTGACGGCTCACACACCCGCCACCCCCATTCCCGTCACCCCCATACCCTGAGTGTGCAGTAAGCGACCTCAGGTGTGCGCGAATAGTGCACAAGTGTGCGGGAAGCGAACTCAGGTGTGCGGTAAGCAGACTCAGGTGTGTCAGAGAGGGGGGGGGGGGGGGGGGTGGGGGGGGGGCAGAGGGCGACGCGTGGGTCGACGGGGACGAGTGCACAGGTCCCCGGGGGCAGCGCGCGGGTCGACGGGGCCGCCGCGAAGGGCGACGGGGATCCGCGCGCGGGTTGACGGGGCCGCCGCGAAGGTCGACGGGGAGCCGCGGGCGGGTCGACGGGGCCGCCGCGAAGGGCGACGGGGAGCCGCGGGTGGGTCGACGGGGCCGCCGCGAAGGGCGACGGGGAGCCGCGCGAAGGTCGACGTGGACGGGCGCGCGGGTTGACGGAAACCGCCACGCGTCCCGAGCGCATGGCGGGCAGAAAACCGCCACGCGCCCCGAGCGCGTGGCGGGAAGAAAAAATGTACATCGCACGCCACGGGGCGCGCGACAGACAGTAGGGCAGCGGAAGCAGGCGGGCCCACAGGCCAGGAGCGACACTGCTCTGATAGCATGTGAGAGTAGTAGGTATAGTGAGGAGCCATAGCTAGGGTTTACCTAGCTAGGCAAGAGAGAGTTAGGCAAAAAGAGAGGTGTGCACTAGCAAGAATGAGGATACAAATAGCAAACCCTAGAAGGGTTGTACTCGCTATAGAGCACCCCACTACAGGCTAGAGCATAATATTCTGACAGCCCGTGGGTCCGTTGCTCGTCTGCCGCTACTTTAGCCGCGGGGCCAGTTACTCCAGTATTCCGGAGCGTTGTTCCAGTAGCCGCTGTGCCAGTGTGCCTCCTGTTGCCCGTGTGTCTGCAGCTTCATCCGTCGCCTCCTATCTCCTCTCCTCTCACTCTCTCTCCTCCTCACTTGCCCGTTGTGACTACCTCTAGCTTTGCTCATAATTGTTAACTTTAAACTATTGCTTCTTGAACTTGTGCTCAGAATGTGTGGTGACATTGTGATCCACCCTGAGCTTGTACTGCTTTGCTTGCTCTGCTGATTACACCCCACTTTGGCTATGGGGGTGTGTCAGAATGTTATCTTATGCTCTAGCCTGTAGTGGGGTGCTCTATAGCGAGTACAGCCCCTTTAGGGTTTCCTATTTGTATCCCCATTCTTGCTAGTGCAGCCCTCTTCTTTCTTCTAAACTTTCACAAACCCTCCGTCCTTTTTCGGTGTGAATAGTATCGGTGCAGCGAACGGTGACTAACTTGGTCGAATAAACTGCTTTTCTAACAAATAATCTAACTGCTTCCTTAGTTCATCGAGCTCGGGCTGTGTCAGTCTGAACTAGTGCTGTACAGTTGGCTGTGCCCCCGGTTCTAACTCGATCCTATGATCATGCGCCCGCTGAGGTGGCAGCCCTTCCGGTAAGTCGTCTGGAAAAATCCCCGGGTACCGTTTCAACTGTTCCTGTAGTTCGGGCAGTACTACTGCCAACAGTTTCTGAAAATCGCTCAGCTGCTCCGTTTCTCTCACTAATGCTATATCTACTGCGTACACGTCAACTCCAGCGGCGACAACCCGTTTCATCGTGATGGCGTTGACGTGGACCGTTGAAGACTCGGGCGACTGCCAGCGAGGTAGAACGACCCAGTTACCACTACTTCGCACGGTGCAGCTACCCGTCGTCCAGTCAATTCGCGGGTTATACCGTCGCAGCCAATCACGTCCCAGTAAAATATCGTGCCCATCCAGTGTCGTTGCGAGCATTTCCTGTGTAAATCCGAAATTTCCCCCGCAGCGGACTTTGACTCGCTCTACCTTTTCCCGTATGGCTAGTGGCGTGTCGTCGACTAAGCGTGCGTCTATCTCCGGTAAGCAACGGCTAAGTGTCAGCTGTAGTTTTCGTGCGGTTGCGGTATTAACTAAACTGTGGCTTGCTCCTCCGTCGATAAAAACCTTCACTGCTGCTCCCTGTATTTTCCCGTGGATCAGTACTGGGCAATCCGTCGCTGTACCCTCCTTATTCATCCGAGCCCGATCGATGGCGTGAATCGGTACTGTGACTCGGTGAGGGTCGGTGTGGTTGGGCGAGCAGGCAGTCTCGTCGGTAGTTGGCCCAACTTCTACTGACTGCTGGCGTTTCCCTGCCTCCGAGACTCCCCCCCCTGCTCTGCTCCGCGGCGCCTTAGCTCCTCTGGGCATTCGCTCTTGCGATGGCCCGGCCTGTTGCAAGCAAAGCAGCGCCCCTTAAACGGTGCGGCAGCTGCATTCGTTGCAACAGCGTTTACAGTGGCGTGCTCGATCGGTCCCCGAGGACGATGTCCGTAGTAGGACCCCGGTCTAGGTCGACGTAGAATGCCGATTTTCTCGGCGAGCGCGAGAATCTCGTTGAAGTTCGAGAGTCCGCGCAGCATGATTTCGTGCGAGATATCCGGCTTCAGCCCTCCGACGTAACGGTCCACCCGCTGTGCTTCGTGCATGTAGCCGGCCTGCTCGCAAAGTGCGAGAAAACCGCTCGTGTAATCTTGAACCGACCCGAGCTGCCGCCAAGTGCGCAATCTCTGACGCGCTGAAATAGAAGCCACGATCGGCTCGAAGCGCGCCCGAAGCCCTGCGCACCACGCATCCCACGTGCTGTATTGGGCGGTCTCGCAGGATGAACTCCAGATGACAGCTGGACCCGTGGGCCCTTCCTCTTGCGACGGTGGCTCGTAGGCGCGTGACGACGTCACGATGACTCGCCACCAGTCCATGGCGATGCCCCTTAACAGCGAAACGGCATACCGAATCTTCGCTGCGTCCGACTCGACGTAATTCGCGTCGAAGAAGACGTTCATCGTGAAAACCCACGATTGAACCGTCGGACCTCCACGTTGGCTTGGGTCGAATCAGGGCGGGCGTTGCGGCTTGAGTGGCATGGGTGCCATAATGGCCTGTTCGCCACTTGTCGCCGCGAACTTCACGTGCCGACGGGCTTTACGAGGCTCCCGCGGGCTTGGTGCGACCCTGTTTCCTCCCATGCCAGGCATCGGCTGGGCGGCGCCATCACTGGCTGCGCCTGAGCGCTGTCCCACGCTGTCGTGTTGCGTTGGTGTGCCGGACGAAATGACGATCGGCTCGTCCGATAGTGCAGATGCATTTGTCGGAGTGTGTGATGGCGCTGGAATGTTCACCGTGGATTGCTGACATGCGGAGTCACGTTCCGTCGTGAGCGTCGCAATTTCGAGCGCCGAATCTTCAAGTTGGTGCACCAGACGGTCAAGCTGCTCCTGCGTCAATGTGGCGAGCGTGAATTCGGCCATGGCGGGGGTGTCGGGCGAGCTCAGCGAGAGCCTCGGTCGTGACCGTGCGTGCTTACGAGAGAGCACTACGAGCGGCGGTGCTGTGTCGCTGAGAGACGTCTACCCCCCCCAAAAAATTGAGATAGTGGGGAAGCGAAGGTGTGGGTGCGGTCCGAGAGGAGATCGTAGGCTCTGAATACCAAGTGTTACGAGTGCAATTGAGTGAACGAACGAGAATTGCACTATCGAAGCAAGAGCACAATGAGCGAAGGCACGAGTGTAGAATATATAGCGAAACTATAGTGGTAACGGTAATGGACTGTGGTTGTCGCGCGACGGGCCTGGGACTGAGGTTGGGAAAAGTGTCGAAGCGGAGGCCCGGAGCGCGGGTTACCCGCCGAGCCGTGAGGTCGGGGTGCGACGTGCGAAGGTGGCGGGCGGATTGTCGATGCGAGGATTGTGAGTGGTAACGGTGCTGACTGTGGTGCTATAGTGATGTATGCGTTGAGCAGGGACGCGAAGTAAGGAAAAGGAGATTTTTGGTTCGTATGCCCGCCGCGAATGTCGTGCTTGCTGGGCACCAATCAATCAGGTTCACGAACCACATCGAGGTGCCGTCGTCGCGAACAACTGCTGTGAGGTCGCAACAACTCACCCAAACTGCTGTGTCCACTTCAAGCCTTCCAGACTCTAAAAACCTTGGTAGACCTACCCAAGCCTTCTCAACCACGCGATCTCACTTCCAACCTGGGGCCTCCAGACGAGATCTCCTTTTTCCCGTGTCTTACGCAAACCATACCTAGGGTTTGCCATTTCAACCCCTCTTTCGGTACATACGGATGATCTGCTCAAAACACGACATTTTTCCTTCGTGACTCTCGCTTATCTCCTGTCACGGAATTCGTTCGACCTGCTCTATCCTCCCTTCTGTCCCACTCCAGAAACGTCCAATCCTAGTATTATTTCCAGCAACCTTTCAGCCTTGCCCCTTCTCGTGTTCTCCGCCTGATTTAGCTGTGTCTTTTAAGGCCTTTTTTTCTCTTAATACCTATTCTTATCCGTACCTGCAAACATGAGCCACTACGACAACAGATACGGAGACTCATCCTCGTACAGGGACCGAAAGAGGTAACTTCATTAAATAAACCTGTAATCTATCTTTACTGCCATAGTGAGTATACCGTCCTTATTTATTTTAGGGTTTCACGGCTGGATTCGTTCTTGCCCGTTCATTTGTCTTATTCCTTACTGTCCGTGTTATTCTCCTGGTAATCGCAGCGACTTCGGCGGGGGATATGGCGGCGGCGGCTCTAGCTACCGCCCTGGCGGCGGTGGCGGGTACGGCGGCGGCGGCGGATACGGCGGCGGCGGCGGAGGCGGGTTTCACGGCGGGAACAAGCGCGATCTCGACGCAATCACCCTAGCACCGCAATCCTTCGACAATCTCGCGCATTTCGAGAAGAACTTTTACGTCGAGCACCCAGCGGTGACGGCCATGTCGGAGGGCGAGGTCGAGGAGTACCGTCGCCGCCGGCAGATCTCCGTCGAGGGCCGCGGCGTGCCCAAGCCGTGTCGCACGTTTGAAGAGGCCTCGTTTCCCGACTACGTGCTCGTGGAGGTGCAGCGCGCGGGATTTAAGGAGCCCACGCCGATCCAAGCGCAGGGATGGCCCATGGCGCTTAAGGGGCGGGATTTGATCGGGCTCGCGGAGACGGGGTCTGGGAAGACCTTGGCTTACCTTCTTCCTGCTATTGTTCACGTCAACGCCCAGCCTTATCTCGGTACGTCTCTCTTCGTATACCACCTGCGCTACGTTTTTCCTCTGTTGAGTCTGACCTGTTTCTTACGTAAGCCACATTAGTTTTTTCAAGTCCTCCCGCAGGTGATCTCTTGAACCTCGTTGAAAGCGCGTCTTAGTTAATTCGTGCCTTCGACAACCCGTCTTTCTGTTCACCGCAGCACCCGGAGATGGCCCCATCGTGCTGGTGATTGCGCCCACGCGAGAGCTAGCTGTGCAGATTCAGGAAGAGTGCACCAAGTTCGGCGCGTCCTCTAAGATCAAGAGCACCTGCGTCTACGGCGGCGCGCCTAAAGGCCCGCAAATACGAGATCTCAACCAAGGTTGGTGTTTTTTTCTCTGTTTTTACTTGCTGGGCAGTAGTGTGACTACTGTAGCGCGTGGGCTGTGTCGCGACGGCCTGTCGCGCGCTGGTTGTCGCGCGTATGCTGTAGCGCGTCGCAAATGTCGCTGCACCTGATCTAACGTGCTCCTTGTCTTTCGCGCTTCACCTTTTGACCCCTCTTCTTCTCGCTCGTCTCCCCATCCCTCTCTTTTGTATCTACGCCCCAGGCGTGGAGATCGTGATTGCGACGCCAGGGCGTTTGATCGACATGCTGGAGTCGCGGATTACCAACCTTCGCCGCGTGACGTACCTCGTGTTGGACGAGGCGGATCGCATGCTCGACATGGGCTTCGAACCCCAGATCAGAAAAATCGTCTCGCAGGTAACCGTTCCTGTCAACGAAGAAGATCGTCCCGCCCCAATCGCGTTTCTCTCCCGCCCCCCCCGTCTACCTCCTCCGCCCCCCCCTTTCCTTTCACCCTCCTTTCCCTTCTCCTCCCGCACTCCTCTTCCCCGTGTTCTAATTCGTGGTTACGTTTTCGTTTTTTTCTCTTTCGTTTCCTTGCCCCATTCCTTGCCTCAATCTGCTTCTCCTCCCCTCTCCCTGATTGACCCCCGCCCACTTCCTGATTCCCCTCGCTTGCCGTCTCTTTGGTCGCAGATTCGCCCTGATCGCCAGACGCTCTACTGGAGTGCCACGTGGCCCAGAGAGGTGGAGACGCTCGCCAGGCAGTTCCTGGTTGACCCGTACAAGGTGAGATGATCCGTACGAGGTCAGGTGAGATGATCCGTACGAGGTGAGATGACCAGTACGAGGTGAGATGACCTTACAAGGTGAGATGATGATCCGTACACGGTGAATTGATCCGTACGAGGTGAGATGATCCGTACAAGGTGAAATGATGACCCGTACAAGGTGAAATGATTCGTACGAGGTGAGATGATCCGTACAAGGTGAAATGATGACCCATACAAGGTGAAATAATTTTTACAAGGTGAGATGATCCGGGCGAGGTGAGGTGATTGCAAGGTCGTTTCGTTTGGACGTCAGAAGCCTGTGTGTGGGAGAGAATTCTCAACTGTGACGGCTGTGAACGTGCTGTGAGCTTGTGACGGTTAAGCGACTCTCGGTCTTACTCCCCTCTCCCTGTGCCCGCGTTTTCCTTGCTTGCTCGACTCTCACTGGTTCTGCTGAAATCTTGGCTGCCTGTCCACTTGGCAGGTTGTGATCGGCTCCGCGGAGCTGAAGGCGAACCACTCAATCACGCAGGTGGTGGAGATTTTGAGCGACCACGAGAAGTACCCCCGGTACGTCAAGAAAGTATTTGAATTATACGGTTACCATCTGGTGTAAAGTCAGAGAGGAGAACTTTGAGGTGTGCATGCACGCACATGTACGTCAGGCAGTTACCATACTCCTTGGCCTTGCTTCCTCCCCTGGTCTGTTCTGCCCCCAATCACCACCCCCACTGGCTGCGTGAGCAGGTGGTGGACGGCAGTCGCACTCTGGTGTTCATGCACACCGAGCGTCCTCCTTGCCGCTCCTGTTTTTTTAGAATTCTCAGCGTATGCTTTTTGATGCAGCGTATTTTTTTTAGAATTCTCAAAAAACATACGCCGCATTCTGGCGTTCATGCACACCAAGCGCCCTCCTTGCCCCTGCTTTCCCCCTTGTCCGTTCCATCCCCCACCACCACTCCCTCAGACTTTTCAAGCTCCAGGAGCAGGTGGTGGATGGCAGTCGCACTCTGGTCTTCATGCACACCAAGCGCCCTCGCAGACCCTCCTTGCGCCTCCTTGTCCCTGCCTGGTCCGTGTTGTCCCCCACCACCACCCCTCTCAGGCTGCTGAAGCTCCTGGAGCAGGTGATGGATGGCAGCAAGATTCTGGTCTTCATGGACACGAAGCGCGCGTGCGACCAGGTGACCCGCCAGCTGACCCTCGCCCCTCCTTGCCCCTGTTCCCCCCTTCGCAGGCTGCTCAAACTTCTAGAGCAGGTGATGGACGGCAGCAAGATTCTGGTCTTCATGGACACGAAGCGCGTGTGCGACCAGGTGACCCGCCAGCTGCGCATGGACGGCTGGCCTGCGCTCTCCATCCACGGCGACAAGAGCCAGGCGGAGCGCGACTGGGTGCTCTCGGAGTTCAAGACTGGCAAGAGCCCCATCATGATCGCCACCGATGTTGCTGCCCGCGGGCTAGGTATTGTCCGGGCACCTGGGTTAAAGGGTTTGGAGTTTCAGGGGTTCAGGGTTTGGGGGGGTTGGGGTATGGCCCTCTCCATCCACCTGATAAGAGCCAGGCGGAGCGCGACTGGGTGCTGTCGGGGTGCAAGACTGGCAAGAGCCCGATTATGATCGCCACTGACCTCGCTGCTAGAGGGCTATGTATCGGTTCAGGGATGACGGGGCGGGTTCAGGTCTTTTGGTTTGGGTGAGGTGCAGAAGCAATAATATTTCTGACGTCGGGTTGGGGTCTAAGGTCGGGGTTGGGTTTGGGGTTTCTGCCCAGGTCAAGGCGGCTATTGCAAAAAGGGGAGATTTGGGGGTTTTGGTTCAGTTTTTGTTATGGGGTTAAGGGTTTGCGTGCTTGGGGTTTGTCTCACGGCCCTTGTGGTCCAGTTTTTTTTTTTTTTTTTTTTTTTTCCCTACTCCTTGTTCTCTGTGTTTTCGGTCAGCTGAACCTCCTCACGCTCGTCGTTCTCTCTGTGATTCGTCTCCCTTTCCTTGTACTATATCTGTTGGTGTCGTGTGTGCAGCCCTAAGCCTGGCCCATGCTCGCTGCCTTTCCACTGCCTCTCGTCTCCCACCTCTCGCTGCCATCGCCACAGCCACAGCCACAGCCGCCTGATGTGCCAGCCACAACACACACCACCCACCAGCACCACAAGCAGCAGCAGCTAAAAGTTGCTGGCCTGCCTGCCAGCTAGCCGCCTTCTGGTGGCAGTTGGCTGTGCTGGTGGTGCTTGGGGCACATGGTGCATGTGGTGCCCATGTGGTGCCCATGTGGTGCCCATGTGGTGCCCATGTGGTGCCATGTGGTGCCATGTGGTGCCATGCGGTGCCATGCGGTACCATGTGGTGCCATGTGATGCCATGCGGTGCCATGCGGTGCCATGCGGTGCCATGCGGTGCCATGTGGTGCCATGTGGTGCCATGCGGTGCCATGCGGTGCCATGCGGTGCCATGCGGTGCCATGCGGTGCCATGCGGTGCCATGTGGTGCCATGTGGTGCCATGTGGTGTCCTTGGCGCCATGCTGTGCTGTGTGGTGCCGTGCGGTGCCATGTGGTGCCTTCGGTGCCATTTGGTACCGTTTGGTGCCCATGTGCTGCCACGGACTGCCATCTGGTGCCGTGTGGTGCCATGCGGTGCCATGTGGTGCCATGCGGTGCCATGTGGTGCCGTGCAGTGCACAAGGCTAGTGCTGGCTGGTTGGAAGTGTGCTGGTGGTGTTGCGATGGAGGCAGGGAGAGAAGGATAGGCAAGGCAGCAGTGGCACCTCAGGCGAAGGGCTGCCCACAAGACACACACGCATGCTGCATTGCATTGCTCGAGGATTAAGTGCAAGAAGGGTGGTTTCTTTTTTTTTTATCCTGTTGGTAGGTTTTTCCTTCTCGTGTCCTGAACACCCCCACAGCATGCTTGTGTTTGATTTTTAATGCCAAGGTCACAAGGTCCAGTTCTCATTATCAGTGTTTTGGCATTTTTGTCCATGGTCATTTGTTCTACTCGTGTTGTCCGTGTTCCATGCGCATCGTCGTCGTTTCATTTTCATCATACAATTCCGTCAAGACGTACTGTTTATGTGATGTTCTATTTCTGTTTCCAGGTGTCCTGTTCTCATGTGTGCTCCTCTCCACTGTTTTATCATCCATTTTTTCTCCCAATTTTTAAACCGTTCTGTTATCATGATTACTGTTCTATCTTGACTGTTGTGTGGTGCTGTCACATCGTGCTGAGGCTGTTGTGTTGACTGTTGTGTGTTGTGTTATCCTGGTCAACTACTACAATCGTCCGTTTTGACTGTTGTGTGGTGCTGTCACATCGTGCCGAGGCTCGTTTTCTGATCCATGCATACTGCGGGATGTATCATTCATTCTACCGACACCTTCGGATCAGCTGCGACTTACCCAGCGCGTGCATCGCACTCTCTTCAACTCGTGTTCTCCTCACCCTCACACACCACCCTATGCCTTCCAGATGTGGAGGACATTAAGAGTGTGATAAACTACGACCTCCCTTTCACTTGCAGGGACTATGTGCATCGCGTCTCATGGTGGTCCCCCTCCCACTCTGCGCACTCCCTTTTCCCTCCTTGCAGACGTCAAAGACATCAAGTGTGTGATCAACTACGACTTCCCCTCCACCTGTGAAGACTACGTGCATCGCATCGGCCGCACGGGCAGGGCGGGGGCGACGGGATTCTCCTTCTCGTTCTTCACGGCCGGCAATGCCAGGCTGGCGAAAGATCTTATTAAGATTCTCACTGAGGCCAATCAAGTCGTGCCACCTGCGCTCGCTGCTCTCGGGATGAGCGCTGGCAGCATGAGGGGCGGGGGAGGTACGTGAATAAGTGCTTGCGAGCGGCATGAGGGGTGGGGAAGGTGTGTGCATGAGGGGTGGGGAAGGTGTGTGCTTGAATGCTGCTGCCCTGTGTCTCTGTTCGTGTTGTCTCAAAAAGTCGCCTCCCCATCCCCCGCGTTCCCCCCGCCTCCCTCCATCTATTTCACTCCTTCCATCTGCCCTTGCTTTGGAGCCTCACTGGCTCTGAGATGAGCGCAATGGCATGGATACAACAGCTCATCTCTGTTTTTGAGGTGACTTTTGAGTCGAGGTGACTTTTGAGTCGACTCAAAAGAGCAATGGCATGGATACAACAGCTCATCTCTGTTTTTGTTTTCTTCATGGCTTGTCCTGTGGTGCTTGTCCCGTGCTCTGTGCCCTGTGCTGCCACTCATCAGGCTTCAGGGACAGGGGCCATGGAGGGCACAGGGGAGCCATGCAATCAGGCTCTAACGTCATTCCCCTAGGCACCATGCGATCCTGGGGACCAAGATAGCTCTACCACCGTAGTTTAAGTGCCTTTTGAGGCGCTTCAAAATTCGTCATTCCTCTCGGCACCATGCGATCCTGGGGAGCAAGATAGCTCTACCGCTCTGCCTTCTCAACTACTCGACGTAATTCTAAACCTCTGATTGCTCTAGCGACATCGCCGTCTTGGTTGGATGTCATGCAATCGAAGTGACTTTTGAGTCGATTCAAAGGTCCGACTTGGGTGCCATGCCATGCCATGCAATCGAACAACAATGCCATTCTCCTCGGCACCATGTGATGATTGGTACCTAGATAGATAGCTCTGGTACTTAGGCTGCTCTTCCTCTTTGGTGCCTGTTGGTGCCTATTGCTAAGGGGTATTGCTCTAGCACTAGGATGACTCTGATTGCTCTAACAGCGTCTCTTCGAGTGTCCTTCATGGAAGCTGCGCAATCAGGGTGAGAAAGCTGTGGTGTGGAAGCATCTCTGTTTCAGCCATTCCCCTCCGCTCCTGGGACCGAGAAAGCTGTGTAGCTTTGCTTGCTCTTCCGCTTTGCTGCTGCTCCACTAGTGCTCTGGCTATTTGGGAGCTTGCGCTTGTGCCAGGACAGTGCTGTTTCGGCAGGTACAGGGCACTTGCTGCTACTATTCAATTACCTACGGTAAATACATGCATTCACATGCATGTCCACTCTTCATTAATCAAAACACTGCTTGAAGGTTAAAACTTAAAACCTTGATTTTTATTCATTTATTTCACCCTGGTCATAACCTTCCCACAGAGCGCAAACGCGCTACCTGCAGTTTTTGGGTTGCGTAGCAACCCTTTATATTTGGTTTCACATTTTGGGGATATCATTTGAAGAGTGTATTTACGCACTTTTTGGAGCACCCGTTTGAAAGTTTTGAAACTGTGTTCAAACGGATGCCTCAAATAATGGATAAAAAAACACCCTTGAATGAGATCCCCATATGTAAAACCAAATACCGAAACGCACGTACGTATCATGTTGAAACCAAGAACTTGCTCGACCGTCCCAACCTCGTCGATAAATACGGCGGATCGTACGACCGAGCATAATATTCTGGCATCAACTCGAACGAATGAACAACGAGGTATGAGGTGGAATGGATGCTTCAAAATGAATGTTTAAATGCATCATGCAGAACCAGAGGTTGATGGGGTCGTTGAAACAGCGGAAACCCGCTGCCCCAAAGACGATTAACAACCTCTACTTGCATGCATGACACACAATAACACCACACTTTGAAACACACATCCCACAAATACGAATGCAAACGCACGTAAAAAATGTCCAACACCACGTAACAGTTGTGAACGGACCGAAGAGCAACCCCACAGTGAAACAAACAGAACGAACAGACATGTACACACACGCAAACAAGCACAGAGAGATACAGATACCGTAATAAACACACAACCGTCATAAATAAAATTCAGAATAAATAATTGCTAACCTATCCCACCTTACAACCCTCCCTCCCTCCTTCCCTCATCTCCATCCCACTCCCTCATCTCCCTTCTCAGCTCACGCACGCGCCCTGCAAAATCAGAGAAGTCAACACACACACGCCCAGGAGAAAACAGGGAAGTCAACACACACACGCCCTGCACAAGAAAGAAAGAACAAAGAAAGCAAAACACACCTTGCACAAAAATCAGTGGATGTTCATACACTGCGTACAAGAAAGCAAAAATAGGATATGCTCTTACAGGAGGCCAAGCAAGAAATACAAATCACATTCCCTCACATTCATTGCAGAAGGCATCAACGCATAGCAGAAACGTGCCAGTGCACTGTAGTGCACGAGCACGTTGCGAGGTGCCGATGGGCTCTAGAAAGGCGCCAGCGCGCGGCAACGCACCCGTCCGCCTTAAGCACTAAGCGTCCCAGGTTTGGTAGCTAGGCGTCCAAGGCCATGACGCTAGTGCTTCAGGTACGAGCTCCACAGGGCTCAGCACTAGGTGCTTGTGCCCAAACGTTGGAGCCCGCTGCGCGAGCGTGCTAGGCGCTAGCTCACTAGTTGCCACCAGCCTGACGAGCGTCTGAGGCGCCAAAACCTTAGAAGCCGGCACTCTAAGCGCCAGCGCAGGAAGCGACACTCATTTGCATAAATAGCTCCATGCACTCACCTACTCACTCACCCACTCACTCACTCTCTCACTCACTCAACCACGTACTCACCCACTCATTCACTCTCTCACTCACTCAACCACGCACTCACCCAGTCACTCACTCTCACACTCAGTCACTCAGCCACGCGCTAGCCCACTCAGCCACTCTCGCGCACTCACCCTCGTATTCAACCATGCACGCACTCATGCACCCACGCACTCACTCACGCATCCACCCTCGCACTCAGTCACGCACTCAATCACGCAGTCGGCCAAGCACTTAATCACACACTCACACGCTCAGCCACTCACTCATCATCGCACTCAGACACACACTCACCCTCGCATTCACCCTCACTCTCAGCCAATCCTCACCTTCACAATCAGTCAATCACTCACCTTCACAATCAGTCAATCACTCACCTTCACAATCAGTCAATCACTCACCTTCACAATTAGTCAATCACTCACCTTCACAATCAGTCAATCACTCACCTTCACAATCAGTCAATCACTCACATTCACAATCAGCCAATCACTCACCTCACGCACTCACCTTCGCACTCCCGCACGCACTCACCCTCTCACTCACATTTCAAGTCTGCCACGCACTCACTTACTCACTCAGCCACGCACTCAGCCTAGCACTCACTCTCGTAGTCACTCTCGCACTCCATCACTCACTCACCCTTGCACTCAATCATGCTTTCACACTTGCACTCCGTTACACACTCGTCCTCGCATTCACCCACACATTCAGCCACGCATTCACACACCGCACTCAGTCACGCACTCACTTCCACAATCGTGCAATCAATCCCGCATTTTCCTCGCACCCACCCTTGCACTCGTTCACGCACCCATGCACTCACCCTCTCACACACCTTTCCAGACTGCCACACACTTCTCTCAGCCAATCTCTCACCTTCACACTAAGCCAAACACTCACTCACGCACTCACCTTTGCACTCACCCTTGCACTCACCGTTGCACTCACTCTCGCACTCTCTCCCGCCCTCGAGCACACACTCAGCACCCACCCTCATTCAGCTTTGCATTCCACCACGCACTCGCTCACTCACTCAGCCTAGCAGTCACTCTCTCATTCAGCCACGCACTCAGCCACTCACTCGACCACACACTCAGCCATGCACCATACCACGCACTTACCCACGCACTCAATCACGCAGCCAGCCACGCACCCATCACGCACTCACTCTCGCAATCAGCAACGCACACACTCTCGCACTTAATCACGCACTCATCCTTGCAGTCGGCCATGCTCTCTCCTACGCACTCACGCACGCACTCACGCTCGCACTTACCCTCACACTCACACATGCACTCATCCTTACACTCAGCCGCACACCCACTGAAGCGCTTACCCTCGCTCTCGCACTCAGCTACTCACGCACTCACCCACTCACTCACCCACTCACTCACTCACTCTCTCACTCTACCACTCTCGCACATATCCATGCACTCACTCGTGCATCCACGCACTCACTTATGCACTTGCTTTCGCACCCACCCTCGCACTCACCTCGCACTCGCACTCGCACTCACTCACGGTCAACCACACACTTGCTCACCCAGGCAATCAGCCACTTACCCATCGTTGCGCTCAGTCACACACTCATCCTCGGCCAAGCACTTACCCTCGCACTCAGCCACACTAAGCCACACACTCGCTCACGCACTTACCCTTGCACTCAACCTCTCCCTCACGCAGAAAGTCGGCACTCACCCTCTCACTCACCTTTGCAGTCACCCACGCACTCGCTCACTCACTCACTCAGCCTAGCACTCACTCGCGCTTTGTCACGCCATCGCATTCACCGTTGCACTCACTCTCGGACTCACCTACGCACTTACCCACGCACTCACCAAACACTCAACTTTGCATTCAGCCACACACCCACTCATACACTCACAATCGCACTCAACAACTCACTCACACACGCACTCACTCTCGCGCTCACCATTGCAATCAGCCACGCACTCCCTCACTCACTTAGCCACCACTCAGCCATGCACTCAGTCTCGCACTCACTCACGCTCTCAACCACACTCATCCATGTGCTCACACAAGCATTCACGCTTGACCTCAGCCACACATGCACCTTCGCACTCACTCAAACACTTATCTTCTTACTCTCCTTTGCGCGCACTCACACACGCAGCTACGTCTACTAGCTCACGCGAAAGTGGCCTAAAAAGGCGCATATGAAACTCACATGGGAACAGGTTGGCGGAGGGCGGACAGAAGCGGAAGGTGGCCATGTTAGCCACTTGTTGGGGACAAAGCTGAGTGGGGAGAAGGAATGGCATATCGGAAAGGGGAGGTTAGAGAGAATAAATGATGTGAAATTTTTATGAAATTAAAAATTAACCTTGCAACGAAGTTTAAAATAGAAGCTTAGAGGAGGGGATGGATCATGGAAGTGATTGGTGGGGGGAAGAAAGAGGCACGAAATCAGCAATTGGTGTGCAACAATACAGAAAGGTGTACGTGTAGAGGACTGGATGGGGCATGAGAAGGGAGGGAAACAGCGAGAGTGACAAACGTGAGTAAACACGAAGCAAGGACGATGCAGCCTTCGCGCTTTGGCGCCAGTGCCTACAGCGATCAAGGCGCCAGCGAAAAAGGCGCCAAGGCGCCAGCGAATAATTCGCAAAGGCGCCTGCTAAAAGGCGCCAAGGCGCCAGCGAAAAGGGCGCCAAGGCGCCAGCGAAAAAGGCGCCAAGGCGCCAGCGAAATGGCGCCAAGGCGCCAGCGAAAATGCCGCCAAGGCGCCTGCCTCAAGGCGCCAGCCTTGATGGCGCCAAACGCCTCACCAGCGCTAGTAGCACCTACCGGAGCAATTGATGAGGCACGGTAGAGGAGACTATTGTTGAAGGTATTTACCAAAGAACGAAACTGAACCTAGTACTGCTCTGCCAAAGTTTGAACAATCTTGGTAGAAACGAGAAGCTTTGATAAGATTCAAGAATAGAGAAGCAAGAACGAGATGACTGAAACAAGAAACGGAGTCTGTTGCTTGAATGGTGTTCGACCTCATCGCGATAGTGGGCATCGATGGAGCAAGAAACGTTGAGCAAGAAACATGCGCTTTGGAGCAACAATACGTAGAACCAGCGCCAGCTTCAGCGCGTTACGTTCCAGCATGTACGAGCACGTGAAATTCAGCTGACTCAGCTGATACACTAAAACGCATCAGCATTTTCGTCAGCTCAACAAAACGCGGCGAAAGTGAAAACGAAACCCACATACCCCATATTAGTCCTAAATCATTTCTCTACACCGTAAGTAGCCACGAAGTACATGCTTATATTCTTCCGTCAAAACCCTCATGATTGGGCATTCGGTGTAGATAGAGACGAAATGCAATACGTATAATACAAAACGACTGAAGAGGGTGGGAGAAAGGTACAGATAAACGTAAGTGGATTTGAAAAAAAAAATATACATCTTTGTTGCGTTATCTTAAGTACCGGTATTCATATTCTACGCAACCCTTACGACGTTCATCGTCGAGCCTTGTTACAACTGCATATGGCGCCGTCACCCGAAAGTTTAAATTTCCGCGGGCAGCGGTTTCCGATTCAGACCAAACTACCTCGCTGTATTCAAAGTTGTAACGCTTGCGGCGCGCAAGCTTTTCAGTTGTGATGTTAAACGCTGCGAAAATTGCCGTGGTTGCTGTGAAGCAGGAAGGGCCAAAACCCAAGTCGGGCATGTCTTTTCCCGATTTGAGGTTCAGGTATAGGAACTTGAAAGATACCAAGTACGATTTCGAAGTGTATCTGCCAAGCGGGGAAAGAGAGACGGTAGTTGGATGGGTTATGAATATACGCCATGCACTCATGGAGTGCCATGATGCATCATGGCACTGTGCATGATGCTTCTTCAGAAAGCACAGCTGCGGCTCCCTCTTAAAGGGTAGTATTAATAGTATTACTGCCGGTGCCATGACAGCACCAGATGCTCCCCTCCACCACACCTGTTCAGAACTTGCAAGAAAACTGGATGGCTGTTCTTGCACAGTCATTGTGCTTTTATAAGACTCGTGTCAGCATCAGTGGGAGAAGTGATGATGGGACAAGCGAACGAGGGAACAAGTGAACTAGGGAACAAGCGAACGAGGGAACAAGCGAACGAGGGAACAAGCGAACGAGGGAACAAGCGAACGAGGGAACAAGCGAACGAGGGAACAAGCGAACGAGGGAACAAGTGAATGCGGAGACAAGTGAATGAGAAGGGACATACTCAACCACTCTCATCATCCTTTTCCTTTTCAGTCGGCTCAAAAGTCAAGTCAAGCGAACAAGGGAACAGGGACATACTCGACCGCCTTCATCATCATTCTCCCCTTGGCTCCTGCGTCCCCAACTACTATCCCGTTGCGCTTGGTAGGACGTAGTTTGATCACGTATTTCTCTAGAAATATCGGGAATGGGTGGGATCAGGTCAGAAAAACGGAAAAGTTAGTAACTATTGAGTTTCGACTGGCAGACATAACGGGAATGTGAAGGATTGGGAAGCTGGGGAAGTGAATGCCGGAACTCAACAGTATGCTGCTGCACAAAGAGTGGGTGCGCCTTTACATCATAATAATGAGCCAGCATTCAGAACATGACACCAACTGCAGCACACAACTCAACTGCAGCCTCCAGCACAAATTAGTAGACTGCAGCACTCACATCAGCCGTAGCACACGGCAGCACACACTTCAGCCACTGACGAGACGCATGCCACCGGTTATTCATGTACTGTGATTAGTTGCGCATGTTCCTTCTCGTGTGTTCCTTCGTGTTTCTTCGCGTGTGTTTCTTCGCGCATGGCGATGGCAACATTGAGAAAAGAAATCATGTTTTCTTTTGACTACCGCCAGTAGCAGAATATTTCTGAAGCGCCTTAAAAATAATATTGTGAAATTGAAAAATCATGTCAGCTAAGTAGACCGCCGACAGCAGCAGCCTGTAGTAGAGTCTACTCCACTGACACTTACGTATCGTCTTCCCCTTCAAAGGTTTCCTGGCCTAGTGAGCGACAGCGAGAGCAGAGGCGCCGCCGTCGTGAGAGGAGGGCGGATCGAACGACGGTGTAGCAGACGCGGCGCTGTAGGCAGTCGCATGTGCATCGACTACCGAGCGCTTAACAGGGTAACAGTAAAATCACGATACCCCATCCCCCGCGCCGACGAACTGATCGACCAGCTGCAAACCGCACGAGTATTTTCGAAAATAGACTTACGGGGAGGTTACCATCAAATTCGGGTCGAACCATCGGACTGCGCCAAGACAGCATTTAGGACTAGGTACGGGTCATTCGAGTACACTGTGATGCCTTTCGGGCTGACCAACGCGCCTGCAACATTTCAGACGACCATGAACGAGGCGTTTATGTCAAAATTAGAAGAAAGAAAGAGGATTGAACTAGCAAGAATGAGGATACAAATAGCAAACCCTAGAAGGGTTGTACTCGCTATAGAGCACCCCACTACAGGCTAGAACATAAGAATAATATTCTGACACACCCCCATAGCCAAAGTGGGGTGTAATCAGCAGAGCAGGCAAAGTAGTACAAGCTCAGGGTGGATCACAATGTCACCACACATTCTGAGCACAAGTTCAAGAAGAGATAGTTTAGAGTTCACAATTATGAGCAGAGCTAGTGGTAGTCACAACGGGCAAGTGAGGAGGAGGAGAGAGAGTGAGGGGAGAGGAGATAGGAGGCGACGGCTGAAGCTGCAGGCACACGGGCAACAGGAGGCACACTGGCACAGCGGCTACCGGACAGCGCCCGGACTACAGGAGTAACAGGCCCCGCGGCTCAAATAGCGGCGGACGGGCAACAGACCCACGGGCGGCTGGCACAGCTGGCTACGACTGGGCTACCGGGACAGCGCCCCGGACTACAGGTGCTGCGAACGACAAACTGACAACCTCAACTCAACCTCCCGCACACAGTCCCACCCCCCTGATGCACACCCACTGCTACACCGCTAGCTGCACTCCCACGCACCCCCCCTTAAACCCTAAACCCGAGTCTCCCACACAACCACCCCCCTCAGCGACAGCTGCAGCAGTGGGAGACGAAGGAGGAGGAGGAGCAAAGGGAGGAAGGCACACCGAGCACCCCCATACCCGCCACCCCACAGCACGCGGCCCCCTCAGGTCACCTCGACGGACGACGGGAAATGGCAGGGGGAGGGGGGGGGTGGGGGGGGGGGAGGCGGTGTGGTGAAAGGGGCCCACCACGGGCCTGGTTGGAGGGCGGGGCCGCGACAAGGGGCGGGGCCGCGACGAGGGGCGGGGGCGCGACGAGGGGCGGGGCCGCGATGAGGGGCAGGGCCGCTTCGAGGGGCGGGGCCGCGACACAGGGCGGGGCCGCGACGTAGGGCGGGGCCGCGACGGTCGGGGCGGGGCCGCGACGTAGGGCAGGGCCGCTTCGAGGGGCGGGGCCGCGACGAGGGGCGGGGCCGCGACGTAGGGCAGGGCCGCTTCGAGGGGCGGGGCCGCGACGAGGGGCGGGGCCGCGACGTAGGGCGGGGCCGCGACGGTCGGGGCGGGGCCGCGACGTAGGGCAGGGCCGCTTCGAGGGGCGGGGCCGCGACGCAGGGCGGGGCCGCGACGTAGGGCGGGGCCGCGGCGTAGGGCGGACGCCCGCGAAGTTTAGGCCACTTTTAGATAAATGCGTCATCGTTTACCTCGACGACATCCTCGTTTACAGTCGGGACCAGCTGCAGCACTTAGTAGATCTCGAAGCAGTTTTTAAAATTTTAGAGGCACATCGGCTACTCACCAAGGGCTCCAAGTGCGAGTTTTTTCGGGACAGGCTAGAGTTTTTAGGTCACGTCATTTCGGAGGCTGGGGTTGAGATAGACCCTAAGAAGCTGGATACCGTAAAAGCGTGGCATCCCCCGACGAACATCACGGAACTACAGAGTTTTTTAGGGTTTGTTAATTACGTTTGTCGGTTCGTCCCCGACATGGCACGCTTAACAGCCCCGCTCACTGATTTACTGCGTAAGGGGGTCCCTTTTACGTGGGGGGAGAAAGAGCATGCTGCCTTCTCTGCCCTGAAAACTGTTCTCTGTTCACCACCCGTCCTACGCATCGCTGACCCACACCGCCCCTTCGAAGTTGTTACAGACGCGAGTAACATCGCCATCGGAGCCGTACTGTTACAGGACTTCGGCAACGGCCTCCAACCCATCGCCTACGAATCACGCAAGCTACATCCACCTGAGCGAAATTACCCGATACACGACCGCGAAATGCTCGCGATCGTGCATGCATTCAAAGTGTGGCGCTGCTACTTGACCGGCGCAGACGTGATAGTACGGACAGACCATCGATCCCTACAGTACCTTCGCGCACAGCCCCACCTCAACCCACGACAGATTCGGTGGCTCGACTTCCTCGAGTCGAATTTCCACTATACGGTCACATATAAAAAAGGAGCCTCGAATATCGCCGACGCACTGACCCGCCCCACTGCCCAAATCCATGTGATACTACTCGCCCAGACCAGCCCGTTACTGACAGGACTATTTACCCACGGATATCAAACAGACCCATTCTTCACAGGAGGAAATTCACAGCAATTCGCAGCAGCCAAGGGAGCCTATTACGTAAAAGCTGGATCCGACCGCATCTGGGTACCAGGGTACACGCTACTACGGGAACTACTGTTACAGGAGGCACACGACGGAGTTACCTCGGGACATTTCGGAGTAGAAAAAACACGGCAGCAGCTGCAGCGGTACTATTACTGGCCGGAAATGTTGACCGACGTGCAACGACACGTGGCATCGTGTCCCACTTGCCAACTCATGAAGTCAACCAGGAAGCGGCCGGCGGGACAATTACAACCAATCCCACCTCCAGAGCGTGCTTGGCAGCAGGTGACGATGGACTTCGTCACGGGGTTACCGGCCGGGGCGAGTGGGAATGACGCGATCCTGGTCGGCGTCGATCGACTAACGAAAATGGCACATTTCGCAGCATGCAGGAAATCAATCACAGCCGAGGAAACAGCCTGACTCTTCATCGCCACCGTCGTTCGACTGCACGGGATACCAGCGTCGATCATCAGCGACAGGGACACGAAGTTTACCAGTAATTTCTGGCGGAACCTGTGGCAGCAGTTCGGCACGCGACTTCAATTCAGTTCATCGTATCACCCCGAAACCGACGGACAGACAGAACGGACAAACCAGACTATGGAGCAACTCATTCGAGCCACGTGTGACGATCCAAACACGTGGGAGCAGCAGCTGCCTCTCATCGAGTTCGCATACAACAACGCGCCATCTGCCACGACCCAACAGTCGCCATTCTACTTGAATTACGGACAGAACCCAACAGTACCCATGACACCAAACCCCGACAATCCCGTTCCACGCGCACAACAGTTCGCCGAGATTTTGCAAGCAGCACGGACCAGGGCAGCATAATCAATTAAAAAATCAAATATCATCGCTTAACGCAACGCCGATCGCCACCGCCGACCCGTCACTTATCAGCCCGACGACCTCGTTTTACTCGACACTCAGAACCTCCGCCTGCCCATCACTCCCAAACTCCGCCCTCGATACTGTGGGCCATTTCGAATCAGCCACATGATCACACCTGTCACCGCGCACCTCCTCCTTCCTGCTGACTGGTACGTCAGCCCCTCGTTCCACGTCAGCCTGCTTCGCCCTTACATACCATCCACCAGCCAACTCCCACGACATCGACCATCCAGCATGTCACGACCACTAACCGAACCAGTCATCACCCCCGACAAAATCTTGAGCCACAGAGTTCGCGACCCTCGAGGGGCCCGAAAAGTTGAGTTTCTGATTCGCTGGAAAGATCGTACACCCACCGAGGACAACTGGGTTCCCCTGGACAGAATTGAAAACCACCCTGTCGTCACCGACTATCTGCGCAGCCGAAACTTCAAAGACGTCCAAGCGCTTTCGTAAGGAGGACCTTTTTAGGAGGGGGGGGTAGTGTAAGGAAATTCCCTTTTCCTTACTTCGCATCTCTGCTCAACGCGTACATCACTGTAGCACCTCAGTCAGCACCGTTACCACTCGCGACCATCGCATCATTCATCATCCCGCCATTTTCGCACATCGCATCCCGACCTCACGGCTCGGCTGGTAACCCGCGCTCCGGGCCTACGCTTCGACACGTTCCCAACCTCAGTCCCAGGCTCGTCGCGCGACCATTACCGTTACCACTGTAGTTTCGCTATATATTCTTCGCTCATGCCTTCGCTCATTGTACTCTTGCTTCGATAGTGCAATTCTCGTTCGTTCACTCAATTGCACTCGTAACACATTGGCTCAATTCAGTCCGTTTAATGAGGAACCTTACGAAGAAAGGTTTTGAATATCATCCTAAGATATCTCAGCTTTTTCTTGCTCATCTAGTGGTTCACCTTGGGGGCTTGACTCATTTCAGAAACTCTCGACGCATGACCAACAAAATAGTGTAGTACTTATGATGCAGGGATTGGAAAGATAGCACATCTCATTGCACTAACGTATGCCAGTTAGAGCCAGCCATGCGGATCAACATGAAATCTTGCATGAAATTCCATGTACCCAGATGGCACCTCTGTAATATTATAGAAGCACCTTCGCCTTCCGTCGGGTGAAATGATGCGACTCAGAGAGGGTGGGCGAAAGTGTGATGTTTCCAGGCTCATCGTGCGATGCTGTGCAGATGGGCCAGGACCAGAGAGCTTTGCGAGTTGGTGCGACAGCTGCCTCGCACCAATGCAGGGCATGCGCACCAGTGCGGCGCTGGCACGCAATGGCACGCAGTGGGATGCACTGGCGCGCAGTGGGATGCACTGGCGCGCACTGGAACGCACTGGACCGCTTTGGAACGCACTGGAACGCACCAAGGCGGCCCAATGAACACAATTCCATCTGCTCGGGAGCTTCAAAACTTGGCACTAGTGCGCACTAAGGCGATCCTACACCACGCAGTTTTCACTTGTCAACAGGGATATATGTACAGTGTACACTCAAGTCAGATTCTTGTCACGCCTCGCACAATAAGTTAGCACCACTCAGAGCCGCCTCCACTCTCCCATGGAACACCACCAGTGCCTGTATCTCTCCACCCTTCCATGTACAACAGCATTCGATCCCCATACTCCCCTGAAACTGCTTCTGCTTCTGCCACTGATGATGTCACGTCTCACACAGCAAGTTAGCACCACCCTGAGCCGCCACCATGCTCCCATGGAGCACCACCAGTGCCTGTATCTCTCCACTCTTCCATATACAACAGCATCCGATCCCCATACTCCCCTGGTGCTGCTGCTTCTGCTGCTTCTGCTACTTCTGCCACTGCTGCTGCTGCTGTTGTCGACAGTCTTACCGGCCCTGTTCCCATCAATGCACCTACTTCTGCTGCGGTTTTGACAGCTGCTTCTGCTGCAGGTTCTGGCATGCGTAAACCCGCGGCGGCTGCTGCTGCCGCTGCTGCTGCTGCTGCTTGGCTCCACAGGGTAGGAGGCTGCAGACCTTGAGCGTTAGGTAAAGTGCACTGGTTGGTAGATGGATACACTGATAATTCCCCAGCTAAACCACTCTGTGAAATGATCCCCACAGAAGCCAGCTGAGAGTTCTCACAACTGCTGCTTGGCATATGCAGACCGGATCGCATGAAAGCTGCATCAGCCAGAGCGGAATTGGCAACCATTGGAGGCAAAGGAGGCGTGGCCGATACAGGAGGCACAGGTGGTATAGACAGTCCGTGAGTCATCCTAGAGGAGGAGGTGGTAATAGTGGTGCTGCTGCTGTTGTTGCTGCCACCGCTGCAGCTGCTGCCCCTGCTACTCATATATCTGAGCCTGCCATCACTATTGCTGCGTCCTACTCTGCAGTTGCTCCCACCCACCACCTCGTTACGCACCCCACTGGCAGGTTCGGGAGTGCCGAACCTGAGCCTGTACGGCTTGTCTGGATTACCCTGGGGAAGGGCTGGGGACAAGGCAGAGGCCTGCCTATGAGGCGCCTCAAACAACGAGGCAGAGGCCTGCTGTGACAGCACCCGGGTTTCCTGCAGCAGCATCACCTCTTGAACCACCTTCAACTCATGCTCCCTCAAAATCTCCTGTAGGCTTGCTGCTCCGTGCACGTTTTGAGCTGCGGGAAAAACTGTCTCGTGACTGGCAGTTTCCTGAAGCAGCAGCACCTCTTGCATCACCTTCCTCTCATGCTCCCTCAGCAGCATCTCATGTTCCCTCAGCAGCAGCCTTTCATGCTCCAAAACACTCTCCTGCCGGCCCAAACCTTCCTGCATCCCCATCCCTCCCTGATGCGCATCCTCCTCCTGCTGCCTCGAATCTCCAAGCCTGATTGGCCTGACCACACCCGGGTCACCAGGCAACAGCAAGCCTGACTGCCCTTGAATTTGGCCCGTATGGGAACCACCCAGCAGCATACCAGCCGTTCTTTGACGCCCCGTCATGCTTTCCACTTGTGGGTTCCCCAACAGCCGTGCAATCTCCTGGCCAATCAGCATGTCCTGAAGACCGGGTGATATCGGTAACCCCATGGGGAGTGATGGCGCCTGTGGCGGCAGCTGTGGCAGTTGTATTGCCTGTGGCGGCTGTAGCTGTGACGTCTGTAGCGCATGTGCCTGTGACTGAGGCGGCTGTAGTATCACCTGTGCAAGTGGCCGTGGCAGCAGCTGTGGCAGCTGTAGCGGCTGTGCCGACAGCTGTAGCGGCTGTGCCGGCAGCTGTAGCGGCTGTGCCGGCAGCTGTAGCGGCTGTGCCAGCAGCATAGAGTGGGGCGGATCATGGAGTGCCCCACCTCCGCTTCCCGTGAGTCCAGCCATTTCAGTGGACGGCTGTAGCACACGCATTGACGACTGTGGCGGTTGTAGCGGTGGTGATAGAAACTCTGGCTGCTGCTGTAGCGTATGGGCGAGCACCTGTGGCTGTTGCAGTGCTTGTAAAAACACCTGAGGGTGTTGAAGCGCCTGTGATTGCTGTAGCGACTGAGGTTGCTGTAGCGCGGGTGAGTGCTGCTGTAGCGACTGAGGGTGCTGTAGCGAGGGTGAGTGCTGCTGTAGCGCCTGCAGTTGTTGCTGCAGAGCATGGGAGAGCACCTGCGGCTGTTGCAGCGCATGAGACAGCAGCTGCGGGTGCTGTAGCGCCTGTGGTGACTGTGGCACCTGGGTTAACACCTGAGGGTGCTGTAGCGTCTGCATGAGCCTTTGGCGCTGGTTCTGTGGCTGGGGGAAGGTGAAGCGGGAAGGTGGTGGGAATGAGAGGGGGGTGCTGACAGAACCATGGATAGGAGGAGGACTGGGGCGAGGCATTGAAAGGGTGCTGCGATGAGACGCAAGAAGAGAAGCAGGATTGGGTTCAAGAATTGTGGATGCCATTTGGGATGGTGTGCCTGTCCACATGTGTGACACGGTTAATGGTATGGATGATGGTATGGATGATGGTATGGATGATGGTATGGATGATGGTGAGCATGATGGTATGGATGATGGTATAGATGTTGTTATGCATGGTGTTGTAGATGAAGGTATAGATGGTGAACTGTATGGTGGTGTAGATGATGGTACTGTTGGTGATGCCACGTGCGGCGGCCATAGGAACGAGTTTCGAGTCGTCTCGAAAATCGGGGCCATGTGTGTGTTAAGCCATGGGGAGGAGGTGTGAGATACACGTGTCATGTCGTGTGTCGTCCCAGCAGTCGGTGCCATATTTGGAAGCCATGGGGATGTTAGCAGTGAGCTGTCTAGCATTGATGCGAGAGTAGCAGCATCAATCGAAGGTTGCACAGCACCAGCACCAGCACGGTTAAAACCAGAGGCTGCGGCGGCGGCGGCGGCAGCAGCAGCACGGTTAACACCAGAGGAAGGTGCATTGGAAGGGTCAGAGGCAGGAGCAGCATCAACTGGTAGAACAGAGCAGATTTGAGGCGATTTTGCTTGGAGGCCTTCGTATAAGTTAACCCTAGACCCGTGTATGTTCGGGTCATCGTTTTTGCTGTTGTCGTTTTCACACTCCATTGACTCGGTCGCTCCTTCCCCGCCACTCGTGGTAACCTCAGTCGCCTCGCAGCTTTCGCCTGACTTGCAATCACTGCCAACGTCTACGTCTACGTCAACGTCAACGTCAGCGTCAGAACCAACCACTACCTCAAGACTACTGGCACGGTCGCCACGGCCGCCGCCGCCGCCACCACCGCCGCTGCCGCTGCCGCTGCCGCTGCTGCAAGCGACACCGCCGCTACCGACAGTTGCATCATTTGCTGCGGCCTGATGAAAGTTGAGCTTCGCGCCAGAGCCGTACAGTCGCCTTGCTGCCACGTCATACGCCATTGCGGCGTCCGCCGCGCGCGGAAACGACCCCAGCCACAGGCGGCGCTTGCTGCGCGGCTCGCGGATCTCCGCCACCCACTTCCCCCAGCTGCGCTGCCGAACCCCGCGGAACATGAACAGCGCGTTCTGCGGGCCGCCCTTGAAGCCCTTCCCCGCGCGCTCGTTGCGTTTCTTGGGCTCCTTCCCCCCCCGCGCGGGGCTCCTGGGCTTCAGGGGGAAGGTCGGCGCAACTCCCGCCGACCGCGGAGGTTCCGGGCTGCGGTCCTTAGATAAAGATGGTCTTGGGCTCATGTTTTCGTGCGGAAAACGAAGAAACGGCGAACGCGGGGGAATGAAGCCGATCGCTCCGCAAATTTCCAGACTTCAGACCAACGGTAACGCAGAGTACAACCCGGCTTTCGCGGGAGAATCACTCGAAGCCTTCACACTGACTACTGCGATTACTACCTGTCCGGTTCAGGCGGCAGGAGTCTAAATCATCGAAGAACTGCCTTGCGCAGCAACCATGTCACGCGCTTATCGTGCTTATGTGACGTGGCCCAGATTCTGCCGCGGAGGAGGAAGGGGGGAACGCCTGAGGAAGCAGCAACGGGCCATTGCTGCAGGTGACCGTCCGTGTGAGCAGAAGGACCGAAATGCAGGAATACTGCGTGGCAGAGCGTGCAAGCAGCTGCGGGGGGGACGCGGCCAGGCGGCAGAGCGGCGGAACGGGGACTCCGCCTGGGGTCTGAAAATTCTCTGGGGGACTCGCGGAGGAGGGGGTGATATCCAGTGGAGATATCGGTGGGGGGAGAAATCCCGAAGGAGATATCCATTGGGAGAGACGAGAGACGAGGAGAGAGGCGGAGATGCGAGGTCACTTCCGTTCCGTCGCGATGGTGAGTGTGGTTGGGACACGTATAATAGCGATGTAAGTCATTATAACATCGGATGCCGCTATCTCGTCCGATCGGCTGAGACGGGGAAGATCTAGCCGAGAGCAGGTGACGCAATCTAGCGTATTCCGGATTCTCCCGTCATCTGTGAGAAGGGAGTGTGAAGAGCTTCTCCTGCCCCGTCTGACGCGTGAGTGAGAGAAAAGATCTTCTCTTCCCATAGCGGGTGAGTTGGGGGAGGAAAGCGAGTCCCCTTCCCCATAACGAGCTGGCACTACTCCGCCATGTCTCAGCTGAGTCATCATCCAATCCAACTTCCGTAGTCGCCAACAGTGCGTACAGTATTGCGCAAACCCACCACCATGCTTGTTCGCCGCCCAAAAATACCAGGCTTCTTGGTGGAGGGAGGATCGTCAGCCATCCCGGATGCGCTCGAGCGGAGGTTTCTAGCCTCTTGTAAACTCGCAAGCATATGATATCGGCAGCAACCTAGGATCTGGATGTGGAAGATTTTTTGCAGTCTAGAGTGAGTCAGCGTGTGGCTCCTCTTAATTGCTGTCAAAAGACCTTCACGTGGGTCTAAGCAGCTGATTGCAAGTCCCGACAGACATCCACCGGCAGGCTTGATGCCGAGAGGAGACTCTATGCCATAAACTGAAAACGTTAGAATCTAGATTCAACATCGGTAAGGAATTTCTGCCACAGATTTGGGGTGGTGTAAGGGCGTATCCATGTTCGGGTCATGGGCACTGTTCCGGGCATCCGCAATTTGCGGATGACCCAAACAACATAAAACGCCACTTTGGGTCATCCGAACTCCTGCGGCCCCCAAAGAGCCGCGAGGGTTTTCGCGCCAAAATCACTCTCCCCACAACTGTCGCATCCAATGAAGGGATGCCAGGACAGTTCGTAAGATCCACGCGAAACCACGCGAAACCCACCGAAAAAACACAATCGTAAAAATTCCAGGCGTAAATCCCCAAATGCTGGGAGCACGACGCGGGAAATTTTAGACAAACTCATTTTCACTGGGGTCAATTTGCTGAGTGGTTGGGTGCTGAGGTGTAAGACGTGGGACATTGCCCACTTGTGACACTCGACTGACGACCGCCAAAAAATGGCAGTAAATACAGAATCGTGCAGCCAGATGATTGGTTGGGGGTGGGTCGTGCACGTCAGTCGCCCAACACCTGCACATTGACCCAAAGCTGGGGCCGCGCGCGGCTCGGCAGCCAGAACAGTAGCCAGACCCGAACATGGATACGCCCTAAAAGGAATGGTTGAGGTAGCAGATGTGAAAAGAGAGATTTGTGGGAGAGAAAGGGATTGACAGCTTTAGAAAAGGTGGTTCATGTGTAATTGAGGTCAGCCGAGCTGATTTCGGGGCAGCGACATCTAGACTGGCAGATTTGGTGTGATCTTTGCCACGTCACTACCTCGCTTGGTCTGGCACAAATCTATGGCAGGAATCACGGCGCTGACTGGGAGGGCAGCACAGATGCCACGAGGGACCGATATTTCTGGTAGGGATATCGAGGCCCAAAACATCGTTATAGTGAAGTGTCGTTATAGTGTTATAATTCCAGCTATTGACATTGACGTGTTGAACTTACAAATGTGTCATGGTAGTCGAAGTGGTGATGTTTGTATGCTGATTATTCTGGATAATCTTCATGATGTATATTCAAATCGCATAACCTAACTGAATATGGGGAAATCATGTTTTTTGAAAGCAATGCACACTTGTCAGTATGATTATATACAATTTTGGGCATGGATGGTACCCTGTATAAAATCATCACATATTAAGCACGCAGAAGTGGGGATGAAATATGCATCTAAGGGTCTCCGTAACACAGTGAGCACGTCAAAGAGAAGACAGCGACGCTTATCATAGAGATTGTAGTGTGAAATTGTTGGAATCATATTGTATATCCCAGATATCCCAGAGAGCATCTTACACCCGTTACCCAAGCATACTCAACAGTGAAGCGTACTAAGGCTCCAACCTCCCTGCCTAGTACGTCTCACTGTTGAGCTGATCAAGAACATTCTTTTTCGTACAGCAGACGTTTCCCCCTCGCCGCGCGCCTCGTTCGACAGACACAGGGCGGCTGTGTACCAAATTCGCTGTTTGGGAATGAAGACTAAAGTTTGCAACACGAGCGATGGCGACAAAGTCGAGCGACGGCAAGCGACGAGCGACGAACGACGTGCGGCGCGCGGCGCGTGACGGGAGGACGAGCGGTGAACGACAGCTGACGAGCGAAGGTCGGCGACTATCGACCCGCAAAGTCGTCGCGCGACGTGCGACGAATATCAGCCGCATGCTGGAAAACGTGAGCGACCGTCGCGGTTATCGTGGCGAAAGGGGACGGAAAGCGGTGGTGTTTTATTGGTGGAAAGCTATGACGAAGAAAAAACCGCTCAATGTCGGCAAAGGGGTACTTACAAGCTAACCACCTCACCTCTCTTCATGGCTGATTAGCTATTCACACATTTGGCTAGTATTTGCCAAACCACCAACGACCTTATTCTGTTGGTACTACTACTACTACTGCCAAGCCATCCGACGAAGCATTGCGATCAGCATGGATTGCCACGTATTATCTCTCCTCTGCCGTCTGCTGCTCTGTAAGCCCTGCAGCTCCATTCGTGAGGGGTCTCTTTCTGCTGCTCTGTAAGCCCTGCGGATTCAGAGCGCGCTGCTGCGGCCTGGTACTGCCTCCTCTGTTTCTGATGAAAAAACGTCATTGACTGCGACTTCTTACAGTTTTCGTTTTTTTGAGACGTAAAAAAGCCGCTGCGTGAGACATTGACTGCAACTGTTCACGATCCCGGACGGATAGTAACCTCGAGGTAGTTTTGTCATGTACTAACTCTCAAATCAGCACGGTGCTGCCTGCAGGTGCGACTGTCTGCACTGCCTACGGCGCAGCGTCTGCCACATCATTCGCCCCGCTACTCTCTCAAGACGGCGGGTCTTCTGCCGCTTCAGCCGCTCAGGCGACCAAGCCCCTAGTTTGGAAGGGAAAGACAATGGGTAAGTACATTAGCCGTCAGTACTAGTAATGGCGGACGATTTGGCAAACGCGTGTTTGACAGCACCGTTATCAGGCACTGCAGAAACGCGGTGACTGTGTAATCCGCGCGCGGTGAAAACACTGGTAGCAGTAATTGCTGAAATGTTTCCACGTTCGTGCAACTGCGCTCATCAATTTCTGATGTGTGTGCTGCAGCAGAATTGTGTGCTGCAGCTGATGTGCGTTGCGTGCTACGGTCGGTGTGCGCTACAGCCGGTGTGTGCTACAGTCAATGTGTGCATCAGCTGGGTTGTGTTACAGCCATTGTGTGCATCAGCTGGTGTGTGCTACAGCCGGTGTATGCCATGGTGTGTGCTTCAACTGGTGTGTGCTACAGCTGGTGTGTGCTACAGCCGGTGTGTGCTACAGATGGTGTGTGCTACAGCCGGTGTGTGCTACAGATGGTGTGTGCTACAGATGGTGTGTGCTACAGCTGGTGTGACATCATGTCAAGTCATGCTTGTTCTTGCGTAACAGCCATCCATGAACAAATTACAGAGTCATTCATTTCCCAGGCTTCCTGATCCTTCACATTTCCGTTAAAAATTCAGCCCAGAAATCTTCAGCTAGTCATTGACTTCCCGTCTCCCCTATCCCGTCCGTGATCCCCGTTTATAGTGAAATACGTGGCCAAGCTGAGTCCTACCAAGCGCAACGGGAAAGTAGTCGGCGACGCAGGAGCTTCAGGGAAAATCGTGCTGAAGGCAGTGAGGTATGCTCCTGCCCCTTGTTCGCGTGTTCCACTAGTAGTGCTGGCACTGCTCTTATGGAGTTACAGTGAATTTTGCATGCCGTGCTAGTTGAATCCCAACCCCTATTTGTTTAGGCTTCCGCAAACAACCGTAGTGTGCTCTTGAGGGTATTGGTAAGGAGTTAGCAGTGGAGAGGGAGGAGTCTATGGTGCAATGGCGCCAATGGTACACTGCACTCTGAGGGAGCCATGGTACCGTAGTGCACCTGAAGGAGCATGATATGCCATGGCATGGCAGTGCACCTGAAGAAACATGATATACCATGGAAATGGCAGTACACCTGAAGGAGCATGATGCGCCATGGCAGTACACGTAGAGGATCATGATGACCCATGGCAGTGTTGTCTAACTATGAGCTCTCCTTGTCCTGCTGGCAGGTACTCTGCAACCTCCTTCAGAGTTCTAATCGATTTCCAGTTCCTAAATGTCGGTGACCTTTGAGTCAACTCAAAAGTGTTCCCGGACTTTGAGCTCTCCTTGCTTGTCCTGCTGGCAGGTACTCTGCAACCTCTTTCAGAGTTCTAATCGATTTCCAGTTCCTAAACCTCAAAGGAGGAGACTATCCGCAGTTCGGTGCGGCACGTTCCTGCTTCACAGCTGAACTTGATAAGTATTCTATGGCTAACATAACAAGTCCCAAGGCTGCACGCCGCAAGCGTTACAGCTTCATTATGCACGACGAGGTCATTGCTACGACGGAGCTCGAGGCCCGCGGTGTTTTGGGGAGATTTGTGACGTCATCACATGCAGTTGTAGGACGTGCAGCAGGGCTCTCGTTATCAGACTAATTTAGTCTGTTGGTCTAGATTTCAGTCGCATTTTTTGTTGTTCATATGTTCTCGCAGGCAAAAAAATGCGGCTCATATGAGAGCCCAGATAAGCTGTTAATACTCACATGTTTTTCCAGGACACAGATTATATTTCGTATGAGTTTCCAGACAGCGAGGATACATCTGTCTGATAACTAAAGGGGAAACAAACAAGCTCGAGACCCCCCTCACAAGAGTCGATCCCACTACCGACGCAGTCCGCGTTCAAATCAAACCAACTCCGCCATCCACACAAATGTAATTGCACGTTAAACTTTATTCATACGTTTTCACAGACGGCCTTACATATTTCATCTGAAAATCAGATCACCCAGAATCCCTCATATGATGGTCAGACTAAAAAAAAAAAATTACTTTTTCATCAGACGGCCCAAATAGTTAGCAAGAGCCCTGACGTGCAGGTAATGCGTTTGCTCTCTGTGGGAAGGTTATTGTCAGATGATTATATTACTGATGCATATATTTAGGCTGTAGTGGGGTAGCCCGTAGGGGGTACAACCCAATTAGGGTTGGTACTTGTACTTGTTTCATTTCATAGTGCATTCATTCTCTCTCTAATCTCAACATGGTATAGAGCGGGTCCTGTCAAACATTATATATGTTCTGCTTGTGTAGGCTACAGTGGGTTAGCCTATAGGGGGTACACAATTCTAGGGTTTCCTACTTGTACTCATTTCACTGCTAGTTCATTCATTCCTGTTCGCTTATTCTCACATGGTATAGAGCGGGTCCTTCTACGGACCGTTTTTTTTTTTTGGGCCCACCTAAGCGCCCCCCGAGGCGCGATTTTTTTTAGCGACCCCTCGGGTCGTCATTTTCCCTGCGGCCCCGCCGCTTTCACTAACGCGGCCCCGCCCCGGCTCCTTCGCGGCCCCGCCGCCTGCTCTCGCGCGGCCCCGCCCCGGCTTCTACGCGGCCCCGCCCCGGCTTTCACGCGGCCCCGCCGACGGCTTTGTCGCGGCCCCGCCCAGGCCCTTACGCGGCCCCGCCGCCTGCTCTCACGCGGCCCCGCCCCGGCTCCTTCGCGGCCCCGCCGCCTGCTCTCGCGCGGCCCCGCCCCGGCTTCTACGCGGCCCCGCCCCGGCTTTCACGCGGCCCCGCCGACGGCTCTGTCGCGGCCCCGCCCAGGCCCTTACGCGGCCCCGCCGCCTGCCCCCGTCGCGGCCCGGTCGCCTCCTGACGGCCCCGCCGTCCCTTCGTGACGGCCCCGCCGTCCCTTCGTGACGGCCCCGCCGTCCCCTCCTGACGGCTCCTGCCGTCCCCTTCTACCGGCCCCGCAACTGCACCTGCTGGCCCCGCCGCTGCACCTACCGGCCCCCACCACCCACCCCCCCTTCTCCCGTCGCCCGTCGCGGCTCCTTCGGGGGCCCAGCAGAGGGGTGGCAGGTGCGTGGCCTCCCCTGCTTCTCCTCCTCCTTCATCGCTCACCTGCAGCAGCCGAGCCGCCCCACCGCCGAGCCGCCCTGCACCCGAGCCGCCCAGCAGCCGAGCCGCCCTGCCGCCGAGCCGCCGGGTCGCTGAGCTGCTGAGCTGCAGTTGCTGCCGAGCCGCCCTGCCGCCGAGCCGCCGAGTCACCGAGCTGCTGAGCTGCAGTTGCTGCCGAGCCGCCTTGCCGCCGAGCCGCCCGAGTCGCCCGAGCCGCCGAGCCGCCGAGCTGCCGAGCCACTGAGTCGCCGAGCCTACTCTTCCCACCACTGGTGAGCTCTTGCCCTGCTAGCACGCTGCGCGTCGCCTGCTTGCCTGCCTGCCTGCCTTTTGGCTTGCCTGGCTGCCTGCCTTCCTGCTGCTCCTGCTTCTACTTGCGGAGCCAGATGCAGCCCCAGCGACGCCTGCGTGAGTCCCTCACGCCCCAGCAGCTGCGTGAGTGGTACGCTGGTTGGGGCTGTAGGGGTGGCGACGCTACTCCTACTTCCACTCCTGCTGCTTCTACTCGTGGTGGCGGCCAGATGCAGCTCCCGCGACCCTCTCGCGTGTCTCTCACGCCTCGCCAGCTTCGTGAGTGGTACGCTCAGAGTGGAGGGTCTCTCAGTGCTGTTCGCTGCTCTTACGTGATTCGCACTGGTACTCGGACTGGTCAGCCTTGTGGGACACGTAGTCATACACCGTCCCGCTGCTTCGCCCGTCTGAGCGACGCCTGGCGTACCGTGTTTGGCGACGAGGCTGAGCTTCCCGACTGGGTGGAGTTGCTTAGGCAGAGGGTAGATATATATGCTCTTGACTATGATGCTATTCTCACTGCCATGTATGCATTGCCTACTAGTGCTGACCGTGCCGGTCACCTGTGCGTCCCGCCTGACCCAGGTATAGGACCTACTGCTCCAGGTACAGGTGCGGCTGCTGCTCTAGGTGCTAGTGAGTCTACTTCCTCAGGTGCGGGTGAGGCTGCGCTCTCAGGTACCGCGTTGGCTTCGGCCTCCCTCACCTTTACACTTGACTCTGGGGCTTCTCGCTCCTTCTTTCGGGACCGCACCACACTCACGCCGCTTGGTCGGCCGGTTGCTGTCTCCCTGGCTGACCCCTCTGGGGGTCCTGTCCTCGCTCACTTCTCCACTATCCTCCCGTGTCCGGCTGCCCCCTCGGGCACCCTGTCTGGCCTGTACCTCCCCTCGTTCTCGACGAACTTGGTGAGTGGTGCAGACCTACAGGATGCGGGGGTTCACCAGTTCACTCCTGCGAGTCAGCGGGTGACCCACTGCACGGACGCACGCACAGGCCGGCACCTGGCCACGTTCTCGCGTCGGCCGGGGTCGAGCCTCTACACCCTGACCACTGAGTCTCCTCCTGTCCCCGCGTCCGGTCAGGTAGCAGCGTCGGGTCAGGTGTTTGCTGCTGCGTCCAGGTCTGGTCCTGAGTCTGCCCCCTGTTCGTGTCGCCTCCTGTCTCACGAGACTCTTCTGTGGCACCACCGTCTAGGCCACCCCTCCTTGCCCCGTCTTCGGGGCATGGCTTCCCGTGTCCTTGTCTCTGGTCTTCCCCAGTCTCTCCCTCCCCTTCCTTCGGGACCAGGACCTTCCTGTGTCCCCTGTGTCGAGGGGCGTCTCAGGGCTGCTCCTCACTCCTCCCACTTTCCCTCGACAGAGGCTCCTCTGCAGACGCTTCACATGGACGTGTGGGGCCCGGCCCCCGTCCGTGGGCAGGGTCACGAGCGCTACTTCCTGTTGGTGGTTGACGACTACTCGCGTTACACCTCAGTCTTCCCCTTGCGCAGCAAGGGTGCTGTCACTGAGGTGCTGATCGACTGGATCCGCGAGGCTCGTCTCCAGCTCAGGAGGAGCTTTGGCTCGGACTTTCCTGTTCTGCGTCTGCACTCTGACCGAGGTGGGGAGTTCTCCTCTCGCCTTCTGCGAGACTACTGTCGTGCACAGGGGATCCGCCAGACCTTTACGCTTCCAGACTCTCCACAGCAAAATGGGATTGCTGAGCGCCGCATTGGCATGGTCATGGATGTCGCTCGTACGTCCATGATGCATGCGGCTGCCCCCCATTTTCTGTGGCCGTTTGCGGTTCGGTACGCGGCGCATCAGCTCAACCTTCACCCCAGGGTCTCTCGGCCCGCGATGTCCCCAGTGTTACTGTGGACGGGGAAGGTCGGCGATGCGTCTGCGTTCCGTGTCTGGGGATCTCGGGCGTTTGTCCGCGACTTGTCTGCGGACAAGCTGTCCCCCCGTGCTGCTCCCTGTGTCTTCCTTGGCTTCCCCCCTGACGCTCCAGGGTGGCAGTTCTACCACCCCTCCTCTCGTCGTGTTCTGTCCTCCCAGGACGTCACGTTCGACGAGTCAGTCCCCTTCTACCGCCTCTTCCCCTACCGTACTCCTTCCCTCCCCCCCCCACCGGACTTCCTAGTGCCAGTTCCCCCCCCGGTAGACCCCCTCCCCCCTCAGGTTCCTGCCCCTTCAGGTGTGTCCCAGGTAGACACAGTCGAGCCAGTCGAGGTTGCTGCTGAGTCTGGTCCTGCTGCGGGTGCAGAGTCTGGGGGTGCTACGCCTGCGGGTGCTGAGCTTGGGGGTGCTGCTGCTGGGGGTGCTGAGCCTGGGGGTGCGAGGCCGGGGGGTGCTGAGCTTGGGGGTGCTGCTGCTGGGGGTGCTGAGTCGGGGGGTGCTACGTCAGGAGCTGCTGAGCCTGGGGGTGCTGAGCCTGGAGGTGCGGAGCCTGCGACTGCTGGGCGGGAGCCGCTCTCTCCACAGGAGCTGCGCGAGTGGTTTGCTCGCCGCTGGAGGCGTGCTGCTGGAGCTGGAGCTTCTTCGCCTGCTGAGGGTGCTGCCGGTCCCGGAGCTGCTGGGCCTGCGAGTCCTACTGGAGCTGGAGCTACTGAGTATGGGGGTGCTGAGTCTGGAGCTGCTGAGCCTGGAGGTGCTGAGTCTGGAGCTGCTGAGCCTGGGGGTGCTACGTCTGGAGCTGCTGTGCCTGGGGGTGCTGAGTCTGGAGCTGCTGAGCCTGGGGTTTCTCCTGCTGCTGCGTCTCGCCGGGAGCCCCTCTCTCCACAGGAGCTGCGCGAGTGGTTTGCTCGCCGCTGGAGGAGTGCTGCTGGAGCTGGAGCTTCGTCGACCGTCGAGGGTGCTGGTGCTGCCGGTCCCGGAGCTGCTGGGCCTGCGGGTCCTACTGGAGCTGGAGCTGCTGAGGGTGCTGGTGCTGAGACTACTGCAGTCTGTCCTGGCGGTGGTTCTGCTGCTGGTGCTGCTGGAGGTCCTGCCGCTGGAGGTGTTGGTGGCGCTGGTGCTGTCGCTGAGGGTGCTGGTGCTGTCCCTGCTGAGTCTGGAGCTGCCGCGCGGCCTCGGCCGTACTTCGTTCCGCTACAGCAGGTTCTTGGTCTTTCTCCTTCGGTAGAGTGTCCACAGCCTGTCCAGTCGCAGTCACTGTTGGAGCCTTCCTCTCCTCTGCCTGCTCCCTCTCCTTACACTGGTCCTACTGGAGGTCTTGCTGAGCGTCGTGAGCCTGCGTCTCGTCCCGCGTCGCCGGTTCGTGCTGCTCGCGCTAGTGGTCGCAGTTCGCGTCAGCGTCCTCCTCCTGTCCCTGGCACGCACCGGATGTCTCTGCGTCCGTCCACTGCTCCTCTGCGTGCCCCTTTGCCTTCTCCTCCTGAGTCCTCTCTTCCTGCGCTTGCCGACCCTGAGTCGGACTCTCTTCGCGCTGCCAGTCCTACTGTCACGCGTCTGCTTGCTACTGTCGTCACTGACCCCTCTTTTGAGTCCACTGCTGCGTCTGCTCTAGTCGCTGAGCTCGTAGACTTTGGTGCTCGCTGTCGTCTCGACTACGCTGCTAGTCTTGTTGCTGAGTCTGCGTCTGTCTGTCCTCCGTCCGTCGGGGGTGAGTGTGCTCTTGGCACGGACGTCCTAGAGGACAGGCAGGAGGAGTTACAGTGTCTAGCGGCTGCTTCACCTCATCTCGCGTCTGTACTGCTTGCCCCTGAGGGAGACCCGGATGCACTAGACATCCCGACTCCGCGTTCTTACGCGGAGGCCGTAGAGGGTCCCTACTCCTCTCAGTCGCAGGCAGCTATGGATGCAGAGATGGCTTCCTGGAAGTCCACAGGCACCTACGTTGACGCGGTTCCCCCTCCTGGGGCGAACATCGTCAGTGGCATGTGGATCTTCAGGGTGAAGCGGCCGCCGGGCTCTCCACCTGTCTTCAAGGCGCGGTACGTGGCTCGTGGCTTCAGTCAGCGGCAGGGAGTTGACTACTTTCAGACCTTCTCTCCCACCCCGAAGATGACCACTCTTCGGGTGCTGCTGCACATAGCCGCTCAGCGCGACTACGAGCTTCACTCTCTCGACTTCAGCACTGCGTTCCTGCAGGGTAGCCTGCACGAGGAGATCTGGCTGCGCCGTCCACCTGGCTTCACTGGGACTTTCCCTCCTGGCACCCAGTGGAGCCTCCGACGGCCAGTCTACGGTCTCCGCCAGGCACCGCGTGAGTGGCACGACACACTGAGGACTACGCTTGCGGCTCTTGGGTTTGCTCCTTCTACTGCTGACCCGTCGCTGTTTCTGCGCATCGACACTTCACTGCCGCCGTTCTACATCCTCGTGTACGTCGACGACTTGGTCTTTGCCACAGCGGACACTGCTGGACTCGCCTACGTGAAGTCCGAACTGCTGAAGAGACACACGTGCACTGACCTGGGTGAACTGCGCAGCTACCTTGGCTTGCAGATCACTCGGGACAGAGCACGCCGCACCATTACCTTGACTCAGTCACACATGGTGCAGCAGGTCCTTCAGCGCTTTGGCTTCACGTACTCCTCGCCTCAGGCCACTCCTCTGCCTACTCGCCACTCACTCTCAGCTCTGCCTTCGGATGAGTCCGTAGAGTCGAGTGGTCCGTATGCAGAGCTTGTTGGCTGCCTCATGTACCTGATGACCTGCACACGACCTGACCTTGCATACCCTCTGAGCATTCTTGCACGCTATGTTGCTCCTGGGAGACACAGACCAGAGCACATGGCTGCAGCGAAGAGGGTATTGCGCTACCTGTGCAGTACGTCGGGCATGGGGCTAGTGCTTGGAGGGCGGAGTCCAGTGGTCCTTACCGGCCACGCGGACGCTTCTTGGGCTGACGACCAGGCTACGCAGCGGTCGTCACAGGGTTACACCTTCAGCCTTGGTTCCGGCTCTGTCTCGTGGCGGTCTACTCGCTCGTCTTCGGTTCTCGGCTCCAGTTGTGAGGCTGAGATCTACGCCGGGGCCATGGCTGCACAGGAGCTTCGCTGGCTCACCTACCTGCTGACTGACCTTGGAGAGCCACCTCGTTCTCCTCCAGTGCTGTACGTAGACAACAAGGCCATGCTGGCCTTGTGTCGAGAGCAGCGCTTGGAGCACAGAACGAAGCACATTGCTCTCCGCTACTTCCTTGCTCGTGAGCTGCAGCAGCGTGGTCAGTTGCGACTTGCGTACGTGGCCTCTGAGGCCAACACTGCTGATGTGTTCACCAAGGCACTCGCGCCTTGTGACCATCAGCGCTTTTGCACCCAGCTGGGTCTTGTGCCTGTCTTGCCTCACTTGCTCTCCTCTTGACTTCACTTGTACTGTGACATATATATATACCTGCTCTTGCTTGTCTCGTTTTATATATATGTCTGTACTCCTGCATGTGAACTGGCCTCTGGCCCTGCTCTTGTGCTCGGACTGTGTGGTGACTTTGTGATCCACCCTGAGCTTGCTTTGCTTTGCTTGACTGGTCTTGTGACCCCTTGTTCTCCCCCACTTTGCCTATGGGGGTGTGTCAAAGATTATATATGTTCTGCTTGTGTAGGCTACAGTGGGTTAGCCTATAGGGGGTACACAATTCTAGGGTTTCCTACTTGTACTCATTTCACTGCTAGTTCATTCATTCCTGTTCGCTTGTTCTCACAGGTCCTTCCTAAGGACCAATTTTTAAGGGCCCACCCACGAAATTTTCGCTGCCCGGAGCGCGCCCTTCTCTCCCCGAGGCGCGCTCCCCCTAGTCCTTCTCGCGCTGCCCTTGTGGCCCCCGCGAGTCGCGCGCGCGACCTTTTTTTTTTTCCGCGCGCGCGGCCTGGGCCACGTCGCGCTGGCCTTACGGCCGCGTCGCGCCGCCCTCGCGGCTCTGCTGCGTCGCGCCGCCCTCGCGGCCCCCTAGCGCCGCCCACGCGGCCTCATCGCCTGCCTTTGCAGGCCCCGACGTCGCCGCTGCCGGCCCCGCTACTGCCGGTGCCGACCCCGACGTCGCACCTGCCGGCCCCGCCGCTGCACCTGCCGGCCCCGCAGCTGCACCTGACGACCCCGCCGTCCCCTTCTGACGACCCCGCCGTCCCCTTTCTGCCGGCCCCGCCGTCCCCTTCTGACGGCCTCGCCGTCCCTTTCTGCCGGCCCCTCCGCTGCACTTGACGGCCCCGCCGTCCCCTCTGCCGGCCCCGCCGCTGCACCCGACGGCCCCGCCGTCCCCTCTGCCGGCCCTGCCGCTGCTTCAGACGGCCCCGCCGTCCCCTCCGACGGCCCCGCCGCTTCACCTGACGGCCCCGCCGTCCCCTCTGACGGCCCCGCCACTGCACCTATCGGCCCCGCCACTACCCCTGACGGCCCCGCCACTGCATCTCCCGGCCCTGCCGCCCCAGCAACTGCGCCGCCCCAGCAGCCGAGCCGCCCCAGCAGCCGAGCCGCCCCAGCAGCCGAGCCGCCCCAGCAGCCGAGCCGCCCCGGCAGCCGAACCGCCCGAGCCGCCCGAGCCGCCGAGCCGCCCAGCAGCCGAGCCGCCGAGCCGCCCGAGCCGCCCGAGCCGCCCGAGCCGCCCGAGCCGCCTACACTGCCCTGTCTGGTGAGCACTGAGCTTTACTCTGCGCACTGCCCTCACCCTACTGCTGACATGGCTACCCCCAGTGTCCTCACCTTTGACGCTGAGGGCAGAGCCATCGACTTTGACGTGTGGGTAGACGACCTACTGCTTTTCCTACAGTGCGACGGAGCTGACGGCCTCTCTCTCTTTGATCTCACTTCTGGTGCCTCTCCCGCCCCTGCTGCTACTGAGGATGCCACTGTTCGCTCACAGTGGGCCACACGCGATGCTGCTGCACGTCTTGCTGTGCGTCGCCACCTCCCTCCCTCTGAGCGTGCACACTTTGGGTCGTACAAGAGTGCTCAGACCTTGTACGACGCCGTTATTGCACGCTACTCCACCCCTGCCACTGCTGCACTGAGCCGCCTTATGCTACCGTACCTCTTTCCCGACCTTGCTTCTTTTACCACGGTCGCCGACCTCATTACCCACCTGCGCACTAGTGACGCTCGCTTCCGCGCTGCGCTTCCTACTGAGTTCTGCGCCAAGAACCCCCCCCCCCAGTACTTCACTCTCTACTACATTGTCACCCGCCTCCCTGACTCCCTTCGCGGAGTCAGGGACGACTTACTCTCAGTCTGCCCCACCACTCTCACTGTTGACCTCCTCGAGAAGTCCCTCCTAGCAGCCGAGAAGAGCATTCTCGCTGTAGGGGCCTCTCGTGGTGACCCGCGCACCCCCATCTTTGAGGGGTTTCCCCCTCCCCCCTCCTACCCTCTGTCGCCTCTGCTGCTACGGCTGACCTCGTTGGTTTTGAGTCGGTCGGTGCGGCGTCTGCCCCCAGCGGGAGACTTCGCTCTGGCAAGGGCAAGGGGGGCAGGGGCGGTGGTGGAGGCGGCGGGGGCGGTGGAGGCGGCGGTGGAGGCAGCGGAGGAGGTGAGGGTGGTAGCGGGAGTGGTGGCGGGAGTGGAGGTGTCAGCGGCGGCAGTGGGGGCGGCGGCGGCGGCGGCGGTTGTAGTGGGAGTGGAGGCGGAGGCGGTGGTGGCGGCGGCGACGGTGGGAGTGGCGGTGGCAGCGGAGGTGGTGGCGGCGGAGGCGGAGGAGGCGGCGGAGGTCGTGGCTCGTCGCGGAGGAGTGGCTCCGGTGGTGGTCAGCGCCAGCAGCAGCAGCGTGGTCAGGAGACCCTCTCCCCGCAGCAGCTCCGTGAGTGGTACACTGCACGTCAGAGGGGTGGGGGTCCTGGTCCGTGCACCTACGTCCTGCGCACTGGCGACCGTGCGGGTGAGCCGTGTGGTGGTCCACACTCCTCCCAGCGCTGCTTCGGCCGCTTGACTGACGCTTGGCGCCGCCAGTTTCCTGATGCCTCTGAGATCCCTCGCTGGGACCAGCTGTCTAGGGCAGGGGTAGCTATCTTTGATCTTGACTTTGATGCTATTCTTCGTGCCATGTATGCTGTGACTAATAGTGAGGAGGGTGACTATTACCGGTGTTTCCCGCCCGACCCGGGCATTGGTAATGCGGCTCTAGGTGCGGCTGAGGCTGCTGCTCCAGGTGCTGTTGAGACTGCGGCTCTAGGTGCTGTTGAGGCTGCTGCTCTAAGTGCCAGTGAGTCAGTGTCCCCAGGTGCTGGTGAGTCTGCTCTCTCGGGTACAGAGTCGACTCCGCCCTCTCTCACCTTCACTCTTGACTCAGGAGCGTCTCGCTCCTTCTTTCGAGACCGCACCACACTCACGCCGCTTAGTCAGCCTGTGGCAGTCTCCCTGGCGGACCCCTCTGGGGGTCCTGTTCTGGCTCGCTACTCCACTGTCCTTCCGTGCCCTGCGGTCCCGTCTGGCTCCCTGTCCGGTCTCTACCTCCCCTCGTTCTCTACGAACTTGGTGGCGGGTGCTGACCTACAGGATGCAGGGGTTGACCAGTTCACCCCTGCACGCCGACGGGACATCCACTGCACGGACGCGGACACGGGTCGACACTTGACCACGTTCACACGTGGGCCGGGGTCGAGCCTGTACACACTCACTGTTCCTTCTCCTCCTCCTGCGTCTGGTCAGGTAGCTGCGTCGGGTCAGGTGTTTGCTGCAGCGTCCAGGTCTGGTCCTGAGTCTGCCCCCTGCTCGTGTCGCCTCCTGTCCCACGAGACCCTCCTGTGGCACCACAGGATGGGTCACCCCTCCCTGCCTCGTCTCCGGGGCATGGCCTCTCGCCTTCTTGTCTCTGGCCTTCCCCGGTCCCTCCCTCCCCTTCCTCCGGGGCCTGGCCCTCCCTGTGTCCCCTGTGTCGAGGGTTGCCTGCGGGCTACCCCTCACTCCTCCCCGTTTCCTTCGACGGAGGCCCCGATGCAGACGCTTCACATGGACGTGTGGGGCCCAGCCCGCGTCCGTGGACAGGGTCACGAGCGCTACTTCCTGCTGGTGGTTGACGACTACTCGCGTTACACCACAGTCTTCCCCTTGCGTAGCAAGGGTGAGGTCACTGAGGTGTTGATCGACTGGATCCGCGAAGCTCGTCTCCAGCTCAGGCGGAGCTTCGGCTCGGACTTTCCTGTCTTGCGTCTGCACTCGGACAGAGGCGGAGAGTTCTCCTCCGGCCTTCTGCGAGCCTACTGTCGTGCACGAGGCATCCGCCAGACCTTCACGCTTCCAGACTCTCCACAGCAGAATGGGATTGCTGAGCGCCGCATCGGCATTGTCATGGACGTCGCCCGTACGTCCATGGTGCATGCGGCTGACCCAATTTTCTGTGGCCGTTTGCGGTTCAGTACGCCGCGCATCAGATCAACCTTCAGCCCAGGGTCTCCAGACCGGAGACCTCCCCAGCTTTGCTGTGGACGAGGAAGGTTGGCGATGCGTCGGCGTTCCGTGTCTGGGGATCTCGGGCGTTTGTCCGCGACTTGTCTGCGGACAAGCTGTCCCCTCGTGCTGCTCCTTGCGTCTTCCTGGGTTTCCCCCCTGACGCACCTGGGTGGCAGTTTTACCACCCCACCTCTCGTCGTGTTCTGTCCTCCCAGGACGTCACGTTCGACGAGTCGGTTCCCTTCTACCGGCTCTTCCCCTACCGCACTCCGTCCCTCCCCCCGCCGCCCCTCTTCCTGGTCCCAGGTCCCCCCCCGGTAGACCCCCTCCCCCCTCAGGGTCCTGCCCCTTCAGGTGTGTCTCAGGTAGACGCGGTCGAGCCTGTCGAGGTCACTGGTGACTCTGGTGCTGCTGCGGGTGCGGAGCCTCGGGGTGCTGAGACTAGGGGTGCTGAGACTGGGGGTGCTGAGCCTGGGGGTGCTGAGACTGGGGGTGCTGAGACTGGGGGTGCTGAGATTTGGGGTGCTGAGCCTGGGGGTGCTGAGCCTGGGGGTGCTGAGCCTAGGGGTGCTGTGCCTGGGGGTGCTGAGCCTGGGGGTACTGCGTCTGGGAGTGCTGCGCCTGCTGCTTCTGTTCCTGGTGGTTCTCCAGACTGTTCTTCGCGCCGTGAGCCGCTTTCTCCTCTGGAGCTGCGTGAGTGGTTTGCCCGGCGCTGGAGGCGAGCTGCTGGAGCTGGGGGTGCTGCGGGTGCTGGAGGTTCTGTTGCTGCCGAGGGAGCTGGTACCACGGGTCCCGGAGGTGCTCGTACTGAGGGGACTGGAGCTGCCGGGCCCGGGGGTGCCTCTGGAGCTGGAGCTGCTGCGGGTGCTGGCGCTGAGGCTACGACTGTCGGTCCTACTGAGGGTACTTCTGCAGCTGCTGGAGGTGCTGGAGTTGGAGCTGCTACTGGTGCTGGTGTTGCCTCTGGAGGTGTTGGTGCTGTCCCTGCTGTCTCTGGCGGTGCTGCGCGGCCTCGGCCGTACTTCGTTCCGCTCCTTCAGCAGGTTCTTGGTCTCCCGCCTTCCATTGGTCCTTCTCTCGTAGAGTGTCCGCAGCCTGTCCCGTCACAGTCACAGTTACAGCCCGCCTCTCCTCTGCCTTCTCCTTCTCCCTACGCTGGTCCTACTCGCGGTCTTGCTGAGCGTCGTGAGCCTGCGTCCCGCCCTGCGTCGCCAGTCCGAGCTGCTCGCCCTAGTGGTCGCGGTTCGCGTCAGCGTCCTCCTCCTGTCCCTAGCACACACCAGATGTCTCTGCGTCCGTCCACTGCTCCTCTGCGTGCCCCTTTGCCTTCTCCTCCTCAGTCTTCTCTTCCTACACTTGCCGACCCGGAGTCGGACTCTCGCCGTGCAGCCAGTCCTACTGTCACGCGTCTTCTTGCTTCTCTTCTCACTGACCCTTCCTTTGAGTCCGCTGCTGCGTCTGCCCTAGTTGCTGAGCTGGTCGACTTTGCTGCTGCGTGTCGTCTGGACTACGCTGCCAGTCTTGTTGCTGAGTCTGCTGAGTCTGCTGAGTCTGCGTCTGCTGCGTCTGCGTCTGCCTGTCCTCCGTCCGTCGGGGGTGACTGTGCTCTTGGCACGGACGTCCTTGAGGACAGGCAGGAGGAGTTCCAGTGCTTTGCCGCCGCTTTGCCCCATCTCGTGTCCATGCTTGTTGCCCCTGAGGGAGACCCGGATGCACTTGACATCCCGACCCCACGCTCTTACGCAGAGGCGATGGCCGGTCCCTACTCCTCTCAGTGGCAATCAGCCATGGACGCAGAGATGGCTTCCTGGAAGTCCATAGGCACCTACGTTGTCGCTGTTCCCCCTCCTGGGGCGAACATTGTCAGTGGCATGTGGATCTTCAGGGTGAAGCGGCCGCCTGGTTCTCCGCCTGTCTTCAAGGCGCGCTACGTGGCTCGTGGCTTCAGTCAGCGACAGGGAGTTGACTTCTTTCAGACCTTCTCCCCTACCCCGAAGATGACCACTCTTCGGGTTCTACTGCACGTCGCTGCTCAGCGTGACTACGAGCTACACTCTCTTGACTTCAGCACTGCTTTCCTGCAGGGCCGCCTGCACGAGGAGATCTGGCTGCGCCGCCCTCCTGGCTTCACTGGGTCGTTCCCTCCTGGTACCCAGTGGAGCCTCCGGCGGCCAGTCTACGGTCTCCGCCAGGCACCGCGTGAGTGGCACGATACACTGAAGACTACACTTGCGGCTCTTGGGTTTGCTCCTTCTACTGCTGACCCGTCGCTGTTTCTGCGCACCGACACCTCGCTGCCGCCGTTCTTCATCCTCGTGTACGTCGACGACTTGGTCTTTGCCACTGCGGACACTGCCGCACTCGTCCACGTGAAGTCCGAGCTGCAGAAGAGACACACGTGCACAGACCTGGGTGAACTGACAAGCTATCTTGACTTGCGGATCACCCGGGACAGAGCACGCCGCACCATTACCCTGACTCAGTCACACATGGTGCAGCAGGTCCTTCAGCGCTTCGGCTTCACGTACTCCTCGCCTCAGTCCACTCCTCTGCCTACGGGACACTCGCTCTCAGCTCTGCCTTCGGATGAGTCCGTAGAGTCGAGTGGTCCGTATCTGTTGGTCCGTAGGACGTGCAGCAGGGCTCTCGTTATCAGACTAATTTAGTCTGTTGGTCTAGATTTCAGTCGCATTCTTTGTTGTTCATATGTTCTCGCAGGCAAAAAAATGCGGCTCATATGAGAGCCCAGATAAGCTGTTAATACTCACATGTTTTTCCAGGACACAGATTATATTTCGTATGAGTTTCCAGACAGCGAGGATACATCTGTCTGATAACTAAAGGGGAAACAAACAAGCTCGAGACCCCCCTCACAAGAGTCGATCCCAGTACCGACGCAGTCCGCGTTCAAATCAAACCAACTCCGCCATCCACACAAATGTAATTGCACGTTAAACTTTATTCATACGTTTTCACAGACGGCCTTACATATTTCATCTGAAAATCAGATCACCCAGAATCCCTCATATGATGGTCAGACTAAAAAATAAAAAATTACTTTTTCATCAGACGGCCCAAATAGTTAGCAAGAGCCCTGACGTGCAGGTAATGCGTTTGCTCTCTGTGGGAAGGTTATAACAAAGGTGAAGTAAGACGCATACCGTATGGGTGTAGTGCTAGTGTATTGCGATGGGTTCGTGCAATATTGTGATCACTGAAGAGGGGAGATGCATGCTCAGGCCCTCAGATTGGTTTTGTTGGGCTGAATGCCCCTTAGGATCTTTATTAGGATGAAAACTCTGTGTAAAGTGATGTAGTAGCGGAAGCGTTTAAGGAGAAGATTCTGAACCACCTTGCGCTGGTATATGAGGGCAAAGTAAGTTAATTGAAGCAAACAAGTACAAAGGCTTATATAAGAGTACAAGGAATACGAAGGGATATGAATGATAACTGTCTTACTGTTGGCTGTTGCGGTTCGATACAGTGCGACTCGGGCAACTGCTCAATATCGAGTCAGTTGTGTGTCCTTGCTGTCGCGCTGCCTTTGTCAGGTCAAAGGTCGCTGACCTTTGACTTTCACGTAACCTCCAGCGGTTACTTCAACCTCCGAGGGTTGACTCGCTGGTGCCTCGATATGATCTGCTTCGTTTGTGCCTTGGTGTTTCGACACGATAGAAGCGTTTTTAGGATCGATTGTTTCCAACACTCCCCTTCGCTTCTGGAGTGTCGCTGACGTGGCTCTGTCCAGTCAGCAACATGCAGTATTCGAAATTCTGCTTTCCGAGTTTCTTGGTCAAGTAGTCAGCTGCCATCTCGGACGTGGGACAGTATGACAGGACGAGTTTTCCCTTTTCGATCTCATCCTTCACGAAGAAATATCGCAGGGCGATGTGTTTCGTCCTGTTCGCGAAGCCGTTCTTGTTGGCGATGCGAATTGCAGATTGGTTGTCGCAGAACAGGATGAAGTTGGGTAACTCGGCTAGCTTCGCTTCTTCTAGCAGTTCGCGAAGGTTTAGTGGCTGAGCAGAGTGCAATATATTCTGCTTCGGCTGACGAGAGAGCAATTAGTTCTTGCTTGCTCGATTGCCAGGAGATAGGCCCGATAGGCTCGAAGCGATAGATATAGCCGGTGCGCGATCGTCTGTTGTCGGAGTCGCCCGCGTGATCTGCGTCGACGTAACCGATTAGCTTAGGCGGTGTAGTTGCGTTCTTATGGTAGGTCAGGCCGACCGTCGGGGTGCTGACGAAGTAGTGAAGAGCACGGTCGAGTTCCGCCAGATGTTCTGCTTCAGGCCTTTTGAGATAGGTAGCGAGCTGGCTTGCGGAGTATGAGAGGTCGGGACGACAGGTGACGGCTGCGAAGAGAAGACATCCCAGCTTCTTCTGGTAGTCTCGTATGCCGGCGGGTTTGAGTAGGGCGGAGCCTCCTTTGTCGTTCCCTGCCGTGTAGCGGTATGGCGTGGAGATGGCTGTTGGTGTGATCGTAAAACGTTTGGCGATAGTGTCGGCATATTTTTCGGCGCTGAGATAGATCGCGTTCTCTTCTTCGCGGATGTTGAGGCCGAGGTACTGAGTGACGGTAGATGAGACTGTGAGCGTGAGATCTCGCTGCACCTCCCCTTCAAACCAGGTGGTGATGTCGTCAGTGGAGCCAATGTAGCGTAGATCATCTACGTAGACGATCAGCATGATGTAGTTGGTATCCTTCGTGAGTCGGTACATTCCTTGGTCATGAGGTAGTTGGCGGAATCCGATGCGAGTGAGGCGAGTGTGTAGGTGCTGTTGCCACAGCCGCGGGGCTTGTTTGATTCCGTAGAGCGATTTCAGCAGCTGGCAAACCTGGTTGGGTTCTCCGTTAATACCGTGCGGTAGTTCAACGAAGATTTCTGCATCGACGGGTGCGTAGAGGAAGGCGTTAGCGACATCGATTTACCGCAGTTTCTTTTTCTTCATGGCGGCGATCGCGAGGAGGATTCGGAGTGAAGTATGTCGGCTAACTGGGGCGAATGTCTCGGTGAAGTCTCATCCGTGTTCCTGATCGAATCCACGCACGACCCAGCGTGCTTTGAACTTCTCAATTGTGCCGTCTGCTTTTGTTTTAACGCGGAAGACCCATTTCCCGGTGAGAATGGTTTTGTTCCTTGCCACGCCGATGGGGACGACTTTCCAGGTGTTCCGTTCCTCCAGCGCCTTTAACTGTCTGTCCATGGCTTCACGCCATTTTCCCCTGTGTTCCCCCCCCAGAGCCTGCTGATCCGTCGTAGGCTCCTTAGGAAGAGTGTTGCCGTGGACTGCGGTGACGAGGCCGAGAATCTGCAGTCCAATCTGTGAGTAGCGGGGAAGAGTTGCGTCCTCGGGATAAGCTGCTTCATCTCCCGCTTCTGGATCGGGTAAGAAATTTGGTCCTACTCGTTCTGCTGCGTTGGTGTTGACTGTCGCAGGTGTTACGTAACCGTTGTCGGCGAAGTAGTAGAAGGTTTTGGCGTTGACACTTTCGCGAGGGTTGTCTTCGTCCATGGGAACGTCGACGGAGCAGAACGGAAGAGGTCCGGCTTCTTCTGACGCGTTGTCCACATTCTGCTCGTCCCAGTCAGCTTCGTCTTCGGTGGAGGCGAAGGCTCGGTCGCCACGAAAGCCACCTGTGGGATCTTGGTTCTCTTGCAGGTTGGCAAGGTATGTCTGGAGCGTGAGTCGTTCGTAGAAGATGACGTCGCGTGCTCCTACTGTTTCCTTGGAGTGGACGTCGAAGATTTTCCATGCGTTGTAATTCTATTCGATGCCGAGGTGTAGTCCCCACTGTGCGCGTTGTGAAAATCTTCCTGCTCGTGCTGCTGGTGGTCGATACAGTACCATGCATCCGAACACTCGTAACATTTTTGTGCTGCCCTGTTTCCCTGTCCACAGTAGATGCGGTGATGCGTTCTTCGGAAGCGATGATGACGACAGCAAGTTGTGCAGCATGACAGCGTGGTCCATTGCTGCAGGCCACTGGTGGTTGGGTAGCCGCATGCCACGCAACAGTTTGTGCATGCTATTCTGCAGAGTCCTGTGTCAAATTATAATATTGTGTAGGCTATAGTGGGGTAGCCCATATGGGGTACACATTTCTAGGGTTACATATTTGTATCACTTCCATTCGTTAGTCAATCATTCTCGTTCTACTTTCCTCATGGTATCGAGCAGGTTCCCCCGTGGGAACTGTGCCTAGGGCCCACCACATCGATTTTTTTTTTCCTGCCCGAAGCGCGCTCAGCCCGAGTCGTGCTCCGGGCTCTCACCTCTTCGAGCCGCCCTTCTCAGCGGCCCCGCCGCCCTTCTCAGCGGCCCCGCCGCCCTTCTCAGCGGCCCCGCCGCCCTTCGCTGCGGCCCCGCCGCCCCATATTGCGGCCCCGCCGCCCTTCTTCGCGGCCCTGCCGCCCTTCGCTGCGGCCGCGCCGCCCCTCGCTGCAGCCCGGCCGCCGTTCGCTGCGGCCCCGCCGCCCGTCTCAGCGGCCTCGCCGCCCTTCTTCGCGGCCTCGCCGCCCTTCGCTGCGGCCCCGCTGCCTCACGTTGCGGCCCCGCCGCCCTTCGCTGCGGCCCCGCCGCCCGTCTCAGCGGCCCCGCTGCCCGTCTCAGTGGCCCCGCCGCCCGTCTCTGCGGCCGCGCCGCCCTACTCAGCGGCCCCGCCGCCCTTCACTGCGGCCCCGCCGCCTCTCTCGCTGCGGCACCGCCGCCCTACTCAGCGGCCCCGCCGCCCTTCATTGCGGCCCCGCCGCCTCTCTCGTTGCGGCCCCGCCGCCCTACTCAGCGGCCCCGCCGCCCTTCTACTACGGCCCCGCCGCCCTTCTCAGCGGCCCCGCCGCCCTACTCAGCGGCCCCGCCGCCCTTCTACTGCGGCCCCGCCGCCCTTCTCAGGGGCCCCGCCGCCCTTCTCAGCGGCACCGCCGCCCTTTACCAGCGGCCCTGCCGCCCCTTCACTGCGGCGCCGCCGCCCCTTTCACTAGCGGCCCTGCCGCCCTACACCGCCCGCGCCGCCCGAGCCGCCCGAACTGCCTGAGCCGCCCGAGCCGCCCGAGCCGCCCGACCTGCACTGAGCCGCCTCATGCTACCGTACCTCTTTCCTGAACTTGCTGCCTTTCCCACAGTTGCTGACCTCATTACGCACCTCCGCACTAGTGACACTCGCTACCGCGCCGCGCTTCCTGCTGAAATCTGCGCCAAGAACCCCCCCCCCATGTACATCACTCTCTATTATATAGTCACCCACCTCCCTGACTCCCTTCGCGTAGTCAGGGACCACTTTCTCTCAGTCTGTCCCACCACTCTCACTGTTGACCTCCTAGAGAAGGCCCTCCTAGCAACGGAGAAGAGCATAGTCGCTGTAGGAGCCTCTCGTGGTGACCCACGCACCCCCATCTTTGAGGGGTGTTCCCCTTCCCCCCTGTTGCCCTCTGTCGCCTCTGCTGCTGCGGCCGACCTCGTTGGTCTTGAGTCGGTCGGTGCGACGTCTGCCCCTAGCGGGAGACGTCGCTCTGGCAAGGGCAAGGGGGGCAAGGGCGCGGGTGGAGTTAGCGGGGGTGGTGGAGGTGGCGGTGGAGGCGGTGGAGGGAGTGGGGGTGGTGGTGGGAGTGGTGGCGGAGGTGGAGGTGTCGGTGGCAGCAGCGGAGGCGGCGGAGGCGGTAGCGGTGGGAGCGGAGGCGGCGGTGGTGGCGGAGGTGGAGGCGGCAGTGGTGGAGGAGGTGGAAATGGTCGGGGTGGTGCTTCGCAGCGGAGCGGCTCCGGTGGTAGTCAGCGCTAGCAGCAGCACCAGCAGCAGCGTTCTCGGGACATCCCCCCTCCTCAGCAGCTCCGTGAGTGGTACACGCAGCGTTAGCGTGCTGGGGGTTTTGGCCCGTGCACCTACGTCCTTCGCTCCGGCGACCGCGCGGGTGAGCAGTGTGGGGGTGCCCACTCCACCCAGCGCTGCTTTGGCCGCCTGACGGACGCTTGGCCTCAGCAGTTCCCAGAGGCTAGTGAGATCCCCCGCTGGGGAGAGTTGTCTAGGGCAGGTGTCGCTATCTATGATCTTGACTTTGATGCTATCCTTGCTGCCATGTATCCTGTGACTATTAGTGATGAGGGTGAGTGTTACCGGTGTTTCCCGCCCGACCCGGGCATTGGTACTTCTGCGCTAGGTGCTAGTGAGGCTGCTACTCTAGATGCCAGCGCGACTGCGCCCTCAGGTACTGGTGAGGCTGCGCTCTCAGGTACCGCGTCGGCTTCGGCCTCCCTCACCTTCACAGTTGACTCGGGGGCTTCTCGCTCCTTCTTTCTAGACCGCACCACACTCACGCGTCTCCTTGCTACTGTCGTCACTGACCCCTCTTTTGAGTCCACTGCTGCGTCTGCTCTTGTTGCTGAGCTCGTTGACTTTGCTGCTTGCTGTCGTCTAGACTACGCTGCTAGTCTTGTTGCTGAGTCTGCGTCTGTCTGTCCTCCGTCCGTCGGGTGTGAGTGTGCTCTTGGCACGGACGTCCTTGAGGACAGGCAGGAGGAGTTCCAGTGTCTGGCTGCTGCTTCACCTCATCTCGCGTTCGTACTGCTTACCCCTGAGGGAGACCCGGATGCACTAGACATCCCGACTCCGCGCTCTTACGCGGAGGCCGTAGAGGGTCCCTACTCCTCTCAGTGGCAGGCAGCTATGGATGCAGAGATGGCTTCCTGGAAGTCCACAGGCACCTACGTTGACGCGGTTCCTCCTCCTGAGGCAAACATCGTCAATGGCATGTGGATCTTCAGGGTGAAGCGGCCGACGGGCTCTCCACCTGTCTTCAAGGCGCGGTACGTGGCTCGTGGCTTCAGTCAGCGGCAGGGAGTTGACTACTTTCAGACCTTCTCTCCCACCCCGAAGATGACCACTCTTCGGGTGCTGCTACACATAGCCGCTCAGCGTGACTACGAGCTTCACTCCCTTGACTTCAGCACTGCTTTCCTGCAGGGTAGCCTACACGAGGAGATCTGGCTGCGCCGTCCACCTGGCTTCACTGGGACTTTCCCTCCTGGCACCCAGTGGAGCCTCTGACGGCCAGTCTACGGTCTCCGCCAGGCACCGCGCGAGTGGCACGACACACTAAGGACTACGCTTGCGGCTCTTGGGTTTGCTCCCTCTACTGCTGACCCGTCGTTGTTTCTGCGCACCGACACCTCTCTGCCGCCGTTCTACATCCTCGTGTACGTCGACCACTTGGTCTTTGCCACAGCTGACACTGCTGGACTCGCCCACGTGAAGTCCGAGCTGCAGAAGAGACACACGTGCACAGACCTGGGTGAACTGCGCAGCTACCTTGGCTTGCAGATCACCCGGGACAGAGCACGCCGCACCATTACCTTGACTCAGTCACACACGGTGCAGCAGGTCCTTATGTACCCAAAGCTTGTTGGCTGCCTCATGTACCTAATGACCTGCACACGACCTGACCTTGCATACCCTCTTAGCATTCTTGCACGCTATGTTGCTCCTGGGAGACACAGACCATAGCACATGGCTGCAGCGAAGAGGGTGTTGTGCTACTTGTGCAGTACGTCGGGCATGGGGCTAGTGCTTGGAGGGCGGAGTCCAGTGGTCCTCACTGGGCACGCGGACGCTTCTTGGGCTGACGACCAGGCTACGCAGCGGTCGTCACAGGGTTACACCTTCAGTCTTGGTTCCGGCTCTATTTCGTGGCGGGCTACTCGCTCGTCTTCTGTTCTCGGCTCTAGTTGTTAGGCTGAGATCTACGCCGGGGCCATGGCTGCACAGGAGCTTCGCTGGCTCACCTACCTGCTGACTGACCTCGGAGAGCCGCCTCGTTCTCCTCCAGTGCTGTACGTAGACAACAAGGCCATGCTGGCCTTGTGTCGGGAGCAGCGCCTGGAGCACAGAACGAAGCACATTGCTCTCCGCTACTTTCTTGCTCGTGAGTTGCAGCAGCGTGGTCAGTTGCGACTTGCGTACGTGGCCTCTGAGGCCAACACTACTGATGTTTTCACCAAGGCACTTCCGCCTTGTGATCATCAGCGCTTCTGCACTCAGCTGGGTCTTGTACCTGTCTTGCCTCACTTGCTCACCCCTTGACCTTGCTTGTACTCTTACATATGTATATACCTGCTCTTGCTTGTTTAGCCTTATATATATATGTGTACTCCTGCATGTGAACTGGCCTTGTGGCCTTGACCTTGTGCTCGGACTGTGTGGTGACGTTGTGATCCACCCTGAGCTTTGTCTGCTTTGCTTGACTGGTCTTGTGACCCCTTGTTCTCCCCCACATTGCCTATGGGGGTGTGTCAAATTATAGTATTGTGTAGTCTATAGTGGGGTAGCCCATATGGGGTACACATTTCTAGGGTTGCATATTTGTATCACTTCCATTCGTTAGTCAATCATTCTCGTTCTACTTTCCTCATCCTGTTCATTCTTTCTGCTACACCTTGCTGCTGATGGGCGTAGGGAAGAGAGAGGAGCTGCTTGATGCCCCTTTCCACCAGGTACTGCTTGAATCGTTGAGAGGTGTATTCTCCTCCTTCGTCTGACTGGAAGCTTTTGAGCTTTACGCCCGACTCTCTCTCTGCTACTGGTAGCCAGGCAGCGAATGCTTCGAGGGCCATGTCGCGGCTGGGTAAGTTTAGGTGCCAGACGTAGCGGGTGGCAGCGTCGATGAAGGTGATGGTGTAGTTGTAGATTACTTGTCCTGGCTCCCGATTGTACAGGATGTCGCTATACACCTTTTCGAGTGGTGCGTACGCGGGTGCGCTCGGGTTGTGACGAGGAGTGAACGGCCGATGTGGTAAGTCGGCTTCGGGGCAGGTGAGGCATGTTCCTCGTGCTCGTTGGAGTTCTCTTCCGTCGAGTAGTAGTAACGAGTCCTTGTCAAGGACTCCTGCTCTTATTGTGTTGTTTAACACAGTGTTGCTTGGGTGTCCCATCCTTGCGTGCCAGGTACTTTCGTCGGCGCGATGCCCGGGTGATCGTCGGTACATGTCGGAGTTGGAGTAGAAGCTGGCGATGAAGTTTGCACTACGATGAACTTCTCGTGGTGCTGGGTGGAGCTGTTGTGCTGGTGTTGGCGGTGTTTCGTCGACGAGATGGTCTCGTTGTTGGTGCTGCTCTTGTTGTTCCTGCTGCTGCCGATGATGTCCCTGTTGCTGCCGATGTTGTCTCTGCTGCTGCCGATGTTGTCTCTATTGCTGCCGATGTTGTCTCTGCTGCTGCCAAATGTTGAATTGTTACTAACGCGCGTGTTCGTTCTGCTTCAAGAATGGTATGTGAATACCAAAAGCCTTCCGGACTGAAGTGTGGATCAAGATCTGGAGGGTGTGTCCAGTCGGCGAAGTTCAGGATGGTGTCGCTGTCTGCGGTGCCCAGGTCTGGGACGAAGTCAAGGACGAAGACGTTGTTCTTCAGGACCGCCTTTCCGATGTAGAGGCCGCCCTTCCCGTGGTACAATTTGAACTCCTGGGTGGTACTGTCGGCTTCCAGGTGTATGCCTTTCGCCATCAACTGACTGACGCTCAGTAAGTTGTAGCCAAGTCCCTCCGCGATTAGTACCTTTGACATCTGTAGTATAACATTTGTCTCTCGTGACTGAAGTTGCACAATTCCCTGTCGTCGTGTGCGCAGGTTCTGGTTGTTGGCGACTGTGATGACAACCTCTCGTTGAAGTCGGTGCTCACGTTGAACGAAGCGTCCCGAGGAGCACATGTGCTGTCCGCAGCAACTGTCCAAGAACCATGTGTCTTTCCCGGACGGCTCGCTTTGAGCGATGGCAGCGTACGTCGGGTTCGGTTGAAGTGACTCGCGGCGAGGCGTGCTGTTGTCGAGTTGTTCTTCTGGTGAGTAATGTGGTGGTGACTCAGTTACGCAGGAGTCCCTTAATCTTGCCATGCAGCTGATGATGTTTCTTGTTTCTTTCGCAGATTGTCCCGTTGATGTTGTTGAGACTTGTACTGACGTTGTCGGACTTGCTTGCGTTGAGGCGACTTGACTGCTTGAAGGGCGAAGTTGGCGTTGCGGTGGCGTTGACTGTTGTCGGTTCGGGCAGTGCGTACGAGGATGTCCTGAAGTCTTGCAGAGGTGGCAGAACGGAGGTACGATTTTCGATCGACTGTTGTTGTTGTTGTTGTGACGCCGTTGAGTGTGAAACACGAATTCGGGTACTGACACCTTTCTCTTGTGTCGTTCTTCTTGCAGGTCCATGTCTTGCTGCTCAGCATGGATTTCAGCGCAGAGTGCTGCTTCGGAGATTCTCCCGTGTGCTCGTAGTATGGCGCGAGTGGAGCGCCAGTGAGGGCCAAGACCGCCGATGACAACCGTGACAAAGGCGTCTTCTGAAATCGATCCTCCACATCGAAGAAGCTTGTCGCGCAGCTCGCGCCAGCGACTGATATACGTCATTCCCTTCTCGCCTGGTTTCATTTCGATTGTTGTCAGTTGCGCCATTAAACGACTTCGGTTTACGCTGTCTGTTGCTTGATACAGGTTCTTCAAATGGTTGTACGCGAGCTCCGCGGAGTTGCCATATCCTCGGTAAGTCCTTATGTTCTGCTGTTGAGTCGAAGTGATGTTCCTCAGTAGTATTGTGTACGCCATCATCGATTGATAGGTGTACTGCTGCTTCTCATACTGTGTGCCGTTTGTTGGGTATGGCAGGGACCCGTCGAAGAAGCCAAGGATTTGCGCTCCTTCCATCATCAGCTCGAATTCGAACGACCAGGTAAAGAAGTCCTTCCCGTCGAAGGGTTTTGTCGTTTGCAATTTTAGAACGTGCGCGAACTGCGACTGAACTTGTAGTTCGTCCAGCGCTCTTTCTTGTCCCGGTGCAGGTTGTGGTTGTGGCATGAAGCTGACGGAGCCGCGCTGGGGCTCGTACGGAGCGAAGGTAGGTTGTTGTTGTTGATTCCCGCGTGCATAGGATGAGCCATCGAGACTCATGGGCGTCACGTTGTTGTTGTTGTTGCTGTTGTTTGATTGCGCAGTTACTCCTTCCTGGTGCTGCTCGTAGAAGGACATGAAGGAGAAGAATTTCTCCATCATGCTTGGATCGAAGCCCGCGCCTTGGTTTGCGGGTGTTTCAGTAGACCCAGCGGCCGGTCTCGTTGTTGTGCCTTCCTCTGTCTGTACACCAGATGCAGGAGGTGGAGTAGGAGTAGTACCAGGAGAGCCGTTGGAGGAGCTTCTTTCCTTCCTGGTAGACATGTCTCTTGGTGTAATTGAAGAAGTAATAGAATTTTACCCTAGCCTGCTCTCATACCATGTTGGGCTGAATGCCCCTTAGGATCTTTAGTAGGATGAAAACTCTGTGTAAAGTGATGTAGTAGCGGAAGCGTTTTAAGGAGAAGATTCTGAACCACCTTGTGCTGGTATATGAGGGCAAAGTAAGTTAATTGAAGCAAACAAGTACAAAGGCTTATACAAGAGTACAAGGAATACGAAGGGATATGAATGATAACTGTCTTACTGTTGGCTGTTGCGGTTCGATACAGTGCGACTCGGGCAACTGCTCAATATCGAGTCAGTTGTGTGTCCTTGCTGTTGCGCTGCCTTTGTCAGGTCAAAGGTCACTGACCTTTGACTTTCACGTAACCTCCAGCGGTTACTTCAACCTTTGAGGGTTGACTCGCTGGTGCCTCGATATGATCTGCTTCGCTTGTGCCTTGGTGTTTCGACACGATAGAAGCGTTTTTAGGATCGATTGTTTCCAACAGGTTTGAGGGTATGCTGATGGATCAACGTGCCCCGGTCGCCCAGGTGTCCAAATCAGCATTCATGGTTTTCTTTATACTGATTTTGCCACTGTAAAAGTTATAAGTAAACTGAACCATCAGTGTAAAAAAGAAATAGAAAGTTGAATTTCCCGTTCAAAATTTGTCGCTGTGAGAGCTCCTTCCAGCGATGCAGAACACGTCGGCACGCGATCTGTACAGCGCATGCATCGTTAAGTGTGTGAGTGAGGTCTTGTGAATCCCGGGCCAGGTACAGACTGTACACACGCGTACCACCCCGAATCGGTCTAGTCCGTTTCAGTGTGACTCACGACACTACACTGATTCGTCAGTGCTACTTGTACAGCAACACGGAAAATGGTCAGTGTGGCAAGGTATGTTATACTAAAATTTCAGTGCAAATTTGAAGCATATGCTGAATTTTCACAGAAAACGAAAATATGAGCTACAAAATCAGCGTAATCAGCGTGTTTTACGCTGATGTCTGAGGGCCTGCTGATGTGGGTGTCTGTACGTTATAGCATGTCAATGGTGCATCGCTTTTCATGACCAGTAGATACTACTCGCCCTTGCATAGTAGTACCGTATACTCCCGGACAAAACACCCCCCCATAATTGTACACCCCCGGGTAGCTTGTGCGGGGTGGGTGTTATGGGGAGCCTCGTTTCTACTATACCCCCCTTTTTGCCTGATTCTCTATAAGACCCGGGGGGGTGTTATGGGCGGCAAAAATACTGAATTTGCTTACATTGCATACAGGGTACTTTACAGGTACTACAGAAGTAATGTGCCAGCACATAGTCATCGACAATGTCACCTAGACTGCAGAAACATCACCACAAGAGCACCTCACATCCACAATTTCACCTAAAAAAACTCTATACAAAGTGCCTTCTACTCAGAATCGTCTCCTGCATGCCATTCTTTACAGTCTTCCCCGTCAAAGCGGCCAGGGCGCCACCATTCGTCATCGCTGGGCTCTTCTGCCTCCCCGCCTTCCTCAAGCACGCCCCCCTCCTCCTCTGCCGCCGCCGCTTCCGCATCCTCCTCAGCGGCGTCAGCCTCCTCTGCCGCCGCCTGCAGCTCCTCGGCCGGCATGGGGACTTCGACGTAGAAGGGGTTGACGACGAGCTCGTCGTCAACCAGGTCGTTGACGTCATCAAGGACTTCCACCTCACCCTTGTCCCGCATGTGGGCAAGGATGAGGTGGTCCTCGCTGCCATCGATGGGGGTGGAGATCCCACACGTGACGAACGCCTTCTTCACGAGCTCCTGTGGGATTGCTTCCTAGGACTCATCGATCCAGTGGAGCACCAACTCCGCTGGCGGCTTCTTGAGATTGCCTGAGGGAAGGGGAAGGGTAGAGAAGGACAAATGTGAATTTCCAGAGCGTAAGCCGACATTGATTCAAAGTTACACATGCGGATGTCATGGTTCAACTCACCGGACTTGGTGGTGGTGTTGATGCCCTCTTCTTCGAACCAGCCACTGTAGCGATGACGCACACCGCACTTGAACGCGCGGTTGATTGACACATCCAGAGGCTGCACTAGCGGAGTGCAGCCCCCTGGGATGACAGCCCGTGACAGCCGAAACATCCTCATGGTCTGCCCGACCGCCTCAGTCAAGTGGCCGCGGTAGGAGTCAAGCACAACCAAGGCCTCCCTGCGGCGTCCAGTTGATTCACGCAAGGGCTTCATAAACGGCACCATCACATGGGTGATCCAGTCCTGCACAAGTGATTCGTCCATCCACCCTTTGTCTTGTGCACGGACCACCACACCTGCCAAAGAATACCGGTACGTTAGGGTCAAATTCGGTTGCGACTGTTGACACGCTACAGTAGTGACATCATCCTAAACATGCTACGCTTACCGGCAGGGATGGGCACCTTCGGTATGGACTTGCTCTTGAACACCACGTACGGCGGCAGCTTGAGCCCGCTCGCAGTTACTGCCAGCATGACAGTAACACGCTCCTTCTCATAGCCCGCACTCCGTACGTGAACCGTCCGCGCTCCCTTCATTTCGAGCGTGCGCTCCGCCGGCATCTCCAGGAAAAGCGGGGTTTGGTCCGCGTTCAAGATGAGGTCAAGCGGGTAGTCGTGCAGAGAGCGCATCTGGCGCACAAACTCCCAAAAGGACTCCACCTTGGCCTTGCAATCTGCAAGCAAAGCCACGAGACACATTAGCTCAGCACTGAGATGGCAATCAAGGAGCACGACGGCGCAACACTTACCCGCTGCCAACTTCTGTCCCATCTTCGTCTTCACCCGCCTCGCCAGATGCCAGCGCGCGCGGAAACGAGTCGCCCAGTGGAACGATGCGCGCCAGTTGACCCCGGGCATCTGGTGCTTCATGTACTTGGCGCTCCACTTCTGGAGCATGCTGACCGAAACGGCGAGCCCCCTCCCCCTGTGCTTGAGGAACTGGCGGTAGACCGCCCTTTCCATGAAAGGGAACTTGGACTTGTGGCCAGCTCCCATGAGGCGACGACGGCAGCTGGAAGAGACCTCCAGCCGCTCCCTCATCTTCTTCCAATCGCAAATCTGGCATGGCTGCACCTTCGCGAGCTTCGCCAGGGCGCGATTCGACAGGTCGGGCTGCGAGTCCTGCATCTTCAACCAGTGGAGCTTCTCCTTTGCGGTGATTCCCTTGCGCTGGCGAGGGGATGGCGGGTCAGCATCGGCGTTGCGCTTCTGCTGTCCCTGCGGGCTGTTCCGCTCCGGGAACGTGGGTACAACCACTCGAGGAAGGGTAGGGCGAGGACGGTCCAAGCTACTGCTCGGTTCATCCCTGGTAGAAGCACTACCGGGATCATCTGGCTGAGGAAAGATCGGGCGAGGAGACGTCCGTGCGCGTGCAGAAGCGCTAGTCTGATTGGTGGAAACAGGCCGCTGCCGCCTATCTACCGTACTGCTAGAATCTGGAGATGAAGCCATGCTTGGGAACTAAGGCAGGTCGATGTCACTCGCCATGGGAGAAATGACTTTTAAAGACGATACCCTCGTGCAAAGGAAGGAGATGCTCTCACAGCCTGCCGAGCATTTGTTAAAGACGTGCACTGGAACCGCTTGACGAAGAGAAGAGCAAGCTTGGGTGAGGAAGCTTGGACGTGACTACCGTACACGGGAGTCAAGGGGTCACAGGTATAGTGACAACACAGCACCGTGCGCGATTCCGGTCTCGTACTGCATGAACCCAAGCTGCTCGAGGTTGGCACTGATGTCAACCAATCAGGTGGCACAGTGGGCCCACTGGAATTTGCCATGTGGCAGATTCCAGTGGAGGACGACGTTATCCTCGTAGACGCGGTTTGGCGGCCCTGATAAAAAAAATAATAATAAGGCCAGACCCCTGTTTTTGTTTCCATTCATTTCTGCTTATAAAAAAATGTGCAAGATAATAAGACCCGGGTATTATGTATTTTTTTCCTATGAGGAGACCCCCCCCCATTTTTTCCCTGTATTTTTAGCTATACCCTAGGGTGTTATGTCCGGGAGAATACGGTACCGGTAACCAATATTGAATGCGCACACTAGAATGCATGGGTTTGAGGGTTGATTGACTGGGCCTGGTGTATACCAACTACACCTACATGCATGACCGAGGTGACCAATTGAGGAAGCAAGCATGTACCATTCACATGACTAGGTGAAGAAACCAACGAGAGGCCACCTCCACAAACAGGGTAAATTACACTCCTCAGGTATTTAGTTCCTGATCCCGGTTCAGTACCAGACCTCAAGGTCTTCGTTCCCAAGCCACAAGCGGCTGGTGAAATCCACCCGACATTGCACCTCCACCTGCAGAGCCTGCACTGAGTGCACCCTGCACAGCCTCACTGTCCAAACTACCGGCTCTAGCTCGGGCGTACGGTTTGCTCTGGCCCAAGCCCATCGATGATGCTGAAAAGCCATCCCGGTGATGTTCTTGTGTGTGTGCCGTGCTGCTACCCGGAAGGAATGACAGAAACTGAAACGGGGGGGGGGGGGGGGGGAGGGGAGGCCTGAACGAGATTGTGAAACATTGTGTGCATGATAAGCTGTGAGCTCCTGGCAAAGTATTGTTCCGCTGTGAGTAGCCAGCCGGGGTCTTTGTGGGAGTGTATTCTATATTTGAGGTGCCTAACAGCACGTAGAACTGCGTGATTGTGAGCAGTCAGCTGGGGTCGTTGTGGGGGTGCGGCACCACAGACTGTCGAGAGAACTGCTCCCCTAACACCCTCAGCTGCTCCTCGTTTTTTGAGACGTCTCAAAACACTCCTTTTTTCTCATTGTGGGGGTGCGGCACCACGAACTGTCGAGAGAACAAGGAGCAACTGCTTTCCAAACACCCTCAGCTGCTCCTCGTCCCACTTGTATTGCAGCTTCCACCCCTGGGTGAGATGGGGGGGAACAAGGGGTAGAGCAAGGTGAGGAGAAGGGGTGGAAATGAGGAGGAAGGGAGTGGGGCACAAATGACACCCTCCTCGTTCCACTCGCCCCCCTTGTATTGCAGATTCCATTCCAGCCCTGAGGGATGGGGACAACAAGGGGGGAGGGGAAAATGACGGGGGTTGAAAGGATCTGGGGAAGTAGAGTAAAAATTGCGGCACTGAAAACACCCCCGGCTACCGGTCATCTCAGCCTCCACTCATGGGGAGACGGGGAGGAAGTAGGGGAGAGGAAAAGTGGGGCAAGGAAGGTGGGGGGGAGAAAATACGGTATGGGGGAGTGAGGGGGCAGTGGGGGTAGGAGAGATGGAAGAGTGCGCCACCAGGGCGACCCTCCTCCTCCCTTTCGTCCCTTGTGTTTCGCAGGGAGAATGAGGGAGATTGAGTGTTGGAAGGGGACGGTTGGGAGAGCCCATGGAATTAGAGTTCATCATTCCGCAGAAACATTCTCGCCCCTGCAGGGCAATTTTGAGAACTCAAAATAATACCCTGCCTCTCTCAGAAGCTTCCAACCCCGCATCCTCATCACATTCAGGCCTTCTCTGGTGTCCAGCACTGTACATACGGTAGTACTTCTCTAAATTATATTTCGGATTCTTAGTAACCAATACCAAAAGAGACTCCCAAAAAAGGTTTTATACACCAAAGCATCGATCGACCAGCAGCTTTCACGCTGGAAATAGAGATACTATTTCTAACTTCTAAGCATCGGTCAACCCACCCACTATTCAGGCATCTCATATGCACTCCATATGACACAGAAAGGGTGTTCAGTTTCAGTCACAGATGTGAGCACAGTGAGACGAAATTAACACACAGTGACCATGTGAAGGCAGGGCAGTGAGCAACGTGGAAGAGCATACTATCACACACGTTCGTAGACACTACTTACCACAAGGGATGGGCTGGGGAAGAGCAGGCAGCGGCGGTGCTCAGGGCAGAGTCAGTTGTTGCCATCGAACTGGTTGAGGTTGGCA